>CM050164.1:196620064-197220064 GCA_027410445.1 Discoglossus pictus | reverse complement strand
ACCACTTTCAAACAGGCAAGGAGATGTGTGGTCGATTTTGGTATACCACAAATTTGGACATTATGGCGTCTGGACCTATTCTCCAAGTCCTCCAATTTGTTTTCTAGAGCGGATATGGAGGAAGTGTTCTGTACAATTTCTGACCTACTCTTGGACGTAGTATCCAGGATTTGGTCTGTGATGGATACAAGTGTTTGTGTGCTTTGTCCAAGATCTTGAACCCCAATGATTCAACTTTTAAGGAGCTTTGTAACATCACAGAGCCCTCTTAAAGATTCTCTATATGGTATAAATTTAATACTACAGGTAATATCAAGTACGTTATCAATTTAATTTTATTGTAAAAAATGTATTTTCATTGAATACATTTACAATGAAATTTGTTATTGTTAATGTTAATTTCAGATGGTTTTAGGCTGACAACAGACAGACCCACAGAGTGTAATCATCGATCGATCATTACACTGATAACAGCTCATGCTTAATTTTATGATCAGAGAAGATGGCTGAAACATTAAAAATGACAAACTTCAATGTAAAGAGAATACATTTTAATAGAATTCAAGAAAACCCAGTTGCAGGCTTTTTGGGGGGGCTATGCAAAGCTAACTACTTGTACCACCCAACCATATGCCAGTCTCTTCTTACAGTGTATAGGAGTCTTCTGGAAAATCATGTGATATGACTTGGACCACAGCAGATTGTATTATAAAATTAGAAATGACCACTGCAATCGTTAGGTCACTTAACTGAATCTCTGTAATTCAAGTCAGGCACAATATTTAGGGGTAGCTGGTGCATTGGAGCAGCTGAGTAATCACCCTCCCAAATAAGCTGAGCCCATAAAAAAACATATTTTATTCTATAATTTGTTATATTCTATAAAAATACTTTCTGTGTAGTGCATTTACATAGTGACTCGCATATAGTGAGGTACCTGAAGGTGGAGCCACTGAGTTACTGGGACAGCATTCTAACATCTAGATAGAGCTCTGCGATACAAAAGACAGGTTCAGCACAGATCCTTACATGCAGGCACTTGAAGAGCTGCTGGGGTGTCTCACTGCAGCGTCCAAATTCATTCCTGCCACTAGAGGCACTTCAATGTACATACCTCATAGAGACATGCAAAGCAGTGTGTGAGGGAGAAGAGAGAGGCAGCATGAAGCAACATGGCTACCAGGAACTGGTCACAATACATTTAAGTATTGAAGACATATATATTTATATATTAATTTTTCTACTACATTATATCAATCCTGGCATGTTTATATGTACCTGTATGTCTCATGCCAAAGCAGTGCTGTGAGAAGGACTTGTGATCTGGAGGAGAGGTAGAGATCAGTAATGGAGGGAAGTGATGGGGTGAGAGGGACTTGTGATCTGGAGGACAGGAAGAGATCAGTAATAAAGGGCACGTGATGGGTGATCTGTAGGAGAGGCTGAGATCAGTAATGGAGGAAAGTGATTATATGAGCGGTACTTGTGATCTGGAGGAGTGGCAAAGGTCAGTACTGGAAGTAAGTGTTGGGGTGAGAAGGACTTGTGTTCTGGAGGAGAGGCAGAGATCAGATGGAGGGAAGTGATGGGGTGAGAGGGATTTGAGATCTGGAGCAGAGACAGAGATCAGTAATGGAGGGACCCTCAACAACCTCTTTTGGTGAATTCTAAAATCTGTTAACTTCACAAACTTCTCACTAGGGTACATAAATAGTCTCAATAATGGTACCTTAATGTTTGCAACCACCTTCCAGGTGGTTTGGCTTCCACTTCACTCCGATTCAGCAATCCTTACCGCAAAAACATCCCACAAAGGCTATAGTTTATGCAGACAGACTTTCTCTTGGACGTTCCTCTTAAAAACAGCTTACACCTTGTGAGTCTATAATTGCTCTGCAATCTAACTCTGTCAGGCTGTAGGCTCCAAAAACATCATACACCTTTTTTCTCTCTGCAGTCCAAAAACTTTCAGCTCCATTAAAGGATGTA
The DNA here is from genome assembly GCA_027410445.1 of Discoglossus pictus. Taxonomy (NCBI): domain Eukaryota; kingdom Metazoa; phylum Chordata; class Amphibia; order Anura; family Alytidae; genus Discoglossus; species Discoglossus pictus. The sequence continues at coordinate 197,218,075 of CM050164.1, read as the reverse complement.
TTCTTCACCATGTTCGTTTTCACAGTCTTTTTGTAGGCTCACACAGAGCCAGCAAGCCATCCTCTCTAGCTTGCACTCACTGCTTAACAGCAGCACACCACATGGACCCTTTCTCCTATCTCTAATTCCAGGCTTTCAAGACTTTGCCTGTGCTTCACCTGGGCTAATTAAGTTTCATCCAGGAGTTTAACTCTTTCACTTCTTATAAAAAAATGTATTCAAAGTGGTTATTTTGTGAAAAGTGGTGTCCCACTGGGGTACAGTTCCTATCTTCGTTGTGATTTCTGATGGACAGTCTGTGTAGTTTCTGTCCGGTTTCTTCAATGTAGCATCCCCTCTGATGCTACAGCTCTTGTAGTTATGCATGGCTGTGTCCTCTTGACATCATTTGCAGCAATTTTTGTTGCAAGTTTATTTATTCACTAGCGACTTGCCCGTAAAAATATGATGGCAATAAAATGTTAAGCCATGGCAATGCTGTATACCACACAATGCGAGGCCTTTGGCGCTCATTGCGAGCCCGTGTAGTTTAGGGGCCTTGCAGTGAGTATTACTGAATTTGGTTAAGTGTTACTGGCTTCAGGCTCTTTTTTACTGCCTTTGGCCTCGTTTTCATCCAAGTTGTTTTCAACCTCAATTACTATGTAACTATAGAAGACTCAATCTCTGTATATAGGAGATTATTTATTAAAAAAAGAAAACAAATTGATCCAATATGTTACTCACTTATTAAATGAGGACTTAAAAACTTTGATTCTGAAAGTGATTGGAATGGAATTTTTTTTTATAAAGTTTATGGACAAAGCTGCAGAGAGGATAACTATAGCTCCACGTAAATCTATTTTTGTATATAGAAGATCCTTTACAGAAGAAAATTTAGATTTAACTACCTTTAATTATATTGAGCCAATATGTTACTTAACTTTATTTATGGACTGAGGACCTAAGACAGTGAAAGTTCATACACAAGTTAATCTGGGGATAATTATTTCCCCACATAAACCTCATCCTATATATGGAAGATCCTTTTAGCTCAGTTTAGTTACCACAAAGTGTTCCGGCACTACAAATGGTTAATATAATTGTAATGACCACCCTTTTGTGTTGATTTACTATAAGAGTTGTGACTGAATGGAAACAAAACAGTGCCCTGTAATGCTAGGGAATAATGGATGCACCATAGCAAACCTAAGGAAGACTGGAAATTACAGTCCATTCCTGCATTGAAAGGCGTCCAGTGCGGGATTTATTATAAGCACACTTGGATATCCAGCACCACAAATAGTAGATTGTTTTGTACATCCAATAAGAGCACTTTCAGGATATATCAGGATATATCGTCCCACACCTTCAGGATATATCATCTGTTTGAAGGATTATTATTTTACATAGAGACACAATGTGCTGTTAGTCTTTATAGCTTCATTTGACCTTTTGAATTATTCACTTATACATCTTCTCTATTATATGATGCATTATCTATAGATCACTCTGAGTAACTCACTCTGTGAGCTACTGTGTCAGATACCACTCAGACTCAGGAAGGATAGTATTGTTTTTAATTATTATTGTGGTGTCTTTAAAGTAGTGTTTGATTGTACTTTCCAATAACATTTTCGTTAATTTATTTGTAATGTATCTACCTGTGTGTGAAATGTAGATATTTTTCTCTTTATTTATTGTAAATAAGATACAAGTAACTGACCAAGTCCATATATTCATCTATTGGAAGAAGAATATGTACCCTGTTGCTTTTTGAAATTAGCCCCCAGGAGCCCCTGGGTTGATAGCAAACCCCTATTGGATATAGAGAGAATAAAGATTAACCCATACAATTGGGGGTATGAATAAACTGTGGTTATCCTGTTAACTTGATTGTTAAAGGCTTCTTTTCTTTTGTTTTTAATATTAATTTTCAAGTCTCTATAATGTCGCATTTTATCAAATAGCATTAAACTGTATTGACCCTTTATTGGTGGATTTAAAGTGCTATTTGTACGAATAATGGAGTAACACAAAAAGTTAGAGTAGTATGTTGTAAAATACAGATGCCAATATAGTGACATCAATATATATACAATCCGTCCATGTTGAGGATATCAATAAATAGATAAAAACAAATAGTATCAAAATAAAATATGAAAAATGTATACAATAAATGATAGCTAATAACCAAATAAAATAAATTTAAAGTACCACTAAATGCGTTTCAGCACTATGTATGGTTTTCTCAATTATTAAACAAATGTACAGTTAGTAAAACACTGTAATAAGCAAATTAAACATATAAACAGCACTCCCTATACACACCACTCTTGGCGTTACAGCTTTCATTAATGTTAAAGTATAAAGTAACAATCCTATTCTGGCCTCCATGATTGAATAAACTGTTAAAAAAATTATTGCTTTGAGTATTTACGTTTCATGCTTCCCAAGACCGATTTAGATTGTTTTGCCCCAACCACACCCAGTTTCTTGTGCACCCCAAGGCCTACACCCAGTTATTATTCCTCTTATGCCCTTACTGTATCCCAAACTAAAATAATAGTTTTATGTATGTATATTAGAAAGTATTAGGTGTACTTACAGACAGAAATATCACTGCATATAGACAATTCTCTGCACATGAACACATTATTCCATAGCACTTCACCGCCATCTTTAGGCAGCCTGTTGCCTTTATAAATGTGCTTCCCTAGGCCTGGGTTTTGTGCACCTAGCCTAAAGACAGCATTCAATTATTATGTGCTCGATAGTCCATGTATTGTGTTAAAGAGCACAGCAGAAATTAAACATACATATAAATAAAAACAACTGCAATTTATCAAAAAAATAACTGTCACTGTTAGAAAACTGAGCATAAAAATTAGCCGTTTTAAAAGGCCAGTGTATGCATTTCGTGTTAAACCCATTTTTAGTTTACCAATAATTAACATTAAAAATATTTGTGCAAACAGCATTAAAGCAAATCTTTAGCTAGAAAATAAAATGTAAAGGCATGTCTAAATTTCCTGGATTATGATTGCAGCTGATAGAGGAGAATCAGTATCCACCTCACTTAATATGAAAAAATACCAAAATAAACTTATAAAAACTTACCTTGAAGTCAGTAAAATGTCTTCTAATTTCTGCCAGTTGAATACTAAAGTAATTGCCCTCTCAAAACTCTGGCTAAATTAGCATAACATTCATAATTTGTTTAGGCCAATTAGGAGCAAGCATAGGCAGCTGCAACCTTGTTAGGGGGTGCTATATATTTTCATAAAAGGGTCTCTCTCTCTGCACATCCATACTTGACTTCTTTTTCTTCTTCTTCTTCTTCTTCTTCTTCTTCTTCTTCTTCTTCTGTGATAGCAGCTTGTTCAGAAAGGAATCATGGGATATGTAGTCATCTGCAGCATGAGGAGCCAGACACTGCTGTGTAATATCTCTGAATTCAGCTGCTGCTGGCTTGAAGGTTAGTAAAGAGTTAAAATGCCTACCCCTAATGCAATGTTTCTATTGGTAGGTACACTGTGCCTATGTAAGCAAATCTGGGGATGTGGAAAACAAGTTTTATTTTGAAATAAAATAAATCTGTATGTGTATAGAATGACTCTGTGTAATGTGTGATTCTGATATAAGCAGTATGTGTTAGATTAGAAAAAGGTGAAAACAGTGAAGCTTAGATATACCTTTAATGCTCAAAATTCTTCTTCTCTCTATTCCATGCACCACCTATAACCGATGGATAATGTAACACATCAGACTTGAAGTTATCAGGAATTGTTGAAACCAGACAAGGTTGTCCATTATAACAATATTGTATTGTTAGTTTGTTACATATACAACAACGAAATTAGAGGTGCTCAATGTGAGAATGGACAATACCTGAAGTAGGTTTGCCCTGTAGGTCTTGTTACCTATTCAGAGAGCAACCGCTTTTAGCTCACTTGTGCCCTTCACAGGGAGAAATATACTGTAGTATACCAGTCTGGTCTCACTCAACAGCAAACCCCAGGTGCGTTTCGACCTCTGTGGGTCTCGTCCGTGAGGTGCATCGTTACTCCCTAAGGCACAGTGAGCAAGGAGTCCACGTCTAATTCCTCCCTAGTTATTTTCCTGAACTTTATTGGTCCTTTAGTATTGATGAAGGCATGAATTTGAAAGTGGGTTAAAATATAAGGGTGGTGATTTTTTTTTTTCAGGTTGCTATAATGGTGTAGAGATCTTTGGTGACAGTTTAAGAACCCTTGAATATTCAGATTTTATTATGTAACTAGTAACTTGCCCATCATAAATGACGATATCATATGTCATATTCAATTGTCTCTCTGTGTGCTCTCTGTCTCTCTCCCTCCTCACTTTCTTTCTCTCCCTCCCGCTCACTCTGCTTTCTCTGTCTCCTCTCTTTCCCCCTCCATCTCTCTCTCTGCCTATCTTTCCCCGTCCATCTCTCTCTCTCCTCCTGCCTCTCTCTCCCCTTTGCATGCACACTTCACATGTGCAAGTTGTGGGCCCCAGCGCTTATGTTGCGCATGCGCAGTTGCGAGATTTCTCCCTCTCTGCCTCCTCCTTCTCTCACTCTCCCTGCTCCTTCTCTCTCTCTGCCTCCTCTCTCTTTCTCTCCCTCACTGCCTCATCCCTCTCCCCTAACCTCTCTGCCTCTTCTCTCTTTCCCTCCGTCCCCTCTATCTTTCCCCCTCATCTCTCTCTCCTCCCTCTTTCCCTCCCGCACTGTCTCTTCTCTCTCTACCTCTCACCTCCACACTCTCTGCCTATTCACTCTTTCCCTTCCTATCCCCCCCTATCTCTTTCCCTCCCGCACTGCCTCTTCTCTCTTTCCCTCCCTATCTGTCTCCTCTCTCTCTCCCCCTTGGAGCAGTTCTTGGCTTCCCTGTTTCATTGTCTCGAGGCATTGGAACACGTGGGAGGTTGGAGCACTTAATTGTCACTCATTGCCCTGCGAGCCTCGCAAAGCAAGGCGAGCAGTTGAGGCATTGAAACACGCGGGACTTAGCCTGCAAGCAGTGAAGAAAAGCGGGACTTACTTAGGCTGTAAGCAGTTGAGGAACAAAAAAAAAATCCGACCTTGGAATCTCAGTGGCAAAAAAACGACCTCTCAAAAATACGACTTTAACAGACGAACCCCGGAAATGTACCAAATATACCTGTGATGATTAATAATTGATGATTAATAGAGATTAATAATGTTAAAGGACCAGTAAAGTTCAAGAAAAAAACTTGTTTGTTGAGTTAGCATCAAATTAACATTATTAGCAGCTGTTTAAGTCCTGAATGTAAAACATTTTTGGTAAAATCTGAATTTTTGATGACTCTGTTTACAGAAAAATGTTCATATCTTAAAAGTTGGATCATGGGTTTTGTACTTGTGGTCATCTCTGGGGGCAGGGTGGGTGAGTAAGGACTCCAGAAATGTAAACACGCTTCTCATGCAACTTTAACCAATGTATTATGGATTCTTCCAAGGTCCTGGAGAGGCATCAAATTTTTTTTTCTAATTACTTTAAGTTGGTCTTGGAGCATAAGTATTTAAACCTACCGTATATACTCGAGTATAAGTCGACCCGAGTATAAGCTGAGGCACCTATTTTACCACAAAATACTGGGTAAAATGAGTGACTCAAGTATAAGCCGAGGGTGGGAAATGTGCTGCCCGCTGTGTCCCTCTTGTGTCCGCTGTGTCCCTCTTGTGCCCTCTGTGTCTCCCTCTCTCTCTCCCGTGTCTCTTCTCCCCTCTCCCTTCCCTGTGTCTCTTCCCCCCCCCTCATCCTCAACCCCCCTCCTCAACCTTAACCCCCCCTCCTCAACCCCCTCCTCAACCTCAATCCTCATTCTCAACCCTCTCCTCAACCTCAACTCCCTCCTCATCCTCCCTTCTCAACCTCAACCCCCTCCTCAACCTCCCATCCTCAACCTCAACCGCGGTATATGCTAATGTCGTGACGTCACATGCGCGCCATGTCAAGACGTCGGAAGGAGCGGAGGCCGGAGCAGAAGCTTCAGATGCAGGTAAGTGAGGGTAAAGGGAGGGGGGGTATTTAGAGGGGTAAAATGGGGGGGTTTAAAATGAGAGGGGGAGGGAAAGAGACACAGGGGGGCTAGAGAGACACGGGGGGGGGGGTTAGAGAGACACGGGTGAGAGTAACTCGAGTATAAGCTGACGGGGCCCTTTTTAGCCTTAAAAAAGTTCTGAAAAACTCAGCTTATATTCGAGTATATACAGTATATATTTTTTCACTGTGCACTGGTCCTTTAATCACATATTATAGTTGTCAAACTGCAATTTGTCGTCACGTTTGCGAGCCAGGCGAGCTGTTGAGGCATAGAAGCCTTTCCGAACTTGGAGCTCATCGCTCTGCAAGTCATTGAAACACGTGGGAGGTCGGAGCACTTGAAACACGCGGGACTTAGCCTGCAAGCAGTTAAGAAACGCGGGACTTACTTACGCTGTAAGCAGTTGAGGAACAAAAAAAATCAGATCTTGGAATCTCGGGGGCAAAAAAACGACCTCTCAAAAATATGACTTTAACGGACGAACCGCCGAAATCGAAAAACAAGACAAAATTTAAAAATTTAATAAAAAAAACCACAGAGAACGGGGGGAGCGACAGGACGCCTGGGAGTGAGGTTGCAGGCGAATTTAAGCAGAATTTGATGAGTTTCCTCACTCGAAATTCGGCTAAGTGAGAAAGAAAATGACGGACGAAAAAAGTGAAAACAAAGCTAAAGGAGACTGAGGCGCGCAAATCACCGCCAGGCACGTACGAGTTAGACAAGAACGTTGGAGATACACAATATACCATTACAACGGACGGAAAATGCTTGCGAGCCAAGTAACACATAGAAAATATCCGACATTTTACAACACTAACTTGCAAATAATAACATTACAAGTAGTGATGTCACAAACATCAAATTTTCGGTTCGCAAACAGCGGACGCAAACTTCCATCAAATGTTCGCGAACGGGCGAACCGCCATAGACTTCAATGGGCAGGCGAATTTCAAAATCCACAGGGACTCTTTCTGCCCACAATAGTGATGGGAAAGTTGTTTCAAGGGGACTAACACCTGGACTGTGGCATGCCGGAGGGGGATCCATGGCAAAACTCCCATGGAAAATTACATAGTTGATGCAGATATTGGTTTTAAGCCATAAAGGGCATAAATCACCTAACATTCCTAAATTGTTTGGAATAACATGCTTTAAAACATCAGGTATGCTGTTGTATCGATCAGGTAGTGTAAGGGTTACACCCGCTTCACAGTAACAGACCAATCTCCCCATTTAATGCACCGCAAACAACCACAAACAGTCCCTTTGCATAACCGCAAACTCCTGCTGTGGGACGCCTGCTGTGTTTGGTCTTCCACCTCCTCAAAGCCACCTTCCTCCTCTGACTCCACTTCTTCAGACTCCTCTCTCTGCGTTGCCTCTGTCTGCGTTATTATAAGGTGTGTACTGTTAAATAGTACAATTCCTATCGGTTTAATCCCTGTTACGTCCACTATTAGGGGACGTGTATGTGGCATGGATTTTTGGAACAGGGAGATGGAAAAAGATGCTTGGTCGGACCTCCTACTTCGAATTTGGGGCACTGCACGTGCAATGTAATGTGCCACCAGATAGGAGTGGTGTATTAAATTGTACTATTTATTCCTATCAGTTTAATCCCTGTTACGTCCACTATTAGGGGACGTGTATATGGCATTGATTTTTGGAAGCAGGAGATGGAAAAAGATGCTTGGTCGGTCCTCCCACTTCAAATTTGGGGCACTGCGTGTGCAATCTAAGGTGCCACCAGATATGAGTGTCACTGTGCACTGGCAAAAGTTGGCAGAGTAGGCGCTGTAGGCCTCACACACACGCCTGTAGGCAGGCAACTGATATTCAATCGATTACAGTCAAAAAAGTGTTGTTTTATTTCACTAAGCACAATATAAGCTGTTAGGTGTTAGCCTGTCACACACACACGCTGGCAGGCAGGCATATGCAATTCGATTACACAGAAAAAAATTATAAAATAAAATAAATGATGTTCTAGCCCTAAAAAGGGCTTTTTGGGTTGCTGTCCTTGCAGCAGATATCAGATGAGTCCTTCAGGTCTGTAGTGGAAGCTAAGTACACAGCCTGGCTATCTATTTCCCTATTAAATCTTCAGCAGCTACACTATGCTGCTGATTGGCTGGAATGTATCTGCTGACTGTGAGGTGCAGGGTCAAAGTTTCCTCAATGATAAAGTATAGGGGGCGAACCAAAAAGCGCATGTGTTCGCCGTCCGCTGCGAACGCGAACATGCCAAAATCGCTGCGAATAGTCCGCGGGCGAACTGTTCGCGACCTCTCTTTTCACAAGTCTAAAATGGCACTTTACACGCCTAAACAAAGGGTTTGGCCTTGCGCATGCAGCCTATTTACACTGCACACTTGGCACATTGCTGACACTCAACAGTCCAACTGTACATTTTCAGATGCAGGAAAATCCAAATAGCTCTTTAGGATATTGATTGCCGCATATTAAATATAAATAGGTAAAGTATATTCATTTATTAATTCACTGTACTACATACATTTTATACTTTACACTGTACTTTCCGTATATACCCGAGTATAAGCCTAGGCACCTAATTTTACCACAAAAAACTGTGAAAACGTATTGACTTGAGTATAAGCCTACCCCCCCATCCTCCTCCCCCCTTATCATCATCATCATTCTCCTCCTGTCTCTCTCTCCCCTTTGCATGCACACTTCACATGCGCAAGTGGTGGGCCCAAACGCTTACGTTGCTCATGCTCTGTTGCGAGATTTCTCCCTTTCTGCATCCTCACTCTTTCCCTCCCTCTCTTTCACACTCCCCGGCTCCTTATCTCTCTTTGCCTCCTCTCTCTTTCCCTCCCTCACTGCCGCGTCTCTCTCCCCCTACTTCTCTGCCTCTTCTCTCTTTCTCTCCCTCCACCTCCTCTCTTTCCCTCCCGCACTGACTCTTCTCTCTCTACCTCTCACACCCACCCTCTCTGCCTCTTCTCTCTTTACCTCTCTCTCTGTCTCCTCTCTCTCCCCCTCGCAACAGTTCTTGGCTTCTCTGTTTCATTGTCTCGAGGCATTGGAACACGTGGGAGGTCGGAGCACTTAGGAGGCGCTCATCGACCTGCGAGCCTCGCAAAGCAAGGCGAGCAGTTGAGGCATTGAAACACGCGGGACTTAGCCTGCAAGCAGTTAAGAAAAGCGGGACTTACTTAGGCTGTAAGTAGTTGAGAAACAAAAAAAAAATCCGACCTTGGAATCTCGGGGGCAAAAAAACGACCTCTCAAAAATACGACTTTAACGGACGAACTGCGGAAATGTACCAAATATACCTGTGATGATTAAAAATTGATGATTAATAGAGATTAATAATGTTAAAGGACCAGCAAAGTTCAAGAAAAAAGAAACTTGTTACATAGTATTTAAGGTTTAAAAAAGACCTTCAGTCCATCAAGTTCAACCTTTCAATATCTCATCCGATCTGCAATATGCGGATTAACAATTAATTAATTAGTTGTATAAAATAATCAAATCCCTCCTGATCAGACACTGGCGACCGGACTTCTCCCTGGATCAATACTGCCTCTCTAATTATCCATGATAACCCTGAATTCCCTTTAATTAGAAATAAATCCAGTCCCCTTTAAAGCTATCTATCGAATCCGCTGTCACCACCTCCTCTGGTAGAGAATTCCACAGATTAACCACCCTTACTGTGAAGAACCCTTTTCTTTAAGGTGGAACTTCTAACCTCAAGGGATGTCCTCTTGTCAGTTGAAAACCTCTTGGCACAAAAAGCTCCCTTGACAAATCTTTATACTGACCCTGGATGTATTTATATAAGGTAATCATATCCCCTCATAGACAACTTTTTTCTAGAGAAAATAAGTTTAATTTGGTTAGTCTTTCTTCATAACTTAGCCCCTCCATTCCCCTTATTAGTTTTGTTGCCCTCCTCTGTACCTTTTCCAGCTATAAAATGTCCTTTTTATGTAGTGGTGCCCAAAATTGTACTCCATATTCCAAATTAGGGCATTCTAGAGATTTGTATAGTGGCTTCTATACCCTTCTTAATACATGCTATTACTTTATTTGCCTTTGCAGCTGCTGCTTGGCTTTGAGCACTGTTACCTAGGTCGTTGTCCACAAGAACTCCCAAATCCCTTTCAATATCTGATACAACTAGATTTGCTCCATTAAGATTATAAATTGCATGGCTATTTTTCCTTCCCAGATGCATAACTTTACGTTTATTCGTATTAAATCTCATCTGCCATTTAGATACCCATTTCTCAATTTCATGTAAATCCCTTTGGAGGGAAAGCACGTCACTATCTGATTTAATTACTTTGCACAACTTCGTGTCATCAGCGAAAATGGAGACACCACACTCCAATCCTACCTCTAAGTCATTAATAAATATGTTAAAAAGGAGAGGACCTAATATTGAAACCTGAGGAACCCCACTTACCACATTAGCCCAATCAGAGTATGTTCCATTTACAACAACCCTTTGCTTCCTGTCTTTTAGCCAGCTCTCAATCCATGAGCAGATATTTACTGCAACTCCTGTATCTCTTAGTTTGCACAATAGTCTCCCATGTGGCACTATATCAATAGCCTTTGCAAAATCCAAAAAGACTACATCCATTGAGTTGCCTTGATCCAGGTTCCTACTAACCTCCTCATAGAAACTAATTAGATTTCTTTGACATGACCTATCCCTCATAAATCCATGTAGACTCCTACTTATAATCCTGTTCAAATAGACATATTCTTGTATATTCTTCCTTAATAACCCTTCTAAAAGCTTCCTCACTACAGAAGTGAGGCTCACTGGTCTATAATTCCCCGGATTTGCTCTTGCTCCCTTTTTAAATATAGGTATCACATCAGCTTTTCTCCAGTCATCTGGTAGAGACCCTGTGTTGAGTGAATCTTGAAAAATTAAATATAATGGTTTGGCTATTACAGAACCCAGTTCTCTTAGTACCCTTGGATGTATTCCATCAGGACCCGGGGCTTTATTAACATTTATTTTTTCCAACCTCTTTTGGATTACTTCCTGTGTTAACCAATTATTTGGCAAAGGTAGTGTAGCCCTATTATGTTGCTGTGTCCCAACCACTGGTACCTCCCTTGTGTATACCAAAGAAAAGAACATATTTAGCTCACCTGCCTTTTCTTGGTCACTAATTATCAGACGGCCCGTGTCACATTGTAATGTTCCTATAGCTTCCTTCCTCGCCTTCTTCCCATTAATATACTTAAAAAATATTTTAGGGTTAGTCTTACTCTCTTTTGCAATTAATTTTTCATTTTCTATTTTAGCCAGTCTAATCGCCCTTTTGCAAGCCTTTTTGATTTCCTTGTATTCCTGTAAAGCAGTCTCTGTCCCCTCTTGTTTGTATAATTTAAATGCCTGTTTTTTACTCTGTATCTTGATCTTTAAATCACTGTTAAGCCACATTGGATGGGATTTACTCCTTTTACTTCTATTCCCACACGGTATATGCTGATGTGTATGTATATTTAGTAAGGATTTAAATATTGTCCATTTATGTTCAGTATTTTTACCTGCCAGTTCTCTGTCCCAGTCTATACTTTGTATTGCTGCCCTTAGAACTTTAAAATCTGCCCTTTTTAAAATTTTAAAAGAGTTTTCGTTGGGCCCCTTAAAATTTAGTTTTTTTAATTCAATCTCAAACGAGACTGTGTTGTGATCACTGTTTCCAAAGGTTGCCCTATTCCAACATTTGATACTATATCAATATTATTTGTGATGACTAAATCTAAGATAGCTTCATTTCTAGTAGGCTCTTGTACAACCTGGGCCAGATAATGATCCCTGAGTGTACTCAAGAACCTGCTGAACTGCTGGTCATTTATCCAGTTAATTTCAGGGTAATTCAAATCTCCCATTATTAGAACTTGACCAAGCCTAGCTGCATTTTCAATCTGTAGCAATAATTGTATTTCCTCACTTTCAGCTATATTTGGGGGTTTATAGCATACTCCTACTAATATTCTTTTGGAATTTGCTGCTCCGCTATTTAACTCTACCCACAAGCATTCAGCTTTATCACTAGGTCCACCATAAATATCTTCTCTGACTATAGGCTTAAATTCAGGCTTAACATACAGACAAATCCCTCCTCCTCGTTTACCATTGCCTCTATCTTTACTAAATAGGTTATAACCATCCAGATTAACAGTCCACTCATGAGAATTATCCAACCACGTTTCAGTAATGCCTATTAAATCCCATTTTTCATTAATTGCTAATAATTCTAACTCTCCCATTTTTCCTGGCAAGCTTCTGGCATTAGCAAGCATACACCTTATATTATGAGTCTGTAGTTCTGAAGTGTACTTGAATTACTTAGTACTACCTCCCTATTGACTATACTACCCCTCCCCCAATCTCCTCCCCTATGAGTTGTTAATTCATCCCTTATACCCTCTACACTTTCTACCCCATTACTTATATCTAGTCCCTCCCCCCACCTACTAGTTTAAAAACTCCTCCAGCCTTTCTACCATCCTATCCTATTGTTTGTTGAGTGAGCATCAAATTAACAATATTAGCAGCTGTTTAAGTCCTGGATGTTGTAATTGTAGGGAACAAGGAATATCTGTATGGATGGGAAAATTACTCTTAAAGAGCCAGTAACATATAATATCCCATATTGGTGTCATATAACATTTTCCCTCCTATGGCAAATTACTTTGCTAATTCTTGGGAAGATATAAAAAAACATTTTTATTGATAGCTCAAAAAAAGTTTAAGTTAAAAACAATCTGAAAAAAAGCGCATGCTTAGTACTCTATTGGTTATAAAAAATGTTTTTAGTTAGTTGTTATATTTTTATGTGGGGAGTATCTGCTATGGCTTGTAAGGGAGTAGCTAGATACTGAACTCCTTATTGCCACAAACTACTATGTGTCATTAAAGCAGACTTGCAATTTAAAGTAGTAAAAGAATATGCCACCATTGATAATAATATTATATAATGATACTCCCCCAATGAGAAAATAAACATAACCAGAGTACTTGCGCTTTTGTAGAGATAGTCCCGACAGTGCCGTTTCGCCCTTCTTAGGGCTTACTCATGGGCTACTGAATTTAAATCTAACTAGGGCTTTTATAGCCCTTCTCCCATCCATTCCGCTTGTTCAAAGCTACTATGTAATTACGTTACTACGTGGTGACGTAATCAATGTAATTACATCACCACGCTTTACTACATGTTTTTTGCCTACCAACCATACGTGATTTGCCAATCGACTCCATTACACTCTCTCTGCTATGACCTAACGATAATACTGACAAATGGGCTACCTAAATGCCTACTTTCACAATATTTTTAATTGTAAATACAGATGTTTATTCCAGTAATATACTTATTATGTACATCCATCTATACTATTACAAATCACCGCCAGGCATGTACGAGTTAGCCAGGAACGTAGGAGATACACAATGTACCATAACACAGATGGAAAATGTTTGCGAGCCAAGTAACACATAGAAAATATCCACCATTTTACAACACTAACTTGCAAATAATAACATTACAATTCTAAAATGGCGCTTTACACGCCTAAACAAAGGGTTTGGCATTGCGCACGCAGCCTATTTACACTGCACACTTGGCACATTGCTGACACTTTCCCCTCAGGTGATCAACAGTCCAACTGTACATTTTCAGATGCAGGAAAATCCAAATAGATTGTTAGCTCTTCAGGATATTGATTGCTGCATATTAAATATAAATAGGTAAAGTATATTCATTTATTATTAATTCACTGTACTACGTACATTTTATATTTTACACTGTACTTACCATATATACCCGAGTATAAGCCTAGGCACCTAATTTTACCACAAAAAAATGTGAAAATGTATTGACTTGAGTATAAGCCGAGGGTGGAAAAGAGGGTCCTCCCCCCCCCCCCCCCCGATCAACCTCCTCCTCCTCCCCCCCTTATTATCCTCCTCCGCCTTCCCCCTCTTATCATTCTCCTCCTTTCCCCCCTTATCATCCTCCTCCTTTCCCCCCTTATCATCCTTTTCCAAACGCCCCTAATCATCCTTCTCCTCCCCCTTATCATCCTCCTCCCCCCCTTATCATCGTCATCATCATCATCCTCTTCCTCCTTCTCCTCCCCCCTTATTTTCATCTTCTCATCTTCTTTCCCCCATAACCTCCTCCTTACTGCACTCTCTCCAATCCCTATCCCCCTCTCACCTTACTTACCACTATGCTCCGATGAGCTGATGCTGATCCTGACGCCGCAGCACGTCTTTTGTACCGGCATATGCTAATGAGATTTTTTGTTTTTACTCAAGTATAATCCGAGGGGGGCTTTTTCAGCATTAAAAAAATGTGCTGAAAGTTGGTTTATACTTGAGTATATATGGAATATATTGGTCTTCACAATGAGCGCTGAAGGTCCACAGAGGAGCAAAAGCCTTACATTGTGTGGAAAACTTAATTCCCATGGCTTCAAATTGTATAGCCGGCATTTTTGACGGGCAAGTCGCTAGTATGTTAATATATTCCAATCTGTTAAACAGAATAGTTTAGCAAATACAGAGATTCCAACATACAAAATTTCCTTGGATTAACCTAGTGTTTCCCAAACTTTTTCGGCTCAAGGTGCACTTACTATTTCAAGGTTTTTTCACGGCTCCCCAAGTCAGACCATAGTTCTATATACAGTGGATATATAAAGTCTACACACCCCTGTTAAAATGTCAGGTTTCTGTGCTGTAAAACAATGAGACATAGATAAATCATTTCAGAACTTTTTCCACCTTTAATGTGACCTATAAACTGTACAACTCAATTGAAAAACAAACTGAAATCTTTTAGGTGGAGGGAAGAAGAAAAAAAAAAGAAAAATAATAGTCTGCACACCCTCTTATAACTGGGGATGTAGCGGTGTTCAGAATTAATCAATAACATTCCAAATTGTGTTAAATAGGAGTCAGCGTACACCTGCCATCATTTAAAGTGCCTCTGATTAACCCCAAATAAAGTTTAGCTGCTCTAGTTGGTCTTTCCTGAAATTTTATTAGTCGCATCCCACAGCAAAAGCCATGGTCCACAGAGAGCTTTCAAAGCATCAGAGGGATCTCATTGTTAAAAGGTATCAGTCAGGAGAAGGGTACAAAAGAATTTCCAAGGCATTAGATATACCATGGAACACAGTGAAGACAGTCTTCATCAAGTGGAGAAAATATGGCACAACAGTGACATTACCAAAAACTGGAGCTTCCTCCAAAATTGATGAAAAGACGAGAAGAACACTGGTCTGGGAGGCTACCAAGAGGCCTACAGCAACATTAAAGGAGCTGCAGGAATATCTGGCAAGTACTGGCTGTGTGGTACATGTGACAACAATCTCCCGTATTCTTCATATGTCTGGGCTATGGGGTAGAGTGGCAAGACGAAAGCCTTTTCTTACGAAGATAAACATCCAAGCCAGGTTACATTTTGCAAAAACACAACTGAAGTCTTCCAAAAGCATGTGGGAAAAGGTGTTATGGTCTGATGAAACCAAGGTTAAACTTTTTGGCCATAATTCCAAAAGATATGTTTGACGCAAAAACAATACTGCACATCCCCAAAAGAACACCATACCCACAGTGAAGCATGATGATGGCAGCATCATGCTTTGGGGCTGTTTTTCTTCAGCTGGAACTGGGGCCTTAGTTAAGACAGAGGGAATTATGAACAGTTCCAAATACCAGTCAATATTAGCACAAAACCTTCAGTCTTCTGTTAGAAAGCTGAACATGAAGAGGAACTTCATCTTTCAGCATGACAACGACCCAAAGCATACATCCAAATCAACAAAGGAATGGCTTCACCAGAAGAAGATTAAAGTTTTGGAATAGCCCAGCCAGAGCCCAGACCTGAATCCAATTGAAAATCTGTGGGGTGATCTGAAGAGGGCTGTGCACAGGAGATGCCCTCGCAATCTGACAGATTTGGAGTGTTTTTGCAAAGAAGAGTGGGCAAATCTTGCCAAGTCAATATGTGCCATGCTGATAGACTCATACCCAAAAAGACTGAGTGCTGTAATAAAATCAACAGGTGCTTCAACAAAGTATTAGTTTAAGGGTGTGCATACTTATGCAACGATATTATTTTATTTTTATATTTTTTCTTCCCTCTACCTAAAGGATTTCAGTTTGTTTTTCAATTGAGTTGTACAGTTTATAGGTCACATTAAAGGTGGAAAAAGTTCTGAAATGATTTATCTTTGTCTCATTTTTTTACAGCACAGAAACCTGACATTTAAACAGGGGTGTGTAGACTTTTTATATCCACTGTATATATGTGTGTGTATATATATATATATATATATATGAAAAATAAATTCCTCCTTTCTTACTCTCACCCTCCTCCTTTCTCTCTCACCCTCCTCCTTTCTCCCTCTCTCTCCTTCCTTCTCCTTCACTCTTCTCTCTCTCCCGCTTCTTTGTCTCCCTCTCCCCCTTCTCCCTCCTCTCCCACATTATTATTATTATCGTTTATTTGTAACGCGCCAACATATTCCGTAGCACTATACATAAGTTTAGTTACAGGCAATGACAAGTTCAAGATTCACACATTGCAATGAATGGATGGCCCTGTCTTTGAGCTTGGAATCCGGTGTCTATAGCGCTTTCCCTAAAGCACCTTGCAGGATTGAAACTCGCAGACTTACAATCGGCCGGGCACATTGGCTATTACAGGCATAGGCTGGCCATATTTGCTATTACAGACACAAGCTGGGCACTTTGGCTCTCACATGCTGGACACTTTGGCTATTACAGACACAGACTGGGCACATTGGCTATTACAGGCACAGGATGGGCACATTGGATCTTACAAGCTGGGCACATTGGCTATTACATACACAAGCTGGGCACATTGGCTATTACATGCACAGGATGGGCACATTGGTTGGTAGAGGCATGTCCTCTCTCCGGCTGCTCCTCTGCCGATGGCTCCTCCTCTCCCGGGCCAAAGGACTCTGAGGGAGAGAGCTGGGGCCTGGGAGAAGGAGAGAGCAGGGAGGCAGAAAGCAGTTGGGGGCATTTTTGTAACCCCCAAAGAACTGCTGTCTGGGATGCTACTGCCTTCCTACATCACTACACACTCAGCACACTGCACGCGCACACATTCTACATTACTACATACCCAGCACACTGCACTCACACACACTTTACATCACTGCACACCCAGCACACTGCACGTGCACACACTTTACATCACTGCACGCACACACACTCCACAACACTGCACACCCAGCACACTGCACACGCACACTCTACACCACAGCACAGCCAGCACAATGCACGCACGCACACTCTACACCACTGCACGCGCGCACTCTACACCACTGCACACCCAGCACACTGCACACGCGCGCACTCCACACCACTGCACGCGGACACACTACACATCACTGCACGTGCGCACACTCTGCATAGCCCCACAACATGCTCCTGGTCTTCTATATGCCACGGCTTCCCTGTAGCACAGTCACGGCACACCAGGGAGCCGCTGTACACACTTTGGGAACCCCTGGATTAACCACAAAGTCAAAACAATTAGCCTTTGCCACTCTCGTACAAATAACCACCCATTTGTTGTTTCTAGAACCAGGTAAATGAGTAAACATAATTGATTAATTGCTACAAATAAATGTTTGTTCTCCCTGCACTAGGGCAAAAAAGTATATTCTGCTGTAATAATATGGATTATATACACAAATAGATGATAGCTGTGGAGGACGACCTCAGGATTGTCAGTTGTGCATTTTCTGACTGGATGAATTAATAGCATTTTATCAAGTTACGATTCGTGAGGTAGTGGATTGCTGGATTTAAGTAAAAACAATACTTTATATGTTTATAGTCAAAAACAAATCTGAAACAATACAAGTGCAAAAACTGCCTCATATAGAATCAATGGTGAGTTAGGTCCTTTCCTTTTATATTGGCGCATCGGATCGCGCTGTGCTGCGCACGTCCGGGCACTTTTCTGGCTTTCTGTAGAGGCGCACGCTCTACCGATCTAGCGCCATCCAGGCTGTATATTGTGGTAATTTGTGCCGGCTAGTAAGAGGTGCACTCTAGCACCATCTATACTGTATATTGTGTTATTGTAGTCTACTTAAATAAAAATACTTCAAACTCAATTACTATGTAACTTTATAGGATTATGTTTTTTTCTATGTTTTAATAAAATATGAAAGTTGTGTTTATGGTTAAGGTTAGGCATAGGGTTAGGGTCAAGGTTTAGGTTTAAGCAAAGGGTTAGTGTTAGTGTCAGGGGTTATGGTTAGGCATAGGGTAAGGGGTTAGGCATAGGGTCAACGTTAGGGTCAAGGGTTGGGGTTAGGCATAGAGTTAGAGCCAGGGGATAGGGTTAAGGCCAGGGGATAGGATTAAGGTCAGGGGTTAGGGTCAGGGTACTTTTAATTTTTGTTTTATTAATTACATTAATATATGTAGTGTTTGCGTATGATAAGACCAGCGTGCACGTTCTACTTTAAGACACAAGAGCATGGCACAGGAGCACCAGACCACAGAGATGCCAATGCGCTAATATGCACCAGGCTAACAGGATACATCCGTAAGTTATTTTAACATAGTTATATGAAACCTGAATATTTTGGTGATGAAGCTCGGGAGTGTTGTGGTCCATACTGTTGGTGAATTCTCCCTCAGGCTCTCTTTTGTGAAGGTGTTTCAGGGGGACAGCTTGTGGTCCAATATAACAGAAGACCAGTAATTACAAAAATAGATGTCATTATTCAGAGAATGAACAAACCTTAATAGGTTAGCTCTATGGACATGATAACCCACTCTGGGAGCAACCTCTTTTAGCTCACTTGTGCCCTTCACAGGGAGAAATATCCGTTAGTATATCAGTCTGGTCTCAAAAAAGAGTGAGCTAGCCATTTCCGGGAGATCACTGTACAGCTGTCCACAATTGTCTATAAAATATATGATTTCAGTATTTTACTGTGAAAGTCATTAACTCAAATTATCCCAAATTTACATATTTCACATTTAGAATAATAATACATAAATATTGATGTAATCACTTTGAGTATACCATGCAAATTATGGATTAATTGAATTATTTTATAGTAATAGATATATTAGTGCTTGACACAATTACAGACATATAGACACACACACATAATATACAGATCTAATTGCATACACTGACACAGTCACACACTAACATACATCCCATACTGACAACTATATCTATCTATCTATCTATCTATCTATCTATCTATCTATCTATCTCTATCTGTAGATATATATATCTTGCAAACGTATCCGCCCCCCCTTGACTTTTTACCTATTTTCTTACATTACAGCCTTAAGTTCAATGTTTTGTTAATCTGAATTTTATGTGATGGATCAGAACAGAATAGTCTAAATTGATGAAGTGGAATGAGAAAAATATATACTTGAAACTATTTTTTAGAAATATAAAACAGAAAATTGGCATGTGCGTATGTATTAGCCCCATTGTTATGAAGCCTATAA
The DNA here is from genome assembly GCA_027410445.1 of Discoglossus pictus. Lineage (NCBI taxonomy): Eukaryota > Metazoa > Chordata > Amphibia > Anura > Alytidae > Discoglossus > Discoglossus pictus. The sequence continues at coordinate 197,198,478 of CM050164.1, read as the reverse complement.
AAAGCAACCAATTACCTTCAGAAGTCACATAATTAGTGAAATGATGTCCAATTGTGTCACATGATCTGTCATTACTTATACACACCTTTTTTTAAATGCCCCAGAGGCTGCAACACCTAAGCAAGAGCAACCACTAAACAAACACTGCCATGAAGACCAAGGAACTCTCCAAACAAGTAAGGGACAATGTTGTTGGGAAGTACAAGACAGGGTTAGGTTATAAAAAAAAATATGCAGGAGGGCCATCAAATCTATCATAAGCAAATGGAAAGAACATGGCACAACAGCAAACCTGCCAAGAGACGGCAGCCCACCAAAACTCACAGACCAGGCAAGGAAAGCATTAATCAGAGAGGCAGCACAGAGACCTAAGGTAACCCTGGAGGAGCTGTAGAGTTCCACAGCAGAGACTGGAGTATCTCTACATAGGATGACAATAAGCCGTACGCTCCATATTGTTGGGCTTTATGGCAGAGTGGCAAGAAGAAAGCCATTACTTTCAGCAAAAAACAAAATGGCGTTTTGAGTTTGCAAAAAGGCATATGGGAGACTCCCAAAATGTATGGAGGAAGGTGCTCTAGTCTGATGTGACTAAAACTGAACTTTTCAGCCATCAAAGAAAACGCTATGTCTGGTGCAAACCCAACACATCACATCACCCAAGAACACCATCCCCACAGTGAAACATGGTGGTGGCAGCATCATACTGTGGGGATGTTTTTCAGCAGCCGGCACTGGGAAACTGGTCAGAGTTGAGAGAAAGATGGATTGTGTTAAATACAGGGATATTCTTGAGCAAAACCTGTACCACTCTATGCGTGATTTGAGGCTAGGACAGAGGTTCACCTTCCAGCAGGACAATGACCCCAAACACACTGTAACACTTGGGTGGTCTAAGGGGAAACCTGTAAATATGTTGGAATGGCCTAGTCAAAGCCCAGACCTCAATCCAATAGAACATTTGTGGTCAGACTTAAAGATTGCTGTTCACATAGCAAACCATCCAACTTGAAGGAGCTGGAGCAGTTTTGCAAGGAGGAATGGGCAAAAATTCCAGTGGTAAGATGTGGCAAGCTCATAGAGACTAATCCAAAGCGACTTGGAGCTGTGATTGCCGCAAAAGGGGGCTCTACAAACTATTGACTTTAGGGGGGTGAATAGTTATGCACATTTACTTTTTCTGTTATTTTGTCCTATTTGTTGTTTGCTTCACAATAAAAAATAAAATAAAAAAAATCTTCAAGTTGTGGGCATGTTCTGTAAATGAAATGATGCAAATCCTCAAACAATCCATGTTAATTCCAGGTTGTGAGGCAACAAAACATACCAAGGGGGGTGAATACTTTTGCAAAGCACTGTGTATATTTTATATATATATATATATATATATATATGTGTGTGTAAATGTATTGTGTGCAGTGTCATAGGAAGGGGGGGTGGGAAACTCAGGGGTAGCCCCGGCCGGCAAAAGCTTTAGCTACGCCACTGGCTAGAAAAGAATGCTCTTTGAGCAGCTTACCCGGGGCCTCATTCCATTCAGGGCTAATTCTTGCAAATAACTTTGCGATTTTCCACTTTCGGCTTACTTGCTTTAGTAGCTCTACTTTTACTTACTTATTCAATTGGCCGGGCGTGCCAGTTAGTCCCGTTCGCAGATCAGGCAATTGGCAGTAAGCATTTGGGTAATGGAACATGATCGCGGCCGCAAGCCCATAACTCATGTCTCAAGCCCGCAAACTCGGAGCACTGTCAATAACATATATAGTTGTGAGAAAGCGGGCCGTTGCTAATGCTGTGGACTCGCAAAGCGAGGGCCGCAGTTGCTGGTATGGAGCGCCGAAGGCGCTCCTTGCCAGCAACTGCGGACCTCACAAAATTTACGGACTGACGAAACAAAAATACAAAAAAGCGTTACGACCTTGCAAAAAAAACGCCGAAACCCGCGCACATGAAAAACACAATAAATACACACAACAAATACATAAAAAGCTTACCTACATCAAGGGGGGGGGCACCCAGGACTTCGAAAACTAAAGTTATACCTCAATTTAACTTGAAATAAAAGAGTTTAGACACCCGAAAATCCCCTAAGCGAGAGAAAAAATGGCCGCCGAACAAAACAAAAAAAAAGGCTAAAGGACCCTAAACGTGCAAAACACTACCAAACACCTACGGATTTTAGGAAAAAGTCGGACGACATCCGAAAACAAGGACGCAAAATCAGCCACAGCCGCGTACCACACATTTTAGAACACTAACTTACACAATGCAGATGTACACAGCTACCCTAACAGATTTGCCTTGCGCACGAGCACTATTACACTGCACACATTCATGACACTTACACAGCAGCTCCACAGCACTGATGCTGCAGCAACATGAAAACAGATTGCTAGCTCTTCAACACAATGCTTCCTGCATATATTACTTCAGAATAGGTAAAGTATATTCATTTCCTATTTTATTAATTATTCATTGCCATACCAAAAAAAAACACCAACGCTGCTCATAGCACACAAAAAACCAAGAGCCTCCTAATGAGCGCCGAAGGATCTTAAAACGCCAACAAAACTAATTTCGCACACAAACAACATTACTTGCCTTACAATCTTATTACCGTCATTTTTTCACGGGCAAGTCGCTAGTGCAAATATAAATTCAAGACAGCACTGTAAATGATGGGGAACACAATGGGTGACATTAGGATTAAAAGCACAACATTCACAAGCTTGCACATCGCAAAAATCAAATTCTTTATTTCATGTTTCATTTCCGTCCAAAGTCCTAAATGACCTCCAAGCCGTAGGACTTCAATGAAATATGGTGGTTGGTTTCCAAAGTCCTACGGGCTTGGAGGTTGAAGCCCGTAGGACTTTATGACGAAAATTAAACATGAAATAAAGTATTTATTTTTTGCCGATTTGCAAGCTTGAGAATGTTGTGCTACTAATTCTAAGATCTAACATCACTTTCACTTCTAATAAAAGTACAGGATTGTTTTTTTATTTGCTTAATTAGTGCTACTATTTGTAAGTAAGACCTTTGCGGGACCTCCTCGATACCAGAAACCTGTTGTTGGTGTTTAGCCATTTACAGGCTTGATGGAAGGGTCAATAGTAGCAATTGAATAGCGATTTCAGTTTTTTGAGGCCGCAACTCTTGCGGCCGTTAACGATCAAAGGCTTTGATGTAAGTAACTTGCAATCATGAGTAAGTAAGGGATAGTGGCGCTCAGTAAGTAACCCGAACGGGGACACGCAAGTAGGAGGCAATTGAATAGGGAAGTAACTTGCGATCTCCACTTACTGCTACTTTTTGTAGTAAGTAGCAACTGAATGAAGCCCCAGGACTATAGGACAAATCTACTTAGGTGTTGTTCTCAGATTAAGAGCCTCTGGTTTTCTTTTGGCTTATAATAGACTAGTAAGACGATATCATATAATGTTTTCAACTGTTTGTGCTGTCTCTCTCTGTGTGCTTCTCTCTACCCTCTGTCTCTCTCCCTCTCTGTTTCTGCACTCCATGTCTCTCTCTGTGCGTCCGTTTTCTTTCTCTCTCTCTCGGTACTCTTTGTCTGTCTCTCTCTCTCTCTGTGCGCTCTCGGTTTCTGCACTCCATGTCTCTGTGCGACCGTTTTCCTTCTCTCTCTGTGTGTGCTTTCTCTGACCCTGCCCTCTCTCTGTGCCCTTGGTCTCTCTCTCTGTTTCTGCACTGCATGCCTCTCTCTATGAGCCCATTTTCTTTCTTTCGCTATATATGTGCGCTCTCTCTGTGTGTGCTTTCTCTCTCTCTGTGCGCTCTCTGTTTCTGCACTCCATGTCTCTGTGTGCGCCCATTTTCTTTCTCTCTCTGTGTGTGCTTTCTCTGACCCTGCCCTCTCTCTGTGCCCTTGGTCTCTCTCTCTCGGTTTCTGCAGTCCATGTCTCTCTCTGTGCGCCCGTTTTTTCTTTTTCACTCTCTCTGTGTGTGCTTTCTCTCTCTTTGCCCTGTCTCTCTCTGTGCCCTTTTTTCTCTCACTCTCTGTTCCTGCACTCCATGTCTCTCTCTGTGCGCCCGTTTTCTTTCTCTCTCTGTAGGTGTGCTCTCTCTCTCTGTGCCCTCTGTCTCTCTCTGCGCTCTGTTTCTGCACTCCATGTCTCTCTATATGCGCCTGTTTCTTTCTCTCTCTGTAGGTGTGCTCTCTCTGTTTCTGCACCCCATGTCTCTCTCTGTGCGCCCGTTTCTTTCTCTCTCTCTCTCTGTATGTTCGCTCTCTCTGTGCGCTCTGTTTCTGCACTCCATGTCTCTCTCTGTGCGCCCGTTTCTTTCTCTCTCTCTCTCTGTATGTTCGCTCCCTCTGTGCGCTCTGTTTCTGCACTCCATGTCTCTCTATATGCGCCTGTTTCTTTCTCTCTCTGTAGGTGTGCTCTCTCTCTCTGTTTCTGCACTCCATGTCTCTCTCTGTGCGCCCGTTTCTTTCTCTCTCTCTCTCTGTATGTTCGCTCTCTCTGTGTGCTCTCTCTGTGCGCTCTGTTTCTGCACTCCATGTCTCTCTCTGTGCGCCCGTTTCTTTCTCTCTCTCTCTCTCTGTATGTGCGCTCTCTCTGTGCGCTGTTTCTGCACTCCATGTCTCTCTCTGTGCGCCTGTTTCTTTCTCTCTCTCTCTGTATGTGCGCTCTCTCTGTGCGCTGTTTCTGCACTCCATGTCTCTCTCTGTGCGCCCGTTTCTTTCTCTCTCTCTGTATGTTCGCTCTCTCTGTGCGCTCTGTTTCTGCACTCCATGTCTCTCTCTGTGCGCCCGTTTCTTTCTCTCTCTCTCTCTCTGTACGTGCGCGCTCTCTCAGGATTTACTGACAATTGTGGCTCTTCTGATTTTGTTTTTGACTACACACCCTTTTAGAGTTGAACTTTGCCCCTTGGAAGATGAGCAGCATCAGCGATCTTAAAATCCTGAAGGAGTGAAAGAAGAAGCCATGAAGACACGTAAAAGGAACTTATCTACATTATACATAAGTACCTGCCCATAAGGATACAAAAGAAAAGTAAAATCATGTATAGATATAGAAACATAGCTTATTCTACCTACTTTGTCCATTCTATTTACCTAAAACATTTTAATCGCTACCCCCACGATGTGAATATCAATACCAATAACAAACGGCACTGTATGTACATGAGTCTAACAGACTGATTCGACGTCTCCGCACGTCACCTCAGCAGCCAATCAGAGTTCTAGGTGTTCTTGTTGCCTGGCTACCGACGCAAACAATATGGCAGCGCAGTGAGGGCAACATGAGCAGCCCATTGATCTCTCTGAGCAAACCCCGCAGGGCCGGCATAGCAACCGGGGGCCATACACCAGGGGTAACCCCGAGGAACCTGATACAGGCCGCTCTCATTACACCAGAGGGGCAGTTAATGTCTCGTCACAAAACCCCGAGTGAGCCGCCTGAATCCGGGTAACTGATGACCCCAAAACACGCCCAGCGGGCCATTTGCATTCTGTGCATGTCTCCTGTTGCTCTCATCACTAATATCCTTCTTTTCTACTCACTAACTGGCTGTCCCTCACTTTTGTCTGAATGTGCCGCTAACAAGCCCTTGTTCCACCAGGCGGAGGGCAGCGCCGTTTAAGTCCCTGGCTGGTTACACCGGTGAGTATCAGAGTCTAGTAGGAGATCTCTCACCCATTGTCTTCTGTTATAAGCAGCGATTTGATGGAAATCGTGTGAGAAGAACCCCTAACCCTGCATACTTGTTTATACTGTACCATTTTGCACTTCTGTTGGTTCACAACCTTGTTGTATTAAGTATCTCAATAAAGCTGTGAGCTATACCATATAAGGCCACCCAAGATGGGCAGTTCATAGCAGAGAAGTCCACTGGAGGACCAGACAATCCACTCCAACATCTTTGCCAAGATAAGCTTATGGATAAGCACAACTAGACACAATAAGTGCCTGTTGTGCTTCGCTCATAGGGTCACAGAGAGTTGGACATTACTGATGACTATACCACAACATTATGCACTTACTGTACTGAGGGTTTTTACAGTGCTATATAAATTACTAGGAACATGTCAGATATTTATAATTCAAGGCCAATAACCATACAAATAGTAATGTTTACAGGATCTTAAGCCAGAATGAGTGCATCCCTTTTGGATTTTAGATCCCACATTCAGCATAAAGATAACAGTGACTGGCAGAGAAAATACATCCTAGCACAGGACCAGTTGATTGCTAAAGGAAGTTACTTGTCACCAGCAGCCCACTGTCCTTTGTTATTCTCATTAACATTTGATGGGACTTCTTAGTAGTGATTTCCAATAAACCTCTTATGTTATCAGTGATTTCCTTTAACTCCCATCCTTTCAGCGAGTCACAATAGTCTTGTCATCTCCAGGATTCTTTGTAACTTCACAATTATTCCCTCCCAGTGATTTTTTTCAGTTATCACACACTCATTCTTCCAGTGATTCTCAATGAACATATCCTGCAAGTTTTACCTTGCACAGTGTTTCCTAATAACCATACCATCTCAGTAATTCATAATAACATCACACTCATTATCCTAATGATTCTCATTAACTCACAACCAGTGATACTCAATTAGCCCATCTTCCCAGTGACTCTTTTCCCAGTGATACCCAATTATTATTATTTTCTGTATTTGTAACATGCCAACATAATCTGCAGCACTGTACAGGGGTTAGGTACAAGGCAAAAACAATATTAATGCATTTCAGCAAAGTGGAGGGCCCTGTCTTTGTACTTAAAATAGGTAGTGTATAGTGCTTTACCCAAAGCACCCTGTAAGATTAAATCTTTCAAATGTACAATCCAAACACATCCAACCCAATATACACACACTCATAGTGATTTCCAAAAAAGCTCACTTCCATTACACCATTTTTTTTCACCCTACCAATTGTTTTTTCTGTTCAATCCTAGAAGAGGAGTTGCTGTTACTTAGTCTCCCATCCAATGCCATGAGATCTTCTGTGAAGGGGACTCCCTCTATTCTGGGACAAAGTGCACAGGGTAAGTCATTTAGTGAAGTAGATGACAGCTTATTTCTAGTATACCCACTACTCAGTTTTCTACGTTTGAAGATAAAATGATGATAGTAGTGGGATCTGCCAGATGATGAGGGAATATGTTTATGTGTAGTTGTAGATGGAGCTCTATTTTTTTTATTTTATCAAATGTTATTGGACTAGTGTGTGTAGATATTTAACTAGTGCCAGCTTTATATACATTACTATACAATTTGGTAATTATGAAAGGCATTATCAATAAAAGGCACTATGACAAGTAGTAGTGTATCTCTGCCTAAACCAATAAACACAGACCTTTATGCTTAATCTGGATTAGAAGTGAAAAAAGTCATAGTAGTAATTTGGAAGTAGTGGTTGCACAAATCTGAGGTTAGAAGCAAAATATTGAGACATAATCCTGATGAAGATACCTCTGTCCAAGAAGTTTGGGATCTTTCCTTTTATGAGAACTACAGCAGTTGCTGTATCGGTTGCAGCAAGGAGCTGCCGAAATTGTACACAGTTTGTAAACGCTGCTGGGATCGTTAACAATTTCCAAGCTTAAACCCTTACCCTAAAGCTATGACATTGGCTGCAAAATATTGGCAGCGACATCTAGCGGATGCCACTGCTGCCACCTCTGCTGGCGTTGTGCTGGTGTACTCATAACAGGAAATGACCGTTGTTTGTTGTGGGAAGAATAATTGAGACGCTTCGAGGGACTGTCAGTAATGTCCATATTGATTGGCAAGTGACACCGCTTATAGTAATATATTATATAGTATTTCACTGTGTGTTTGCTTCGCTCAGTGGTGTCTGACTCTCCATGACCTCATGGGCCGCACATACCATGCTGATCCACTTGGCATTCATGGCAGAGATACTGGAGTGGGTTGCCAGTTCCTTCTCCAGTGTTCCTGGTATTCCTAGGTGGTCTCCCATCCAAGTACTGACCAGGCCAAGCCCTGCATGGCTTCTGGGTGGTGTGACCTATTGGTTCCCTGACTGGAATCAAACCCAGGTCTCAGCAGTGAAAACACTGAATCCTAACCACTGTACCACTAGGGAACCATTTTTTCTTATTAGACTGTGTAAATATTTAGTTTAACTGTATTAAATAAGATCTACAGGCTTAGAGAGTCACCTGACATGGGTATTATGGAGGTCTGTAGGTTAGGAATACTACAGGAGGATGTGTGCACTGGAGGAGACTATGTATAACTTGAAAGCGCATGGAAGTTCATAGCAAGAATTCAAAACTGATATAAACAGGAGTTTGGAAAACCTTCAGTCAGGACATAATGGCTGACTATTCTGGAGAACAGTGCCATTGCTTGGACTTTCATGCGAGCAACCTGCTTCTGAGCCTGTGAGTTGGGTACAGGCTTGCATCAGTTTCAGGTCAAATCGAACAGAGGCTGCTGACTTCTTCCTGTTCCTTCCTCTACCACTAATAATTAAAAAAACACATATTTGTGATCCAGCTCTCAGGAAGTAATGTAACAAAATGGATTCCTTTACTTATAAACCGAATCTTCAAATATGCAGATTCCCAAAATAAAGTTTTTTATGATCATGGCTTACACTGCTGCTAATGTTGTTAATTTGTTACTTCACAAACAAGTACCTTTTTCTTAATGTATAGTAATTCTTTAAAGGACATTGAAGTTCAATTTTTACAATGTGCTCTTTTGAAGTAGAATTGACAAAAGACAAAATAATTTTATAAAATAAATACAAAATAATAAACTATTTATTTATTATCTTGTATATACAAATATGCTTTAGTGGCACCTGCCATTGCTGTAGCTGTTAAAATTATCTGTGGAAGGGGAATTTGATTATAATCCTTAGTGCCCAGTGCTGTCAGTCTGATTAATGCAAATAGATCAGTTCACATGGTTGGCTTCCTATTGAGAAAGAAGCGAGACAAGGAAAACAGGGGCTCCCCCATTACAGAATAGTTAGTAATGTAAAAGTCTATATTTTTTTATTTGTTTTCTAAAATAGTTGAGCCCATTTTTTTAATTTTAGTACTTACAGTAAATATGGGATTTCAATGTCCCTTGAAGATCTTGTCTACCCTCAGCATAATCAATATTACTGTTAATTCAATAAAAGGACTGCTGTATATTTATGAAGAACATCACATGTTTGTGGTGAAGTATATAACAAACTAATAACATTAGCGGCTATGTACACCATGGATAAAAAAGCATTTTCAGGGAAAATCTTTATTGTATCAGGCTCTGGTTGCAAACGTGGAAACAACCATGACAGTGATTTTCAAGGCATGTGGGGGCAGTTAAAGAACAGGGCAAGCAAGACTTGAAAGTATATTTGCAATCTACCTTCTACTGAGCATGTGATTAGGGAAAGGTGTCTAATGTTGAAATTCTATCTGAATCCATTGAGGACAGAAACAATCCCATCCGTTACCTCACCATCCACTCTTCGATAGATAGTACAAATAAGCACAACACACCCATTTAGGCATTTCATTTCTCTTAATTAGTCACATATATTCAAATATAAGCTATAATGACATTTCTAGCAATGTGTTTGAATATGTATCTTATATTTACTGTAGTTTATATTTGTGTATATACAGTAAGGTCCATAAATATTGGGACATCGACACAATTCTAAACTTTTTGGCTCTACACACCACCACAATGGATTTGAAATGAAACGAACAAGATGTGCTTTAACTGCAGACTTTCAGCTTTAATTTGAGGGTATTTACATCCAAATCAGGTGAACGGTGTAGGAATTACAACAGTTTGTATATGTGCCTCCCACTTTTTAAGGGACCAAAAGTAATGGGACAATTGGCTGCTCAGCTGTTCCATGGCCAGGTGTGTGTTATTCCCTCATTATCCCATTTACAAAGAGGAGATACAAACTCCAGTGTTCATTTCAAGTGTGCTATTTACATTTGTTGCTGTTAACTCTCAATATGAGATCCAAAGAGCTGTCACTATCAGTGAAGCAAGCCATTATTAGGCTGAAAAAACAAAACAAACCCATCAGAGAGATAGCAAAAACATTAGGTGTGGCCAAATCAACTGTTTGGAACATACTTAAAAAGAAAGAACGCACCGGTGAGCTCAGCAACACCAAAAGACCCGGAAGACCACGGAAAACAACTGTGGTGGATGACCGAATAATTATTTCCTTGGTGAAGAAAACACCCTTCACAACAGTTGGCCAGATCAAGAACACTCTCCAGGAGGTAGGTGTATGTGTGTCAAAGTCAACAATCAAGAGAAGACTTCACCAGAGTAAATATAGAGGGTTCACCACAAGATGTAAACCATTGGTGAGCCTCAAAAACAGGAAGGCCAGATTAGAGTTTTCCAAACAACACCTAAAAAAGCCTTCACAGTTCTGGAACAACATCCTATCGACAGATGAGACTAAGATCAACTTGTACCAGAGTGATGGGAAGAGAAGAGTATGGATACGGAAAGGAACTGCTCATGATCCAAAGCATACCACCTCATCAGTGAAGCATGGTGGTGGTAGTGTCATGGCTGCCAATGGAACTGGTTCTCTTGTATTTATTGATGATGCGACTGCTGACAAAAGCAGCAGGATGAATTCTGAAGTGTTTCGGGCAATATTATCTGCTCATATTCAGCCAAATGCTTCAGAACTCATTGGACGGCTGTGATGGATAATGACCCAAAGCATACTGCAAAAGCAACCAAATAGTTTTTTAAGGGAAAGAAGTGGAATGTTATGCAATGGCCAAGTCAATCACCTGATCTGAATCCGATTGAGCATGCATTTCACTTGCTGAAGACAAAACTGAAGGGAAAATGCCCCAAGAACAAGCAGGAACTGAAGACAGTTGTAATAGAGGTCTGGCAGAGCATCACCAGGGATGAAACCCAGCGTCTGGTGATGTCTATGCGTTCCAGACTTCAGGCTGTAACTGACTGCAAAGGATTTGCAACCAAGTATTAAAAAGTGAAAGTTTGTTTTATGACTGTTAATCTGTCCCATTACTTTTGGTCCCTTAAAAAGTGGGAGGCACATATACAAACTGTTGTAATTCCTACACTGTTCACCTGATTTGGATGTAAATACGCTCAAATTAAAGCTGAAAGTCTGCAGTTAAAGCACATCTTGTTCGTTTCATTTCAAATCCATTGTGGTGGTGTATAAAGCCAAAAAGATTAGAATTATGTTGATGTCCCAATATTTATGGACCTGACTGTATGGTTCACACTTTTGACTAATATGGATGTAAATTATAGAAATAGACAAATTGCTGCAAATAACTTGGAATACACATTTACTTTGCTTATAAAATAGGGGGAGGTGGGAATGTAATGCTAGATTGTGTAGAATGGTGGCTGTAGCACAGTGATGGGTTTGTATGTAGCTCTCTCTAGCTCAGTCTTATATCTGCAGGGCCAGTTCCCAGTGACTTTGATCTCTTAAGCTCCACAATGAGACGTGTTGGAGAGCTGGAAAAGAAAGTGCGGCTACAGGATCGAGAGATACAACATAAGGTAAGTGTCTCCCATATCTTCCAGTTTTTACCAGAAATATAGATTTGATGACCGTTAACCAAAGGCATATGTAGTCTGCTTATTCTGTCCACATACATGTTTGGCTTAATTAAGCCTCAGGGCGGCTTTATTCTGATCTCATGCATGTTTGAATTCCTTTACTGTTTGTCTCTACCACTTCCACTGGAAGGCTGTTCCACTTTTGTACTACCATTTTTATAAAGTAGTACTTTTGCACACCCCTAAATCTTCCACCCTCCAACTTCATTGTCTCTTTTTCTGGAAGACACTGTTTACGGTCTTGAACTTTATTAAATCATTTGATTTGTTTGAAGGTTTTTATCATATTGTCTCTTGCCCTTCTATCTTTTAAGCCAGTGGAACCACCAACAGGCCAGGCTTGTGGATTTCCCTACTTATGCTCCGGTGCGAAGTAATTATTTTCATTTTGATTGAAACACCTGTGCTTAAAAGACCACTGCTCAGTGAAAACTAAATATATGTTTGAAAACTTTAAGTCTAAGAGCATAATGAAGCAGGAAAAGCATAATACAGCTAGTTTTAAAATATAAAAAAAAACTATTTTGATGCCTCTGCTGAAGCCTGGAGAGATCCATGACACATTAGTGGAAGTTGTGTGTGCGAGAGGGGCTTTTATTTCTTTAAAGACATTCCCGCTTTCAGCTTCATGCTCATGAACCATTTTATTTGTTTTCTTTTGGATTTTGTTAATATTATTTAGAGATGAGATCTCAAGAACGGAAATCGATATAAGCTAACACATATATCCATGAGAGCAGGTGTATGATTTGTAGGTCTGAGAATTCATACATAAGAGACAGCCATATGGAGGTAAGGGACAAATAAAATTGTTGACTTGGGGAAAGATGCAGGTCAGCCATGTGAATTAGAAGTTAGCTAATGGAAGGAGAGCAAGAGAGGGAGAGAACAGTAAGCGAGTGTGAATGAATGGCATGAATGAAGCTATAGCAGCAGACAAAGAGAGACAGTTGCTATAGGTAATATAGAGGGACATACTGAGAAATTAAACATTGGGAGAGTGGTAGAAGAGAAAAAACTGCTACTTCCCAGATTTCACCCACTGTCTTGTACCACTCACCCTCCCTCAAAACTTGTCTATACGACTTATCGTATTGTTCCAAGCACTTAATTTTATTCCACTCTACTTGTACCTCATATACCTTCATGCATTACTGCTTTCTCCAACAAACGTTTCTACTTTATTCATCTTCCCATACTATAGGATACTCGCTATTTAACCCCTCCTCTGATTTTCTTCTTTTTTTTTTTATCCCCACATAGTCTTTATACACATCCATGTATATTACTAAACATTCCTCCAATTATACTGTTATTCTCCATCCACTGACCTCCTGAGAACTTATTACTCCATTCCCCTCTGTTATGGTCCTACAGTGTCTGTTGTGCTCACTAAGATCCTAGATCAATCTCACCCCATAGGTCATAGGGTTCTTTGGAATATCCCTGTTTAGCAGCAATAAACCCAGCAACTCACCTCCACCAGTACCCAGGAAGTGCAGAAAAACAGGTCAGCAGCAAAACTACCTCTCATGGTTCAAGGCAGAGATCCAAGTAGAGTCTGTTGCAATACTTTCAATGTTTAAATTATTCTCTCAGAATAAAGCATGCACATTGATTATGCCTGTTTAAACCAACAACATAAATATTACTTTATTTGTCATCCATCCATCATTTTAATACATTTTAGTCACCCCTCACCATCAAGTCACATCCATTAGTGGCAGTTCCCTTTATTTAACCCGCAAGCTTCCTCTTCCCAGCCTTGTGGTCTGCCTGTCAATCATGTTGTGTCCGCTTTTCCAGTGTTCCAGATCTGGAAACAGGCTGTCTATACAAGGGAGGTACCAGTGGTTGGGACACTGCAACATAATGGGGCTACACTACCTTCGCCGAATAATTGGTTAACGCATGAAGAAATCCCAAAGCGGTTGGAAAAAATAAATGTTAATAAAGCCCCAGGTCTTGATGGAATACATCCAAGGGTACTGAGGGAACTGGGTTCTGTGATAGCTAAACCATTATATTTATTTTTTTAAGATTCACTCAACACATTGTCTCTACCAGATGACTGGAGAAAAGCAGAAGTGATACCTATATTTAAGAAGGGTGCAAGAGCAAATCTGGGAAATTATAGACCAGCGAGCCTCTAAGCTATTAGAAGGGTTAATAAGGGATAATATACAAGAATATGTCTATTTGAACAGGATTATAAGTAGGAGTCAGCATGGATTTATGAGGGATAGGTCATGTCAAACAAATCTAATTAGTTTCTATGAGGAGGTTAGTAGGAACCTGGATCAAGGCAACTCACTGGATATAGTCTTTTTTTGATTTTGCAAAGTCTTTCGACACAGTGCCACATGGGAGACTATTGTGCAAACTAGGGGATACAGGAATTGCAGTAAATATCTGCTCATTGATCGAGAGCTGGATAAAAGACAGGAAGCAAAGGGTTGTGGTAAATGGAACATACTCCCATTGGACTAATGTGGTAAGTGGGGTTCCTCAGGGTTCAGTATTAGATACTCTCCTTTTTTAACATATTTATTAATGACTTGGAGGTTGGACTAGAAAGTAGTGTCTCCATTTTTGTTGATGACACAAAGTTGTGCAAGGTAATTAAATCAGATAATGATGTACTTTTCCTCCAAAGGGATTTACATAAAACTGAGGAATGGTCATCTTCCATGAGAATTAATACGAATAAATGTAAAGTTATGCATCTGGGAGGGAAAAATAGCCCTGCAATTTATAATCTTAATGGAGCAAATCTAGGTGTATCAGATATTGAAAGGGATTTGGGAGTACTTGTGGACAACCACTTAGGTAACAGTGCTCAATGGCAAGCAGCAGCTTTCAAAGGCAAATAACATATTAGCATGTATTAAGAAGGGTATAGAAGCAAGGGAAGTAGATATAATTATGCCACTATACAAATCCCTAGTACTTATTTTGAATATGGAGTACAATTTTGGGCACGCCTTCATAAAAAGGACATTTTAGAGCTGGAAAAGGTACAGAGAAGGGCAACAAAACTAATAAGGGGAATGGAGGGGCTAAGTTATGAAGAAAAACTAACCAAATTGAGCTTATATTCTCTAGAAAAAAAGGCATCTAAGAGGAGATATGATTACTTTATATAAATACATCCAGGGTCAGTATAAAGATTTGTCAAGTGAGCTTTTTGTGCCAAGAGTTTCCAACTGACAAGAGGACATCCTTTGAGGTTAGAAGTAAAAATATTCCACCTCAAAGAAAGAAAAGGGTTCTTCACAGGGTGGTTAATCTGTGGAATTCTCTACTAAAGGAGGTGGTGACAACGGATTCGATAGATCACTTTAAAAAGAGATTGGATTTATTTCTAATTATCCTGGATAATTAGAGAGGGAGTATTGATCCAGGAAGGAATTTTTTTTTCCCTTTGATCAGATCAGAGGAGATGTTAAACGTGATGGACTGAATGTCTTTTTTCAACCTCAATTACTAGAGGGGAGAATCTACGAGGGGTGTGAAAATTACCTAGGCTTCTATCTATATCTCAGCAGGAGGGAATTAGTCAACAAAACCAGCAGAGCTAAGATGTCTACAGAGATGTTCTGTTTTTACAATTGGGCAATGTAGCACCTATCTCCCTGGATCTCACTACTCGCCCACATGAACCTTTTTTATCCCCTGGATCCCACCACTCACCCAGTGGCCTTCTCTTTTATCCCTGGTTGCCACCATTCATCCCATAGACCTATCTCATCATTAATGACCAGACATCTCTCCCATTTACAATTCCCTCATCTTCCTATACTACCCAGGCCTACATATCTTCTCAATTCCCATACTCACATTTCCTCCATTGCATCATGCTCCCAGGCCTCAAAGTCAGTCTGTGTATGTAGGGTTCATCCTTTCCTCTTATGAATTATAGATAATACCAGCTGAAGAACTGAAATATTTGTGAGTAACTGTCTAAGTTGAACATATTGTTTTAAAGAGGGAAAAATTATGACGGATAACACTTTTTTTCTGATCTCTTGTTATCTAAGGATCAGGAGATTGCTGCCCTAGGGGAGAAGATCAAGAAACTGCAGCGGCACAAGAGAGGTATGACAGAGTTTGTGAGGCTCTATAACAATCCGTTGTATAAAAGTAACTAACTAGCTGTTTCTCTGTGCAGAGGGTTCTCCATCGGGAAGTAAAGCACAGGAACTTGAGAAAAGATGTAATGAGCTGCAGAAGAAAGTGTGGGACATGGAGGTGAGCGAATTAAAGGTCTGTGATCGTGACAAGATTATTTTTTTTGACATACAACTTCATCAGTATCTCATGCTCTACTTGCAGCATTTTCTTAGCGATTATGGCCTTGTCTGGGTTGGAGACAATAACGAATCGTCTGATGTAGAACAAAACACTGGCCGTCAGAACCCAGGTAACTATACCACATTGCAGAGTCTACACAACATGCACTGGGTTTTCTGTTCTGACGATGCAGAGCAGTAAGCTCTATTGTCTCTATGACAATGGTTCTCATTTCCCTGTATATTACTTCCCTTTTTTGTAGGGCAATCAGCCAGCTTGTGGGCCACACAATAGCTCTTTAGATAGGAGGTCTCTGAAATTAGACACTGGAACTATGTTGTATAGATGTTACATGGCTAGTACTTTTCTACCAAATATTTACTGTGTGCCCTCATTGAGTTGGGCAATTGGTCCATTCCACCAGTTTGTGGTCTAGTGTTTCAGTTGGGTATAATCATTTTTACATTTTGATAATAAAGTTTCTGTTTTAATAGTTTTCAATCTGTGGATTAGTGTAAAGCACTGGAACGACAGTACGGCTGTAGTTATTGTTTCATAATTTGAAAACAATAATTAAAAATCAAAGGCCGTGTTTAATTTATTTTTTTATTTTGCAAATTACCAAGTTTAAATATTTATAAGAGTTTACTATAAACATGACCCTTCAGTTTTCCCTTTAAAGGGACAATGTTCCTGGATTTCACCAAATACATTCCCAAACAATAGTTATTGTAGATTGTATCTATTATCTCCTTTAAAGTCATCTCTAACACCAAAGAGATAAACATAAAGATAAAAAAAACTAATGAAATCTAGCATTAATAATATAGTTGCATAGTATTTGAGGTTGAATAAAGACTTTTAGTCCATCAAGTTCAACCTTTTTAGATCTCTTCTGATCCGTATAATATGTTGATTATTTGTTAATAATTGTTAATTGATCCAGAAGAAGGCAAACGGAAAAAAATAATATTAAAACGCTACCAATTGTCTCAACAGGGCAAAAAAAGCAAAATTCCTTTCTGACCCCAGGTGGAATCTTTTTACATCTAACCTCAAAGGATGTCCTCTTGTCAGTTGAAAACCTCTTGGCACAAAAAGTTAATTTGACAAAGCCTTATATTGACACTGGATGTATCACATAATAGTTGTCAAACTGCAATTCGTCGTCACGTTTGCAACAAATCGCAGTTTGACAACTGCCCACCGGCCCGCGCAGGCGCTTTGCGCACCGCCCCGCGCAGGTGCATTGCGCACCAGCAGGCGCATTGCGCACCAGCAGGCGCATTGCGCATTGCGCACCGTCAGGCGCATTGCGCACCGGCAGGCGCATTGCGTACCGGCAGGCGCATTGCGCCCCACCCCGCGCAGGCACATGCACAGCGCGCCTTAAGCATTGCACAGACGGACCGTGCATGCGCGGCCCGCGAAGGCACATTGCGCACCGAAGAGGAGGGGAGACACAGGGAAGGAGGGAGTAGGGACAAACGCAGGGCAGGGAGAGGAGGGGGGGGAGAGACACAGAGGAGGAGGGGAGAGACACAGGGGAATGAGAGGGGGGAGAGACACAAAGGAGTGGGGAGAGACACAGGAGTGAGTGGAGGAGGGGAGGAGAGACACAAAGGAGTGAGAGGAGGGGGGAGAGACACAGGAAAGGGGTGAGACACAAAGAGATGGGAGCGGATGGGGGTAGACACATAGGGGAGGGGGGAGAGACACAGAGGAGGGGGAGAGACAGGGGAGTGAGAGGAGGGGGGAAGAGACACAGGGGAGTGAGGGGGGGGAGAGACACAGGGGGAGAAACACAGGGGAATGAGAGGGGGAGAAACACAGAGGAGGGGGAGGGACACAGGGGAGTGAGAGGAGGGGGGGACAGATACAGGGGAGTGAGAGGTGGGGGGAGAGACACAAAGGAGTGAGAGGAGGGGGGGAGACACAAAGGAGGGGGGAAGAGACACAGGGGAGGGGGAGACAGGGGTAGGAAGGGAGGGGGTAGACACATAGGGGAGGGAGTTTAGGGGGAAGAGACACAGGGGAGTGAGAGGGGGAGAGACAAAAAGGAGTGAGAGGAGGTGGAAGAGACACAGGCGGAGGGGGTAGACACACAGGGGAGTGGGAAGAGACACGGGACGGAGAGGAGGGGGGGAAGAGACACAGGGGAGGGGGGAGAGGAGGGGGGTGAAACACAGGAGAGGGAGGGGGGGTAGAAACACAGGGGAGGGGGAAGAGACACAGGGGAGGGAAATGGGGGGGGCAGAAATGAGGGAGGGGGAAGAGACATGGGGGCAAGAGACACAGGGGAGGGAGAGCGGGACAAGAGACACAGGGGAGGGAGAGGGGGGCAAGAGACACAGGGGAGGGAGAGGGGGGCAAGAGACACAGGGGCGGGAGAGGGGGGCAAGAGACACAGGGGAGGGAGAGGGGGGAAAAGAGACACAGGGGAG
Source organism: Discoglossus pictus (assembly GCA_027410445.1). Lineage (NCBI taxonomy): Eukaryota > Metazoa > Chordata > Amphibia > Anura > Alytidae > Discoglossus > Discoglossus pictus. Next base: position 197,180,140 of record CM050164.1, on the reverse strand, counting down.
GGAGAGGGGGGAAAAGAGACACAGGGGAGGGAGAGGTGGGCAAGAGACACAGGGGAGAAGAGGTGGGCAAGAGACACAGGGGAGAAGAGGTGGGAAAAGAGACAGAGGGAAGGAGACAAGGGAGGGAGAGGAGGAGACAAATGAGACACCAGGGAGGAAGTAGTCAGAGGGAGAGACGCTCATTGCGGGGCCTGTGATTAGCGCCAAAGGCGCTCATCGCGAGGCCAGTAAAGTAGAGGGGGAGGGAGAGGTGGGGAAAGACACAGAGGGGAGAAGTAGACAGTGGGAAGTCGCTCATCGCGAGGCCAGTAAAGTAGAGGGGGAGAGGCTCCCATTGTGTGGCAAACAGCAATGCCAGGATTCACATTTTATTGCCGTCATTTTTGACGGGCAAGTTGCTAGTAGGAATATAATATTCATATGTATCTCCTTACTTTTGTGTACTTTATTATATTAAGAAGTGCTTAAAAGCTCTGTTTTTTCTGACAAAACTCTTACAGATAGTTCCTAACTCGGTTTCCCTTCTGCAGCTCATGAAGACAGGGATTGTATGGTCTCATAGCAACCAATCAGTGGCAACATTGTCCTTGAGAGAGGTTACTGATAGGCTAATTTGAAACACTGCACTTCACAGTCTGTGTATTTATGAGCTGCATGAGCTACAGAGTGCAGACTCAAACTGGCACAAATTGTATGAATTTAGACAAACTTTTTAGCACTTCTTAATAAAGTACACAAAAGTAAATAGATACATAGATATGTTATTTGTAGTGAAATGTAGAAACTTTCCATGTCCCTTTAAGGACTGAAGTTAAGAACTTTGTAATGATGTCTTATCCAATGTTTTATAGGTCCTGGCACCTCTGGATCTTTTCACCTAGATTTTGACCTGGTTCTGGAAAATCTACGAGATTTGAATGTGCTTGGAGGGGAGGGGGAATCTCAGATCGAATATCGAGATGGTGGGGCCCGTCTCAGGACACCAGAACCTATTCCCCTCACCTTGTATAACAATGGGATTATCATGTTCAAAGGTCCCTTCCGATCCTACCAGGAGCCATCCACACAAGTAAGGAGTCTTGTGGGCAGAGAAGAGAGCTGAAAGATCACATTGAGAATTGAGTATAAATACATTTTCTGTATTTCAGCAATGCCTGAGGGACATTATGGATGGATTTTTCCCATCAGAGCTGCAAAGTCGCTTTCCTGATGGAGTCACCTTCCAGGTGAGAGGAAATGGGCTATGGAATATATCAGTGCGTTACAAATAAACTATAATAAATGAGGATAATAGCTTAGTGTGACAGATGGGACATATGAGACATGAAATCTGTCTCTCATTCTGTAAGTTTCATCATTACCTCTTCCCATGCTTCTCACCCTACCTCACTTCATTAGACTCTCTGCTAATCTTCGGAAATTCAATCAAACTGTGAAAAACCTGTTCATAGAAGCATACCACTTAGACTCCTTAACTTCACTAACAACAAGGTTATCCCTTCTGGTTCTCACACACTCTATAAATTCTATGGCTTCAGTCCACCTCCTTATTTCACTACCACTTCAACTGCATCTTAGATTGTAAGCTCTTGCTAGATCAGCTTCTTCATCTCCTTCTGTACCAGCGTATATGTGAAAAAGTGTTGGCTAGTCTTTTCTACAGGTAGAGAAAAAGTAGTACATGAGTTTAACAGCCTTTCAGTTGAAGTGGTGACGTGAAACAGTTAAGGAATGTAAGCATGCCTGAGATAATTTAGCCTAAGGATAGCTTTGTGCTTAAGTCAATATTTTAGATAGAATGGGCAGATTAGATGGGCCATCAAATCTCAGTTTTCTATATGCAAATTCTAACCATGTGCTTATTGTACCCCTAGTGAAAATAAAGCATTGTTATGAATTTATAGTAAGAGATTGGAGATATGGATCATGCAATGTAATGATTTGTGCTACTGTCACCCCCTTGTGTTGAATACAAAGTAGTCAGATCTTCCAAACTCTACTGCTTTCTCTGCAGGTCACAGACAAGCGTAATGTGTTTTTTCAAGAACGGCAGCTCTGGGATGAGTTTCCTGGTCCTGGTCAGACTGTGGGTGGCACAGAGGGGAAAATACAAAAAAACAGAGAGATGCCAGGTGAGAGCAGATGTGGAAATCATGAGAAAAATAAAGTGAGATCAAAGTTATGAAGGATTTATCAAGTGGAATGTGGGTTCAATTGGGTTCAATTTAACATGAATCCTTTCCACCCTAGGTCCAAAACTCAAAATGGAACAGTTCCTAAATAAACTGCCAAAGTCTGTGGTTCGCAGAGGCCAAGTCTTGGATATCCGGGAACCAATCAGGGAGACTTTGCAGGTAATTTAGTGACCCCAGGGAGGTTGAGGGCTGCATCTGATGACTATTATAATCTGCATGTTGTTTCTTAGGGAGACGGAATAAACAAAAGCCCACAAGAGATCTTAGTGGAATCCCCAAACGTCTTGGCAATGGAAGACAGGTACTGATGTGAATGCCCAGCTGCAAAGTAACTTATCTCACACATTAACAACAATACAACTTATCTATTATGTTTTGAGTGAAATTATGTAAAACTTATGAGTAAAACTTAATTGACTATCCATGTGTAAAATGAAAAAAATAATTTTTATCTGAAATTTAGATTTGATGCAAATATTGTGTAGTATACCAATCGTAATATATTTGTTTTACTGGTAAAAGCCAAAAATCAATATAATTTTGTATTATACTGTATATGGGACTTGGAATGCAGCAAAGTGAAAAAAGCTATACAGCCATGATGATAGCTAGTTTCTTGAAAACACAAAGCAAGATAGCCTGAGTCAGTGCACTACTGTGTCACCCAGAGCCTCATTCAATTAGAAGCCTGCATCTTGCGATATACAGGCCATATGTCTGTGGCCTTTCTGCAAGCTCACACTCTGCTACAATTATGGTGCGATTCAATTGATCAAGCCCGCAAGTTAAGACCCGAAAGCCAAAACCATAAACCATGCACTTGTACATAGCATTTCAGAGTTATCATGATCAATTAAGCAAGGCTGTAACAACCGATTTAGAAACGGCCAATAGTAAATGAGACCGTTCTCATTACGTCTGTATAAGATGGAGGTTACGTGTCAATCCATTAGCGTTTTAGAGGTCCGATATGCAATTGGACTCGCAAAATAATAAAAGTGAATGCTGATACTGTTCTAGTCCATATGGGTGGCCCGATATGTATTAATGCAGTGATTCCCTAGATCGATATATAACCCCAAAATTAAAATTATTTTTTGGATGCCGATTTACGAGCTTGAGACTGTTATGCAATGAATTCTAATGTCTTTCATCGCTTTCCCTGTCATTTACAGTGCAGTATTGATTTTTTTATTTGCTTTTACAATGCTACGGACAGGGGTTAAACCCCCTTGCAGGTCCTCTCTAGTACTCTTAAGATTTTCTTCTACATTTGCCATTATGGGTGCAAAAATATTTGCGGAAAATAATTACTTTTTTATAGGCTTCTGTAATCTGATTTACCCACTGGTTTACGCTAGCTTTTAAATTGCCTCAATTACACCAGAAAAAGAAAGTTGGTGTAATTAGCTATATAAAAAATCACAATAAAAAAAAAAAAGTATAAACAGAGATGCGGGTGGTGGCAAAAGCCATATAAGGAAGCCATTCAAAAGTAGTGTAATATGTTTTATTACAACTTCCTCCTAGGTAACTGTTTGAAGAACAACACTTGTTGGTCAATTACCAAACTAACAATAGCAGCTGTGTAAATCATGGACATAAAACATTATTTTGTGGAATTCTAAAAGACCCATATCTGTTTGAACAAAAGTGTAAGTAGGAGTCAACAAGGATTTATGAGGGATATGTCGTGTCAAAGAAATTTAATTAGTTTCTGTGAGGAGGTTAGTAGGAATCTGGATCAAGGCAACTCTGTGGATGTAGTCTTTTTAGATTTTACAAAGGCTTTTGATACAGTGCCACAAGGAAGATTATTGTGCCAACTAAGGGATACAGGAATTGCAGCAAGTATCTGCTCATGGATTGAGAGCTGGCTAAAAGACAGGAAGCAAAGGGTTGCTGTAAATGGAACATACTCAGATTGGACTTATGTGGTAAGTGGGGTTCCTCAGGGTTCAATATTAGATCTTCTCCTTTTTAACATATTTGTTAATGATTTAGAAGGACTGGAAAGTATTGTCTCCATTTTTGCTGATGACACAAAGTTGTGCAAGGTAATTAAATCAGAAAATTATGTACTTTCCCTCCAAAGGAATTTACATAAATTAGATAAATGGGCAACTAAATTGCAGATGAGATTTAATGCAAACAAATGTAATGTTATGGACTTGGGAAGGAAAAATAGCCATGCAATTTATAACCTTACTGGAGATAGACTTATAGACAACCACCTAGTTAACAGTGCTCAATGCCAAGCAGCATCTACAAAGGCAAATAAAATATTAGCACTAAGAAGGGTATAGAAGCCAGGGAAGCAAATATAATTCTGCCACTATATAAATCCCTAGTACACCCTCATTTGGAATATGGAGTACAGTTTTAGGCACCATTCAAGAAGGGTTTTCAACTGGCAAGAGGGCATTTCTTGAGGTAGGTAGGAAGAAAAATGATTCCAAATTGTTCTTCATAGGAATGGCAGTTAGACTGAGGAATTCTCTACCAAAATTCAAAATATAACTTTAAAATGGAGTTGGATACATTTTTGAATAAAAAGGGCACGCAAGTTTATGTAGGATAACCAGAAGGAGGGATATTAATCCAAGGAGTAATCTGATCATCAGATTCATTGGGTCAAGAAGGATTTTTTCCCCATTACACATTTTGGCTTTTTTTTTTTTTTTGCTTTCTTCTGGATCAACCAACAATACACCTATTACAAGGAACAGCGATCTGAAAGGTTCAACTTGGACTGGGTCCTTTCAACCTCAATTACTATGTTACATCACATCCTGAGAGCTGTACGATGGATGTGTGTTTGGAGTTGGACATTACATAGGGCCTCATTCAATTGCGATTTGGCCAATTGAATAGGGGTCTAAATAAGCACATAACATATTTTTTTTAAAGATGATTTAAGTTAGTAAACATCTATCCAAAAGCAAGGTTTTAACTAACTAAAAACTTTAAAAAAAAAAATATGTTATGTGCTTATTTAGACCCCTATTCAATTGGCCAAATCTCAATTGAATGAGGGCCATAGTAATTGAGGTTGAAAAAAAGACTTTTAGCCCATTTAAGGGCAACCTTTCGAGATCTCCTCTGATCTGCAATATGCAGATTAATTGTTAATTGATCCAGAGAAAGGCAAACCGAAATAAAAACCAAGTGAGACTTTGCCAATTGTCTCAAAATGGAAAAAATGAATTCCTTCCTGACCACAGATACTGGCAATCTGATTCCTCCCTCAATAAATACTCCCTCTCTAATTAACCAGGATAACCCTGAATGCCCTTTATTTAAAATATATCCTATCCCTTTTTAAATTTATCTATCGAATCCGCTGTCACCACCTCCTCTGGTAGAGAATTCCACAGATTAACCACCCTTACTGTGAAGAACCCTTTTATTTCTTTAAGGTGAAATCTTTTTACCTCTAATCTCAAAGGCTGTCCTCTTGTCAGTTGAAATCCTCTTGGCACAAAAATCTCCCCTCACGAAGCATTATATTGACCCTGGATGTATTTATATAGGGTAATCATATTCCCTCTTAGATGCCTATTTTCTATAGAAAATAAGGTTAATTTGGTTTGTCTTGCTTCATAACCTAGCTCCTCCATTCGCCCTATTCATTTTTTTTTGTCCTTCTCTGGACTCTTTCAAGTTCTAAAATGTCCTTTTTTATGAAGTGTGCCCAAAACTGTACTCCATATTCCAAATGAGCGCGTACTAGGGATTTGTATAGTGGCATAATTAAATTTGCTTCCCTGGCTTCTATACCCTTCTTATAATACATGCTAATATTTTATTTACCTTTGCAGATGTTGCTTGGCATCGAGCATGGTTACCGAGGTGGTTGTCCACAAGCACTCCCAGATCTGTTTCAATATCTGATACCCTTAGATTTGCTTCTTTAAGTTTTTTTATAAATTGCATGGTTATTTTTCCTTCCCAGATGCAAAACCTTACATTCGTTCGTATAAAATCTCATTTGCCATTCAATTGCCCATTTCTCTGATTTATGTATAACCCTTTAGAGGGAAAGTACATCATTATCTGATTTAATTACCTTGCACAACTGTGTCATCAGCGAAAATGGAGACCCTACTTTCCAGTCCCACCTCAAAGTCATTAATAAATATGTTAAAAAGGTGAGGACCTAATACTGAACCCTAAGGAACCCCACTTACCACATTAGTCCAATCGGAGTATATTCCATTTACAACAACCCTTTGCTTCCTGTCTTTTAGCCAGCTCTCGATCAATGAGCAGATATATATTTACTGCAATTCCTGTATCTCTTAGTTTGCACAATAGTCTCCCATGTTGCACTGTATCAAAAGCCTTTGCAAAATCCAAAAAGACTACATCCACTGAGTTACCTTGATCCAGGTTCCTACTAACCTCCTCATAGAAACTAATTAGATTTGTTTGACATGACCTATCCCTCATAAATCCATGTTTACTCCTACTTATAATCCCGTTCAAATAGACATATTTTATATTATCCCTTATTAACCCTTCTAAAAGCTTCCCCTCACTGGTCTATAATTCCCCGGATTTGCTCTTGCTCCAGTTTTTTAAATATAGGTATCACATCTGCTTTTCTCCAGTCATCTGGTAGAGACCCTGTGTTGAGTGAATCTTGAAAAATTAAATATAATGGTTTCGGCTATTACAGAACCTGGTTCCCTCAGTACCTATGGATGTATTCCATCAGGACACAGGGTTTTATTAACATTATTTTTTTCCCAACCTCATTTAGATTACTTCCTGCGTTAACCAGTTATTTGGTGAAGGTAGTGTAGCCCCATTATGTTGAAGTGTCCCAACCACTGGTACCTCCCTTGTGTATACCGAAGAAAAGAACCTATTTAGCTCATCTGCCTTTTCCTGGTCACTAATTTTCAGATGGCCTGTGTCACATTGTAATGTTTCTATAGCTTCCTTCCTCACCTTCTTCCCATTAATATACTTAAAAAAAATATTTTAGGGTTTGTATTACTCTCTTTTGCAATACATTTTTCATTTTCTATTTTAGCCAGTCGAATAGCCCTTAAATCATTGTTAAGCCACATTGGACGTGTTTTATTCCCACTTGGTATATGGTCATAAGTATGTATATTTAGTAAGGATTTAAATGTTGTCCATTTATATTCAGTATTTTTACCCGTCCGTTCTCTGTCCCAGTCTATACTTTGAATTGCTGCCCTGGTAAAATCTGCCCTTTTTAAAATTAAGAGTTTTTGTTGGCCCCTTTGAATTGAAAAAAAAACTAATTTTTATTTCAAATGAGACTGTGTTGTGATCACTGTTTCCCAAAGAGTTGCCCTATTTCAACATTCGATACTATATCAATATTATTTGTGATTACTAAATCTAATATAGCTTAATTTCTAGTAGGCTCTTGTATAACCTGGGCCAGATAATGATCCCTGAGTGTACTCAAGAACCTGCTCCCCTTAGCTGAACTGCTGGTCTCATTTATCCAGTTTATTTCAGGGTAATTAAAATCTCCCATTATTAGAACTTGCCCATGCTTAGCTGCAATTCCAGTTATATTTGGGGGTTTATAGCATACTCCTACTAATATTATTTTGGAATTTGTTGCTCCCCTATTTAACTCTACCCACAGACATTCAACGTAACCGCTAGTTCCGCCATAAATATCTTCTCTGACTATAGGCTTTAATTCAGGCTTAACATACAGATAAATCTCTCCTCCTCTTTTACCATTGTCCCTATCTTTCCTGAAAAGTTTATAGCCATCCAGATTAACAGTCCAGTCATGAGATTCATCCCACCACATTTCAGTAATGCCTATTAAATCTCGTTTTTCATTAACTGCTAATAATTCTAACTCTCCCATTTTTCCTGGCAAGCTTCTGGCATTAGCAAGCATACACCTTATGTTAGGAGTCTGTAGTTCTGAAGTGCCTGCCACTGTACTTGAATTACTTAGTACTACCTCCCTATTGACTATACTACCCCTCCCCCATCTCCTCCCCTATGTGTTGTTAATTCTTCTCTTATACACTCTACACTTTCTACCCTGTTACTTAAACCTAGTCCCTCCCCCCCACCTACTAGTTTAAAAACTCCTCCAGCCTTTCTACCATCCTATCCCCTAGTACAAAAGCTCACTCATCATTAAGATGCAATCCATCCCTGCTGTAGAGATTGTACCGAAGTGGGAAGTCAGCCCAGTGCTCTAAAAACCCAAACCCCTCCTTAGTGCACCACATCTTTAGCCACGCATGAACCAGCCTAAGCTCCTTCTGTCTCCCTGGGCTAGCACGTGGCACTGGTAGTATCTCAGAAAATACTACCTTGGAGGTCCTTGCCTTCAGCTTATTACCTAGTTCTCTAAAATCATTCTTTAGGACACTCCATCATCCCCTAACTTTGTCATTGGTACCAATATGTACCAAGACCGCCGGTTCATTTCCAGCCCCTCCCAATAATTTGTCTACCCGATCCACAAAATGACAAAACCGAGCACCTGGGAAACTGTTAGATTGCTGGGATCTGGGTGACAAATCACCATGTCTATCTTTCTAATAATAGTCCCCTACCCCCAAAACCTGTCTGTTGCTCTGCCTATTCTGCCCTCCCACTCCTCCAGTAGAACTGTTCTCCCGGCTGTTAGAGGGAACAGCTCTATCTGGCATTGTCATTCCTGAATGGACATCCCCAACAGTTTCACTCAATCTGGCAAATCTGTTGGTGTTTGCCAACTCAGAACTGGCCTGCCTCCTCCTCCCTGATTCCCCTTCTAACTGTAACCCAGCTACCTACATGTACATCCTCACTAGCCCCAGCTCCACCCTCCATGCTAGGCCCAGCTAAACTGTGCTCAGTGAGCACCAACTCCCTTTCCAGTGGGGCAATATCACTAAGTGCTGCAATTCTCCTCTCAAATTTTGAGCTCTCAGAGGCAACATGCTCACACCTGCCACAGAGGTATGGACCATGGATTATCTGTTTCAGTATTGCATACATATGACAGGATATACACTGAGTGAGGTCTCCACTGGACTGACTCATAATTATTATTATTGTCTACAAAAATTCAGTGGGAAAAATAAATATAAAATAATACATTTGTATAAAGTATTGTAAAAAAAAAAAAAAAAATATATATATATATATATATACACACACACACAATTTTCCTTGCACAATAAATCTGCCCCACCCTTTTCTTTGAACTCCCTCCTTTTATTTAAACTCCTATACTTTTACTAGAATTGCACTTGATACTAGAAATGTTTGCCCCTTCTCCAGTTTATATTAACTTCACACAGGAAATAACACACTTTACTTGTCTGAGTAAATCAGATGTAGTCACACACTAGGCTCAAACTTACTGTATATGCAAGTATAACCCAGGTGCAAACACTCCCCTCTCACCTGCACCAAATCACTGCACACAGAAAATAACACACTTTACTTGTCTGAGTAAACCAGATGGTGACTGCAGTCATGAAATTAAAAGATGTTTGCTTCTGGGGAGGAAAGCTATGGCAAGCTTGAACAAGCTAGTAAAAAGTAAAATGTAAAATTATGAAATTATCAACAAAGGTCCGCATTATTCGAACTATGGCATTCGCAGTAGTAACATACGGATATGAGAGCTGGACCATAAAGAAATCTGTGCGCGTTGAAATCACGCCTTTGAATTGTGGTGTTGGAGAAGACTGCTTAGAGTCCCTTGGACTGCAAGAAGATCTAATCACATATATAGTTCTCAGCAATACGGGTTGTTGCTAACGCTTGCGGGCTCACGAAGCAAGGTCTGCAGTGCGCTCCTTGCGCTGGTGGAGATGAGTGCCATAGGCGCTCATCCCTACGACCCACTACGCAAAGATCCGTATTTGCGGAGGTGGAGGTTCTACGGCGCCTCACAAGCGGTTACAAATGCCTACAGAACCGGGACTTTTTTTTTCAAACACAACACACGCAAAGGGGGGACACCCAGGACGTCTGGAAGACAGGTTACACCTCGAATTCAGTCACATTTACAAAGTTTAGACACTCGAAAATCCCCTAACCAAGAGAAAAAATGTCCGCCAAAGAAAATGAGGCTACACGATCCCCCTAAAGCCGCAAAACAGCGGCGAGCACAAAAACCTTTCACAAAAACCTGTACGACCTACTACATACACCATTAGCAAGGACGCTAAATCATACAAACCCGCGTACCACATACACATTTGCCGCCATTTTACAACACTCACTTACAGAATGCAGAAGTACCCAGCTACACTAACGGCTTCCCCTCGCGCACGCTATTTACACTGCACACATTGCTGACACTTACACCTCACCTCACCAACAGTGCAAACCTACATTGTATGCTGCAGGAACATCAAAACAGACTGTTAGCTCTTCAGCACCTTGCTTGCTGCATATATTAATTACAAATAGGTAAAGTATATGTATTTATGATTTCATTCATTCATTCCTTACCATCAAAATAAAAAAATAAAAAAAAAACACAGTATCGCTAAAAAACACAAAGACTTTCAACACGTGCCTCACAAGGAGCGCCAATGGTGCTCATAGGACACAAAGTACACCAGGGGAGAGCCTTGCCTTGCAATAAGCGCCAAAAGATCAGCGCTGACCTTACAATAAGCGCCAAAGGGCCTATCATAACAAAAAAAATACACCAACCCAGAGGCTCGCAATGAGCGCCAAAGGCTCTAAGACCACCAAAACACTTACTCTCTCTGGCAAACAGCATTACCTCCCTTACAATGTTATTACCGTCATTTTATGTCTGGCAAGTCGCTAGTAAATCAATATTACAGGAAATCAAGACAGACTGTTCACTAGAAGGTATGATCATGAGGCTGAAGAGCAAATATTTTGGCCATATTATGAGACGGCAGAAAAGACTCTGATGCTGGGAAAGATTGAAGGCAAAAGAAGAAGGGGACAACGGAGACAGAGTTGGATAGATGAGGTCACTGAAGCAATTAACTTGGGGCAGTGACTGAGAGATGCACCTGGCGTGCTGTGATCCATAGAGTCGGACGCGACTGAATGACTAAACAACAAGTGTAGCCCCATTATGTTGCAGTGTCCCAACCACTGCCTGTCTAATAGCCCTTTTGCAAGCCTTGTTGATTTCTTTGTATGCACGTAAAGCAGTCTCTGTCCCCTCTTGTTATTACATTTTATTATCTTTGATAATAGAATAAGATGGAAATGTATACCAAACCACTTCCCCCTCACTACCCCAGAAGCAGACAACACACACATGCAACTTTCACAATTGTAGCATGGATCCCTTCAGAGTTCTAATTAAGGACTAAGTGGTTGACTTTTTCTGCTCTTAGCAAAACTTAGTTTCCAAAAAGGAGAACTAAAACAGAAGTGATTTCCAATCTGAATGTAAAGTATACTAAAAGATTAACACCATATTTGTCTAATAAGATTTAAATATTGTACTCTCTTTTGTTGGCATCTAGGGGGTAATCCATTTCAGTGTCAGTTTCATTCTTCTCCCTCTTAGTGTGTCAATCTACTGCATTTTTTACAAGTGAGAACGGGCAGCTCCCTTTTATTCCAACACACAGTGCAAATAAATATAAGGATCATGAGAGCTAGCTATTTTTTTATGCACTATTTACAGTGTAAACCAAGCAGATGATTATGACACACTGCAAGAAGAGAATAAAACAGTCAAACGCTGAAAATAGATTACACCTTTAGAGACAAATAAATGAATAATAAAAAGGAAAATATATTTAGAACTTTTTTTCTGGGAGCAAATAGAGGCTTTTATTATCCATGATCATTCCTCTAAATTTACATAAAGAGCTTCTACTATAACATCTCTTTAACATGCTTTTATGTCTTCCAATTTATTTATTCAACCAAGGTCTGAGAATCAAATGGCTGTGTCCAACCTGCGTATCCGGTCTGAGAGTGGGGATCAAACATATAAGGTCCGAATGCTGCCCACAGAGACTCTGGGTGACCTGCGTACTTACCTATGCAAATTCAGGTGTGTTATAACCATTCTTTTCTTACTCATACTTGACTCCTCTCCCTCAGTATTAACCTCTTTAATGATTTGCAGGTCTCCAAATCTCTCCTCATATGATATTATTGGACGGTTCCCTCACTGTGTATACGATGATGACAGTCGACCATTGCAAGAGATCGGACTTGTCCCGAATGCATTTCTGATCCTGAGAGCACGGACTGTGGAGGGACAAGTACCAGCATCAGCTTTACAAAAGGACTGACGGGAGATCCATAGATAAAAAGTAGCGATTTAAATTGCGTAAGGTATCATTGTGACATTGTAAATGCGAACTGTCCTACTGTGCACAGGCAATTTTTAATGTCAGATATATCCTCTTAAAGAGGCTTTGTAATCAATGTGCTTTCCAAACCAAATACAATATAAACTACTAAAAAAATAAAACCATACTTAAGGTTAGTGTCTCTGCCCGTTTCATTATCCTCTCCTTTAGTTTGTCATAATGAGCTGCAGTGTTTACTTGTGGGAGCACACATCACAGTGCCAATAGTGCATAAGCCACTAAATAAGAGGAGAATGACACTGAAAATTGATTACTTCAAGAAGGTATTCAATGAACTAAAAAAAAAAATGAGTAAGAACATTTAAAACTTGTTTTGGATAGGAGGACAAATTATGGTTTTATTTTTTGCTATCATTACTCCGATTTACGTTTAGACTAAAAATAGCTTCTGTTACAGTGTCCCTTTAACTTCATGCAGCAGAAAATCTAGCAGCCGTTTCTCACTGAATAAAAAGGGTTTCAAATTATCTAGATGATTTTGGAAATGGATCTTGTCACTGGAGTTTGATGCAGGGATATACTACAGTTCTACCTGGGTAATCACACAAGCACGGTCATGACAAATCCCCAATTCACTCATATATCCTTGCACTATTTATCCAAGAATGCTAAACCGTCATCTGTTAACCTGCTGTAACTATTCCACCTGATTCTCTCCCCCCCCCCCCCCTTTTCACAGAATTCAATAAGAGGCGAAACACTCAATGTGAACAGCTGTTTATTGGTCGGCTGGAAGACATTTTCACTTCCTCTTTGGCAGGAAAGACATGGAATGCAATCAGAAGCAAGATGGGAAATAGGGGGACGAGATACCCTTTAACTAACAAAGCAGGAAATAGCTGTTCTGTAACACTGTTAAAGGGTGTCTTTCCAGTATCCCAGGAATTAGTGGCTTGGATAAATCCTTTAGGAATGTTAGATTATGCAGTTTAGGGGCAATTATGGAATGATCATATATATCTAAAAAAAAAAAAATGCTTCTCTTGTGAGACAGCTGGAGAGGACCAGGAGATTTATCAGACCAAGAAGATAAGGTCCAGCAGGGATAGCAGTAGATGGTAAGATGGTCCAGAGTTTGGGAGATACAACCTTCTACGCATTAAAGCTTCAGGAATTGCTCCAGACACTCATTTTCTGCAGCATCCGTTAACTGGACAAAGTCCTAGAGGAAAAGGGGGAGGAAGGGGAAGGAAGGATGAGTTGGGCTGGGAGGAGCAGTGTGAAACTAGAGGACAGGGAAGGTTGCAAAATGGAGTAAGGGTAAGTCATTGGGAATAACAAGACCAGGGGTACAAATAAGAGAAATACATAGAGTACTTACCCCACAATACTGGTCCTCATTGAATATCTGAGGTGGAATTGCTTTGGGGTTCCCACACTTGTTTCTCATTTCATCCCGGACAGAGTTATCCACCGAGATGTCTATCGTCTCATACTTAATGCCCTTACTGTCCAGTATCCGTGTTAGCTCAGATTGCTGGGATTTTACCTAAAGATTTGAGAAGATAAAATGTATAAAAGGGAGGCAAAAAAGACACATGGTAAAAGAAGAATATGGCAAATAAAGAGAGTGAAGGAGATGGTGCAACTAGAACCTTACAATATGCAGCTGAAGTCAGTGCAAGAAATATGCATCCACTGTGCACGCCAGGCAAAATGGGCATGAAACAAATTATTGCTCAATTAGAGTGCAAATAAAATGATTTATATGAATCTGTTTGCAGTGCTCTATGATCATTTGGATGTTACTCGTTAAGATTTCCTGTTGTAAGAGCATTTACTTTAACAGGAACTCAAGTCGGATTGTTTACCAAGACTGCTTTTTTTTTGTTAGCTTAGCAAACAGGAACAAGCACGGACAAATTTGCAGGAAGTGAAATGTTACAAAGTACACTAAAATATCTGATCTTAAAGATAGTGAAGCAAGGCCTAAGGGAGGGGACAGGGCACAAATCAGCTGGAGTGGGTGTATAATGATCATGGGGGGAAATGTGAGCACAGCAGATTGCGTGAGCACAATATAAACAGATTGAACAAATTTGCAGCTTGTCTTAACTCCTCCAAGGGAAGCATGTAGAAATATGAATTTCTTAATGTTTATCCAGTGCTGGCACCCAGTTAGGAAACGCCCTTATGGTGGGGGAACAGTGCCAAAAGCCACAGGGAGTGTGTGTTCAGACACATGGATAGGAGAGTGCGTCTGTCCATCGATCAAATGTTATTATGAGCCTGGCAGAGAGGAGACTTTTAAAATATATAATGTATTGCTCCATAGGGCTTTAAAAGTATATTTTTGACATATTACATTTTCGGTTAATAAATGTCTATATGCAAATGTGAATGAATGTGCATCCAGAATGTGATAGAAGATCAAGATATAGAGAGATTAAAGAGTGCATGCACATATGTACAGAATGGCAGGGATCAAGAGGTAAACAAGAAGCCTATAATTATATTATACCCTAGAAGCCAGAGAGTTACATCTGTGTAAACATAAGTATTTCTCAATCACATGGCTTACATTTCTACTTCCAAATAAGAATTTAATAGGCCTACAGCTTTCCTCATTATGTCACTGTACACATACCCAACACAAGAATACAATTTCTTAATATAAATCTGCCACTCTCCATGTAAAATATGTATGTTTACGTATATAGAAGGGCCCGGCTGCAGGACTGTGTGTTTTTTCACATTACATATACATGTAGTGCAGTGCACATATACATGCCTCAGTGCACCATACACACCTGTTGTTGATCCATACGTGCCTCAATAATGCATATGTTGCTGTGTGCACCCTACATGGCTCCTACATACATGTGTTGCATTGTGCACCCTACATGGTTCCTACATACATGTGTCACAGTACACCCTATATGACTCCTACAAACATGCCAGTCTCAGTGTATCCTACATACTTCCCACATATATAATTGCAAACTACATGCTTGCCACATAAACGGATGTCACTGCACATCCTACATGCATCCAATGTACATATGTGCGCATCATTCATGTCTTCTATATGAGCATGTAACTGTGCGCTCTACATGTCACGAACATGAACGAATTGCTGTACCCTACAAGCAGCCCACGTATGGAATTTACTTATATGCGTATATAGATGTGATGGTCCGCATGTAAACACATCCATACGTTACATGTAGGTTCCCTCTGTATGTCACATACATGCCCCGCACACCGATGCTCCACACAGGATGCTGACAATGTACTGCGCGCTATGCACACAATGGCCACTCCCTGACACCGAGCTCCACATCACACCCACTGCAGCCCTCTCATGCCCCGGTATCACACGACCACCCGCCGCTCTCACCTCCCGGGAGCCGGTCACTGATGTGATGTACACCTTGACAACCATCCTGAGAACGAACAGGCTACTACTCGTAGCACTTCCGGCCTCTCCCTCCACGTGAGTGCAAACGGCCAATCAGAAGCCGCACCTCTTTACCCATCCATACACATCAGACTACATATTCCAGTATGCTTCGCGGCACAATGATTGGTTCTGTTCAGCTCCGTTATCCCAGCTGTAGGAAGCTTGGATAGCTGGTCTATGGTAGATGCTGTGTATATCAAGACCGCTCAAAAGCTTACTTATCCTTACAGGAAACCACTTGGGACAACATATGTACATTCTCAAATCTGTAATTATTGTCTCCATTATATATGTTAATTAGTTACCAGTCCCATTTAAGATGAAACAGCTGTCTGGGGGTAGCTCTTCTGATTCCTGCACAATGGATCCTATGCTATGTTTTAAAGCTGTAATACAACAGGCATATACTTAAAAGGAGACATGTTTATAGTGGTATTGGATTAAAGAGTGAAGCCTCACTGGGCACATTTGCATGTCTCTGCTGGGCTTATTTGCATGTCTCGGAATTATGAGCAGGAAATACAGTTTTTAACTTATTTTGGATGTTCAAATGTGAGCCCAAATGTACTATTTACAATATATATATTAAACTGGGCCCACCATCTTGTCAAACAAAAGCCATCCCACCAAACTAAAGAAGCTGGTTTATACAATGATAGAGAGAGCCCTGTCCTCCCACTCTGGTCCTTCATCCTCTTCTCCATCCTGTCCACGTCCTCTGTTCATCTCCATCTTCTCCATTTCTTTCACAGACCTCCCTATGTGTCAAATGGTCAAAGACTGAAACAATACGAACTATTTGCTAATTTTACTGCCATTCATTACAATATGCAAAGTTTGTAGGAACGAAGCAGTTGCAACTGTTAGTTCTTTCAATATAACTAATGGAAAGTTCATTACTTTAGGGACACCCCCCCCCCCCCCCCCCCCAGGAAAGTAGCAGCCTGGATGAGCTGAGAATACAAAATTGACCCTGCAGTGAAGAATAGTTGAATATAAAAGTTAAAAATGTAAAGGTTGCATTTGTTTCTAATCTGTTTGTCCATTATCAAGTATAGTGATTAAAAAGACCATATAATTGACCACAGTGGTCATCTGTCATTATTTACTGAGGGGTTCCATTTTCTTTTCCACTCTGTTCCTGTCTGCTGCTTTCTCAGCATCTGAGCATTCCATCTGAGGATCTACGAATCACAGTAGCAGCAGATTTTTGATGCCTTGATGGGTGAACAGTATGTATACCTTGGTGAGAAAAAAAAGAGCAGTTCCCTTTTTTTGTCTTGGTTACCTTGTAAAATTACTTCTAAAACATGTAGAATTGTTTTTTTCTTTAAAAATGTATAAATAAAACAATTTACACTTTATATAGAGACAGATGGTGTGGTGCAATTATGCTCCCATAGACCTACCTGCATTGTATACACCCTCGCTCCTGCTGTTAGAGAAACAATGTTCAGCACCTAAATCTAATACAGAAGATAATCTGACATTTATATTTCCATAAAGAAGGTAAACATGTGTATTACAACTTGAATATTTTGCTGCCAGCTTTCATTTATGAGTACACACCTATTTTATGTTGCTTTGAAAAAGCGTATAAAAAGGTTCATTATGAGCTTGTGTATTTCAGTTGTGGCTGTCTTCCTTTAAGGACCACTGTTGTGTATTTACAAGTAAACCTCATAAGTTTATTTGCTGTGTATAGGCTATTAAAACAGTACACTGTTTAAAATAAACAAAAGTTTAAATTTGTATTAGCTTTTAAGCTGCTGGATTCCCTCTTAAGCAGAACTGTGTATCCCGTCCTACCTTTGTCTATCGGGCATGGCCAGCTCTGCCTGTGTGCTGGACTTTTATAGTGTAGGCTGTGCTGATATCATTGGTCCTGCCTCATAATATAAGTAGCTCCACACCCAATGTCTACAGAGAGGTAAAAGCTCTATTGTAACCCGCTTGCAGCTGCCCCTAGGCCCAGCTCAGTGACAGTGCATGAAGAGCTGGTCACACCCCCAACTGACATAGGTAGGAGGGGATTCACAGCTGCACCATCAGTGAGAGGGTGGAAAATCATGTGGAAAATGTGTTTACATTTTTAAACCTGATCAAGAATTAATTAATTCGATAGCATTTTAGTTTAGCCCTTGAAGCTGTCCCACAATAACCTGCATAAATAATAAAATCGGTCATATGCATGTTAATACATTCGTCAATTAAGAACAAGCAAACAAGTGAAAGGCATTGATTAGACCCAATTCCTTACTAATGAAAAAAAACATTATAAAAAAAAAACAACACACTTTCCACTACATCAATACACTCTGCTTTAAAGAGCAAGTATAAAAGTTAAACTAATTTCATGCTGATATATTTTATATATACACACACACTAGGAAATTGCACATAAAAAATGACGGGAATACAATTTTAAGGCTGGAAATGCCGTTTGCCACATTGTATCTCCGTTTCCCCTCTGGGTGAGTATGGGCCACAAGCTACTGGCAGGGTGTCCAGGTAAGCAGGTGGCCTAGGAGGGGAGATATGAGAGAGACAGGGGGGGGGGGGGGGGTATTATTTATAATATTTGTAAAATGCACTACAGGGGCCCTTTTAGTACACACAACTAATACTCAGGATACAGTAGAGGTATTCATAAAATTCATAATGGAGTTTGTCCAATATAACCTGCACAGTCTATTAAAGAGGCATACAATGTTCCAGGTTTTCAATATTAAAAACAAGCTATGTGTTTTGTTTTCCTATTTAAACAATTTTATTAAAAGCATATTTAAGTTTAATGGAATATGAATGCATTGGCGAATCAGTAGTGTATGAAAACATTTTTTGCATTAAAATATTAATATAGATAAAAAAAAAAAAATATATATATATATATATATATATATATATATATATATATATATACACACACACACACACACACACCATTTCCAAATCATTTTGAAGACAATCTGTCAGTTGGTATTGATAACTAACAAATCTGGGTGAAAAAATTAAGATTCTTATTTTTTTTTGTGTGAAGACTTTGGGCCTTATTCAATTGTGATTTGGCCAATGGTATAGGGCTCTATATAAGCACATAGCATATTTTTTTTAAAGAAGTTTTTAGTTTGTGAACTTCAATCCAAAAGCAAGGTCTTCACTAACTAAAAAAAATATGCTATGTGCTTATATAGAGCTCTATTCAATTGGCCAAATCGCAATTGAATGAGGCCCTTTGTTATTTGCGTACTACTAGCTTGTAACATGTGACTATTCTTTCTGTATGTTGTCATGTTTCAGTTAAATGCTGGATACAATAGGCATGAACCCAGCTCAGGATTGAGATTGCGTGTCAGATGTCTACCATATATAGAGATGGCAGCTTGCTGGAGTGGAGCAAAAACTGTCCCAAATACAGACCGTGTCTATGAAAATAAATTGTTTTGTGACATCAAGAAATGGGGTCCTGCTAGTGAGCAGAGTGGCATTTCAACAGTAGTGATGATCTCCAATGCATATTTGGACATGATTTTGATCAAAAACGGCAACCTACTGAAACATAGGATTCGTTATGAAAGTTACATTCATTAAATAAACTAGAAGTAAAGAAATGTAGAACTATTTTCATGATTGCCTAAATAGGTATACATTACATACAACCAGAATACTAATTAATTTCTTAATACTCAAGACTGTTTACTAAAACAGCACATCCATGTTGGGTGAGTTTTATGCCATTGATACTGAAAGTCTGTATGCTTTTTACAATGGGAAAAAATAAGGCACTTGACAAGTTATAGCAACTTGCATATCAATACAGTTAAAAACACTGGTACCTTTTATGAGAATACACCTACCTGCAGCAACCCCTAGCCACACACCAACACATTGTAGAAGTATGATTTTTCTAAGTTTCCTTAAGTGTCTTTCATTGTTTTGCAAACCGGAATGCATTTCATTAAATGCAGATATGTGTGTGCATGTATACATTGTTAAACAGTAATGAAGGTTGAAAAAAAAAAAAAAAAGACTTTCAGTCCATCAAGTTCAACCTTTTAATATCTCTTCTGATCTGCATGAGAATTATTAAATTAGTTAATTATTAATCAACTATTTTATTTTTTTAATTATTAATTAATCCAGAGTAAAGCAAACAGAACCCCCCCTCCCAAAAAAAAAGACAGACAAGTGAAACTTATCCAATCGTCTAAAAAAAAAAAAAAAAAAAATCCTTCCTGACCCCAGTTACTGGTGATCGGATTTCTCCCTCGATCAATACTCTCCCTCTAATTATCCATGATAACCCTGAATACTCTTTTTAATTAGAAATAAATCCAGTCCCCTTTTAAAGTTATTTATCGAATCCACTGTCACCACCTCCTCTGGTAGAGAATTCCACAGATTAACCACCATTACTGTGAAGAACCCTTTTCTTTCTTTAAAGGTGGAATCTTTTTACTTCTAAACTCAAGGAATGTCCTCTTGTCAGTTGAAAACCTCTTGGCACAAAAAGCTCCCTTAACAAATCTTTATACTGACCCTGGATGTATTTATATAAGGTAATCATATCTCCTCTTAGACGCCTTTTTTCTAGAGAAAATAAGTTTAATTTGGTTAGTCTTTCTTCATAACTTAGCCCCTCTATTCCCCTTATTAGTTTTGTTGCCCTCCTCTGTACCTTTTGCAGCTCTAAAATGTCCTTTTTACGAAGTGGTGTCCAAAACCGTACTCCATATTCCAAATGAGGGCGTACTAGAGATTTGTATAGTGGCAGAATTATATTTGCTTCCCTGGCTTCTATACCCTTCTTAATACATGCTAATATTTTATTTGCCTTTGCAGATGCTGCTTGGCATGGAGCACTGTTACCTAGGTGGTTGTCCACAAGCACTCCCAAATCCCTTTTAATATCGGATACCCCTAGATTTGCTCCATTAAGAATATAAATTGCATGGATATTTTTTGCTTTCCAGATGCATAACCTTACATTTATTTGTATTAAATCTCATCTGCCATTAAGTCGCCCATTTCTCTAATTTATGCATATTCCCTTTTGAGGGAATGTACATTTTTATCTCATTTAATTACCTTGCACAACTTCATGTCATCAGCGAAAATGGAGACCCCACACTCCAATCCTACCTCTAAGTCATTAATAAATATGTTAAAAAGGAGAGGACCTAATACTGAACCCATCTGGTAGAGACCCTGTGTTGAGTGCATCTTGAAAAATTAAATATAATGGTTTGGCTATTACAGAACCCATTTCCATCAGGACACGTACACAGATATAACAAAGCTCAACTCAAAGATGCTTCAAGATATTTATTGTATCAAATTATAAACTCAAACAGGTCATTAAAAAGAGACATGCATAAATACAAACATTCTACATATGAACATTTGGCCTGAGCCCAAAGTTAGTTCTTTTACTTTTGAACAGTATCTGAGAAATGACACTCAGGCCATTAATACCAAGCCTAGCAGCAGGACAGAAGTCTGAGGAGCCTTTGTCTGCTGATAAGACAAACCATTTATAGCCCCTCAAGGTAAACGGGACGGTTCCATAAAAAGGCACTAAACGGATGACATTTAGAACTCTAGTAACTCCATTTTGTAAAATACAGTAATTTCCTATATAGTGTCCTCTGATTGGTACAAATGTCCCTTATGTAGCAGTCAGGATGAGCTACATTACAGTATCTACTGAACGTTGTACTCAATACGGTTTGAATCAGACCCATAAACATTCTTTAAGAAGATGTAAACATGTTAATTGTCCTCATGCCCTCCAATGCAGAAGAGTAATAAATAAAAAGGCACTTATAAGCAAGGATCGCATATAGTGATTATTTAAACAGCAGTTCCCAATTGACACAACCTTATCTTCTGTATATAGCAGACATGATGTGGTACATTAGTCTGCTTGTCCTAAATCAACCTGGACAGAAGAGTCACATACAAAACAAAAAGCAAACAAACAAGCAAAACAACCCCCCCCCCCCCAACATTCCTCACAGAGGACTTCACAATATGCAGCTTTAATAACTGTGATGCAGTCCTCTCACCCACCACAAGTAGTACAGTCACTGATACAACAACCATTCCTAATCTGTACATAGCAGCAATCACAGTTCAGTTGCCTCCCCTTTCTATATATATCTACTGTGTGATGCAGTTATCTCCCATGTCCTGTGCATAATGATCACTTATGGTGGTGCGCAGCTCCTCAATGTCTTTTTTCAGTTGCTTTACTCCATTCAATTGTTTTGAGAAAGATGGTAGATCCAGTGTTTCTGCCTGACCATCGAAAGTTGAAGCCGCTGTAAGGAAAATGAGAGATTTAACATCTCAAAACGTTTTTTTTTTAAATATGAACCTACTACTACGTCACATTTGTAGAATTCTTTACAAAAAGACCTTTCCCTCCATTATAAATAGGTTCATCCACAGTGCAACAAAACCCTCAAGCGGGTATAACAAAAAATAAATAATAGTATCCTCACAGTGTATTCCCAGTAGCAGTGATAGATTAGGGTCCCGCCCCTGGACTCTCTGGTTTAGAAGAATGCAGATGGATCGAAGGTCTTGCATGCATAGATTAATTTCTCTTATCAGAGTGAACAAGGTCTCTGCCTCCACGTCTATGGGCTGCTCCCCTGAACCGGCTGGACGGAGCTGCTCTTGTAGGGTCATATTGCGCTCCATTAAGTCCTGGTTCTGTATTGCCATCTTAAAAAGAAATGATAGAAGGCATTTTAATAACTGAAAAAGTGTGAAGAAACTGCATGAGTGGGACACACACTATATTCATTTGGTACAAGAGGTGAAGCACTATTTCTGGTGGCCATGACATCACTCAACAAAAGGCTTGGTCTCACCTCTTTCACAGCAGCCTTCAACTGCTGCAGAGCTATTTCTTTCCTCTGTGCATCTTCCTTAATTGCCTGCCCTGCACCTTCCTCTTGGGACACTTGCTCTTCTAGTTCCTGTTCAAAAGAGAGACCAACAGTGGAGCAGATGGAATCACCAGTGAAAGCAAGAAACTGAGAGATGGACAGAGAACCTCATCAGAAACAAGTCATCTAGGAGATGAACGGAGAAGACTGTCTCTCCTCTAAGGGAGCAAAGGTGGTCACTGAGTGCATATCTGGTGGCTTAGGATTCGGCTTAATTTGCAGATTAGTCTCACTTATTCAAAAGTAGCCTTTACTTATCAATAGTCATATTTTGTTACCCTTTAATGAGTATTGTTAAACTGGAGAAAACAATTTCCATACTATATCCTCCAGTATGAAGGCACAATGCAAAACCTAGATGACCCACAGCAGACATAATCCCACCCAACAAAAAATGATCTCTGT
The DNA here is from genome assembly GCA_027410445.1 of Discoglossus pictus. Classification (NCBI taxonomy): domain Eukaryota; kingdom Metazoa; phylum Chordata; class Amphibia; order Anura; family Alytidae; genus Discoglossus; species Discoglossus pictus. The sequence goes on along the minus strand of CM050164.1, from coordinate 197,156,835 downwards.
AACGTACCTTCACTCTACTGCCCATTTGTTCCATTTTTTTCTTCTGACCTTCCAGTACCTGGAGATAAACAGATATACTTTTATTTTTGAGCTAGTAACAAGGTTAATAAAAATAATATTTTTGAATCTCAAGTAGATAACCACGTAGTGGGAGGTTTTGTCTTCATTTTACTTACAATTCACAGATTGCCAACAAATACTTGAAATTGCCCCTATGTCCCTTAATTGTCCTTATACAGCACAATAAGAGCATTGGGAGGTGGCTGCTTGGGCAATAATAAACAGCCAAAACACTGATAGCATGGAAGGTAGCGGTAAGGAGAAATAATGCCCTAAAACACTTTAAACATTGGTCTTGGCCCTTACTGCTGGTAACATCTGCAAAAAAAAGGCAGTTTAACAACTTTGTATAAAACAAAGCATGAAGAAATATAGTAACAAAAAACTGTATAGATGTATGTCCATTAACCTTATCAGGAAAGGGTAACCAACTTGCTCAGTGAATTGAACACTATGTAGATTCTCTACATATTATTGGAAATCATATTGTCCACTTTTTGTATAATTATTTGTTATATTGAGACCATATGTAAAATTTATATATATATATATATATATATATATATATATATATATATATATATATATATACACACACATACACACACTTTTATTCTGAAACATAAGTGTTAATTAAATTAGATGTGCTGTAATAATTTATCTTTTTTTGACGTTATATTTAGTGACTTAATGCAAGTGGTGATACAATAATAATTTTTGATAGCATATAAAATTACAAACATGCCTTTATTAGATGAATGTTCTTTAATTGCATTTCATTGTAATACAATTATAATGAATGTGTGTCTATCAAACTGCATTGGTGATCCTGTCTCCAGGTCTTTGATAATCATTGTTAAATGTTGCCGGAGTGGAAGGCAGTGGTGGGGCTCTGTGTATTTCACCGCCACCTGCTCTATAAAATCTTGATACTTCACCAACTGCCACGTCCTACCTTTCTTAAGCAATCCCTCTCCTTCTGCATATTCTGCACTTCTTGTTGTAGCTCTTCAGTCTTTTGGATTAGATACTTTTCCTTCTCCCCGCTTTCTGACTTCTTGGAGTTTTCAATCTCTTCCTGTAAACTGAGGAACATTATGCACTTAAAAGGACCATCATAATGCAACCAAAAAAGGGGAACATTAGCAGCCTTGTAAGACACGTACATAATAAACATTGGTTTTATTTAAAGAGTTTTTAAAAAATGTTTACGCATAGAAGATTCCATTTTGTCTAGTTTCATCCAACACTGGAGGTAAAAAAGGAAAAGGGAGGTGGATTTCTTAAAATTTGAACTTTTAAAATTTGATACCTACCACTTTCTACATGACATGCTAGGAAGCAGGCAGTTTCCAACAGTAAATGTAAATACCCCTCTCAAACATACAGTCTTCAAAGTATGATTGATGCCTCAAAAAGGTAAAGATGAAGCACCAAATGTATTTTTGTCCAATAAAAAAAAAAAAAATAGCTTGGCCGTTTCTTTTGTTTTTTCGCTGTTTAATTATGCTTATGGTTTTAACCAATGGTTGTTGGCTGCAGTAAAAAAAGTTGATTACTAAATATTGAGACTACATGCCAAGGAGCAGCTGCAAAGGCAAATAAAATATTAGCATGTAATAAGGGTATAGAAGCAAGGGAAGCAAATATAATTCTGCCACCATACAAATGCCTAGTACGACCTCATTTGGAATATGCACCCTTAGATTGTAAGTTTGCGAGTTTTCAATCTTGTGTCATGCCTTGGAAACAAGCTCTATGTACATTTGATTTTATGCTCAAAAACAGGGCCCTCCATTCTTTACAAGGTGTTTAATTATAAGGGGAATGGAGGGGCTAAGGCATGAAGAAAGACTAACCAAATTAAACGTATTTACTCTAGGAAAAAAAAAAAAGTTGTCTAAGAGGGAATATGATTACCTTTTCACATATAGTGCCTTGCAAAAGTATTCACCCCCCACCCTTGGCATTATTCGTGTTTTGAGGATTTGCATCATTTAATTTGCAGAATATGCCCAACCTTGAAGATGTTTTTTTTTTTGTCCTTGTGAAGCAGACAGCAAATAGGACAAAACAACCGAAAAAAGTTAATGTGCATAACCATTTACCCCACTAAAGTCAACACTTTGTAAAACCACCTTTTGCGGCAATCACAACGCCAAGTTGCTTTGGATAAGTCTCTATGAGCTTGCCACATCTTACCACTAGGATTTTTGCCCATTCCTCCCTGCAAAACTGCTCCAGCTCCTTCAAGTTAGACGGTTTATGCTTGTGAACAGCAATCTTTAAGTCTGACCACAGATTTTCTATTGTATTGAGGTCTGGGCTTTGACTAGGCCATTCCAACACATTTACATGTTTCCCCTTAAACCACTCAAGTGTTGCTTTAGCAGTGTGTTTGGGGTCATTGTCCTTCTGGAAGGTGAACCTCTGTCCTAGCCTCAAATCACGCACAGAGTGGTACAGGTTTTACTCAAGAATATCCCTGTATTTAGCACCATCCATCTTTCCCTCGACTGACCAGTTTCCCTGTCCCGGCCGCTGAAAAACATGGTGTTCTCTGGGTGATGTGTTGGGTTTGCGCCAGAGAGTTTTCTTTGATGGCCGAAAAGTTAAAATGTTAGTCTCATCAGACCAGAGCACCTTCCTCCATACATTTTGGGAGTCTCGCACATGCCTTTTCGTAAAATCAAAACGTGCCATTTTGTTTTTTTACTAAAAGTAATGGCTTTTTTCTGGCCACTCCGCCATAAAGCCCAACTCTTTGGACCATATGGCTTATTGTCGTCCTATGTACAGATACTCCAGTCTCTTCTGTGGATCTCAGCTCCTCCAGGGTTACCTTAGGTCTCTGTGCTGCCTCTCTGATTAATGCCCTCCTTGAGCGTTCCGTGAGTTTTGGTGGGCGTCTGTCTCTTGGCAGGTTTGCTGTTGTGCCATGTTCTTTCCATTTGGTTATGATAGATTTGATGGTGCTCCTGGGGATCATCAAAGACTTGGATAATTTTTTTTTTTTTTTTTATAACCTAACCCTGACTTGTACTTCTCAACAACATTGTCCCTTACTTGTTTGGAGAGTTCCTTGGTCTTCATGGCAGTGTTTGGTTAGTGGTGCCTCTTGCTTAGGTGTTGCAGCCTCTGGGGCCTTTCAAAAAAGGTGTGTATATGTAATGACAGATCATGTGACACTTAGATTGCACACAGGTGGACATCATTTCACCAATTATGTGACTTCTGAAGGTAATTGGTTGCACCAGAGCTTTTTATAGGCTTCATAACAAAGGGGGTGAAAAACATACGCAGTTGCCAATTTTCTGTTTTCTATTTCTAAAAAATAATTTTATGTATATATTTTTCTCATTTCACTACATCAACTTACACTATTGTGTTCTGATCCATCACATAAAATTCAGATTAACAAAACATTGAACTGGCTGTAATGTAACAATAGATAAAAACATCAAGGGGGGGTGAATACTTTTGAAAGGCACTGTATATAGTTGTGTATCTTTGCGATGTTGGTCACGCTTTTGCGTCCCTCGTAAAGTGAGGCGAGCCGTTGACGTTCGCGGGACTTGCGAGGGTTGCAGCTGCGAGCCAAGAGCGTAACGTTAAAAACCTGAAAAAAAAAAAAATAATAATTTCACAAAGATAATAACACACTCACACAGCACAGGGGGAGAGCCGGGAAGCCTGGGAGTGAGGTTGCAAGCGAATTTAAGCCATATTTGGCGTTTTGCGTCAAAAAACAAAACAAAAAAACATACAAAATCTGAAACTGGATAAAAACAAGGCTGAACAAAGCCAGGTAAGCAGGACTTTGAAAATAAAACCAAAACGGCAGTCAGCGCATAACACGCAAACATTCAGCAGACACACAGAGGAGAAAGATACAGGGAAGGGACGGGGGGGAGGGGGGGGATGGTAGAAAGAGACACATGGCATTCCCAAAACTTGCAGGTTAACGAAACCTGCAATGAGCGTCTCGTACAGTAGGTGGGGACGGAATGGAATTATTTTTTTCTTTACCTTTTGAGACAATAGGCAAAGTTTCACTTGGGTTTTTTTCTGTTTGCCTTCCTCTGGATCAATTAAAAACTAATCCACATATTGCAGATCAGAATAGATCTTAAAAAAGGTTGAACTTAAAAAGGACTAAAAGTTTTTTTTTCAACCTCAATTACTATGTAACATATTAAAACATATTAACTTTAAAAGCGTTCTAAAAAAGGAATCAAATATTTGTTTTAGGATAAAAGTTTATGTATCAACATATTTAGGAAGGAACTGCTCGAACCTTCTCTATATTCACAAATGCAGTCTGGCTTGTCCAGCTATGCACTGAATACTGCATGCTAAATCTGACTTGCAAATTCTTACTTGCTAAATAAAAAAAAATTAGCCATCCTCAACAGACTTGTCAAATTCAGAGAGGGTCCTATAGGTAGCCCTCTGTTTAACAAGGTAAAATACACCTAATCATATAAGTTAACTAGCGACTTGCCCGTCAAAAAATGACGGCAATGTTATTGTAAGTGAGCTAATGTTGTTTTGTGTGTAATAGTAAACATGTAATCAATTAATAAATGAATATACTTTACCTATTTTGAAGCATTGTGTTGAAGAGCTGTGAACCTTGTTTGATGTTGGTGCAGCATTAGTGGTGTGGAGCTGCTGTATAAGCGTGGTGAATGTGTGCAGTGTAATACTGTGCGTGCGCGAGGCTAAACCGTTAGCGTAGTGGTGTACTTCCGAAATTTGCGTAAAATGGCGGTTTCTCTGTGTTGTCCGTCTTAGCGGATTTTCCGTTGGTGCCTCGTAGTGGTTTTCGATTTCCGTGTGGTGTTTTGCGAGTGTGTTGTGGTGTTTTACGTGTGGAGAGTGCTGTAGCCTCGTTTTCGTTTTGTCCGTCGGCCATTTTTTTTCTTGCCTAGCGATTTTCTTAGTGTGTAAAGTGTTTTATTTGTATTTAAATGAAGGTGTAACTTGTTTTTTGGAGGTGCTGGATAGTTCCTCTTGCTGTAGGTAAGCTTTTTATGTGTGTGTTGTGTGTATTTATTGTGTTTTAAATGTTTGTATGTCGGCGTGTTGCGTCCGATGCTTGCAAGGTCGTAATGTGTCTCGTATGGTGTTTGCGTGTGTAGCCTCGTTTTCGTTTTGTTTGGCGGCCATTGTTTCTCTCGCTTAGCAAATATTTTCGTGTGTAAACTCTTTTATTTGTAGTGAAATGAAGGTGTAAGTTGCATTTTTGAGGTCCTGGATGCTACCTCTTGCTGTAGGTAAGTTTTGTATGTATGTGCTGTGTGTATGTATTGTGTTTTTAATTTTGTAATGTTCGCGAGTAGCGTCCGAGTGTTGCGAGGCCGTAATGTGTGTGAACGTGTGTCGTATGTTGTTTGCGAGTGTCGTAATGTGTTTGTCGTGGAGTTTGGTTTGCGGCGTGAATTTTGCGAGGGTCGCAGTTGCTGGCATGGAGTGCCTTCGGTGCTGCATGCCAGCAACTGCGGCCCTCACTTTGCGAGGTCCTCAGGTGCTGGCATGGAGCGCCTGTGGCGCTCCATGCCAGCAACTGAGACCCTGGCCCAGTGCCCTCGCTTTGCGAGGGCCTTGGCTCGCTGTGCGAGCCGCGGCCCTCGCTTCGCAAGCCCGCAGCGTTAGCAACAACTCGTACGCTCACAACTATATATGTGATAGGAAGTTATGTTCCAAGTCCAACTCAATTGACCAAAGTAATATTTTATTTAAAGTTCTTAAATTAAGGCTAGGAGTGTAAAAACTGAGTTTATGAATATAATTAAATGTAATATAGCATAAGATTGTCAAACTAAATTTAATTATATAGATACAAAATTACATTTCATGCATTTGCTTTGCTAATTTTCAAAGTCCATTGCAAAAGTTTTTATTAGTGCCACTGTAAAGCACCTTTATAGATCTTTTTTCACAATGTCATTAAAATGATATCAGGTTAACAGCGTTTTTTTTTTTGTGTCTGTAGTTTGATATTTTTAGGTTTTTGGTTAAATCGTAAAACATACCATTGTAAGCCAAGGGCTTCCTATAACAGCTTTAGACATGCTCTTAAATGCATGAGAGAAAATGTACAACTATTTTTTTGTACAAGTTTTGTGTATTAAAGTTCTTAAAGGTATCATAAATACTTGAAATATATAGCATTCAAAATAAAGGTCTACAAGAAGTCCAGAAGGGTTAACAAATTTGGGGAGGATACTGCAAATCTACTTGACTATTTTAAAAAGGACCACTGCAGATTAGCAAACACTTCACACGTTTGTGGAGTATGCAACAAACTAACAAGATTTGTGGCTATGTAAATCATGGGTATGGAGGCATTTTTCAGAGAATCTTAATTTTAGCTCAGGCTAATCTAGCATGGAGGCTGCCATCGCTGTACTATTTTCTTTACAAGGCAAGAGTGGCAAAGCTTGCAGACTGCCTCTAGTGAGTCTATGAGAGAAGACGGTTTGCCCCATGCTGAACAAATGCCCTTTCCTCCTCCTTCCACTACAGCAGCCCAAACCTCTGCTAAAGACCCAAACAGAGCATGGTTTAACACCGTGTGAACAAAGGTGAATTAATAAGCATTCAACAGACCAATTGCCTTATCTCAATTCAAACTGGGTAAACTGAAATCATGGCCTGTCTAGTGGGTCTTTGAGGGATTTGGGAACCACTACACCATTGAATAGATAATAAAAATGATCAGAACACACCTAATCAATGTTCATGCCAGCAATCTGAGCAAATAACTGCAGAGGATTGTACCATTAGAAGCCACTGATTACACAGATCCTAAACAACTGGGTATGCTCTTCCTACAAATGTTCCTCCATAGTGAGAGCTGACCAACGATACGAGACTTGGACAGGGAGTAAGAATTTTGAATATTACAATATTGAAAGACCAATAGTCCAAATTTTCAAGAAGTAGAAGTAACATTATATTGTTCACTTATTCAAAACCAAACTGCACAGTACAATAGTGGTATTGCTTTCTAACACAAGTTTAGACAAATTTCAAATACACTTACATACCGTCTGTGCCCCTATCATACATGATATATGCATAGGGTGATTCTGAATACAAGACAAGACACGGGACATTAAAAGTTTTATAGATTGAAATATTCAGACTATACTGGCCAAGATATTTTTTTATTCAGCTGTTAAAACTGCTTAATTCACATTTAGAATTGCAAGCAAAGTGGGGTCATTTAGTACAAAACAATGCCCATGTCCGGTTGCTTTGAAAAATACACAGAGCCATTGTTTTATTGCTCAATGTTTACCATTGTTCAAATGCCCACTGCGTTTCAGAATTACAAGTACATATGTACTAGTTCAGACCCCTGCAAACTGTACTCACTAATTTCTGCCCAGATACCTGCTAATAGTCCTTATCATCTCATTCCCCTTCTGTTTTTCACATTCCAGCTGGGCCTCCCGCTCCCTGCAGGCTACTCTGGTTTCTCCCAGTTTTTTCTCCAGCTCTTTCATTTGCTCCTGCAGGAGGCAGCACCTTTCCTGTAGATTCTTCATCTGAAAAAGACAAAGCAAAGAAGAAAAAAAGAAAAGATCTATAAAATGTATAATATTGATCTTATACATTTTATATTAACTAGTTATTTCCTTTCACATGACACCCATAGCTTGTGTGGTGCTCTTTCATGGCTGTACAGAATGAGTGGGAGAGATCAACCTTTACTGTGCAATATGGGAAAGTTACCTCATTTGTTTGCTTCTGGTAGTCTTGTACTGTAGGGAGATCTGCCAAATATCTTTCCAAAGTCTCTATCCTTTGTTGACTCTCTCTGTTCTGCTCAGCTTCTTTCTGGCACTTCTTCTTCAGGGCATTAATGTGTTTATCTCTCCCCTTTACCTGAACAGAGACACACGTGTCAAAGTCTAGTCTTTCACAGAGATACAAACATACAAGGGTTTACCCCTTTAACAGGAGACAATTTGCATCCTTCATTGCCCAATAGCAGGAACATTATAAAAATAATAAGTATTGTCTAGAGGATTTGCTTGTTGAATACGGTCCTCATGCATCTCACCCTTTCCTCCTGCTTCTTTAGGTCCTCAGCATGTTTCTGGGCAGCCACCTTCAATGCCCCTTTCATGCCTCTCCCCTCTGCCTCACAAGCACACAATTTCCTCTCCAACTCTGCTTTCTCACGACTGGAGGAATCAGTCTTATCTGCAAACTGAGCTCGAAGGAAAGTGACCTCCCTCTGTAGTTCCTATGAATACAAAGTTTAAGGATTTCAGTAAGAAGGAGAAGCATTACGAAGAAAGACATAAGAAGGAAGGCAGCATAAACTAACTGCCACAACTCTCACCTGCAGCCTGACCATAACCACATCTCCATAGGGGTTAGCTTGGCTTAGTAGGGCACTGTGTACCTGCACCTCACTTTCTCTAAGCTTTTGCTCCAACTGTGAGATGTGCTGCCGTTGTCTGGGATCGCCAAAAGACACAACAAGATATGAAAATAGCTACAAAACACCCTGAAAGCAAGTAATCACGTTTATTACTTTCCATCCCTTGTTACCATCATTTCCACTCCCACCTCTCCACAAGCATCTCCTTCTCTAGCAGGACTCCCTCACTGGCCTTCAGGACTCTTCCCCATTGGTTGGCATCTGGATGTAGCCCTGTTGAGTAAACAGGGGGCTGTGGACAGGCGTTCACCATCTGAAACAGAATAAGAGTTAGTGTTAGCATTATAAGCAAATACCTTGTGTTTTTCAGCTGCTGTTCATGATGCAGCTTCACACCAGCTGGGGATAACTTATGGTACCTGCAACTGCTCCATCCTAAGCCTCATATGTTCTGCTTGCTGTTGCCTCCATGCACTGAGTTCAGCTCCAGGTTGCAGACTGTACGTTTCTGATCTCCACCCTTGGCTGTGTAGGTTTGGGGACCCTGAAAATCCATCTCTTCTGATGACATCACCTTCTGCTCTGCTCTCAGGCAGAGACCTGTATGGTTCAGTTACAGAGCGGACTCCCCCTATGTGGCCTCTGGGTTGGTGCTCCCCATAGATAGTATCAAGCAGTGCTGACTGGTTAAGTGTGGGCTCTATATTGGGGATCTCAAACTTCCTGGTGTCTTCAGCAGTAGAGGGATCCGATGAGGAGGGCAGAAAACGCAGAACTGGGTCTGCTCCCAAAGGAGCTGCCAAACGATCACATGTGCTAACTGATGTCACCGAGGTGGATGGCATGACATGAGCAGTTGGAATGGTGATCTGGCTCCTTATTGGCTGGAAAGAAGTACTACCACTGGCATTGCAAAAATCTGAAAAGTTGAGAATTGATTATTAGGAATTAAGAGGAAGGGTAAGATATTAAATAGAAAACGGAAAAAAATAAATAGTATGATACCATGCTCGTGAAAGACGACATTTAAAAACATTTGTATTAAACTGTATTTATTAAAAAGCTAGCAAATTAGGTTAAAATCTTGTTCCACCACTGCTTTAATTGACAAAAAGTTTTGTGTAATAAAAAAATTAAATGGAGAGTAATGATAACATTAAAAAGAAATCCCAATTTTAAATACAAAATGAGGCATAGATGATGAGCATCAGCGCAATTGTTAAACAGACAGGAGGGTACGGCAGAGAGAAGCCCAAGCCAAATAATTTAGATAGAGTTGGCTACATTTAAAATGCTATTTGCTTTAGGGACTTCTAGAGGTGCTAATTGTTTTCAAGACGGGGGAGGCAGTGGCATTAAATGGAAGTACAACGCACAGTCTTCCCGCACAACTGAAAAAAAAAAAAAATACTACAAAAGATTAAAATGAAAGGCTATAGTTATTTTTAACATTCTAAAAACATTATGGCAAATTATTCAGAAGAGCATATTATGAATATGACAATTCACCTGCACTTTCGGTGGGTGGCTTGCTTATACAGGTATACGGGTAATATTGGTCTGCCAATCAGACATACCTACTATATTGTGCTCTGTGCATTTCCTGTTACTTTCAAGGAAGTTTATGCAATTTATTAAATATTTTCCAGATAAAAAAAAAAAAAGGCAGGTCTGATATGAATTATCCAAAAAGAAAAAGAAAAGTTATTGAATAAAAAAAACTTAGAGAAATAATTTATAGCACACTCTTTGAATTGCTCAAATAAGTATTGTGTCCCATCTTAAATTCTACAGAATTTAAAGGTATATTGAAAGCACTTATTTTTAATGCAAAAAATAATCCAAAATATTAAGTGAGCTGGGGACTTTTAAAGAGACATGGAACACAATTCCTGTTCTCTTGCATTTAAAATAGGGTAGTGTAAACATTGCCAAAGTTGTGTTTTGCATGGAAACATTTTTTTTTTGTAAAAACTCATTACAATGAATATGAAGTGTGCAAATTATATGTACATCTGTATATTTCATTGGCAGATTTAATTGATATACATCTATATTACTTACTAAATGCATTTTTCGAAGTATAGAGTAAAGGAATTATAATTCTATTAGAAGACATTTGTATGTTATTAGGTACACAGTAATTTAATGAGTTACTGCCAATATAAAAAAAAAAAAGCACACAAATACAAAAACATATACAAAAATATGGAAAGTCTAGCTAAACTGAGAATGAATATATATATATATATATATATATATATATATATATATATATATATATATATATATATATATATATATATATATATATATATATAATCACATATAATAGTTGTCAAACTGCGAGACGTTGTCACGCTTTGCGAGGTGCGTAGGACTTAGCCGATTAGCACCAAAGGCAGTTGAACCGTAGCACTTAGCCCAATGCGAGGCGAGCCGTTAAAATATGAGATGCGGGACTTGGGGAAAAAAAAAAAAAAAAGATACGAGACTCAAAAATTTACCAATTAGCGGCCAAAAAAAAAAAAAAAAAAACACACACACAACACTAAATACACCCCCCACAAAATTACAAAAACATGAGACAGCATGGGGCAACAGCCAGGACGTTTGCGAGTGAGATGGAACGCAAATTTAACTCAATTTAGACTATTTTTGCCACTCTTAAAAAAAAAAAAAAAAAAAAAATCGCCTAAGCAAGGAAAAAAATGGACGCCGATAAAAATTACAAACGAGGCTACATGACCCCGCGCAAAACGCGTAGCCTTTTAAACATCACACTACGACCTACAAAATACACTATTACAAAAGCCGGAAAATGCTCACGAGAGGCGTACCACATTAATAACATTACGGCTATACAATGCCGCTTTACACAATAAACCAATTGCTTTAACTCGCGCACGCAGCCTATGTATAGTGCACACTTGGAACTTTCATTACACTTTATAAGCAGGGCACCAAGACTCAAAATGTATATTCTATGCAGATGCAAAATACAAACAGATTGTTAGCTTTTCAGCCTATTACTCGCTGCATATATCAGTTATAAATAATGAAAGTATATTAATTTATTGAATAAATCATTATTATTTAACTACATATACATAGAAATAGATCTCTCTCACAGGACCAAAAGTACACGACAGGAGAGCCTCGCAATGAGCGCCGAAGGCGCTCAACGCGAGGCATGCGATGAGCGCCGAAGGTCCTCACAGTACAAAACTGTTTCAATTATGTCTCAAACAGCATTCCCATGGCTTCAAATTTTATTGCCCCGTCATTTTTGACGGGCAAGTCGCTAGTATATAATAAAGCACATGGGCAAGTACTTAAGAGAACAATTTTGTTTGTAAGCACTCCAATAAAAGTCTGGGTTCTATCCATTTTTTTTTAATAAAGGAGTTAAAAAAAAAAAAAAAAAAAGAAACCCTCATCTGATCCAGCTGCTGCATCTAACTACCACCCCATCTCTCTACTTCCCTTTGTTTCCAAACTGCTTGAGGGTGTCGTCTACAATCGCCTTACCCAATTTGTTTCCTCCAAATCTCTCCTTGATCCCTTCCAATCTGGCTACCGGCCCAAACACTTCAAAGACAGCTCTAACAAAAGTTACTAATGACCTGCTAATCGCCAAGTCAAAGGGTAATTTTTCTATCCTAATTCTCCTGGATCTCACGGCTGCCTTTGACACAGTTGATCACCCCCTTCTTATCCAAACTCTATGCTCCCTAGGCATCCATGACACTGCTCTCTCTTGATTCATATCCTATCTATCTAGGAAATCAAACATTTAGCATTTCCTTCTCTGGCATCTCTTCTGCACCTCGCCCTCTGTCGCCGTACCCCAAGGTCCCGTCCTAGGCCCCCCTTTTCTCCATCCTTCCTTGGTGCCCTAATTAAATCTTACGGATTTCAGTATCATAGATATACTGATGACACCCAAATCGACATCTCTTCACCTGAGCTATCCCCCTCTCTGCTAGCTCATGTTGCCAATTGCCTCTCGAGCATATATTCATTGATGTCACCCTGACAACTTGAACTCAACATGTCTAAGACAGAACACCTGGTCTTTCTACCCTCTTCCTCAGCTCCCACCCCTCACTGTTGACAATGCCATCATCTTTCCCACCTCCCAGGCCCGCTGTCTTGCGGTTCTATTGAATCCTTTCCTCTCTTTCATTCCTCACATTCAATCGCTTGACTTCTGCAACTCTTTCCTTGCTGGCTATCCTATCACCCATCTCTTTTCACTCCAATCCACATTAAAAACGCATCTGCTAGACTCATTTACTAAAATCATTGCACAGTGTCCGCAGCACCACTTTGTCATGCACTCCACTGGCTTCTTTTCTTGTGCTGTCCATACAATTTGGAACTCCTTGCCTCGCTCCACTAGACTATCCTCATGCCTCAAATCCTTAAAAATCTCTTTAAAAAAAACATTGGTTCAAAGAAGTCCAACATCTTGGGGGGGATGTTGGGGATGTCCATTCAGGAATGGCAATGCCAGATAGAGCTGTTCCCTCTAACAGCCGGGAGAACAGTTCTACTGGAGGAGAGGGAGGGCAGAGTAGGCAGAGCAACAGACATATTTTGGTGGTAGGGGACTCTATTATTAGGAAGGTAGACAGGGTAATTTATCACCCAGATCCCAGCAATCGAACAGTTTGCTGTCTCCCGGGTGCTCGGGTTCGGCATGTTGTGGATCGGGTGGATAAATTATTGGGAGGGGCTGGTAATGAACCGGCGGTCTTGGTACATATTGGTACCAATGACAAAGTTAGTGGAAGATGGAGCGTCCTAAAGAATGATTTTAGAGAATAAGCTTAAAGCAAGGACCTCCAAGGTAGTATTTTCTGAGATACTACCAGTGCCACGTGATAGCCCAGGGAGGCAGAAGGAGCTTAATGTGTGGCTAAAAAAGTGGTGCAGTGCAGAGGGTTTGGGGTTTTTAGAGCACTGGGCTGACTTCTCACTTGGGTACAATCTCTACAGTAGGGATGGATTGCACCTTAATGATGAGGACGCTTTTGTGCTAGGGGATAGAATGGTAGAACGGCTGGGGGAGTTTTTAAACTTGTAGGTGGGGGGGAGGGACTATATAGAAGTATTGGGGATAATAGGATAGAGAGGGAAAGGGATGAATTAGTTACCCATGGGGGAGGAGAAGGGGGAGGGTTACAATAGAAAGTAGGGAGGTATTAATAGGGGCATCAAATACAGTGGCAGGCACTTCACAACAGCAGAGCCATAGCAACATAAAGTGTATGATTGCTAACGCAAGAAGTTTGCATGGGAAAATGGATGAGCTAGAAATATTAGCAGTACAAGAAAAATGGGGCTTAATAGGCATTACGGAAACATGGTGGGATGAATCTCATGACTGGACTGTTAATCTGGATGGTTATAACCTATTTAGGAAAGATAGGGGAAATGGTAAAAGAGGAGGAGGGATCTGTCTGTATGTTAAGCCTGAATTTAAGCCTATAGTCAGAGAAGATATTTATGCTGGCACTAACGGCATCATTGAATCCTTGTGGGTTGAGCTAAATAGTGGAGGAGCCAATTCGAAACGCATATTGGTGGGAGTATGCTATAAACCCCCAAATATAGCTGAAAGTGAGGAAATACAATTATTGTTACAGATTGGAAATGCAGCTAAGCATGGGCAAGTTCTAATAATGGGAGACTTTAATTACCCTGAAGTAAACTGGATAAACGAGACCAGCAGCTCAGCTAAGGGGAGCAGGTTCTTGAGTACACTCAGGGATCATTATCTGGCCCAGGTTGTACAAGAACCTACTAGAAATGGGGCCATCTTGGATTTAGTCATCACAAGTAATATTGATATAATATCAAATGTAAAAATAGGGGAACCCTTGGGGAACAGTGATCACAACACAGTCTCATTTGAGATTGAATACAAAAAACAAAGTTGTAAGGGGCCAACAAAAACTCAAAATTTTAAAAGGGCTAACTTTAATGGGCTACGGGCAGCAATACAACATATAGACTGGGACAAAGAACTTACAGGGAAGAATACTGAAAATAAATGGACAACATTCAAATCCTTACTAAATAAACATACTCATCAGCATGTACCATGTGGAAATAAAATGAATAGGAGTAAATCACATCCCATGTGGCTTAACAATGACTTAAAGATCATGATGAGGAAAAAGAAACATGCATTTAAATTATACAAGAAGGAGGGAACAGAGGCAGCTTTATGTGACTATAAGGAAATCAACAAGTCTTGCAAAAGGGCTATTAGACTGGCTAAAATAGAAAATGAGAAGACAGTTGCAATGGAAAGTAAGACTAACCCTAAAATAGTTTTTAAATATATTAGTGGGAAGAAGGCCAGGAAGGAATCGATAGGACCATTACAATGTGACACAGGCCATCTGGTAACTAGTGACCAGGAAAAGGCAGATGAGCTAAATAGGTTCTTTTCGTCGGTTTACACAAGGGAGGTACCAGTGGTTGGGACACCGCAACATAATGGGGCTACACTACCTTTACTAAATAATTGGTTAACGCAGGAAGAAATACAAAAGAGGTTGGAGAAAATAAAATGATAATAAAGCCCCAGGTCCTGATGGAATACATCCAAGGGTACTGAGGGAGCTGGGTTCTGTAATAGCCAAACCATTATATCTAATCTTTCAAGACTCACTCACTACAGGGTCTCTACCAGATGACTGGAGAAAAGCAGAGGTGATACCTATATTTAAGAAGGGATCTAGAGCAAATCCGGGGAATTATAGACCAGTGAGCCTCACTTCTGTAGAAGGGTTAATAAGGGACAGAATACAAGAATATGTCTATTTGAACAGGATCATAGGTAGCAGTCAACATGGATTTATGAAGGAAAGGTCGTGTCAGACCAATCTAATTAGTTTTTATGAGGAGGTTAGTAGGAACTTGGATCAGGGCAACTCAGTGGATGTAGTCTTTTTAGATTTTTCAAAGGCATTTGATACAGTGCCACATGGAAGACTAGTGAGCAAACTAAGGGATACAGGAATTGCAGTAAATATCTGTTCATGGATCGAGAGCTGGCTAAAAGACAGGAAGCAAAGGGTTGTTGTAAATGGAACATACTCCGATTGGTCTAATGTGATAAGTGGGGTTCCTCAAGGTTCAGTATTAGGTCCTCTCCTTTTTAACATATTTATTAATGACGTTGAGGTAGAACTCGAATGTAGTGTCTCCATTTTTGCTGATGACACTAAGTTGTGCAAGGTAATAAAATCACATAATGATGTACTTTCCCTACAAAAGGATTTGCATAAATTAGAGAAATGGCCGGCTAAATGGCAGATGAGATTTAATACAAATAAATGTAAGGTTATGCATTTGGGAAAGAACAATAGCCAAGCAATCTATAATCTTAATGGAGCAAATCTAGGGGTATCAGATATTGAAAGGGATTTGGGAGTACTAGTGGACAACCACCTAGGTAACAGCGCTCAAAGCCAAGCAGCAGCTGCAAAGGCAAATAAAATATTAGCATGTATTAGGAAGGGTATAGAAGCCAGGGAAGAAGATATAATTCTGCCACTATACAAATCTCTAGTACGCCCTCATTTGGAATATGGAGTACAATTTTGGGCAACACCTCATAAAAAAGACATTTTAGAGCTGGAAAAAGTACAGAGAAGGGCTACAAAACTAATAAGGGGAATGGAGGGGCTAAGTTATGAAGAAAGACTAACAAAATTAAACTTATTTTCGCTAGAAAAAAGGCGTCTAAGAGGAGATATGATTACGTTATATAAATACATCCAGGGTCAATATAAGGCTTTGTCAAGTGAACTTTTTGTAGCAAGAGATTATCAACTGACAAGAGGACATCCTTTGAGGTTAGAGGAAAAAAGATTTCACCTTAAACAAAGAAAAGGGTTCTTCACAGTTAGGGTGGTTAAACTGTGGAATTCTCTACCAAAGGAGGTGGTGACAGCGAATTCGATAGACAACTTCAAAAAGGGGTTAGATATATTTTTGAATAAAGAGGGCATTCAAGGCTATCCTAGATAACTAGCAAGGAATATTGATCCAGGGAGAAATTTGATCGCCAGTTTCTGGGGTCAGGAAGGAATTTTGCTTTTTTTTTCCCCCTTATGAGACAATTGGCAAAGTTTCAATGGGGGTTTTTTTTCTGTTTGCCTTCCTCTAGATCAATTAACAATAATAAATGGTCCACATTAAAAAGATCAATAGAGATCTAAAAAGGTTGAACTTGATGGACTAACTCTTTATTCATCCTCCAATACTATTAATAATTATTTAATCAATAATTTAATTAATAACTAATCTGCATATTGCAGATCAGAGGAGATCTTAACAGGTTGAACTTGATGGACTGAAAGTCTTTTTTCAACCTTAATTACTATGTAACTAGCTTTAGCCTTTACATGCTCTATTAATCTATCATTCTCCTGTACACCACCCACACCCTTTAGAATGTAAGTTTGCAAGTTCTTAATCTCGCTAGGTGCTTTAAGGAAAGCACTGTGTAAGTCTGATTGAAAGCTCAATAACAGGGCCCTCCATCCTTTGCACTGTTTGAAATTGTTCTGGACTTGTACTTAACCCCTGTATAGCGCTACGGAGTATGTTGGCACGTTATAAATAAAGGATAATAATAAAATACCTGCCACCTATAAATATAATTAAAAAAATAGTGGCTCTTTAAAAGGTGTCAGATCCTCATCAATATGCCTCTTTATCACTATCTCCATCTTTTTTCTTTCACATTCCCAATCATCCCTCCATCCAGAAGCTTGTAAATATTTTCCCACATGAGAGTTTTGACACTCACTGCCTTCTCACCCAACTCCACAGAATGGTAGATTTGTTACTTTAGACCCATTGGGAGCAACTAATCTAAAAGGCTGATATTTTATATGCAAATCTACCAGTGGAATATATTCAAAATTCACAGCTGCTGTATGATATACAGTGGCTGCTGCTGGCTTTATTAACACAAGGTCACATATAATAAAAGGTAACTTGTAGAACCGGATATGAGCCAGTGATCATTCCAGACAGTAGGCTTCCATGTCCCATTTCCCAAAACTAATAGTTTGCTATATTTCACCACTTTTAAGTTTGTAATACATAAAAGCAGGTTGAATGGTCAATGCTTGTTTGTTCCGAGTTCACATATTAAAGCATGTGCCCTAACGTGTTACAGTGCTCATCTCACCTGCTAGTTATTTTAAGCTGCAGTTTTAATCAGCTGGATCCTGGGATCCTTTTGTCAACCTGGTTTTAAGCCCCTGAATCGGTGCTTCATATCCCTGTCCCAGGCTCACATTTCTGCTTGCAAATCCATACATTGACAGAGGAGGCAGTACAGTTCTTGCCAGCAGTCTGTGGCAGACATGTGCAAGAACTGAGAGCAGTGGGAGCTCCCACATATACTGGAATTCTGAGTAATTTACTACTACTCTAACTACTTACCATCCACACTATCTGGGCGAGTTCCGGTGGTGAGGTCTGCTCCTTGGCTTGTTCCAGAGACCCTGTTGAAGCGACTAAGAGGCTTCCCGGAGACTAGAGGTGTCTGCCAATCCACGTGTGAAGAACTACCTTTCTGCTGGGGTCCAGACTCTGTAACAAGAGGACAACACTAGA
This sequence comes from Discoglossus pictus, assembly GCA_027410445.1. NCBI lineage: Eukaryota > Metazoa > Chordata > Amphibia > Anura > Alytidae > Discoglossus > Discoglossus pictus. The sequence continues at coordinate 197,138,717 of CM050164.1, read as the reverse complement.
TTATTCTAACCTCACTAAACTGCCAAAATATTGACAGTTATGGTTATTTGCATGGGAATTAACCAACTAAACATCTGTAATAGAAGCTACTAGTCAGACACACACATTCAGTGTTCTCCCTAACAATTTTCAGATGCCAGGCGCCATAACGTAGCCTACAGGCGACAAGATGGAGCAGAGAGACAGACACACATCCACATAATGTGTGCCGGCATGAGATCCACCACTCAAGACGAACTGCACTCCAAGCAGAGAGCCTTTCCAAAACAGTCTGGGGAGAACACTGCAAGTTATAAGGTTAAGTGACGGATCTACCTCCTTCGCAATGCATTGGGCCTTTCTCTGGTGGTGTGGGGGCAGAGCATTAAACATTTATTTTTATCTTATTTTTATTCCATTGGTTTTTTTTTATAATTTGCTTGGGCCCTCCTGATGCCTCAGCTCCTCCTGCTTCCACCCCCCTCCCCAGCCCCTCCTCCATCTCAAACTCCTTAGCCTTACTAGCTCCCACAATGCTGTGACTCCTGAGCGGTGAATCCTGAATGATGTCACAGACACAAGACATAATTTGCTATTCCCTGCCCCTAGAGAAGAGCGTCAGCAGGGAGGCAACATTACAGGAGCTGGTAAGGCCAAGGAGCCCAGGAGGTGGAGGGGGGAAATCAGTCGGGTTGGGGTGGCCCTGGGACATTTTTTTTTTTTTGCACGGAGCCCTCCATTCGCTAGTTCTACCACTGATCGAGTTCAAGTTCTTGAAGATAGAGAAATGGGAATACATACCTGTCCTACCAGCTCTCTGCAACCCTATATCCTGGTATCGCTCTACTGTGGCCATTATGTCCAGTGCCTGGCATATGCAAAGGTATCTGGGAAATAAAAAGATTTGTTATGAGCATGGTGTCAGTTAGTCCATGCATTATTCATCTAACATTTATATTACAACTAGCGAATTGTCCGTCAAAAAATGAAGGCAAAAGAATAGTGTCAGCAATGTGTGAAGTGTGTAGTGTAAATAGGCTGCGTGCAGAAACAGTTTGTGCTGCTGTATAGTTCCGCATTTTGGAAAGTGAATGTTAGTATGTGCAAGTTAGTGGTGTAAAATGGCGGCGATTGTGTACGTGTTAGGCGGATTTGGATAATTTTGCGTTCTTCGTAATAGTGTATTTTATACCTCGTACGGTCCTGTGTAAAAGTCGTATGTGTGTGGCGGAGTTTTGCGTGTTTAGGGGTCGTGTAGCCTCGTTTTCGTTTTTTTATCTCGCTTAGGGGATTTTCGAGAGGCTAGACTCTGGAAAGTGGACTTAAACTGACGTGTAACATCACTTCCAGACGTCCTGGGTGTCCCCCCTTGCTGTGTGATTTTTATTTTGTTTGTATTTATTGTGGTTTTCGTGTTTTTCGCTGTGCGAGGTTCAGCTATTAAGTTCACATCCTGCGGCTCGTATTTTTTTATGTAAGTCTCGGTTTCCTTTTGTAAGTGTTACGGGCCGTATGTTTTTTTTTTCCATGCAATTTTTTCAAAGTGCTACGAGTCTCGCAGGGTTAATTGTGTATTTGAGTTTTCTGTTTATGTGTAGTCCCTCGGGTTGTAGGTATGATGATAAAGTAGTGCGGGTCGTAGGGATGAGCACCTAGAGCAGTGAGCGCGCCCAAGTTGTACGGGGTCGCAGGGATGAGCGCAAGGAGCTCCTTGCCTGGCCGCAGTTTCACCCGTTGCGTTACCAACGTATTTAGGCAAGCCCGACTGCTGACCACTATATTTGTGATAGTTTATGAAAAAGTAAACTATTCTGTACCACTGTTAATGGGTTCAAACATACAAACAATGACTCAGACAACTGATGTTTTGCCCGATAGGTTATTAGAATATGGGCAATTGAAACATTAAAGGACTTCTGTAATTTGGTAAAAACTTCACTATTGAGAAGTTTACAAAACATTAGCAGCTATGTAAACCAGGAGTTTAAATAGGTGAATGTTACTGTCACTTTGGATTATCACGAGAGCCCACCTAGTTCCGGATATCACAGATTTGTTTATTACTTCACTTAGTTGTACAAATAAAGTAATGACAGTAATGATTTCAGTACAGTGGGTGATGAGGTCACTCAGGGACATATTCGACTGGCCTCTGTAATGAATTACCTGCTAACACCTTATGACATAAACGGTCCCCACCGCCCTGACCCAGACACACTCACCACCCGCCGCGCCACAGATCACAGCAACACCGACCACCAGCAACCGTCACACACTAATCCTTACCGCCCGCCAACTGCTAATCGAGGTTGCGATAGGCTGCACTAGCTGTCCGTCACCGCCTTAATCTTTAGTTAGAAATTGCGATTGGAAAATAAGCCTCAAGAAATGTCACATCCGCAGTTCTATTGGGTGATCGAAATATTCATATGTTCATTGGCTGCTATAAACGCTTGTCAACTTATGCCCCGCCCTACTAAATGCGCTTAGTGAAAACCGTTTATCCTTTGTGCTTGTTATTCCGCCTCTCTGCTCTGATTGGCTGTTGGAGATATCTGTCATGGTCTTCTAATTAAAACCAGTGACCGTCCTATGTTCTCCAGTCTGTCTTCTGTGGAACTTGACAGATTATGTCACGTTTATTCAAGGAGTCTTTTAACCGCGTATAACACTTAAAGTGGGCGGCAGCAATTGCACATATTGCTGCTCTAACTAGAGGGGCTTATTTAACATTGACAGACTGTGCTTTGATTCTTGTTTCCCAAATTAGTTGTCATAGAGGACTATTGCTCGACTCCTGTATCACAAAATGGATCATTGATAGACTGTTTCGCTGATTCTAATCTCCCAAATTAATTAAGTCATAGAAAATGATTGCTCTACTCCTGTATCCCAAAATGGCTCCCCATGGCCCAAATCATTTGTGCCCACTAAATATCCACAAGACATAATTTTTTTTATAAGGACTATTTCAAGAACACTACAATGTTTTACAAAGACAAAAACCTTTTCCAACCCTTCCACACAATATTGAACCTCAGACATGTTAACCGAAAGTTACGTTAAAAACATTTTTTTCTTTGGCCATTCCGTAATGCGCATAATGTAATAAGTTTTTTCTTTTTCTGAAAAGATGGTCTCAAATAAAACAACTGGTTTGGGCTTTATATTCATGTCAACAACCAGCAATTCAAATCAGAACGTAATTGATGGAGAAGCAGGAAAATCAAATACCTTAATTATGATTTGACATCATACAAGAAATAGCAGCTCACACCGTTTCTTAGTGGAGTCAGACTCGGACTGTGTTCTTTTCACACAGACATTGAACAAAAAAAAAAAAAACATCCCCCAATATACACCAGCCTTCTTCGACAACCAAGCCTTGTTTGAACTCCCCCTCCGCCCCCCCACAGTTTCCAGATGTCTTAGGGGACGGGGCTGGATTTTGGAAAGTTCCCATGTTGATATCACATTTGTTATTAACACTCTTTATCTGTGTTCCTTGTCTGTTCCTCCACTCTTGTCAACCCTGGGGGGAGCAAGGGAGCAATAAACTACAGGGTCTGGTGTCTATCCTACATGCCAACCTGGGGGTGGGGAATGGAATTTTTAATATATCACTTAACATCACCTATCGTGCAGACATTGTACTGCCACACTATTGCACTGCACGTGTGGAGGCCAGGGAGATAGCGGGGGGGGGGGGGGGGGGGGGGGAATAAGGGAGAGAGGGATGTAGTGAGGGAGGGAAGCAAGCAGAGTGGTAGAGAGAGAGAGAAATGGGAGAGAGAAACAGAGCATACAGGGGGCAGAGAGAGGACCCTCTTGTGTGCCCTTTGTGCTCTCTCCCCTGTGTCTCTTCCCCCTCTCCCTCCCCTGTGTCTCTCCCCCTCCCTCCCCTGTGTCTCTTCCCCCTCTCCCTCCCCTGTGTCTCTCCCCCCCCTCCCTCCCTCCCCTGTGTCTCTTCCCCCCTCTCCCTCCCCTGTGTCTCTTTCCCTCCCCCTCCCTTATCATCCTCCCTCCTCAACCCCCCTCCTCATCCTCCCTCCTCAACCCCCCTCCTCAACCCCCCTCCTCATCCTCCCTCCTCATCCTCCCTCCCCAACCCCCCTCCTCATCCCTCCTTCTCAACCCCACCTCCTCAACCTTAACCCCCCTCCTCATCCTGAACCCCTGCCTCATGCTCCCTCCTCAACCCCCCTCCAATTTCCTCCCCTCTCCCTTTCCCCTCAGTTACCTTCAATCAGCAGCTGCTCCTCCGCTCCTCAGTGCGTCTTCCGGCTACGTCAGGACCCGGCCAATGCTAATAACGTGACGCGCATGTGACGTGACGTTATTAGCATATCCTGGGTCCCGACGCAGTCAGAAGACGTGCAGAGGATCGGAGGAGCAGATGCTGATGGAAGGTAAGTGAGGGGAAAGGGAGAGGGGGAGGTAATTAGAAAGCGGTAAAGTGAGGAGGGGGTTCGAGAAGGGAGGATGAAGAGGGGGGTTGAGGAGGGGGGTTGAGGTTGAGGAGGGCTGTTGAGCATCAGCAGTGGGGTTGAGGAGGAGGAGGGGGGTTGAGGATGAGGAGGATGATAAGGGAGGGGGAGGGAAAGAGACACAGGAGAGGGAGAGGGGGGAAGAGACACGGGGGGAAGAGACACAGGGTAACTCAAGTTTAAGCCGATGGGGCCTTTTTCAGCCTTCAAAAAAGGGCTGAAAAACTCGGCTTATACTCGAGTATATACGGTAATTAAATCAGAAAATGATGTACTTTTCCTCCAAAGGGATTTGCAAAAATTCGAGAAATGGGCAATTAAATGGCAGAAAAGATTTAATACGAATAAATGTAAGGTCATAGTTACATAGTTACATAGTTACATAGTATTTAAGGTTGAAAAAGACTTTCAGTCCATCAAGTTCAACCTTTTAAGATCTCCTTTGATCTGCAATATGCGGATTAACTATTAATTCATTAGTTGTTAATTAATTATTAATCAATTATTTAATGTTTTTTTTTTTTGTTTCTTTTTTTATTATTATTAATTAGTCCAGAGGAAGGCAAATAGAAAAAAAAAAAAAAATAAAACAAGCGAGACTTAGCCAAATGTCTAAAGGGGAAATGTTAAAAATTTGGATCATTACTGTCTCTCTAATTATCCATGATAACCCTGAATACCCTTTTTAATTAGAAATAAATCTAGTCCCCTTTTAAAGTTATCTATCGAATCCGCTGTCACCACCTCCTCTGGTAGAGAATTCCACAGATTAACCACCCTTACTGTGAAGAACCCTTTTCTTTCTTTGAGGTGGAATCTTTTTACTTCTAACCTCAAGGGATGTCCTCTTGTCAGTTGAAAACCTCTTGGCACAAAAAGCTCCCCCGACAAATCTTTATACTGACCCTGGATGTATTTATATAAGGTAATCATATCTCCTCTTAGATGCCTTTTTTCTAGAGAATATAAGCTCAATTTGGTTAGTTTTTCTTCATAACTTAGCCCCTCCATTCCCCTTATTAGTTTGGTTGCCCTTCTCTGTACCTTTTCCAGCTCTAAAATGTCCTTTTTATGAAGTGGTGCCCAAAATTGTACTCCATATTCCAAATGAGGGCGTACTAAAGATTTGTATAGTGGCAGAATTATATTTGCTTCCCTGGCTTCTATACCTTTCTTAATACATGCTAATATTTTATTTGCCTTTGCAGCTGCTGCTTGGCTTTGAGCACTGTTACCTAGGTGGTTGTCCACAAGCACTCCCAAATCCCTTTCAATATCTGATACACCTAGATTTGCTCCATTAAGATTATAAATTGCATGGCTATTTTTCCTTCCCAGATGCATAACCTTACATTTATTCGTATTAAATCTCATCTGCCATTTAGATGCCCATTCCTCAATTTTATGTAAATCCCCTTGGAGGGAAAGCATATCATTATCTGATTTAATTACCTTGCACAACTTTGTGTCATCAGCGAAAATGGAGACCCCCCACTCCAATCCTACCTCTAAGTCATTAATAAATATGTTAAAAAGGAGAGGACCTAATACTGAACCCTGAGGAACCCCACTTACCACATTAGTCCAATCGGAGTATGTTCCATTTACAACAACCCTTTGCTTCCTGTCTTTTAGCCAGCTCTCAATCCATGAGCAGATATTTACTGCAATTCCTGTATCCCTTAGTTTGCCCAATAGTCTCCCATGTGGCACTGTATCAAAAGCCTTTGCAAAATCCAAAAAGACTACATCCACTGAGTTGCCTTGATCCAGGTTCCTACTAACCTCCTCATAGAAACTAATTAGATTTGTTTGACATGACCTATTCCTCATAAATCCATGTTGACACCTATTTATAATCCTGTTCAAATAGACATATTCTTGTATATTATCCCTTATTAACCCTTCTAAAAGCTTCCCCACTACAGAAGTGAGGCTCACTGGTCTATAATTCCCCGGATTTGCTCTTGCTCCCTTTTTAAATATAGGTATCACATCAGCTTTTCTCCAGTCATCTGGTAGAGACCCTGTGTTGAGTGAATCTTGAAAAATTAAATATAATGGTTTGGCTATTACAGAACCCAGTTCCCTTAGTACCCTTGGATGTATTCCATCAGGACCCGGGGCTTTATTAACATATATTTTTTCCAACCTCTTTTGGATTACTTCCTGTGTTAACCAATTATTTGGCAAAGGTAGTGTAGCCCCATTATGTCGCAGTGTCCCAACCACTGGTACCTCCCTTGTGTATACCGAGGAAAAGAACCTATCATCTGCCTTTTCCTGGTCACTAATTTTCAGATGGCCTGTTTCACATTGTAATGTTCCTATAGCTTCCTTCCTCGCCTTCTTCCCATTAATATACTTAAAAAATATTTTAGGGTTAGTCTTACTCTCTTTTGCAATTAATTTTTCATTTTCTTTTTTAGCCAGTCTAATCGCGCTTTTGCAAGCCTTGTTGATTTCCTTGTATTCCCGTAAAGCAGTCTCTGTCCCCTCTTGTTTGTATAATTTAAATGCCTGTTTTTTACTCCGTATCTTGATCTTTAAATCATTGTTAAGCCACATGGGTTGTGATTTACTCCTTTTACTTTTATTCCCACACGGTATATGCCGATGTGTATGTATATTTAGTAAGGATTTAAATGTTGTCCATTTATGTTCAGTGTTTTTACCTATCAGTTCTCTGTCCCGGTCTTTACTTTGTATTGCTGCCTTTAGACCGTTAAAATCTGCCCTTTTTAAAATTAAGAGATTTTGTTGGCCCCTTAAAATTTAGTTTTTTTAATTCAATCTCAAATGAGACTGTGTTGTGATCACTGTTTCCCAATGGTTGCCCTATTTCAGCATTTGATACTATATTAATATTATTTGCCATGACTAAATCTAAGATAGCTTCATTTCTAGTAGGCTCTTGTATAACCTGGGACAGATAATGATCCCTGAGTGTACTCAAGAACCTGCTCCCCGTAGCTGAACTGCTGGTCTCATTTACCCAGTTTATTTCAGGGTAATTATTAGAACTTGCTCATGCTTAGCTGCATTTCCAATCTGTAACAATAATTGTATTTCCTTACTTTCAGCTATATTTGGGGGTTTGCAGCGTACTCCTACTAATATTCTTTTGGAATTTGCTGCTCCGCTATTTAACTCTACCCACAAACATTCAACTTTATCACTAGGTCCACCATACATATCTTCTCTGACTGTAGGCTTAAATTAAGGCTTAACAAACAGACAAATCCCTCCTCCTCTATCTTTCTTAAATAGGTTATAACCATCCGGATTACCAGTCCATTCATGAGATTCATCCCACCACATTTCGGTAATGCCTATTAAATCCCATTTTTCCTTAATTGCTAATAATTCTAACTCTCCCATTTTTTCCTGGCAAGCTTCTGGCATTGGCAAGCATACACCTTATGTTATGAGTCTGTAGTTCTGAAGTGCCTGCCACTGTACTTGAGTTACTTAGTACTACCCCCCTATTGACTATACTACCCCTCCCATCTCCTTCCCTATGAGTTGTTAATTCATCCCTTATACCCTCTACACTTTCTACCCCATTACTTATATCTAGTCCCCCCCCCCCACCTACCAGATTAAAAACTCCTCCAGCCTTTCTACCATCCTATCCCCTAGCACAAAAGCTCCCTCATCATTAAGGTGCAATCCATCCCTGCAGTAGAGATTGTACCAAAGTGAGAAGTCAGCCCAGTGCTCTAAAAACCCAAACCTCTCCTTAGTGCACCACATATTTAGCCACTACCTAAGATCCTTCTGCCTCCCTGGTCTAGCACGTGGCACTGGTAGTATCTCAGAAAATACTACCTTGGAGGACCTTGCCTTCAGCTTATTACATAGTTCTCTAAAATCATTTTTTAGGACACTCCATCTTCCACTAACTATGTCATGGGTACCAATATGTACCATGACCGCCGGTTCATTTCCAACCCCTCCCAATAATTTGTCAACCCAATCCACAACATGACGAACCCGAGCACCCGGGAGACAGCAAACTGTTCGATTTCTGAGATCTGGGTGACAAATCACCCTGTCTACCTTCCTAATAATAGAGTCCCCTACCACCAAAATATATCTGTTGCTCTGCCTATTCTGTCCTCCCACTCCTCCAGTAGAACTGTTCTCCCAGCTGTTAGAGGGAACAGCTCTATCTGGCATTGTAATTCCTGAATTGACATCCCCAACAGTTTCACTCAATCTGGCAAAACTGTTGGTGTTTGCCAACTCAGAACTGGCCTGCCTCCTCCTGTTCCCCCTGATTCCCCTTCTAACTGTAACCCAGCTACCTCCCTGAACATCCTCACTAGGCCGGGCTCCACCCTCCATGCTAGGCCAAGCTAAACTGTACTCCGTGAGCACCAACCCCCTTTCCAGTGGAGCAATATCACTAAGTGCTGCAATTCTCCTCTCCAGTTCTCCAATTTGAGCTTCCAGAGAGGCAACATGCTCATACCTCTCACAGAGGTAATGACCCTGGATCATATGTTCCAGTATTGCATACATATGACAGGATGTACACTGAGTGAGGTTGCCACTGGACTGACTCATAATTATTATTATTGTCTAAAAAAATTCAGTGGGAAAAATAAAGAATATAAAATAATATATATATTTATTCTTCCTCCTTTGCACTATAAATCTGCCCTCCCTTTTCTTTGAACTCCCTGCTTTTATTTAAACTCCTACACTTTTACTATAATTGCACTTGATACTAGAAATGTTCAAGTTTGCCCCTTCTGTTTATATTAACTTCTGCCTTCTCACCTGGACACAATTAGTGCACTCTGCAATTTATCAGCCTTTACTTGCAAAGGAAAATCCACTTGCAAAAAGGTGTGTTTATTTTCTGTGTGCAGTGATTCTGTACAGGTGAGAGGGGAGTGTTTTTTGCCTGGGTTAAACTTGCCTGTACGTTTGGGCCTTGTGTGTGACTGTTTGCAGGAGGGAGTTAAAAGAAAAGGGTCAAATTGTAGTATTTTTCCCCCCACTGATTATCTTAATTTGTAATTATGAGTCGGTCCAGTGGCAACCTCACTCTGTACATCCTGCCACATATATGAACTGCTGGAACAACTGATCCAGGGTCCATACCTCTGTGAGAGGTGAGAGCATGTTGCCTCTCTGGAAGCTCAAACTGGAGATCTGGAGAGGAGAATTGCAGCACTTAGTGATATTGAAAGAAAGCTGGTGCTCACTGAGCACAGTTTAGATGGGCCTAGCATGGAGGGTGGAGCTGAGACTGGTAAGGATGTCCAGGGAGGTAACTGGGGAATATTAGCATAACTAATACATTGTATCTTTTTGGCCTGGCATGCTCTGTTAGCACCTTAAGTATGCCCTACTGTGGGAAGTCACATGATTTCAGACACTTTCCATTCCTTTAGATTTTTGTAATACCCAGAACAAGGTCTGTGTCCCTTCATTCACTGATTGTTTTATCTACATCCCAGGTGATACTTCCCCCAGCCTTGGTGCATTGCCCCTGTGACCCCCCCAGCCACAGTGAATAGCCCCATTATCTGCCTCAGCCCAGTGAATTGCCCTGTGACCTCCCTCAGCCCCAGTGAATTGCCCTCCAACCCCATTGAATTGCCCCGTAACCTCGCCCAACCCCCAGTGAACTGCCCCAGTGAATTGCCCCGTGACCTCCCCCAGCCCCACTGAACTGCCCTCATCCCCTGCCTCAGCCCCAGTGAATTGCCCTCCAACCCCATTGAATTGCCCCGTAACCTCGCCCAACCCCCAGTGAACTGCCCCAGTGAATTGCCCCGTGACCTCCCCCAGCCCCACTGAACTGCCCTCATCCCCTGCCTCAGCCCCAGTGAATTGCCCTCCAGCCCCAGTGAATTGCCCGGGACTTCCCCCAGCCCCAGTGGATTGCCCCATCACCTGCCCCAGCCCCAGTGAATTGCCCCATCACCTGCCCCAGCCCCAGTGTATTGCCCCGTGACTTTTTCCAGTGATAGGGGTTAGGGTATGGAGTTAGGGTTTGGCTAAGGGTAAGGAGTTAAGGTAAGGGGATAGACAAACATATGCGATCACACACACATGCACTCACACACAGACACTCACACTGAGACACTTACTCATCCACACACACAGACACTCACACAGACATGCACTCACACACAGAAACTCACACAGACATGCACTCACATTCAGTCACTCACACACACACTCACAAAGACATGCACTCATACACACACACACAGACACTCACACAGACATGCACTCACACACACAGACACACACACACTCACTCACACAGACACACACACTCATTCACAAAGACACACAAACTTACTCACACTTACACACATACACTCACTCACACTCAGACACTCACCCATTCACACTCACACAGACATGCACTCAAATACACACACACAAAGACATGCACTCACACACACAGACAGACACACACTCGCTCTGTGAGGTCCGCCGCTGCCCCCCCCCTTCTCCCAGTGGCAGAGCTAGTGCATGAGGGGCCCAGGTGCAAAAATAAAATGTTGCCCACCCCCCCTTCTCCCAGTGGCAGAGCTAGTGCAGGAGGGGGCAGGCACGATTTTATTTTGTACTTCCCGAACCCCCTCCAACATCAACTCACACAGTATATATATAAAATATTTAAAATATATGAATACATATACACACAGACCTATATATATATATATATATATATATATATATATATATATATATATATATATATAAATATATATACCATATACATGTATACAGTTACATATACACACACCTGTATAAATACTTTCTTACCTGCCCGATGCTACACTCCACTTCCTGGGGTGAGGAGGGGCCATGGCAGGCCAGAGGGCCACAGAGGTCTGAGGGGGCTTCAGAGTTCTGCAGTGGGGAGGGGGAGCACAGGGGCCCGCAAGGACTGAGGGAACCACAAAAGGCCGTTGGAAGCTGTAGAGGTCAGCGGAGGATCACAGGGGCCATGAACGACTGAGGCGGCCACAAAAAGCAGAGGAGTCTGCAGGGTTTTTTGGGAGGCCACAGTAGGGGTGGAGGGATGCAGAGGTGTGCAAGGGGCAACAGAAGGCTGAGAGGGAACACAGGGGTCATGGGGGCCAGATGGCCTGCAGTGGGCACAGGGGCCCTGAGGCCTGTGGGGAGCTTCAGGGGATGCATGGGAGGGCTGCAAGGGCCACAGGGACCTCAGAGAATCAGTGGGGGCCACAGAGGGCCTGCATGTCCACAGGGGGGCTGCAAGGGCCACTATAGGGTGTGGGGGCAATCGTGGGCCTGTGAGGGACACAGGGGACCTGCAAGGGCCATAGGGGGGGCAACAAGGAGGCCAGTAGAGGGCCAGGGGGCTGCAAGGGCCCCCAGCACATTTTTTTTCATGCAAACATTTTTACTAGGTGTGTTATTATGATGCATTCATAATAAGTAGAGGGGGTAAGGAATTAATTAACTAGTCATGTGGGAGGAGATGGGGGAGGGTTAGTATAGTCAATAGGGAGGTAAGTAACTTAAGTACAGTGGCAGGCACTCCAGAAGTACAGACTCATAACATAAGTGTATGCTTGCTAATGCCAGATGCTTGCCACGAAAAATGGGAGAGTTAGAATTATTAGCGGTTAATGAGAAATGGGATTTAATAGGCATTACTGAAACATGGTGGGATGAATCTCATGACTGGACTGTTAATCTGGATGGTTATAACCTATTAAGGAAAGTCTGTATGTTAAGCTTGAATTTAAGCCTATAGCCAGAGATGATATTTATGCTAAAACTAGTCATAATATTAAATGTTTGTGCGTAGAGTTTACTAGCGGAGCAGCAAATTCCAAAAGAATATTGGTAGGAGTATGCTATAAACCCCCAAATATGATTAAAAGTTAACATGATAACAGTTAAAACGTGATAACATTTAACATGATTAAAATGTTAATATGATTAACAGTTCTCAATGCCAAGCAGCAGCTGCAAAGGCAAATACAATATTAGCATGTATTAAGAAGGGTATAGAAGCAAGGGAAGCAAATATAATTCTACCACTATACAAATCTCTAGCACGCCCTTATTTGCGATATGGAGTACAGTTTTGGGCACCACTTTATAAAAAGAACATTTTAGAACTTGGAAAAAGTACAGAAAAGGGCAACAAAACTAATAAGGGGAATTGAGGGGCTAAATTATGAAGAAAGACTAACCAAATTAAACTTTTTTTCTCTAGAAAAAAGGCGTTTAAGAGGGGATATGATAACCCTATTATTATTATCTTTTATTTGTATCGCACCAATATATTCCGTAGCCCTGTACAGGTTATAAGAACAAAGGAAATATAAGTTTAACAAATTCATATGTTAAAGGGCCCTGTTTTGAGCTTAGAATCATAGCAGAAAGTGCTTTATCCCAAAAAATCACTTTATCCTACAAGACTGGAAGCTCGCTACTTACAATCTTTAAATAAAATGTCAAGGGAGCTTTTGTGCCAAGAGGTTTTCAACTGACAGGAGGACATCCTTTGAGGTTAGAAGTAAAAATATTCCACCTTAAAGAAAGAAAACGGTTCTTATTCTCTAGCAAGGGAGGTGGTGACAGCAAATTTGATAGATAACTTTAAAAAGGGATTGGATATTTTTTTAAATAAAAAGGGCATTCAGGGTTATCCTGGTTAATTAGAGAGGGAGTATTGATCCAGGGACAAATCCGATCGCCAGTATCTCGGGTCAGGAAGGAATTTATTTTTTTCCATTTTGAGACAAAAGTTTCACTTCGGTTTTTTTCTGTTTGCCTTCCTCTGGATCAATTACCAACTAATCTGCATATTGCAGGTCAGAGAAGATCTTAAAAGGTTGAACTTGATGGTCTAAAAGTCTTTTTTCAACTTCAATTGCTATGCAACTATTTAAAAGTGAGGATATGCAATTATTACTACAGATTGGAAATGCAGCTAAGCATGGGCAAATTTTAACAATGGGAGATTTTAACTACCCTGAAATAAACTGAATGAGTGAAACCAGCAGTACGGGTAAATGGAGAAGGTTCTTGAGCACACTCAGAGATCAATATCTGGCCCAGGTTATACAAGAACCTACAAGAAATTAACAGCCTTATTAAAGTGATATTCGGTAAATTTAAAAGGGCTCTATTTAAGCACACAACATATTTTATTTACAGAAGTTTTTAGTTAGTGAACTTCTATCCAAAAGCAAGGTCTTCACTAACTAAAAACTTCACTAAAAAAAATATGCTATGTGCTTATATAGAGCCCTTTTAAATTTACCGAATCGCAATTTAATAAGGCTGTAGGCTATCTTGTTTTTAGTAATCACAAATAATATCGATATGGTATCTAATTTTTAAATAGGGTAACCTTTGGGAAACAGTGATCACAACACAGTCTCATTTGAGATTGAATTAATAAAATAAAACTGTAAGGGGCCAACAAAAACTCTTAATTTTAAAAGGGCAGATTTTAACGGTCTAAGGGCAGCAATACAACATATAGACTGGGACAAAGAACTGACAGGTAAAAATACTGGACATTAATGGATAACATTCAAATCCTTACTAATATACATACTTATCACCATATCCCATGTGGGAATAAAAGTAAAAGGAGTAAATCACATCCCATGTGGCTTAACAATGATTTAAAGATCAAGATACAGAGTAAAAAACAGGCATTTAAATTATACTAACAAGAGGGGACAGAGACTGCTTTATGTGAGTACAAGGAAATCAACAAGGCTTGCAAAAGCGCTATTAGACTGGCTAAAATAGAAAATAAAAAATGAGTTGCCAATGAGAGTAAGACTAACCCTAAATTATTTTAATGTGGAGAAGGGCAGGAAGAAAGCTATAGGAACAATACAATGTGACACATGCCATCAGACAATTAGTGACCAGGAAAAGGAAGATGAACTAAATAGGTTATTTTCGGCGGTATATACTGTAGAAGGGGGTACCAGTGGTTGGAACACTGCAACATAAAAGGCTACACTACCTTCACAAAATAATTGTTTAACACAGGAAGCAATACAAAAGAGGTGGGAAAAAATAAATGTTAATAAAGCCCCAGGTCCTGATGGAATACATCCAAGCGTACTGAGAGAACTGGGTTCTGTCATAGCCAAACCATTATGTCTAATTTTTCACCTCAGGGGTCCCGATGGGGACATCCAGCATAGAGGGGGGTTAATTTTACCCCCCATGGCAGGGCTTGTATGTAGAACTGCCGCGGAGGTACCTTCAGGACCCGCACGGTAAGTGATGAGGTGGGAAGCCATCTCGCAGGCTGTCACTCCTCCTGCACTGTTTCACCGTGTTTGACACGGATGACCCTGCTGCGTTTTTCACACGTTGCTTGCAGCAAGGCTAATTTAATAGCGTCTTAACTTTTCAAAATTTGTAGCACGTAGTGCTTAAGTACGACCCTTGTATCTACGAGGCTGGAATTTAATAGGGCTGTTAATATGCTTAAATGTAACGTTATGCATCTGGGAAGGAAAAATAGTCATGCAATTTATAAATCTAATGGAGCAAATCTAGGGGTATCAGATATTGAAGGGGATTTGGGAGTACTAGTGGACAACCACCTAGGTAACAGTACTCAAAGCCAAGCAGCAGCTGCAAAGTCAAATACAATATTAGCATGTATTAAGAAGGGTATAGAAGCAAGGGAAGCAAATATAATTCTGCCACTATACAAATCCCTAGTACGCCCTAATTTGGAATATGGAGTACAGTTTTGGGCACCACTACAGAAAAAGGCAATTTTCGAGTTGGAAAAAGTACAGAAAAGGACAACAAAATGATTAAGGGGAATGGAGGGGCTAAGTTTTGAAGAAAGACTAACCAAATTAAACTTATTTTCTCTAGAAAAAAGAGGGGATATGATTATTTTATATAAATACATCCAGGGTCAACATAAGGCTTTGTCAGGGGAGTTTTTTTTTGTGCCAAGGGGTTTTCAGCTGGCAAGGGGACATCCTTTGATAGATAACTTTAAAAAGGGATTGGATATATTTTTAAATAAAAAGGGCATTCAGGGTTATCCTGGTTAATTATATAGATTTTTTATATATTGATCCAGGGAGGAATCCGATCGCCAGTATCTGGGATCAGGAAGGAATTAAATGTTTTCCCTTTTGAGACAAATGGCAATTTCACTAGTTTTTTCCCCCATCAGTTTGCCTTCCTCTAGATCAACAATTAATCCACATATTGCAGATCAGAGGAGATCTTAAAAGATTGTACTTGATGGACTAAAAGTATTTTTTTCAACCTCAATTACTATGTAACTATATAACTTGCTATTGTACAAGTAAAGTCAGTATTATTCTCACGTAAAAACGTTTAACTCTTAACATTGTGGCTTGTCTACCTTTTTAGATGAGCCAGTATCAGCTCTATTAAATTCAGGGCACGTGTTAAAATGTAGCTCGTAACGTAGAAAGTAAAGCTTACTGCTAGTAAATTAGCCTAGTTAAGCAGGACGCTGCTGATCTGCGGGTTTGCTGAGAAAAAAGCCTACGGGATGAGCAACTTTGAACTTTGCGGCAGTAAATCCTTTGATCTGTCAAGCCCGTAACCACTACTATTCCAATTGTGCTATTAAATTGCAATGAAGGGACTCGCGATCAAGTCCATAACTCGCAAATGGAGCCCAAAGCCCAAATGAGTGCTGGAGAGTTCTTGCTAGATGGGTAAAGTCCAATAAGTAGCACTTTAACTGCAAATAAAAATATCCTACTGTGCTAATATTAAAAGGGAAAGTGATGTTAGGTATTATAATTAATAGCTCAACATTCTCAAGCCCGCAAATCGGCCCAGAAAAATACTTTATTTCATGTATAATGTTTGTGTTATATTGATCCTGGCAATCAATGTGTTAATACATATAATGGACTTGCATGTAATAGAATATCATATTTGCGGCTTTATTAATATTGCATTATAACTGGAATGTGGGTCCTATCGTAAATCGTAATTGAACCCCGTAAGACTTTGAAATCCAACCTCCATTTTTCTGTGATGTAATTATGACAATCTCTGTTTCCATTGGCTTTGTCTAAGCCCGTGACTAGGGGTTTGACTAATTCAAGTCCTCAAATCTGCTGGCCAATAAATTGTTTACGGTTTTGCGTCTCCAGGTTGTAGCTGGCAGCCTTTCTAATTTGTAAGCACAGTAACTCGGCCAAATTTCAAGCCTGCAGGCGTTACAAGTTGGAGTTACTGGCTTCTAATTTTAATAGGGCTTTAGGTAAATTGACTTTTTTGTCACTAACAAACCATTTTAGTTTATCTATACAAACCCCTTTTTGAGTTCTATTTAAATATTCACCCAAAAATTTTCTTTAGGATTGATAAGCTACTTTAGTTCTTGTAGGTTCATTCCCATAAGTCTAATTAAAGACCCTCAATATCTGTGCCTATTTGCTAAATATTCTATATACATTTCCACTAACTGGTTTGAGATGGTTTCCAGTGTATGTGTATGTTGCCCCAGATCTCGTAGATCTTGTTTAAGTTAATTGACCACTCCTCAAGACTGTAGTATTGGTCAAACTTAGCAAGTGAGAAGTCTGACAAATTCACATTTGGTAAGGGTTTCTGGAGTCTCCCTCTAAATAAGATCTGTTTGATGATGCTGTAACTGATTTGTGTGAGGGTGATTGGTCTGCATGTTGCATCTTGAAATGCTCTGGGATACTTTTAGGTGAGAGGCTTTTTTTTAGCTTTGCCCATGTTTAACTCCGATTGTATCCACTTCTGCTACTTCTTAATTAGTGCCCTTAAAGTTGACTGGAGGGTTTGCCCTTATTGTTGAATCTAAGCTCCTCATAGGAGATTAGATGATTATTTTACATAGGTATATACATATTATCTATGAAGCATGAAGCTGCTGTGAGAGCAGAGTTTTAGATTAGAGCTCACGGTCTTCAGTTGTACCCTGCATATATTGAAGCTCAGCTGCAGGTAGACAAGCAAAGATAAGGTTCACATCCACATTGTTTTTCTGAGTCCATTATCTGATTGTTTTAGGCCTGTATAATCTGTGTGTAACTGGTCATTATCTAGACTGCAGTTTTCTGATATTGCAAAGAATGGCAGTATGACCCTGTTCCCTGATACATAAACTGTAAAAGCTCAGTGTATTTAAGCTAATTTCAGATTGATTTATCAAGTGTAATCCAGGTTATACATGTTGGTGCAATCAAATCACCCCTTGGGATATTGTAAATGGAATTCACAAAATGGTATCTAGGTCTCCTGTATGTAGGCTATCCTTAAAATGGCCAGGAGTCTGGGCTGATGTCTCTTTTAGTACATTCAGTGACATTCAGCCAGAGGATGACTAGCTCTGATCCATGTAGTCCAGTTCCTGACTATATATGTGAGTCTAGGGGAGGATCCAGGCTGCTTGTGGCTATTGAATTTAGTAATCAGAATGTGGGTGGATAGTAAATGTCATTTGCTGCCTGCAATTTTTATTTCTGTAGTAAATATCCGAAGGCACAAATTCCATCCAGTAAATTCCTGATCTGTAGGATGTAATCACTATTTAGCTTTGGCCCATTATATGTCTTGGGTATTACTGCCTTTTATATTTCTTCACTCTGTGTGCATCATACAATTTTTAAGATGGTGGAACGTCTTTCCTGCCTAAAGTAAAATGGTGCCAATCAGGGCCAAAACTGAGGGCCCAGCAGTCCTATTGATAGAGCCCTGTGTCAGGGATGAACCTAGTTCTACTCTCTCTTCGGTCCTGCACTCTCTCCCTCCTACGCAGCGATACGCTGGACCTCAGTCTCCACCCTTGAGAGCAGACCCACCCAGTGTTTTCTCTTTGTCAGCTGCTGTCAGGGCCCCCTAGTCATGTTCTCTCGGTCTCTCCCTTGTCCCCCACTCCTGGCCACCTCTGACTCCACTGCCTCGATTCCTCCTCCGTCTCCTACTCAGAGCTGCTCACGGTCCAGGCTGTCAGCTTCCGCTCTCCACCAAATAAGATGTCTTCCATGTGTTGAGGTTAATTTCAAGTATCCGCATAAAAGAGGTGTCATTCTGAGCAGGATGAAGCTCTGATGTCAGTGGTGGAGCTTATTTTTTAATTAGGGGTGATTATTCCCCCAAATCTTTCAATTATAGGAGTCATTCCACAGATCTCCTCTTAGACACATCTGTTTAGTAGGCTTGCAAGCAACGCCCCACTCTCATGTCGATTTTAATAGCTTTTGATATTAGCAACCCAGTGTGCCAGAGTCCCAAATAGCAGGGTTGCTTGTGGCGTTCAGGGGGGTCCCAAACTCAGTCATGACATATGTCTCTTTACTACAACAGCTTCTATGGTTTGGTGGACTTGCTTCAACACAGAGAACCTGTCAACTAATTAAACAATTTTCATTAAGATATATGCTCTTTATAATTTAAAAGAGAAGACATCTTAAGCCATTAGTAGTACCTTCACCATGACAAGGTAGCGATCCACAAGGGGTGTATTGTTGTATAGGGCTGGGTTAACCATTAGACAAGCTTTTTGTGCTTTAGTATGCGTAGGCCTATTTTTTAAAATTCTATTAGAGTCATGAAAAAGCTTCTTTAGGTTATTTTTTTCCTACTTTGACACTGGTAGCTCCTTAGTTGTCTTGTAAGGATTTGTCTCACTGCGGCCACTCAAAGAGCCTTATGAGAAGAAGTAGGATGTTCAGTAAATCTCCCATAGCAGCATGGAACTGTTTGTATGTACATACAAGGGTTCACTCGACAAGCGTTTGCTGCGGGTGAAATGTAATAGCTATGCAGCTCCCTTTGTGGAAAGCTCACTTGCAAGATGTCCTATGGAAGCCATGTAATCAAGATGCTTGTCTCTGTCAAAAATGCACTATAGGTGGTAGCTGAGCTGCCTGGAGTCTTGACCCCTAAGATAACTGGACACAGGGGAGGAGCAGGGGACAGGGGCAAAGAGGGGGGCACGGGCACAAAGGGGGGGCAGAGGAGGGATAGTCACAAAGAGGGGGTCATGGGCACAGATGAGGGACATTGGCAAAGCGGGAGGGAGAGTCAGTACAAATAGGTGGGATGGGCACAGATTGGAGATAGGGGCACAGAGAGGGGACAGAGGCAAAGATGGTAAAGGTGGGGATTGGGGCACAGAGGAGGGACAGGGGCACTGAGGAGGGACAGGGGCACAGAGGGAAGACAGAGGAACAGAGAGGGGACAGAGGCAAAGTGGGGGGGTAGAGGCACAGAGGTGGGTCAGGGGCACAGAGGGGAAAAAGGGCACAGAGGGAGGACAAGGACACAGTTGGGAGACAGGGGCACAGAGAGGGGATGGGTACAGCGGACAGACAGGGGCACAGAGGAGCAACAGGTTCAAAGAGAAGGGACAGGAGAGGTGAACCAAATCTCAGAGGGGGTTCTGGGGCACAGAGGGAGGACAGGGGCAGAGAGGGGTACAGGGTACAGGGGCAAAGTACGGGGCAGGGGCACAGAGGAGGGACAGGGGCACAAAGGAGGTAAAAGGGCACAGAGGGGGAGCAGGGTCAAGGAGGGGGCAGGGGCACACAGTGGGGGCAGGTGCACAGATGGGGGCAGGAGCAAATAGGGGCAGGAAAACAGAGAAGGGGCCAGGGCAAATAATAGGTGTAGAGGAAAAGAGGGAGGCAGAGATACAGGGGTACAGAGGAAGGACAGGGAAACAGAGGACGGTCAGGGCAAGGAAGGTGGAGAGGGGCACAGAGGAGAAGCAGGGGCAAAGAGAAGGGACAGGGGTAGGGAGGGGGACAGGAGCAAAGAGGGGGGCACCCACCCTCCTTGGGAAAACTTGTAGCTCCCCTTCCCAATAGCCTATACTTGGGTCCTACACAAATCACCACACTAGACTGCCCAAGCTAATTACCTAATTTCCAAAGCTGCGCAACCTTGTTTATTCATGCAAAATATACATTGTTACATTGTTTTTAGGAACTGTATAAAAGATGAGGAAGGGAAATGATTATACCCGTGGGGGTATAACCTCCCTCAGCACTGATCAGGGATAGTGTTTTTGAGGTTTTGAGATAGTGGCAGACCTGTGGGACACATTTCTCTCTCCCCAGTGAACAAAGAAATGTGTCAACTATGCCATAACATCAACTATGCCATAACATCAAAATAACTATACCAATGATACATTTTCTGAAAGAGCGCACCAGAGAGATTTAAACAATGACTGCAAGACATTACTCTAGAAAAAAACACTCACTCATATTTGCTGAAAAAAATATTTTTTAGAATTATACCAAAATGTATTATAGTTATAAATTTTCTGTCACAATTCTTGTGTGCCAAATATATAAATTATGCTCTCTTTGGCCAGTATGGTGCCATTATAATTACACATACCTTCCTCTTTTGTATTTTTTTGAAATATTCTTGTAACAGCAATGCAGTTACATCCATGAACAAGATCAATTAGTCTAACCCATAGTAAAGCATTAAACGTAGCCAGTGGCAATAGTGATTGCCATCCTGGCTAATCAAAGCCTGTGGAAACCCCCGCAAGCTCCCAACCTCAGCCCGTGCTGCGGGGGTCCCTATCGGGACCCCTGCGGCAGTTAAACCTTGAACCCATGCCGCGGGGGTTACTTCAAGTACCCCCCGGACCCTAAAAGGAACTCCCTATGCTGGGGGTCCCCCGCAGCGTCCCTATACTACCCCTTGCAGGAGGGGGGGTCCTGATTGGGACCCCCACTGCATTTAAAAATTCACATTTCCAGCCTTGCAAGCCCTTAAAGGACTGTAAATGTCCTTAAAGGACCCGCATTAACGAAATAATTAACCCCTGCCACGGGGTACTATAAGTCTCCCCCGGCACCTAAGATTGACCCCATCTCTCATGGGGGTCTATCTAGACCCTCATTAGCCTCTAATTAACCCTATCCTTCCCATAAGGGTCTATACAGAGCCTTATGGGGCAATAAATAACCCTCCCAATTAACACTATAAGTGCCATGAGGGTCTTCCAGGACCCTCATGACACAAAGTCTAAACACTACACGATTAACCCTTTCCTACCCTATCCCATTCTATTAACCCCCTCTAACTAATTAGCCCCCCTCTACCCTATTAACCCCCCCTCTATTCTAATAAACCTCCTCTAACTAACTAACCCTCCCTTGACCATATTAACCACCCCTCTAACTTATTAAACTACCCTCTACCTTATTAACCCTCCCTCTACACTATTAACCCCCCTCTCTACCCTATTAACCCCCTCTACACTTTTAACCCCACCTCTTCACTATTAACTTCTGAGATACTACCAGTGCCACGTGCTAGCCCAGGGAGGCAGAAGGAGATTAGGGAGGTTAATGTGTGGCTAAAGATGTGGTGCACTAAGGAGGGGTTTGGCTTTTTAGAGCACTTGGCTGACTTCTCACTTCGGTACAATCTCTACAGTAGGGATGGATTGCACCTTAATGATGAGGGAGCTTTTGTACTAGGGGATAGGATGGTAGAAAGGCTGGAGGAGTTTTTAAACTAGTAGGTGGGGGGGGGGGGGGAGGGACTAGACATAAGTAATGGGGTAGAAAGTGTAGAGGGTATAAGGGATTAATTAACAACTCATAGGGGAGGAGATGGGGGGAGGGGTAGGATAGTCAATAGGGAGGTAGTACTAAGTAATTCAAGTTCAGTGGCAGGCACTTCAGAACTACAGACTCATAACATAAAGTGTATGCTTGCTAATGCCAGAAGCTTGCCAGGAAAAATGGGAGAGTTAGAATTATTAGCAATTAATGAAAAATGGGATTTAATAGGCATTACCGAAATGTGGTGGGATGAATCTCATGACTGGACTGTTAATCTGGATGGTTATAACCTATTTAGGAAAGATAGAGGCAATGGTAAACGAGGAGGAGGGATTTGTCTGTATGTTAAGCATGAATTTAAAGCTATAGTCAGAGAAGATATTTATGGTGGACCTAGTGATAAAGTTGAATGTTTGTGGGTAGAGTTAAATAGCGGAGCAGCAAATTCCAAAAGAATATTAGTAGGAGTATGCTATAAACCCCCAAATATAGCTGAAAGTGAGGAAATACAATTATTGTTACAGATTGGAAATGCAGCTAAGCACTGGCAAGTTCTAATAATGGGAGATTTTAATTACCCTGAAATAAACTGGATAAATGAGACCAGCCGTTCAGCTAAGGGGAGCAGGTTCTTGAGTACACTCAGGAATCATTATCTGGCCCAGGTTATACAGGAGCCTACTAGAAATGAAGCTATCTTAGATTTACTCATTACAAATAATATTGATATTGTATCAAATGTTGAAATAGGGCAACCTTTGGGAAACAGTGATCACAACAGTCTCATTTGAGATTGAATTAAAAAATTTTTTTTTAAGGGGCCAACAAAAACTCTTAATTTTAAAAGGGCAGATTTTAACGGTCTAAGGGCAGCAATACAAAGTATAGAATGGGACAGAGAACTGATAGGTAAAAACACTGAACATAAATGGACAACATTTAAATCCTTACTAAATATACATACACATCGGCATATACTGTGTGGGAATAAAAGTAAAAGGAGTAAATCACAACCCATGTGGCTTAACAATGATTTAAAGATCAAGATACGGAGTAAAAAACAGGCATTTAAATTATACAAACAAGAGGGGACAGAGACTGCTTTACGGGAATACAAGGAAATCAACAAGGCTTGCAAAAGCGTGATTAGACTGGCTAAAATAGAAAATGAAAAATTAATTGCAAAAGAGAGTAAGACTAACCCTAAAATATTTTTTAAGTATATTAATGGGAAGAAGGTGAGGAAGGAAGCTATAGGAACATTAGAATGTGAAACAGGCTGTCTGAAAATTAATGACCAGGAAAAGGCAGATGAGCTAAATAGGTTCTTTTCTTCGGTATACACAAGGGACGTACCAGTGGTTGGGACACTGCAACATAATGGGGCTGCACTACCTTTTCCAAATAATTGGTTAACACGGGAAGTAATCCAAAAGAGGTTGGAAAAAATAAATGTTAATAAAGCCCCGGGTCCTGATGGAATACATCCAAGGGTACTAAGGGAACTGGGTTCTGTAATAGCCAAACCATTATATTTAATTTTTCAAGATTCACTCAACACAGGGTCTCTACCAGATGACTGGAGAAAAGCTGATGTGATACCTATATTTAAAAAGGGAGCAAGAGCAAATCCGGGGAATTATAGACCAGTGAGCCTCACGTCTGTAGTTGGGAAGCTTTTAGAAGGGTTAATAAGGGATAATATACAAGAATATGTCTATTTGAACAGGATTATAAGTAGGAGTCAACATGGGTTTATGAGGGATAGGTCATGTCAAACAAATCTAATTAGTTTCTATGAGGAGGTTAGTAGGAACCTGGATCAAGGCAACTCAGTGGATGTAGTCTTTTTGGATTTTGCAAAGGCTTTTGATACAGTGCCACATGGGAGACTATTGGGCAAACTAAGGGATACAGGAATTGCAGTAAATATCTGCTCATGGATTGAGAGCTGGTTGTTGTAAATGGAACATACTCCGATTGGACTAATGTGGTAAGTGGGGTTCCTCAGGGTTCAGTATTAGGTCCTCTCCTTTTTAACATATTTATTAATGACTTAGAGGTAGGATTTAAGTGTGGGGTCTCCATTTTCGCTGATGACACAAAGTTGTGCAAGGTAATTAAATCAGAAAATGATGTGCTTTCCCTCCAAGGGGATTAACATAAAATTGAGGAATGGGCATCTAAATGGCAGATGAGATTTAATACGAATAAATGTAAGGTTATGCATCTGGGAAGGAAAAATAGCCATGAAATGTATAATCTTAATGGAGCAAATCTAGGTGTATCAGATACTAAGAAGGGATTTGGGAGTGCTTGTGGACAACCACCTAGGTAACAGTGCTCAAAGCCAAGCAGCAGCTGCAAAGGCAAATAAAATATTAGCATGTATTAGGAAGGGTATAGAAGCCAGGGAAGCAAATGTAATTCTGCCACTATACAAATCTCTAGTATGCCCTCATTTGGAATATGGAGTACAATTTTGGGCACCACTTCCTAAAAAGGACATTTTAGAGCTGGAAAAGGTACAGAGAAGGGCAACAAAACTAATAAGGGGAATGGAGGGGCTAAGTTATGAAGAAAGACTAACCAAATTAAACTTATTTTCTCTAGAAAAAAGGCGTCTAAGAGGAGATATGATTACCTTATATAAATACATCCATGGTCAGTATAAAGATTTGTCGGGGGAGCTTTTTGTGCCAAGAGGTTTTCAACTGACAAGAGGACATCCCTTGAGGTTAGAAGTAAAACGATTCCACCTCAAAGAAAGAAAAGGGTTCTTCACAGTATGGGTGGTTAATCTGTGGAATTCTCTACCAGAGGAGGTGGTGACAGCGGATTCGATAGATAACTTTAAAAGGGGACTAGATTTATTTCTAATTAAAAAGGGTATTCAGGGTTATCATGGATAATTAGAGAGACAGTAATGATCCAAATTTTTTGCATTTCCACTTGAGACAATTGGCTAAGTCTCGCTTGTTTTTTTTTTTCTATTTGCCTTCCTCTGGACTAATTAATAATAATAATAAAAAAAAAACATTAAATAATTGATTAATAATTAATTAACAACTAATGAATTAATAGTTAATCCGCATATTGGAGATCAGAGGAGATCTTAAAAGGTTTGAACTTGATGGACCTTAAATACTATGGGCCTCATTCTATTATCGGCCGTAAATCGGCCGTAAGGCTGCGATTCCTTGCGGGGGTTCAGTTAACTCGCGATTCTATTATACGGCCCCGCAAGGATCTCCCCTTACTGCCGGCCGCATATCTTGAAACCGGCCGTAAGCTCTGAAATCTTTAAACGTAAAAATAAATTCAAGCCTGCACTGTACAGCTCTGTAAATGCTAGGGATCATATTGGGGGACATGAGGATTAAAAGTAACCCACTCTCAAGCTTGCACATCAGCCCAAACCCGAGTTCAAATTAACTGTTTATTTTCCGGCTGCGGCGTGGGCGTGTCTGAGGTGCTCCAAGCCCTGTGGACTTTTTACATGGATATTT
Organism: Discoglossus pictus; assembly: GCA_027410445.1. Taxonomy (NCBI): domain Eukaryota; kingdom Metazoa; phylum Chordata; class Amphibia; order Anura; family Alytidae; genus Discoglossus; species Discoglossus pictus. The sequence continues at coordinate 197,113,169 of CM050164.1, read as the reverse complement.
TACGTATATTAAAAAAAAAATATTTTACGGATTTGAGTATAGGGTAATTATGTGCTATTTTTTCTAACACCTAAAATCAGCTTATAGTCTTCTCAAAGTGCAGGATGGCTTTATTTGAGCTATTTTATATGCTTAATTGGTGCTAGCGGGACCTGTTTGCTGCAAGTAAGCTGCGGCTCGTTTTTAGCCTTGCAGAGAGGGTTCCCGGAGCAATAGAATCGCAACCAGGCTTTTCTTATGGCGGATTTTATTGCGGCCGTTTTAGATCAAAGGCTTTCCTCCGGCGCGATCGGCCGCAAGAGATAGCAAGGCGCCGGCCGCAAGCCTGCCGGAGTCCCCGGCCGGAGGGGAATAGAATAGCCGGAAAGCTTGCGGCCGGTCCTTGCGGCCCCGCAGCGGCTGCGGCCGGTAATAGAATGAGGCCCTATGTAACTATGTAACTATGTAACCCCTACACTACCTACCTAACCCCCTAATAAAATCTCTAGCACCCTACTAATTACCAAAAATAATAAACCCACTAATTACACACAAAAAAATAAACACTACATAACTGAAAATAAAAAAGGATTACTGAAAATAACAAACTACATTACAAAAAATTAAAAAAGCTACATTACTGAAAATTAAAACAAAATCACATAAAATGACAAACTAAATTACATACAACTCTCCCTAGATTACACCTAAAACAACCCCCCTTACTAAGACTAGAATAGGGTAAATTAGACCACTTAACTTGCCCAAATGCCCCTCCAGAGACGATGGTCTTCTGTGCTTTGTCCCAGACAAGGGCTCTCCATAAATGTCCCTAGGTTCGGCACACCTAGAAAAAATTGCAATTACAATTAATACATAAATAAATACAACATGTAATACAATACATTCTAAATAGGCCACTTACCTGTCCAAAATGCCCACTCAGCAATCCTCCTTGAAGTCTTTGCAGGCAGGGCCCCTCCAAAAATAACCAGACGGTCTAAAAAATAAAAAATCTAACGGAGCTCATCGCGAGGCACGCACGTAGGATTTTAAAACAGATTGAACACGGCCTAAAGATGAGCACCATAGGCGCTCATTGCAAGGCTCACAGCACTTTGCTGCAATGAGCGCTGAAGGGTTCATCGCGCGGCACATAGGACTTAGGCTGCAATGATCGCACTATTGCAGCTCTCAGGCTCCCTCTAAGGGTCCCCTGTCCTTTCAGAGATGTAATTTACCCCATTACGCTCCACTGATGGAGGATGGAAAGAGATTGAAGACGCCCATAGCCGAAGCCAGTAACACCTAACCGAAGCCAGTAACACTTAACCTAAGCCAGTAATACTTAACCTAAGCCTGTAACTCAGAAGATCAAAATAAATTAACAACCTCACGCACAACTCAGGGGGACAGCCAGGGAGCCTGTGAGTGAGGTTGCAGGCTAATTTAAATTGCCGTTTTTCTGAGATAGAAAATCAGCTAAGCGAGGAAAAAAATGGCCGCCGAAAAAAAGGAAAGTTTCTTAAACAGGATCAAAACGAGGCCGAAGCCAGTAACACTTAAACCAAGCCAACAAACACTTTTCCCAAGTCAGTAACACTTGATCCAAACCAGTAACACTTAGCCGAACAAGGCCAGGCATGCGGGACTTCGTCTTGTTGCACAACCTCTGCAATGAACACTCATCGCTAGGGCCATAAACTGCACCGAAGGTGATCATTGCAAAGCACCAAAGTAGACGGGGGGGGGGGATTTGAGAGGTTCACAATGAACGCCTAAGGCGCTCATTGAGAGCCTTGCAATGAAATGCTCAGAAGGGGCAGAGCCTCAAATTGTGTGGCAAACAGCATAGCCAGCCTTAAAATTGTCTTGCTGTCATTTTTGACGGGCAAGTTGCTAGTCTCTCTATATATACATAGATTAATAATGAGTGTTGCAGTATAATTTGATGCCTTTTGCATTGGACAAACGTCTTATTTATATTGATGAGCTAAAAAAACAGCAGACGCAAAGAGAATGGAGACAGCATCTGACATCATTTAAACTGTGGCGTAGCTAGAGCTTTTGCCGCCCAGGGCTACCCCGGAGTTTGCCCCCCTCTCAGGGGCAGCACTGGGCAGCAAAAGTGAACACAGACTTACAGACACACACACCCACTCACAGACACATACAGACTTACACTCACAGACACACACTCATAGACACACATTTACAGACACACACTCACAGACAAACCCTCATTCACACCCTCTCACAGACACTCACACAGACACACACATAGACATTCACACACACAGACACACTCACTCGCTCTCAGACACACACAATTATAGACACTCACTCACAGACACACACACTCACTCAGACTTACACACATTTTCTCACAGACACCCACTCACACACACACTGACATACACATTCACACACTCAGACACACACAAACACACATACTCACAAATAAACACTCACAGACACACACTCACAGACTCACAAACTCACACAGACACACACTCTCAGACACACACACAGAAACACACTCACTCACAGACACTCACTCACACAGACACACACAAATTCATTCACACACAAATTCATTCACTATATATATATATATATGTATTTATTTTTAACCCCTAATTCTTAGAGGTGAGATCCACAACAGGTGTTAACCATGAATTAATGCAAATGTCATTGATTATTCTTATAATTTGAGCTTTAATTTTTCAGAACCTGCCTATTCTATTTTTTGTAGCTAACATTATATTTTTAATGATTTTCTCTATACAGTATGTTTTACCACCACATTCACTGCTTCCTCTCTAATTGAAGGTTCCTACCTATGACCAATTTGGCTAATTGAATCACATACTGCCAGCACTTTTGCACCTGCTCATACCTCCACCATGGGTGCTCAAATGAACCTACTATGTCACACTATTTAGGTCAATTCTCTGGAATATCCCCAGGCCACCTGTGCAAAATAGAGTAATACAAATCTTATGTACAATTCTAATAGACGTTCCTAACAAACTATAGCTTATACGTTTTTGCATGTGTTTGACCAAATCTGATCTAACTCTTCACTATCTAACCTGCTTCCTCTTTCTTGCTCTTATAGTTCCATACATTTTATATTAGTATAATAATGCTTTTCCATAAAAAAAAATCAATACATATAACTCACCATCCCTTTGACTTTGTGGTAGTTCTAACCATGTTAATGCTCCAATTTTTACTTATTTCCTTAATGTCTTTAAAAAGTGCATGATCTGGATAAACCTGAATAACTATGAATTTGGGGGGGTCTCATTCTTCTTTTATTTATTCCCATTTTCTTATTCTATCATTTTTCAGGAAATCAGTAAAATTCTTATATCGAGCTCCATACCACCATTCTAAATTATGTTTACTTAGTCCTGGTAAAAATGATTATCGAGGAGGAGCAAGTCTAGTGGGAAATGGTGCTAATTTTTCTCTAAATCGATTCTAAATCTTGATTGTATTGATAGTAAACGGGTTATGGTTCTCACTCATAGATGAATATAAGCCATTCCTTCAAAGCATGAATGGCCAGTTAAGTGGAGGAAACATATAATTTTCCACTTCCATCCTTGAGGTATAATTCTCATTTTAATGTGTAATTGAGGTATTATTGCTAGTTGCTCCACATAATAATAGAATAATAGGTTGGGGACCACTAAACCTCGCTTTGATGTCCTCATATACATAATTGTTTTTGCTAATCTAGACAATTTTTTCTTCAATACATTGAAATAATAGTGAATGCATTTTTTATGTCTCCAAATTATATAAATGGCTAAGTGGATATTATAAATCAATAGCTATTAATCTATGACATATCTAATAACAAATGGATGTAAGGGGTATATAGAGACTACTTTTTAATATAAGTGCAAGTACTTTGTTTGTGTTGTACTGATTGGGGTGTAAAAAGCTAGACTTTTATTTCGGAAGGCTGTATTTACAGATTGTACTTCGGTAATCACCACTAGGAATTGCATGTTGTGCATTAATGATTAAGTGGTGTATATAATACAGATGACACTGGCAGTGTTTTCTTATCAGCCTCCACACATTTTTTCACCCCCACAATATATACTGACAAATAATATATTATATTAATTATTTGTTTTTTTTCTTATTGATTGTTTCCAACCATATAGTACTTACACTTATCTTTTTTTGTTGTTTTATACAACAATTGTTTTTAGCTATTAATAAAATCTCTAAACTTCCCAAGGATTAAGCAAATTCATTTGCCATATGAGGGAAGTTTACATAACATCCAATAGAAACATATCTAGATATTTTTCATCTGGATATTGATTTATATACAGTAGCACTCATGGGGAGCTCACAACTGGAGAGCAGACAGGCAGGCACCCAGAAACAATGGGATGCCCTGAGGCTTCTCAGCCTTCATAGCATGGGCACAGGAGATCCAAGGTGCTTTCCCCTGGAGATTCAGAGCCCAAATGAATTAGTTGGCCTCGCCTACGGGGCGGACCTGGTTCACACACAGTTCCCCTTCATGATTGGCCAGAGTTCATTTGGGGCTGGCTAACGGTAGCCACTTCCCCCATTCTTGTGTGATGTGGTTAAATATGCTGTTCTAAAATAAAACATGGTTCATAATTTTCATCAAGACTTTGTGTGCAGATGCATTATTGACCCAGGGGCATATGCTGGTAGAGGAGATTGTTATGACTCCCTTCCAGGTTTTCCCAGGCATACTACCAAAAGCTGGGACTTATGCCTTTGTACCGACAAAGACTGTCCATAGGTCTAGAGTCAGCCCAAACTTAGGTCTAAAACCTACAGGAGATAAGAAGACTAGGATCCTCTATACTCCATCATCATTGTAGGTTGTGACAAGGCAGTACATTTATTTTTACTATATTACTTACAGTAGACTATAATTGTATTCCATCTTTCTAAATCCCTTTTCATGGTATTATGTATTAAGTATTAACAGTATAATTATACAAGTCACACCTTAAACTGATTCCTAGATACTTTAAGAACTTTATGTGACACTTTACATTTTCTTTGATCATGTTTGTAGTATTGACATTTTGTGAAATATTTAATGTTTTCCATTTATCTAAATTTACTTTTAGTCCTGACATTTTTTTAATTCTAAACATGCTAACAATTTGGGTACTGTAAGATGCGAATGAGTGTTGAACCATAGAAGATAATTTCTTGTTCCTCTCTTTATTTTATTTGGCTTCCCTTCATCCACTAGCAGCTTTAGGTTTGTGGTAGGGTATTTACAATGTGTTTGGATTAGATTCATAAAAGTTTCTGTTCTGACTAACAACTTTAAAAATTTATTGTATCTGCACATGGTACTTTACCTAGACGACATATTCATTTTCCCCCCCGTATCGTGCCATCCATAGATACCATGAACCTCATTCAATGGAGCTTTTGCTCGATCCGGGAGCCCGTAAGTGAGGTCACATGTTAATTTGCTATTCAATTGGCGTCTTTTTGCAGGCTCCAAATGGGTTACCTTGAAACAATGTTGATGGTTAAACCCTTAACTTACAGCCTCCCGAAGCCATTGATCTTTCACGGTCGCAAAACTTCTAATGGCTAAAATGGCAAATCGTTATTCATTCGCAAAAATCGCTCAACACCGCACCGGCACTCAAGCCCGCAAACTCCAAATGGCAGCCCAAAGCTTATTGGTTCCAAATAGGTCCCCCAAAGGGTTTACAGACCAGTTTGTAAGACAGCAAATGACAATATAAAGACACAAATGCACTTTAAAACAGGGGGAAAGCAATGGAAGGAATTACAATTACATGCACAACTCCCAAATATCAAATATAGAAAAAAATAAAATGTTATTTTCCTTATAGTTTTAATGGTCATGCATATGCCAATATGAAAAGCCATGCTGCAACATGCTGAAAGGTATTAAAGACACACTACCTTATTAAGTTGCAACACAAATACATGCAAATGGCTGACATATTAACCCCTTCTCACTCACAGAGGCTCTAATGTGGACCCTAAAAATACAAAGATCATCTTAGATACCTTTTAATCATCACATCTACATTGGGACAACAAATAGTGGAGACATTACACCTCCTCATGAACATTTCACATATGGTTGTTCAGTGCCACAGTTGTGTTCGACTCTCTGTGAACCTATGAACTTCAGCACAACTACTAATGTCTCTGTCTGTGTGTACCCACAATGTTTGCATGATGAAGATACTGGAGTGGGTTGCCAGTTCCTTCTCTAGTGGAGTGTGATTTGTCTGGCCTCTCTGCTATCACCTGCCCACCTAAAGGCCCTACATGATATAACTCACAGCTTCATTCCGGTACACCAGCTCCTTCACCACCACCGCTTAGCAATCCACAAGGGGACCAGGGGAACATACACCACACTAATGTGAATTGATGAATTGCAAAACATAATGGGTGTTCACCAAATAGGAATGGCTATACATCTTGGCACATGGCGTGGGACTTTACAGGATGGGCGTAGCGGAAATGGAGGTGAGTTGGCTGTTGATCCCTGTGCCTCTGCACAGCCTCCATGTGTTTTGCGGCCCCTCCTGATGGGTTAGAGTACATTAGTATGGTGTATGTTCCCCTGGTCACCTTCAGCATTGCTAAGAGGTGGTGGTGAAGGGGCTTGTGTACTGCAATGAAGCTGTGAGCTATACCATGTAGGGTCACTCTAGGTGGGGAGGTCATAGCAGAGAGGTCAGACAAATCACAGTCCACTCGGAAGGAACTGGCAACTCACTTCAGTATCACAGGTCATATTGTTATAAGGCTCTCAGGGGAATGTTGATACTCCACAGCATCACTAAATGGACGTTTCATGTGTATTAACCCTTTATTTTGATTATATATGATATATATTATCATATGATATCTAATGCTATTATGACTACTATTATTGTTATATGTATTGATCTATTGCATAGTAGCTAGGGCTCATTAGTTTACATATATAGGAATGTGACACAAATGTGATGTATGTGGAAGTCCCAGAAACCCAATCATTGAAAACACACTTACATGGCTACAATGGTATAACAAAGCTTCATACATAGAGCACAATCAGAAATGGACATGACTGTGCATTAATATCATGGGTGTGGTGTGGGCTGATCCCAGGAGAGCAAGAGGCTTGGGGGAAAAAAGGATACCTAAAGGGGGTAATGTCATAGTCTAGAATAAGCATTATGCATAGCACCGACCAGGGTCACATGCGTTCAGTACACCGCTGCAACTGGGATCTGATGAAAAAAAGGATCATCAGAAATCACTTAATTTAATTGAAGAAACCATTATTGTGCATAGCACTTGCAACTTGTCTAGATCTGCTCAATGAAACAGACAATTCAACCTGTGGACTGTGTAATCCAATCCAGTTTCACACATACAGTGTGGTGACAAAACAAAAAATTGGAAAAAAAGTGTTTAAAGAAAATAGGCGTTGGACGATAAAAAAAAATGCATGTACAGTACAATGCTAAATACTGTAATAATATACCAACTCATCTGATTCCCATCTGCAAGTATTACTAACTATTAGCTAGGTCTCTGGATAATCAGCAATATAGGACAATTAATAAGGAGAGGACACAAAGATCAGCAGCCATATTTACTGTTACTTACATCAGAACCAAGGATCTGTTCTCATACTGATATTGAGGTCAGGATCACATGCTTCACTAGTGCATATATCAATGCTGGCTGTCATTAACATGCCATTGTGAGACCTTGCAAGTCCACTGCCATAGCGGTATTGGTCTATATTTAAGCTAACAACAATCATGTCTTAGAAATTTGGCTATATGATAGCTTTAAGATCGTGGGATCTACATGTTAAGGGGGGCTGTCATTAAAGATATGTCTACCTGTGAGGCAATGGGAAAACCTTACACCACCATTCCTTCACAATACTTGCAGATGCAATAATAATGCCTTAAATTAATATACGGACTGCAACATCACTTCTCAACAGCATTCCTCAGTGACCATCAATTGGTGACGTGTGAAACAGAACCCTACGTGTCCACAGAGAAGAGGATCATGGTCCATGTGATGGGAGGTAGCCATCTGCACACAAAATATCACCATCACATAGGCCAAGAGCCAAGACTCCGTAGCCAGGCTAGATTGTCACTGAGGAGTGCTGTTGAGAAGGCACAAACATCTGCGCAGCCCCTAGGTCCTCCTGCTGTTACCACCCTGGATTATGCTCTTGTCCGCCGGAATCCTGAGCAGCCCGGCCAGCTATGGCTCAGTTATTAGGTGGTGCCACCTCTCCTCCCTATTGTGCCGTGCCAGGCTGCGCATTACCTCCACATGATTGGTGGAGATGCTGGCCTGGATGCCCTGAAGACACTCCACCTGCTGCTGCATGAGGGCCAGCATCTCTGCCTGCACAGCCTGTCCTAATGTTGGGGATGGAGGTCCCTGGGGCATAGTGTGGTGAGGAGGTGGCGGTGTGGGAGTTGGGAGGGTCCGGTGCCTGGATGGATGGTTTTGCAGTATTGGCGGTGGTGTGGTTGGGCGGTTGTGGTGGCGGCCAGTCCAGCGCACTGCTGTAGGGGGGAGGAGGTGGTGGCTGGCTTGTGTCCTCACTCCAGTTGGAGGGCCCTGGCGATAGCCCCAGTCTTTGGAGGAGGGGGATAGTGGGGTTGAATTCCTGCATCCGGATGGTGACCCCAGTAGCCATATTATAAACTTGTTGCAGGAAATCCACAAGACTCAAGCCTTTTGTGCTACAGGTCTTCTAGTGCCTCCTTCAAAGCTCTATGTTCCTCTAGATCTTTAATCAGACATTTTCATCAGGGCACATTGGTGTTTGATGTCAGGATACCCTGGCATATCAATGGCTACTGACTGAGTTAGTCTCCAAGCTAATATAAGCTGCAGGGCATAGGCTCAGCCAATCAGTGAGTTCCAGTTTCCTATAACATGGAGATGTTATGTCAAATCAGAGTCATTTTTTCCTTTTACCCTACAGCCTTCCTAACAAGAGCTTTATGGCAGTAGGTGTAGCAAAGTTGACTAGATATAGACCCTCTCTCCTCTGTTACTTCCGTTTGAAGACCTGGTTCAAATAATGCAGTCTCGGGGTCAATGGTGGTAGGTGCAGGCTGAGTATCGTGTATCTGCAAGTAAATGGATTTGGAGACAACAACCAAGGCCTGGACGTAGTCTTTCTGCTCCTGTTGCAAAATATCCATTCTTGCCACTAATGAGCTACTTCTGACATGAAGAACTTCCATAGGACTCCTTGTTACTATCGCATGAGGTGTAAAGTGGGTTACCCTATGTACTGTATTCCTCATACACATTAGGGCTAAAAGTACCACTCTGATGGCAAATCTTGGCTAACTTGGTTTTTAGGCTACCATTATCTCTTTCTACTCTACCATTGGATTGAGGGTGGTACATACGAAAAAACTAATGTTTGATTCCTAAGTTGGTAGTCACTTCCTTCACCACTATCTGATTGCAAATCACAACACCCTCCACATCTTGTAAAAGCCTCTCTGCATAAGCACACTGCCACCTTGGCAGCACTCGCACCCCCACAAGGGAAAAGCCTCCACCTCCCTAGAACACCAGCAAACAATTACCAGTACTGTGAAGATTCCAGATAGGCTCCAACTCTTCCTGCCTTCTAGATACAGGAATGGCCCTTAAAATTCTGGCAAGCTTCCTTGAAGAAATGGGCCTCTCAGTGACCGGCAGTCATATCAATGCTTCTTAAAGAAATACACCATAGTCTACAGTATGTATTTCAGAAGCAGGACTTTTAAGATTGAACTTACTTACTGCATTTCTAAAACAGAACTGACCAACAGATACAATTATTTTTCCTCCCCCAGTACATCACAGTGGGCTGAACACATTCAAATCCCCCGCCCAGATTAGTATCTTCCAATAATAGCAGTGGACAACTTTGGGCTTGGCTTTCCCACCGTTGGGGGTGGAACACTGGGCCTGTCCCACATGGCCTCAGAGCGGCAACACAGAACAAAGGGCCTGTAATTACCCTAAAGTCCTGCAGTGACATCTTGTGGACAAGCATGAGAATTACATGTCATATATAAAATGGCTACTGGATCCAAAATTCCCCTAGTCAGGAAAAGAGAACTTCATAAAAAACATATCTGTAATGCTCACATCTCTCATGTCACCAAAGTCAATTACCAGGTAAAAAAATGGACCCAATGGATGAGGCATAAACCCCAAAGGACTAGTAGCAGCCTTTAGGGGATTATGGCTCCTACATGTATGGCACTTGTTTATGAGGGATTGTACCGCTTCTGCCATGTAAGGTGAATACCAGGCTTCAGCAAGTGTCTTCATGACCTGGTTTCTGTCAAGATGCTTTGTGCCAGGGGCTTGATTCAGTTCTCCAGTTAGCAGGAGGATGGTCTCATAAGCCCGCATCCCTTGTCTGCCATACAGCCCTTGCTTCCCAGGTTACTTTCTCCAATACTGGTGCTTTCTTTTGCAGCTTCAGCAATTGCTGCAGTGATTGGGAATTAAGGACTCTTATAATTTTTACTGGAAGTTGCTTTGATAGGGTCCTTGCTTCTTGATAGGGTCCTTGCTTCCCAGTTTCACTGATTATTTTGGCTGCATCATCTGCTGCACAGTTTTCTCTAGAGATTCTATCCTTCCCTCCAGTATGAGCTGCACATTTCACAATGGCATCTCTCTATGGTAAGACCAGGTTGGGTCAACAATACTTTATATCCAGATCTCCGCTGGGCATTAAGATAAGAGGTTGCGCAGGTCAATACGGCATGCACAGCATGAGAAACATGCAAGGTAGTGGCTGTAGAATTCCGACAGTATCCCCATATATTCCTGCCAGTTCTTTTCTTTGCAGGCCCTTTTCACCATATGCCCAAGATCTTTAGCTTCATATCCTGGATGGCATTCCAGAGATATGTGAGGGTCAGCAATGTCATTGCGGAAGAACGGGTACTGGATATAGTGTTGACAATACCAACATAACGGTCCTACCTGCGTCCATCCAAAGGCTCTATGGGGACCCCCTCTTTCTTGGCCTCCCCTCTGTTGTTAAGTCTCATCTGATACCGGTTTAGGTTTGGGGCCAGGTGTAGGTCTCTCCTGCCTCTCATATTTAGGTTTCTCTAATAACACCAGTTGTTTCTTAACTAACTTAGCCAGTACCTGCTTCTTTTGTTTAACCTGTTCTTCTTTCTTTTCTCTATACAGAGATACATGGGCATGAATCTGTCCCCAGGGTAGCTCAAACAATCCTACAACATCGCTCAGTTTCAGCTGCACAAGCTTTGGTAAACCTACCAACATGGCAGTGATAAATAGTGCTCTAACTCTGTCAGTCTCATCCCAGTCATCCTCAGTCTCCTTCTTCCAAGTCTGCTGACACCTATGCATATAGTCTACAGGGTCTTCACTCACCCTAGGGAAAATGTAGTACTTAAGGTAGACTTAAGGTCCTTAACTGGAAATGCAGTTTTAATTGTTGTCCACAATCTGTTCCTACATGTATCCAATGATGTGCTGTCATGATCAATGGTATTCAAACTACCTTTCACCCCAGTGCACAAATTAGTCATTATTGATATGAATAAGTGCAATATTTATAAACAGACAATTCAAGACCTTCCACTGTTAAAACTGAAGGATTCAAATCAGTATATAACCTATGTAACACAAAATTTCAGTGATATCAATTTGTCCACTATAAGTTGAATTGTTTCAATGTTGCATTCACAATAGGAATTGCAAGTAAAAGTTTTCTTACAGAATGTGGTATATCAATACAGTGTCTCTATAGTATAAACTCCATGAGATCAATGTGAAGTATAAACTTAAAGTGATTAATGTAAAGTTCATAACAGAATAACAGTTATCTATCATCTTTCTCCTGCAGTATTCTATTGCTTTTTCTCAGTGTCATAGTACCTTTTACATCATTATACAAATGTTTTGTGACCCTGGTTTCTATCACAGGGTCATTGCTTCTTGGTTTAGTTTTTTTTTTGTGAGCATTGTTGACTCTCTCTCTAAACCAAGGGTGTCCAAACTCAGTCCTGAAGGGCCGTACCCAGGCCTGGATTTGAATATACCGTATATACTTGAGTATTAGCCGACCCGAGTATAAGCCGAGGCACCTATTTTACCACAAAATACTGGGTAAAACGAGTGACTCAAGTATAATCTAAGGGTAGGAAATGTGCTGCCCCCTGTGTCCCCCCTCTCTCTCCCGTGTCTCTTCTCCCCTCTCCCTTCCCTGTGTCTCTTCCCCCTCCCTTATCACCCTCCTCAACCCCCCTCCTCATTCTCAACCCCCCTCCTCAACCCCACTCCTCAACCTCAACCTCCCTCCTCATCCTCAACCTCCCTCCTCATCCTCAACCTCCCCCCTCATCCTCAACCCCCTCATCAACCTCAACCCCCCTCCTCATCCTCAACCTCCCTCCTCATCCTCAACCTCCCTCCTCATCCTCAACCTCCCTCCTCATCCTCGCTCCTCATCCTCAACCTCCCTCCTCATCCTCAACCTCCCTCCTCATCCTCCCTCCTCATCCTCAACCCCCTCCTCATCCTCCCTCCTCAACCCCCCCTCAACCTCACTCCTCAACCCCCTCATCCTTATCCTCCCCCCTCAACCCCCCATCCTCAACCCCCCTCCTCAACCCCCCCATCCTCATCCTCAACCCCCTATCCTCAACCCCCTCCTCACCCCCTCCTCCTCATCAACCCCCTCCTCCCCCCCCCACTCCTCAACCTCAACCTCCCTCCTCATCCTCAACCTCCCCCCTCATCCTCAACCCCCTCCTCAACCTCAACCCCCCTCCTCAACCTCAACCCCCCTCCTTATCCTCAACCTCCCTCCTCATCCTCAACCTCCCTCCTCATCTTCAACCTCCCTCCTCATCCTCACTCCTCATCCTCAACCTCCCTCCTCATCCTCAACCTCCCTCCTCATCCTCCCTCCTCATCCTCAACCCCCTCCTCATCCTCCCCCCTCAACCCCCCAGCGCGCATGTGACGTCACATGCGCGCCTCGTCATTAGCATATACCGGGTGCCAGGTAAGTGAGGGGGAGGTATTTAGAGGGGAGACAGTGAGGAGGGGATTGAGGAGGGGGTTTATGAGGAGGAGGGGGGTTGATGAGGAGGAGGGGGGTTGATGAGGAGGAGGGGGTTGAGGATGAGGAGGAGGGGGTTGAGGATGAGGAGGGAGAGAAAGAGACACGGGGGGGTAAGAGAGACACGGGGGGGTTAGAGACACAGGGGGGTTAGAGAGACACTAGGGGGAGTGACTCGAGTATAAGCCGAAGGGGCCCTTTTTAGCCTTAAAAAAAGGGCTGAAAAACTCGGCTTATACTCGAGTATATACGGTAACCTTTCTGTGCACAGGTGAGTCAATCAGGATGACTGAAGAAGTGATTGACTCACCTGTGCACAGCAGTGATATCATCGAATCAAGGCATGTGTTTGGCTCTCCAGGACTGAGTTTGGACATCCCTGCTCTAAACTATGTGTTTTGTGCTGCTGATTACTGCATTTAAAAAAATATATCACTACTTTTTTACAACCTTCCTCTTTACTGTGTTTACCAAGATTATTTTCCACTAGGAGAAGAAAGGGTGGTAAAAGGTTTGTTTTTCTTCTAACTGTATGAGGGTTATGTTTTACAACCCTGTGCACATATGGGACCTCATTCAAATGCGATTTGGCCAGTTGAATATGGCTCTTTTATAAGCACAATTTTTTTTTACAGACGTTTTTAGTTAGTGAAGACCTTCGTTTTGGATAGTTCACTAACTAAAAAGCTCTGTAAAAAATATGTTATGTGCTTATATAGAGCCCTATTCAATTGGCCAAATCGCATTTGAATGAGGCCCATGGTCTGGGACTTTGCCACACTAATGAGCTGTGTTTGGGCCCAAGATGGCTCACTACTACTATGGCAACCTGAAATAGCGATTCTAATTCTTAAATTTTAGTTTAAATAGAGGTGGTGCTACTAGCTGCAGGTATTATAAGCTCCATATTAAACTTTATTAGGATGACTAGCATCATAAAGTGTAATCTGCTTCGATAGCCATTCTGATACATACCCATATACATATGTTTTTACAGAAAATATCTAGTTTTCTATTATTTTATCATTTTCTCCCATATAATTAAAAAAATGAAAGCTCAGGAGTTGGAACATAAACTCTATTATTTAACTATTACATTTTGTATTGAACGCAATCTGTAAAATTTTGTTTTTCTACATCATATCTGTGCAATTGTTTTGATCTCCTGCTGTTTTGTCAATAAAAATTGAAAGTAAAAAAAAATCTTTTCCTTCCTGGAACACATTGCTCTGAAAGACTATATTTCTCCCTTTATAATATTCTAACCTCCCTTTCTTTCTTACCATCAGTATGCACCGCTCTTTCTTTGTGTGTCACTATGTACCTTTACCTCTCTCTCTCTCTTTCTCTCACACACACACAATATTTACTTATCTCAATGTCACTATGTACTTCTCTCTCTCGCTATGTATATTTCTGGTACTGTTTCACACTCTGTATCTGTCCCTCACTGACTGACTCCTAATTTGTATCTCTCTTTCACTCTCTGTCTCTATTTGTATAACTCTATTTTGTCACGATGCACATTTCTTCTGTGTATACATTTTTAAAGCTCTCTATTTTCCCTTTTGTTTCCATAAACATTTCAACAATCCTTAAACATGAATCATCCCACAACCCACACCTTGGCATTGCTTTGTCCAATTTTCCCACAGTTTAGTAGCCTATGTCAATATCTCAGTGCATTTTGGATATGCATTCATTATTACACAACTTAAACATTTTGTCTCTTTTTCACACACTAGGGTTTCAGGAACCTCAGATACACCTATGTACTGTTGGGGAAAAATATATAAATATCCTTAAATGTTTAGTATATATATATATATATATATATATATATATATATATATATATATACACAATTTTTATAAGATATAAGTTATGACATAGTTAAGTCTACATGACCCATTACTTAGCAATTTCAGTTAGAGACAAGTACACAGCTCTAGACATAGCAAATATGTATTTGCACTCATCCCAAGGTCTAATAAGTGTTATTATTTACTGTGCACAAGTGTAATATATAAAGTAGATATAGGCACAGATTTTACTAAAGTATGTGCTATATTCTTATTGGATATCATATGTAAATAAAATGTCATTGGGTGTTAGTGGGTAGTACCATGTTTCTAGATAGGGGGAAAATGTATTATTTCAGTGTCTTATGTAAACAAGTCTAAATTAACTCCAATAATGAGAAAATTACCAGAGCACTCTGTTTTTGTTATCATGATTCGTTCGAAGTACAAAGCGGTATGCGAGTATGTTTTTTTTTCCTAGACAGTACACTATGCACTCTGTCCCACTGGCACCTAGAGTTTTAATCACACACTCACACTAACTTTCAAACACATACACAGGCCATTTTCAGATTCTTATACTTTCTTTCTTCCGCTTAAACAACTATGCGCAAATGTCTTTGCATCAACAAATGCTACAACCCTACTACAGCTCCATCACGAGAATCTACTTAGGTTCTCTATCCCTTTATCATCAAATCCCATATTATCAATAAAAAATGCAGTCCAGATTCCAGACGAGAGTCAAGCCAGGTAATTTTGGTTGGCCACGTCACTGTCCTCACTCCTTACTAGAACCAGGGTGTATTTTGAAAAGATGTGTGGCCCTACATTGGGCGCCAAATGTTGAAGAAAAACATTTTCACTGGCTTTCCGTCACCCTCAGAATCAGATAGAATACAAAACACAGACGTCTCTGTATACACACTTTATTCCAAGCTTGTGGAGGACATTACAGAGTTACAAGTAAGTTATGCAGTTGTCTGATGAACACTTCCACATACCACCTTTTTATAAGGTCTTTTTACAGGGTTTTACAAACCATATTGACTAATCACAATAAACTCCCTCTTCTAAAATAAACACAAGGGTGTTGATATTTCTCTCAGCAATATTCAGTCTGGCTTTGAATTCGTCAAGCACGGAGGTGGGTGAGATGGTCTGTTACCCCCATCTCTTTAAGAACATGTCACATGTTGTTGACAAATACACAGTAAAATGCTTTAGAATAGTCTATGAAACAGAAGTAAATCTCTTTCTTTTTGTATTAACTAGCTGACGTTTTGATCACTTGTGCATCTGCCTTTGCCGAAACCCAGCTTGCACATCTGATAATTCTTGGTTCATATATTGCTGGAGCTGAACTTGCAGTATCTTAAGTATTACCTTGCTGGCATGAAGTGCCGGATCTACTCTTCTGGAGACCCTAGGCAGTGAGTAGCCCCTGCGAGTGTGTGCTCAAGGTATGCATGCACCCATTTTTCCATTTTCTGTGCATGTACATCACTCTCTTGCTATGTGAGCAAATCATAGACATTTCTCCATAACAGCCATTTTAACAACATAACTACTCATACACACAACAAGCTATTACATGCATTTGATGGCGGGCCATGTTATTTAAATTTTTCTATAGGATGGCAGCAAGCATATGTTACAGAAACACATATCATGATCACTATTATCACAAATAAAAACAAAGTAATTATGAGTGCTAAAGTTGTTTGGAAATAATTTAATCTAATTATAAGTATAAGTAATCAGGAAAAAGGTCACAAAGCTAGATTTTAATTAGATCAAATCCATGGGGAAATCCATGATACACATGTGAATATATATATATATATATATATATATATATATATATATATATATATATATTGGGACAGATTCACTGTCACTCTCAGGATGCATGCCTTGTTTTTCAATAAAATGGAGGACGCAGGAGCTCTTTAAATATTACTGATTGTTTTGACAGCATATAACATAAAACTGAAGGCAGAAACAAAACCCTAGCTTCTCATTAAAGCCCTGCATAACTAAACTGTAGTTCCCTCATTGTCTTACATATAAGTGCAAACATACAGTCCAAACATAGGCAGCAGAGGTGTCTTTCTCTCTCACCTCTCTCTCAGGCTCTGTATCTCCGGCCTCTGGTTCCTAAGCAGATCCCTCCTTCGGTCATCACCTTCAGGGACTTTCTGTTCCTCTTATCTGCAGGCTCTCTCTTCAAAGCTTCTGGCTTTGGTCCATAAAACAGTTTGTTTACAGATTATCCAGGTTGAATAAATAATGTCAAATATTTCTTACCTCAGTCTAGCTCCTTCAGGCCAGCCACTCCCCCAGACGCTTTCACTAGGGGACTACCCATTAATCAACAGCTTGTGTTGGACTCCAGTGAAATACTATCGGGTTCCATTAACCATGGAACCCAAATGTCCATAAACTTAGGAACTGAGTCCTCCAATAGATGGGTTATTCGCTCATTAATCAAAATAACATTTAATTTATCCTTAACTGTCTGCAAACTTAAATTCAGAAACTGTAACAAATTTTGATGGGATGTTAGAAGCGAGCTGGAAAGGCCTAGGAGGCAATCCTCAATGGACTTGTGAAGTTTGGTTTTAAAGATTTTTGAAGCTAGTTCAAATACCTCTGTCCAAAGCCACCTCACCCCAGGACATACCCACCATATATGCAAAAATGTACCTGAATCCCTGCAGTCTCTAAAGCACTTAGAATCTTGGGCCAATCCCCATTTAAAGAGTTTAACTGATGTGTGATAGATTCTGTGTAGGATCTTTATCAAAGTCTCCAATACGCTATAGTTTAAAAATCCTCTGATAAGACTGCACCAACTCTGTTCCCAAACTGTTTGGTCTAGAGTGTATTCCAGATCCTCTTCCCATAGTTGCATATATTTTGGTTTTTGTGACCGCAAAGTCTCATTGAAGGTATCATATAATAAGCTTATAATATTGCTTGACAGTGGAAGATCCCTGCAAAGTCTAGCGAGCCAGTTGGTTTCCGGGGTTCCCAAAGAATTTATAGTGGAACATACAAAATGCCTGAATCTACAGTAGGTGTAGTGCTCTACCAATGGTAGGTTATATTTATCTCTCATATATTCAAAAGTAACCACTGCACCCTCTTGGTACCAGGCACCAAAAGTCAGTTCCTGGAGCACCACCTGTGTTTAGAAGTTGGAGTTAGCTGAATAGTTAGTAGTGGATTGGGTATAATAGGGGATATGCTAGCTACCTTTGGGGTTTAATGATAATTGCGGATCGCCCATGCCCATACCACTGATGAGTGCTTGATAAATGGGTTCCTTATTTTCCCAAGGATATTACTTGGCTTGGGAAGCCATATAATGGTGTCCCATGAGTATGGGAATATTTGTAAGTTTTCTATAAAGACCCACAGTGGATGGTGTAGAGAGGAGTGTGCTAGGGGTTAAATGAAAGCTGTGCCACTTTATAACACAATTTAAAGTTGGGGCATGAGAGCCCCCTTTGGTTTTATGTTTGTACATAATAGATTTGGAAATCCTCAAGGATTTGTAGTTCCATATAAATTTTAACAATTAAAGCCTTATTAAAAAGCGATTCGTAAATTTAAAAGGGCTCTATTTAAGCAGATAGCATATTTTTTTACAGAAGTTTTTAGTTAGTGAACTTCTATCCAAAAGCAAGGTATTCACTAACTAAAAACTTCTGTAAAAAAATATGCTATGTGCTTAAATAGAGCCCTTTTAAATTTGCCGAATCGCAATTTAATAAGGCTGTTGATTTTGAAACCTCTCAAGATCCCTAAAAACAATTGGGATCGGGTGTGTGCGAAATAGGTATAAAAGCCGGGGAAGAAGATCCATTTTAACCGCATTTATCCTGCCAAGCCATGAAATTCTCCCTTTAGACCATCTCTGTAAATCCAACATTAAATCGTTGTACAAGGATAGATAATTAGCTTTATATAGATTACTGGTTATGTAAACCCCTAAGATTTAGGCCATGAAAAATCAAAGTTTTGCTTAAGATATTGAATCTCTGGTTGAGAAAGTGCAATACCTAATGCTTCCGTCTTAGCAACATTTACTTTGAGTCCCGAGAGGTTTCCAAAATGAGAGAGAATTGTAGTAGCTCAGGAATAAATGTGGCAGGTTTTGTAAATGAGCCTAAAAAGTCATCAGGAAAGAGACTGCACTTGAAATGATGGTGACTAATCTGAATCCCATGGATATTTGGATTTTATCGTATAGATTGAGCAAGTGGCTCGTTGTACCTCAATTTGCACCGTGGATTCGCCTGGTAGGTCTCAATAGCTGGACACTGCTGGAGGGGCATTTTGGCCAGGTCAGTGGACTCATTAACCCTTTCTTTTTTTACAAGTTGTAAGTTTATTTTTTATTTTAATAGTGTTTATTATTTTATGTGTAAGTCTTTTTTTATTTTCTGTAGTGTTTTTTTCTGTAATTAGCAGTTTTTTATTTTCTGTACTTAGTGTTATTTTATTTACTGTTGTATTTTTTATTTTAATGTAATTAAAATAATTATATCCAAGGGTACTGAGGGAACTGGGTTCTGTAATAGCCAAACCATTATATTTAATTTTTCAAGATTCACTAAACACAGGGTCTCTACCAGATGACTGGAGAAAGGCAGATGTGATGCCTATATTTAAGAAGGGAGCAAGAGCAAATTCAGAGAATTATAGACCAGTGAGTCTTTTAGAAGGGTTAACAGGGGATAATATTTGGCTAAGTTTCACTTGTTTTTTTTTCCTGTTTGCCTTCCTCTGGATTCATTAATAATGAAAAATAAAATAAAAAATAAATAATTCAATAATTGATTAATAATTAATTAACAACTAATTAATTAATATTTAATCCGCATATTGCAGATTAGAGGAGATCTTAAAAGGTTGAACTTGATGGACTGAAAGTCTTTTTTCAACCTTAATTACTATGGCCCTCATTCAATTGCGATTTGGCCAATTGAATAGGGGTCTAAATAAGCACATAACATATTTTTTTTAAATAAGTTTTTAGTTAGTGAAAACCTTGCTTTTGGATAGATGTTTATTAACTAAAAACTTCTTTAAAAAAATATGTTATGTGCTTATTTAGACCCCTATTCAATTGGCCAAATTGCAATTGAATGAGGGCCTATGTAAGTATATACAATAATATGTCTATTTGACCAGGATTATAAGTAGAAGTCAACATGGATTTATGAGGGATAGGTCATGTCAAACAAATCTAATTTGTTTCTATGAGGAGGTTAGTAGGAACCTGGATCAAGGCAACAGTGGATATAGTCTTTTTGGATTTTGCAAAGGCTTTTGATACAGTGCCAAATGGGAGACTATTGTGCAAACTAAGGGATACAGGAAATGCAGTAAATATCTGCTCATGGATTGAGAGCTGGCTAAAAGATAGGAAGCAAAGGGTTGTTGTAAATGGAACATACTCCGATTGGACTAATGTGGTAAGTGGGGTTCGTTTGGGTTCTGTATTAGGTTCTCTCCTTTTTAACATATTTCTTAATGGCTTAGAGGTGGGGCTGGAAAGTAGTGTCTCCATTGTTGCTGATGACACAAAGTTGTGCAAGGTAATTAAAAGGGATTTGGGAGTACTTGTGGAAAACCACCTAGGTAACAGTGCTCAAAGCCAAGCAGCAGCTGCAAAGGAAAAATAAAATATTAGCATGTATTAAGAAGGGTATAGAAGCCAGGGAAGCAAATATATTTCTGCCACTATACAAATCTCTAGTACGCCCACATTTGGAATATGGATTACAATTTTGGGCACCACTTCATAAAAAGGACATAAGGGGACATAAGGGGAATGGAGAGGCTAAGTTATGAAGAAAGAATACACAAATTAAGATTATTTTCTCTAAAACAAAGGTGTATAAGTGGCTGTTTACAAGTGGATTTACCTTACAAGTAAAGGCTGATAAACAGCAGAGTGCACTAATTGTGCCCAGGTGAGAGGGGTGTGGCTTGACTGTTTAACTTGTATAAAAGGTTTGTGAGCTGGTTTGGGGCCTGTTTACAAGTGGATTTACCTTACAAGTAAAGGCTGATAAACTGCTGAGTGCACTAATTGTGCCCAGGTGAGAGGGGTGTGGCTTGACTGTTTAACTTGTATAAAAGGTTTGTGAGTTGGTTTGGGGCCTGTTTACAAGTGGATTTACCTTACAAGTAAAGGCTGATAAACTGCAGAGTGCACTAATTGTGCCCAGATGAGAGGGGTGTGGCTTGACTGTTTAACTTGTATAAAAGGTTTGTGAGCTGGTTTGGGGCCTGTTTACAAGTGGATTTACCTTACAAGTAAAGGCTGATAAACTGCAGAGTGCACTAATTGTGCCCAGGTGAGAGGGGTGTGGTCTGACTGTTAAATTTGTATAAAAGGTTTGTGAGCTGGTTTGGGGCCTGTTTACAAGTGGATTTACCTTACAAGTAAAGGCTGATAAATTGCAGAGTGCACTAATTGTGCCCAGGTGAGAAGGCAGAAGTTAATATAAACAGGAAAGGGGGAACTTGTGAGCTTGCGAACATTTTCAGTATCAGCTGCAATTCTAGTAAAAGCCTAGGAGTTTAAATAAAAGGAGGGACTTCAAAGAAAAGGGAGGGCAGATTTATAGTGCAAAGGAGGAAAACTTTATATAAATATATTATTTTATATTCTTTATTTTTCCCTCTGAAATTTTGTAGACAATAATAATAATTATGAGTCAGTCCAGTGGCAACCTTATTCAGTGTACATCCTGTCATATGTATGCAATACTGGAACAGATGATCCAGGGTCCATACCTCTGTGAGAGGTGTGAGCATGTTGCCTCTCTGGAAGCTCAAATTGGAGATCTGGAGAGGAGAATTGCAGCACTTAGTGACATTGCTCCACTGGAAAGGGGGTTGGTGCTCACTGAGCACAGTTTAGCTGGGCCTAGCATGGAGGGTGGAGCTGGGGCTAGTGAGGATGTCCAGGGAGGCAGCTGGGTTACAGTTACAAGGGGAAGCAGGGGGAACAGGAGGAGGCAGGCCAGTTCTGAGTTGGCAAACACCAACAGATTTGCCGGATTGAGTGAAACTGTTGAGGATGTCCATTCAAGAATGGCAATGCCAGATAGAGCTGTTCGCTCTAACAGCCGGGCGAACAGCTCTACTGGAGGAGAGGGAGGGCAGAATAGGCAGAACAACAGACAGGTTTTGGTTGTAGGGGACTCTATTATTAGGAAGGTAGACAGGGTGATTTTTCACCCAGATCCCAGCAATCGAGCAGTTTGCTGTCTCCCGGGTGCTCGGGTTCGTCATGTTGTAGATTGGGTAGACAAATTATTGGGAGGGGCTGGAAATGAACCGGCGGTCTTGGTACATATTGGTACCAATGACAAAGTTAGTGAAAGATGGAGTGTCCTAAAGAATGATTTTAGAGAACTAGGTAATAAGCTGAAGGCAAGGACCTCCAAGGTAGTATTTTCTGAGATACTACCAGTGCCACGTGCTAGCCCAGGGAGGCAGAAGGAGATTAGGGAGGTTAATGCATGGCTAAAGATGTGGTGCACTAAGGAGGGGTTTGGCTTTTTAGAGCACTAGGCTGACTTCTCACTTCGGTACAATCTCTACAGTAGGGATGGATTGCACCTTAATGATGAGGGAGCTTTTGTACTAGGGGATAGGATGGTAGAAAGTCTGGAGGAGTTTTTAAACTAGTAGGTGGGGGGGGGGGGACTAGATATAAGTAATGGGGTAGAAAGTGTAGAGGGTATAAGGGATGAATTAACAACTCATAGGGGAGGAGATGGGGGGAGGGGTAGTATAGTCAATAGGGAGGTAGTACTAAGTAAATCAAGTACAGTGGCCGGCACTTCAGAACTACAGACTCATAACATAAAGTGTATGCTTGCTAATGCCAGAAGCTTGCCAGGAAAAATGAGAGAGTTAGAATTATTAGCAATTAATGAAAAATGGGATTTAATAGGCATTACTGAAATGTGGTGGGATGAATCTCATGACTGGACTGTTAATCTGGATGGTTATAACCTATTTAGGAAAGATAGAGGCAATGGTAAACGAGGAGGAGGGATTTGTCTGTATGTTAAGCCTGAATTTAAGGCTATAGTCAGAGAAGATATTTATGGTGGACCTCGTGATAAAGTTGAATGTGTGTGGGTAGAGTTAAATAGCGGAGCAGCAAATTCCAAAAGAATATTAGTAGGAGTATGCTATAAACACCCAAATATAGCTGAAAGTGAGAAAATACAATTATTGTTACTGATTGGAAATGCAGCTAAGCACTGGCAAGTTCTAATAATGGGAGATTTTAATTACCCTGAAATAAACTGGATAAATGAGACCAGCAGTTCAGCTAAGGGGAGCAGGTTCTTGAGTACACTCAGGGATCATTATCTGGCCCAGGTTATACAGGAGCCTACTAGAAATGAAGCTATCTTTTACTCATCACAAATAATATTGATATGGTATAAAATGTTGAAATAGGGCAACCTTTGGGAAACAGTGATCACAACACAGTCTCATTTGAGATTGAATTAAAAAAACAACATTTTAAGGGGCCAACAAAAACTCTTAATTTTAAAAGGGCTGATTTTAACGGTCTAAGGGCAGCAATACAAAGTATAGCCTGGGACAGAGAACTGATAGGTAAAAACACTGAACATAAATGGAGAACATTTAAATCCTTACTAAATATACATACACATCGGCATATACCGTGTGGGAATAAAAGTAAAAGGAGTAAATCACAACCCATGTGGCTTAACAATGATTTAAAGATCAAGATACAGACTAAAAAACAGGCATTTAAATTATACAAACAAGAGGGGACAGAGACTGCTTTATGGGAATACAAGGAAATCAACAAGGCTTGCAAAAGTGCGATTAGACTGGCTAAAATAGAAAATGAAAAATTAATTGCAAAAGAGAGCAAGACTAACCCTAAAATATTTTTTAAGTATATTAATGGGAAGAAGGCGAGGAAGGAAGCTATAGGAACATTAGAATGTGAAACAGGCTGTCTGAAAATTAGTGACCAGGAAAAGGCAGATGAGCTAAATAGGTTCTTTTCTTCGGTATACAAAAGTGAGGTACAAGTGGTTGGGACACTGCAACATAATGGGGCTACACTACCTTTGCCAAATAATTGGTTAACACAGGAAGTAATCCAAAAGAGGTTGGAAAAAATAAATATTAATAAAGCCCTGGGTCCTGATGGAATACATTCAAAAGTACTAAGGGAACTGGGTTCTGTAATAGCCAAACCATTATATTTAATTTTTCAAGATTCACTCAACACAGGGTCTCTACCAGATGACTGTAGAAAAGCTGATGTGATACCTATATTTAAAAAGGGAGCAAGAGCAAATCCGGGGAATTATAGACCAGTGAGCCTCACTTCTGCAGTGGGGAAGCTTTTAGAAGGGTTAATAAGGGATAATATACAAGAATATGTCTATTTGAACAGGATTATAAGTAGGAGTCAACATGGATTTATGAGGGATAGGTCATGTCAAACAAATCTAATTAGTTTCTATTAGGAGGTTAGTAGGAACCTGGATCAAGGCAACTCAGCGGATGTAGTCTTTTTGAATTTTGCAAAGGCTTTTGATACAGCGCCACATGGGAGACTATTGAGCAAACTAAGGGATACAGGAATTGCAGTAAATATCTGCTCATGGATTTAGAGCTGGCTAAAAGACAGGAAGCAAAGGGTTGTTGTAAATGGAACATACTCCGATTGGAGTAATGTGGTAAGTGGGGTTCCTCAGGGTTCAGTATTAGGTCCTCTCCTTTTTAACATATTTATTAATGACTTAGAGGTAGGATTGGAGTGGGGGGTCTCCATTTTCGCTGATGACACAAAGTTGTGCAAGGTAATTAAATCAGATAATGATGTGCTTTCCCTCCAAGGGGATTTACATAAAATTGAGGAATGGGCATCTAAATGGCACATGAGATTTAATATGAATAAATGTAAGGTTATGCATCTGGGAAGGAAAAATAGCCATGCAATTTATAATCTTAATGGAACAAATCTAGGTGTATCAGATATTGAAAGGGATTTGGGAGTGCTTGTGGACAACCACCTAGGTAACAGTGCTCAAAGCCAAGCAGCAGCTGCAAAGGCAAATAAAATATTAGAATGTATTAAGAAGGGTATAGAAGCCTGGGTAGCAAATATAATTCTGCCACTATACAAATCTCTAGTACGTCCTCATTTGGAATATGGAGTACAATTTTGGGCACCACTTCCTAAAAAAGGACATTTTAGAGCTGGAAAAGGTACAGAAAAAGGGCAACAAAACTAATAAGGGGAATGGAGGGGCTAAGTTATGAAGAAAGACTAACCAAATTAAACGTATTTTCTGTAGCAAAAAAGGCGTCAAGAGGAGATATGATTACCTTATATAAATACATTCAGGGTCAGTATAAAGATTTGTCAGGGGAGCTTTTTTTATGCCATTTTAAACTGACAAGAGGACATCCCTTGGGGTTAGAAGTAAAAAGATTCCACCGAAAAGAAAGAAAAGGGTTCTTCACAGTAAGGGTGGTTAATCTGTGGAATTCTCTACCAGAGGAGGTGGTGACAACGGATTCGATAGATAACTTTAAAAGGGGACTAGATTTATTTCTAATTAAAAAGGGAATTCAGGGTTATCATGGATAATTAGAGAGGCAGTATTGATCCAATTTTCTTTACATTTCCCTTTGAGATAATTGGCTAAGTCTTGCTTGTGTTTTTTTTTTTTCCTATTTGCATTCCTCTGGACTTATTAATAAAAAAAAAAAAAAAAAAAAACATTAAATAATTGATTAATAATTAATTAACAACTAATGAATTAATAGTTAACCTGCATATTGCAGATCAGAGGAGATCTTAAAAGGTTGAACTTGATGGACTGAAAGTCTTTTTTCAACCTTAAATACTATGGGCCTCATTCTATTATCGGCCGTAAAACGGCCGCTAGGCTGCGATTCCTTGCGGGGGTTCCGTTTTCTTGCAATTCAATTATACGGCCCCCAAGGATCTCCCCTTACGGCCGGCCGTATATCTTGCAACCGGCCGTAAGCTCAGAAATCTTTAAACGCAAAAATAAATTCAAGACGGCACTGTAAAGCTCTGTAAATGCTAGGGATCATAATGGGGGACATGAGGATTAATAGCAACCCCCTCTCAAGCTTGCACATCAGCCCAAATCCGAGATTACATTAACTGTTTATTTTCCGGCCGCAGCGTGGGCGGGTCTGAGGTGTTCAAAGCCCTGTGGATTTTTACATGGATATGTGACATAAAATAAAAATAAATTTTATTTACGGATTTGAGTGTAACACCTAAAATCACTTTATATTCTCCTCAGAGTGCAGGATGGCTTTATTATGGCTTTAAAATGTGCTTAATTGTGTGCTTGCGGGACCTTTTTGTGCTATTAATGCTAACACCTACAATCACTTTATATTCTCCTCAGAGTGCAGGATGGCTTTATTATGGCTTTAAAATGTGCTTAATTTTGTGCTTGCGGGACCTTTTTGCTGCAAGTAAGCTGCAGCTCGGTTTTAGCCTTGCAGAGAGGGTTCCCGGAGCAACTGAATAGCAACCGGGGCTTTCTTGCGGCCGAAACTCTTGCGGCCATTTAAGATCAAAGGCTTTCCTACGGCGCGAGCGGCCGCAAGGGATAGCAAGGCGCCGGCCGCAAGCCTGCCGGAATCCCCGGCCGGAGGGGAATAGAATAGGCAAATAGCTTGCTGCCGGTCCTTGCGGCCCCACATCTCCTAGGGCCGATAATAGAATGAGGCCCTATGTAACTATGTAATAAGAGGAGATATGATCACCTTATATAAATACATCCAGGGTCTGTATAAAGATTTGTCAAGGGAGCTTTTTGTGCCAAGAGGTTTTCAACTGACAAGAGGACATTTCTTGAGGTTAGAAGTAAAAAGATTCCACCTCAAACAAAGAAAAGAGTTCTTCACAGTAAGGGTGGTTAATCTGTGAAATTCTCTACCAGAGGAGGTTGTGACAGCGGATTCGATAGATAACTTTAAAAGGGGACTGGATTTATTTCTAATTAAAAAGGGAATTCAGGGTTATCCTGGATAATTATAGAGTGATTATTGATCCAGGGAGAAATCCGATCGCCAGTATGTGTGGTCAGGAAGGAATTCCTTTTTTCCCCCTTTGAGATGATTGACTAAGTTTCACTTGGGTTTATTTATTGTTTGCCTTCCTCTGGATCAATTAATTATTAATTAAAAATAAATACATTATTCGTTAATAATTAATTAACAATTAATTAAGAACAAATTAATTAATAACTAATCTACATTTTGCAGTTCAGAGGAGATCTTAAAAGGTTGAACTTGATCGACTGAAAGTCTTTTTTCAACCTTAATTACTATGGGCCTCGTTCAATTGCGATTTGTCCAATTGAATAGGGCTCTATATAAGCACATAGCATATTTATTTTACAGAAGTTTTTAGTTAGTGAACTTCTATCCAAAGCAAGGTCTTCACTAACTAAAAACTTGTGTAAAAAAAGTATGCTCTGTGCTTATATAGAGCCCTATTCAATTGCCCAAATCACAATTGAATGAGGCCCTATGTAACTATGTAACAGTTTAATTTTTTATATACTTAGTGGGTGATTAGGGATTTAATTGGGGGTTAGAGGTTAATAGGGTAGGATAGTGAAGTATACGGGCTATTAGGGGGTTAATAGAGAAGTATATGGTAGTGTAGGGGTCATTAGAGGATTAATAGTGTAGGATAGGGTAGTGTAGTGGCTATTAGGGGGTTAATAGGATAGGATAGGGTAGTGTATGGGCTATTGGGGGGTTAATAGGGTAGGATAAGGAAGTGTAGGAGTTATTAGGGGGTAATTAGTGTAGGGGTTAGTAGGATATGGGTTAATTATGTACAGTTACGGTAAAATAGGTACAGTTAGGGCTTAATATGTACAGCTAGGGTTTAATAGGTATAGTTAGGTTTTATTGGGTATAGTTAGGGTTTAATAGGTACAGTTAGGGTTTATTGAGTATAGTTAGGATTTATTGGGTATAGTAAGGGTTTAATAGGTACGGCTAGGTTTTTGTAGGTACATATAGGGTTAATTGGGTATAGTTAGGGTTAATTAGGTATAGTTAGGGTTTAATAGGTACAGTTAGGGTTTTATAGATACAGTTAGGGTTTATTGGGTATAGTTAGGGTTTATTGGGTACAGTTAAGGGGAAATATGACTTGATGGGGATAATTGGGTCTAGATAGGGTTGAGTGGTTAGTGATAGAGTTGATTAGGTAGGGTGAGGATTCAAGAGGGTTAATTATTTAGAGGGTGGTTAATTACTGGGGGTTAATTAGTTAATCATAAGGTTAATTATTGTTAATTAGTTAGAGGGGGTTAATAGAATGGAATAGGGTAGGAAAGGGTTGATAGTGTAGTGCTTGGACTTTGTGTCATAAGGGTCCTGGAGGACCCTCATGGCACCTATAGTGTTAATGTAGGAGTTAATAATGTCCTATAGGGGTCTATATAGACCCCTATTGGACTGACGGGGTTAATAATAGTCTCATGAGGGTTTATATAGACCCCATGAGTGATGGGGTTAATTTTACCCCTGCGGCAGGGGTTAATTTTTTTATTTAGCGCAAGTCCTTTAAGGACCTTTTGAGGTCTTTTAAGGACCTGCAAAGTGGGAATTTAGAAATGTTTTTATGTAGGGACACTGCTGGGGTCCTGATGGGGAACCCCAGCATAGGTGGGTCATTTTAAGTGCCGCAGGGGGGCAGCAGGGGTTAACTAGTTAACTGCAGCGGGGGTGCCGATTGGGACCCCAGCAACAAGGGGTAATATTGGGAGCCTATGGGGGTAATTCAGACAAATTTCAAGCCCGCAGCCATTACGTGCTTCACATTGGAGTTACTGGCTTGGAATTTAATAGGGCTGATAATATTGGTGTTTTACAAGAAAAGTCAATATCAATAATCTTTTAAAGAGCTGGTGTGTGCTTTTAGTCGTAAGACTTATTTCTATCTATACCTATTGACACTATATTTTTATAATCTGAGGAGGGACCAGCTTCTCCAGCCAATGAATGGACCCCACTAGTTAGATCCTCTCTTCTGGGGGTTTCTGTTGAGAATTCCTTTTTTAATCTACATTTTTGGAATAGTAAGGTCTTTTGACCAGTTCTTAATATATTTTTGGAGATGGTAGGGGAATTAATATAAGTATATATTTTGGAGAGATTGCCTTTTCCCTGTGGAGTATTAATGCATGGTTTCTCAAATTTAGTTAGTAGGATGTAACCTATGTTCCACCGAACGTAACAGAAATGTTCCTAAGCTGGTATATTGTTGTAGTGTCTGGAATGTAATAATCTTGCCCATGTGGATAAAGTCCTTTAATGTCATAAAGCCATGTCTGATTCACCGTTTTTTTATTTGTCCAGGAGTGAAGTTTTCATACTCTATGATAGAGGTCATACGTGATTGTTCCTCTGTAAGTTTATATTTATATTGGAGGGTTTTCTATAGTTTTAAAGTGTGTGATATGATTGGATATTGGGAGGCAAAATTATAAGGATTACTAGTTCTTTTAAAAAATGTTCAATTTGTATTTAGCTGCGGATGTTTTTTTTTTTGCATACTATAATATGGTTTGAGATAAGTGGGCAACTTCATAATATTTTAATACAATATTTAATACATACTGATAGTCCTTCATTGGACCTGGCGAGTCACATTGTGGACTTTGCTATTCTGTGGTGTTTTTCTTTCTATATACATTTTAAGAATTGTGTATGTAAACATTTGTAGCCATATTAATATCCAGCCTCGCAGATAAGAGGCTTTTACTTAAACCCTACGTGCTACAAATTTATAAAAGTTACAACGCTAATAAATTAGCCCTGCTGCAAGCAACTTGTGAGCAGGGCCATACGTATCAACACGGAGAAAATCTACATGAGGAGTGACAGCCTGCGAG
The DNA here is from genome assembly GCA_027410445.1 of Discoglossus pictus. NCBI lineage: Eukaryota > Metazoa > Chordata > Amphibia > Anura > Alytidae > Discoglossus > Discoglossus pictus. The sequence continues at coordinate 197,083,206 of CM050164.1, read as the reverse complement.
ATCTTGCAGGCTCCCACACCTCATCTATTGCTGCGGGGGTCCTGAACAGGACCTCCGCGGCAGTCCCACACATAAGCCCTGCCGTGGGGGGTACTCCAACTACCCACCGGCACCTAAAATTAACCCCCATCTATGCTGGGGGTCCCGATTGGGACCCTCGAAGTGTCCCCACATTAAACCCTTGCTGCAGGTGTCCATTGGGACCCCCCCAGCCCCCCCACATTTACCCCTTGAAGCGGGTCCCCGATCGGCACCAATGAAAACTTTTAAATTCCCCGCCGCGGCTTCTTAAAGGGCCCGCGGCACACTATTAGCAATCCCGGCCGCGGCACCTAAAATTAACCCCCCTCTATGCTGGGGGTCCCCATCGGACCCACGAAGTGTCCCCACATTGTCCCCTGAAGCCCCCCCCCACATTAACCCCTTGCAGCGGGGGGCCCCGATCGGCACAGAAATTTCCCGCCTTGCGGGTCCTTAAAGTACAGTAAAGGTCCTGAAAGTACTGTCGCTAAAAAATATTATCCCCAGGAGTAGTAGGTAGGATTTATTTTGTATCAGATAGTATTTATTGTATGTTAGATAGGGGTATGTATTTTAGATAGATAGTATTTATTGTATGTTAGATAGGGGTATGTATTTTAGATAGTTAGGATATATTGTATGTTAGATAGGGGTATGTATTTTAGATAGTTAGGATTTATTGTATATTAGATAGTATTCATCGTATGTTAGATAGGGGTATGCATTTTAGATAGGATTTACTGTATATTAGATATATTCAGGATGTATTTTAGATGTATTGTATATATAGGATTGATTGTATGTTAGTGTGAGGAATTGACTCTGCTGGGTTTTGAACCCTGGTCCCCAGGCTGCTATACCTCTTCCCTACCACTGCGCCAGCCTGCCTGTTGTGAATTCCATTGAGACCTTATAAGCTTGACTCTGCTAGCAATTGTATCAGTACCTAAGTCTCTTCAGCTGTGTCTGGTCAGGTGTCTGGTCCTTGGCCTATATAAGGCACTTCCTGTCTATTGATCCTTGCCAGATTATTGTGTGGTTTCTGATCACGTCAATAAACTTTGTTCCTGTTTTCACCTACAAGTTTGCAGAACTGGATTATTGCTGACCTTGGCTACTGGTCTCCACAACTTTGTGATTTCTATATCATTACAGAATAATCTGGCCCTTCTGCATTGGCCCAGCAGGTTGCTTTATTTGCAAGAACTGTGCAGACCCAGGCACAGACCATCCAAGTGCTGCAGGACCAGATAGCTGAACTGCAAAATAAAATTCAGTCAATGCACAGTGAGTACACCAGCTACAGGGCACGTGATGCTGCGGCTGCTACTGTTACACCTGCTCAAGAGGCCCGCTTGCCCCTGCCAGAAAAGTTTGGAGGAGATCGCAAAAAATTTAGGGGTTTCCTAAATCAATGCCGTTTGCACTTCATGATGTTACCTCACCAATTTCCATCTGAAAGAGAGAAGGTGGGATTTATTTTTTCCTTATTCAAAGATGAAGCCCTGGCTTGGGGCTCCCCTCTTCTGGAACAAGACAGTCCAGTCTTGGGTAATCTAAATGACTTTCTTGAGGCCATGTGCCTAGTTTTTGATGACCCCAATCGATGTGCTACAGCAGAAGCCACTCTCCTTCATTTGCATCAAGGGAGGCGCTCAGTGGCTGAATATGCTGCTGAATTCAGACAGTGGGTTGCTGAAACTACGTGGAACCAATCAGCTCAGAGGTTCCACTTCAGAAAAGGTCTCTCAGAAGCTATAAAAGATGAGCTAGCTCGTGTTGATCTTCCTGCAACTTTCCAGCATCTTATCAATGATGTACTACGAGATCTCCTGGATCAGTTTGTTGTGGCATATTTGGATGATATCCTAATATTCTCTGATAATCTTGAAAACCACAGAAAACAGGTCCGTATAGTTCTAGAGCGCCTTCGTACCCACCGTCTATACATTAAACTAGAAAAGTGTGAGTTTGAACAAACAGACATTCAATTCCTGGGAGATGTAATAACTCCCAAAGGTTTAAGTATGGACGCAAGTAAAATTAAAGCTGTGCTGGACTGGCCCATCCCCAAGAATGAAAAAGATGTTCAGAGATTTGTGGGGTTTGCCAATTTTTACAGGCGTTTCATTAAGAATTTCTCTGCCGTTATTACACCGATCACTGAACTCACACGTAAGGGGACTCCTTTTCAGTGGTCCCATAAGGCGGATACCGCATTTTCCCGATTGAAGACTCTGTTTACCTCTGCCCCTGTCCTGGTACATCCCCAGCCGGAATTACCATTTATTGTGGAAGTTGATGCTTCTGATTCAGCTGTTGGTGCTATACTGTCTCAAAGGACTGGGCCTAAGATGCTGTTACATCCGTGTGCCTTCTATTCCCGCCAGATGGTGCCAGCAGAAAGAAACTATGACATAGGGAATAAAGAACTTTTGGCTATAAAAGCTGCCTTCACCGAATGGAGACATCTCTTGGAGGGAGCTACTCATCCAATTACTGTCCTCACAGATCACAAAAATCTGGAATGTATTCGATCAGCTAAGAGACTGTCAGCCAGACAAGCACGCTGGTCCCTATTCTTCTCAAGGTTTAATTTTTTGGTTACATACCGTCCTGGCTCCAAGAATGGTAAGGCGGATGCCTTGTCTAGAATAGCTGACCCCCCTCCATACTACCGTAACCAAGACCACCATCTTGCCAGAGGATCTATTTATAGGAGTTACATTTCCTTCTGATCTGATGTCTCGCATTAAAAAGGGCTACGCTGAAGACCCAGTTCTTCGTGATCCTCCTCGTGACCTCCATATGACGATGCGTAATGGGTTTTGGATTTTTCAACAACGTCTGTTTGCTCCGGAGTCAGTGCGACTGGACCTTTTACGTCTCTACCATGACTCAAAACCAGCAGGTCATCCAGGAATCCGAAAGACGCAAGACCTACTTGCCCGATCCTTTTGGTGGCCGAAGTATCATGAGGATGTTAAGAAGTATGTGTCCTCTTGTGATGTGTGTGCCAGACATAAGACTCCTCGCTCATCCCCTGTTGGCTTGCTTCAGCCTCTTCCGATTCCTCATCGTCCCTGGGGATCTATATCCATGGACTTTATTGTGGAACTACCTCCCTCTAAGGAACACACTACCATTCTTGCTGTTGTGGACAGGTTAACTAAGATGGGTCATTTCATACCAGCTCGTGGTCTCCCTTCAGCTAAACAGACGGCTGACCTGGTTATTCGGGAAATATTTCGCTTGCATGGAGTGCCTGATGAAGTAGTTTCTGACAGGGGAGTGCAGTTTACGTCTCGTTTTTGGAAACATTTTTGTTCTAATCTAGGTATTAATGTAAATCTGTCGTCAGCTTTTCATCCGCAAAGTAATGGACAGACTGAGCGAACCAACCAGACTTTGGAGCAATATTTGCGGTGCTATATTAGTTACCTGCAGGATGACTGGCTGGATTTTCTACCCACGGCGGAGTTTGCCTATAACAATGCCCAACACTGCTCCACTTCTTTGAGCCCATTTTTTGCCAACTATGGTTACCATCCGACCTTTCTAGTCAGTCTCCCAATTACTACTTCCATTCCTGCTGTCACTGACCGGCTAACGGCCTTACGTGATTCCCAAGCACTGTTGAAAGAGACTCTTTTGGAGGCTCAGGAATGTTACAAAAGAGCTGCTGATAGGCATAGAAAGGAGGCCCCAGTCTATCACGTTGGTGACAAGGTGTGACTGTCAACAAGGAATCTCAAGCTTCGGATTCCTTCTCATAAATTGGGTCAAAGGTTCATGGGACCTTTTGAGATGATTGCTCAGATCAATGCTGTCACTTTCCGTTTACAACTCCCAAATTCCATGAAAATACATCCAGTGTTTCACGTTGCACTGCTGAAACCTTTTCATGAAAACACTTTCCCTGGCCGAGCCCTGCCTGCCCCACCTCCAGTCCTCGTGGATGGTGAGGATGAGTACGAAGTGGACAAAATTCTTGACTCTAGGATCTTCCGTAGCAAGCTTCAGTATCTGGTTCGCTGGAAAGGCTATGGTGAGGAGGAGAGTTCGTGGGAACCAGTGGACAATATTCATGCTCCTGATCTCCTTCGGTCTTTTCATGTGCAGTACCCTGCTAAACCAGGTAATAAAGCATCCAGAGGCTGCACCTATAGAGGCGGGGGTAATGTGAGGAATTGACTCTGCTAAATTTTGAACCCTGGTCCCCAGGCTGCTATAACTCTTCCCTACCACTGCGCCAGCCTGCCTGTTGTGAATTCCATTGAGACCTTATAAGCTTGACTCTGCTAGTAATTGTATCAGTACCTAAGTCTCTTCAGCTGTGTCTGGTCCTTGGCCTATATAAGACAGATGTGTATTTTTTTCTGTGGTGGTGGGGGGGGGGTTGTAATGTATTTTTTTTATTTTCTGTAATGTAGATTTTTTATTTTTTGTGACTTGGGATTTTTTATTTTCTGTAATTAGAGTGGTAGGGGGGTTTATTAGGGGCTAGGTAGGTAGTGTAGGTGTTAATAGAGTAGTATAGAGGGGGGTAGTTTAGATTTAATAATTTATTGGTGGGTATAGTGCAGTTGTACTTAGTGTCATGAGGGTCCTTGGGGACCGTCATGGCACTTATGTGGTTAATGTTAGGGTTGTAACTGCCCCATAAGGGTCATAATATACCCTTATGGGACTGATGGGGGTTAAATAGAGGCTTATGAGGGTCTGTATTGACCCCCCATGAGTGACAGGGTAAATTAAGTGCTTATGGGGGTCTGTATTGACCCCCATGGGTTATAGGGTTAATTAACGATATCGGGCTCTGAATTTACCCCCATGAGTGACAGGGCTAATTAAGGCTTATGGGGGACTGTATTGACCCCCATGAGTGACAGGGTTAATTAAGGGCTTATGGAGGTCTATATTGACCTCCATGAGTTATAGGGTTAATTAATGGCTTATGAAGGTCTGAATTGACCCCCATGAGTTATAGGGTTAATTAAGGCTTATGGGGGTCTGCATTGACCCCCATGAGTGACAGGGTTAATTAAGGCTTATGAGGGTCTGTATTGACCCCCATGATTTATAGGGTTAATTAAGGCTTATGGGGGTCTGTATTGACCCTTATGAGTTATAGGGTTAATTAAGGCTTATGGGGGTCTTAATTTTAGTGGCCTTGGGTTAATATTTTTTAGCGTTAGTCCTTTCAGGACCTTTACGGTCCTTTAAGGACCTGCGAAGCGGGAAATGTAAGATTTTTAATGCAGCGGGGTCACGATCGGTGCCGATCGGGGACTCCGAATGCAAGGGGTTAATGTGGTGGGGCTGCAGGGGTCCCTATGGACCCCTGCAGCAAGGGGTTAATGTGGAGACACTTTGGGGGGGGGGGATTAAAGGGGGGTTAATTTTAGGTGCCGGGGGGGTAGTTGGAGTACCCCCCATGGCAGGGCTTATGTGTGGGACTGCCGCAGAGGTTCCGTTCAGGACTCCAGCAGCAATGGATGAGGTGTAGGAGCCTGCAAGATCATCTCGCAGGCTGTCACTCCTCATGTAGATTTTTTCCGTGTTGATACGCACGGTCCTACTGCGTAGCTCACACGTTGCTCGGAGCAGGGCTAATTTAATAGCGTTGAAACTTTTATAAATTTGCAGCACGTAGGGTTTAAGTAGAAGCCTCTTATCTACGAGGCTGGAATTTAATAAGGCTAATAGTTCCTTCAGAACTTGCAGTAGAAGTGATTAAACTTACTGGAATTCCAACAGTGTTTGTTCTATGGCAGTGTATTTATATTTTTTCTGGCACAGTAAGTTCATGTGCAGAAGATGACGTTTACAAGATATTGCCAGACAAACAAAGTCCACTTATCCTTGACGGACCTTGTCTAATTGTTATTAAATTAAGATACCAATGAATTGAAGCAGGCAGGTAACCTCACTTTGTATAACTTACAGACAGGGACCACTACATATACAGATACATACATATTGAAATACACAGATGTGAATAAAGTGTTACATACAGCACATATGGTATACACATAAAGAAGCTGTCAGTGGTATTTTCCCAAAACTTGGATATCATTATCCAGGAGAAAATTAACTTTTAATAATAATCATAAATATTATTGCAAATAAAACTAGCCATGACTGTTATGTATCTCTCCTAGTGTTCATGGAATGTTGCAGTGTTTACCTGTCCACAGCAAATAAATCTGAAACATCATTATAACATATGTTTTTACTTTTTTTAAAAAAAACTAAAAACACACCTGTTTAAAAAATCTTATCACCTCCAACCTTAACATGTACAACTGCACTCCACAGCTTATTAACACTTACACCCACAATCTACAGTACAATACACAGACACCTCCACTTGATTGAACAAATTGCTTTCACCCTGCCATCTTGTATCTATCACCCTCTTGTATCACACCTAAACCCTTTAAATTGTATTCAATCTTGTGTTAGTGCTTTGGAAACAAGCACTATGAACATTTGATTTTAAGTTTAAAAACAGGGCCCTCCATTCTTTGTAAGGTGTTCATTTTTTTTAAAGTTTAATGTTTTTGCCATGTGTTTAACCCGTTGAAAGCGCTATGGAATATGTTGGCGAGTTACAAATAATGATAATAATTATAATAACATAAATTAAGTTACCAACACAGTTGTTATCTTTCATATGGCAATGCAAACAGTATGAATCAATCACACAATATTGAAATATTGGTATAGGCTACATCAAGTAATTTAATATCTCTGATGGTGCATATCTCTCATATTGCAACTCAAATAATATGGATCAATCACACAACATTGCAATATTGGTATTGGTTATGTCAAGTCATATAATATCTCTGTTGGTGCATATCAATGAAATAATTATTGCAAAATAAAGGTTGGCTGTATCCAATTTAATGATGTCTCTAATGATACATATCAATGACACAGTGTCACAATGTAAATATAAACTATATCCATATACTCTGTTTTGAATCAAGATGATGTTCCAGTTGATCAATGAACACAATGGACAGCCACATTTCTTAGGGTTTATAGGGATAGATAAAGTGCACCATCAGAGATATCAAAAAATGACAGCAATTAAATATGTATGTTTTGAATTCTGCTTTGCATGTAATATGCATAGTTTAGACTTGTAACCTTTTTCTTATCTATAAAGAAGTACAATTATTATATAAAACATGTTTATTTTAATTCCTTCCTGACCCCATTAACTGGAGATCGAATTACTCCCTGGATTAATATTTTTCATTGAATAAAACATTTAAATTGTATAACAAAAGTTCCTCCTTCTCCTCCTAACACAAACTTTGAAATATATGCAATTAAACAACTTTGCACACTTTTTTTTGAAAAATAGTAACATTATAAACAGTAACATAATGAAGTAACACAAACTATAATTGTTGTAAACTGCAAGCAAAGTGTTTTGTGAGGCTAATCATGCTAAAAGGCTACTTCCATAAAATTAGAATATGTTATTTTGTCGTTGTTCATTTTTGATGGTTGACATTTTGTTGTTGTTGTTGTAATTTGTGAAAATGGCACATAGAGTTTCCTATGTGAAATGGTGGTTCTCTAAAAAGAGAACGCCAGACATCAAAGTTCGTCTGCGAGGTGTAACCACTGTTCTCTATGGTTTTTGCCATTTTATAGAGTTTCTTATGGAAATAGGCTCTTTTTAGAGCTCTACTAAGTGACATAAAATGTCATTCTTGATATCAAACCACTGTTGACAATGAAAGTATTGTTGGAAAATGGCACATAGAGTTTCCTATGGGAAATAGCAATCCTCGTAAAAGAGTCCCAGCGATATCTAAATTTTTCTGGAAGTAAAACCACTGTTCTCTATGTTTTTTGCCATTTTATAGAGTTTCTTATTGAAATAGTGGTCCTCTAAAAAGAGCTTGAGTGACTTAAAAGTTCGTCCTCAAAATTAAACCACTGTACTCTATTTTTGTTTTGTTTTTTGTCTGAAATTGTCATTCAGGTGATTTTTTTTTGTTTGTTCTGTGCAATGTCTTGTATTGTTATATTTTGTGGAATTAAAGTTATAGTACCTCATAGTAGACAATGTTTTTTGTAAAAATGCAGCCATGATCTAATAAATCACCTTGACTTTTGTTGTTTTCAATGTAAACTTTAATAGCCTGGATTCTTGCATCTTGAGAATGCAACATACAGCTGGCCATGTGCAAATACGGGTTCTTCTAAAAAGATACCCACAGATTTGAAAGTTTGTCCTTGTGATTAATTAATGGTCATGGCAAATGCCATGATGATGGGAAATTGTCTCCTTTGAAGTACAAAAGGGAGGCTACTTTCACTTGGTGCCAAATCTATTCTTGGTATGAAAACTCTCTCTCCTTTATGGGTACCAGTAAGAATTTTAGCATGTATGAAATGGTCCTTTAATTCTTGAACAATTAATCTGGTCCCATTACATAGGCCTTTTTTGGGGTTTATATTTCGCAGTAACATGACAATTGCACCTTTCTTTAGCTGCAAAATATGTGGTGGCATTCCAGAAGGAGTTAATGAGTTATTGAATTCAGTTGAAAAGTTTGTATGACTTTCTTTGTCATCACCAAGTACAGAAAAAGCACTGTGATAATTTTTTTGTGGTGCATTTATTTTTTTAAATATTTCATTATTAAGGAGTAATGCTTCCTTATTTTTGCATGTTAATATTACTTTGTTGGCAAGCTCTGCATAGTCCTCGTTATTTATTGTATTTTGGAATATAGCTGATGAGATCCTATTTGCAAATCATATGAGCTGGGATGTGCATGGTATCATCGGGTAAATTTTGTATTCGCTCTGTTTTTCCTTCTCCAATTCTAATAAGCCAATCATTGAATTAATTTTTTCCTTCTGATCTCATATTTTAGTTGTAATTGAAGATGGGTAAATAGTTTCCATAGTGTACTTGACTTTATACATGTTTCGACAATGTTGGTTCAATTTCCATGTACAATGACAGGTAATGTTTGTCTAAAATCTCCACCTAACAACATTACCTTTCCACCAAATGGCAAATTATTATCCATGACTTCACATAGCAAACGGTCAATACATTGTAGGGCATGGCATGACATCATTGTAGCTTCATCTATTATAATTACTTTACTTTTTTTTATGTTTTTTTGCTAGTATTGATGTCATTCGAATATCCGACACTGATGTTTCCTAAATTGGAACTGGCAGTTTAAATCCACTATGCACAGTTCTTCCACCTTCTAACTAATGTGCAGCAATTCCAGTCGTTGCAAATGCCAGTGCTATTTGACCTTGTGCTCGAACAAAACTCATCAATAAAATATATAGATAAGTTTTTCCTGATCCGCCAGGTCCATCCAGATAGAAATAACGCTCTTTGAGCATGTCATCATCTAGGGCATTTTTGATAGCATTAAATGCTTGCAATTGTAATGTATTTAAAGTTGCAAGTTTTTCTTCTGCACTTTCTCTTTTCAGCTGGATCTGGCAGATTAAAACTTGCACAACTTGATCCATGAGTTAAAAAGACCTCTTGGATTTCAATTAATACTTTTGATTGTGCAATAGGCTCATTGTATCGTTGCAAAAAGTCTTCAGCCATATTTGTTTTAAATTTGTCCCACAAATCTAATGCATTTGGAGCATTTGAGAAGATACAAATGAATGCAAATTGTTCCCTCATCTGGCGTGGCATTTGACATAGTGCTGCTTCTTCTAGACATCTTTCCCATTCTGTATCATCGGCTAGGAAGTTTCTGTGTCACGCAGCTGAATGAAATGATTTATAAACTATGTCATTAACAGTTCTTAAATGTTCAAAACTTTGTGCACCAGGAACATTTAGAAGTAGTAAGCAAGCAGAAACATTCAAGGTCTCTTGGACTTACAGTGTAAATTCTTGGGATTATTGTATTTCTACGATTTTTTCGTTTTCGCCATCATCATTAACGAAAACATAATGGTATGGAATGTCAATATATAAGAATTCCCTTGCCTTAGAGTACCAAGTCAGTACCATTTAATTGAAACCATGCAGTTTGTGTAATTTGGCGATGCTCACTTTGTGCCAAAGCATTTGTTTCATTTCCAACATGGAAATACACTAAATGTCTTCGTGGCAAATGTACAGCTAATCGATATACTGCTTGTGAGCGATCATGCATTTCAAATTTTAGAAGACGCCACATTGCTTCTGGCGCATTTACATAGCGAGCATCTACATGAGATGCAAGTTCATCATGTACTAACGCACTTTGTTTGTTAATTTCAGCACTTTTGACCACTACAGTAGCTGCATCATAGCCTTTGTAAATATATTTGTAGACAGATTTAATGGATTTTATAGAAGTGCAAGCTTCCACATGAATGTGTGCATTATACTTCATGAGTAAATGTGGATTGTATGGTACCACATACCTGTTATCTACCTTTTTTCCACAAATAATGGCATTTTGCCCTTCTCTTCATCTATATAATGGATAGCCATCACAATTAGCATAAGTATTGTCTCTATAATCTTTTGGAAATTCTTTAGTACATTTCTTATTTTCCATACATGGTGACTGGGGATTAATATCTACACACGGTCCACGAATCATACGATGAGTTAGAATCTCATATAGTCTACCATGTATTTCTGGATCTGGTAGTTCAGCAATAATTACTGAATACACTTTGTCACCAGTATCCAATTTATATTTCTCTTGAAGGATTATAAGAATAGGTGCATGTGGAAGGCCTCTTTTTTTAAAATTTGATGGTATAAACATAAGCCAGCATAACAGAGTTATGGTTATGTCACGTATTAATTCAGTTAATTTGATTTTAAAGACTCTTGCCACTAAATCTGGTCTATCAAAAGCATTTTGTCCAATTAACAGATTGTGCGTAATCTCTGGCCATTGTGGATTACATGTAAATGTAATAAATAAATCTGGTTTTCCAAATTTAGATACAATAGCCATGGCATCATTGTATCTTTCTCGTGTATTGCAAGAAGATCCTTGGAAAGAAGATGGTAAAATGATGGCTTTGCCAGCTGGCAGCTCTCTGGTTGTAGCAACCTCAGCGACATAATCCATCAATCTACAATACTGTTTTACACGTCGTTTATCTTGTTGATATTTGATGAAGTTTAAATTATTTGCCTCAACTTGCAAATATGAATCATTGATCCATTATTGTGTCAGTTTTCCGCCACATAAAATGGGATTGAATCTATCTCGAATGGCAATTTGAGCCACTTTAAATTCAAGCATGGAAATATTATTTCTCACACGTACTTTTGAATTTGGGTAACTCTGAAGGGTTAATTTGGGTTGCCAACCTGCTTCCCCATGTGGAAAAAATATGGGATATGTCATTGGATCCAAATTAGTACTTAAGATACCTATATTAATGAAAGATTGCTCCTCATTTCTGGGATATATTCTAATATCTCTCTGAAATGGTGGTTCTCTTTTGTCATTTTGAAAGACCATTGCAACCTCATTTGATGTTGGCAAGTTATAACAGCGTTTATCAGTATGGGGATCTCTTTTAAGCACCATATTGACCTTAGTGATTGGTAATTGATGTATTTCTGCATGAATTTGTTGTTCCTTTTTTACTTCTGCCAATTTTTTACAGGCTTGAGAGTATAGGTTTTAAAGACATAATTTTATCAAGCTCTATAAAAACAAGGGGTAAGCATTTTTTTATTTTCTTGAAGCTGCATACGTTGGTCAACAGCTTCCATTGTATCTAGGACATATAGTTGAGCAAATTTTCTTTGCTCTCCTTCCTCTGGATGTAAATGAGAAGTAAATTTGTCCTTGTACTTTAAAGCAGTAAGGGCCATGTCCTGGCACATTAGCAGCTAATGTTGCACCCATAGATGCAAAGGATATGGCATTATTATAGGATCTTATGTTTGTTTTGAAATTTTGGTAGTTGGGGAAAGTAGGCTCAGTCATAATGCTTTGTAAATATGTTAGGAATTGTTGTCTTTCTGGAAGTCTTACCTTGCCTTTTTTGACAGCAACTAACGAACTCGCCATCTTTGGGTCTTTCCTGTTATGAAATGATAAGCCCCACAAAACTGACAGACAATGTTCATATCATCACAATTATGAACCTCTTTTGTTAAAGATTTAAGTAAAGGACAATTGTGGGCAGATATATCAATGCGACTGTGTAAATCATCATTCAAATTCTTATCTGATTGTTCAGGAACATTTTTTAAATGCTTTTGTTTTTTAGTTGCCTTCTTAGGGGTGGATTTTAGTTTGTCAGCTGATAGTCTTTTGCTTGCAAGTCTCTCACATTCTTTTTGCCGTTTAATTTCCTTCTGCTCTGGTGTCTAATGCTAGTTTGATGTCTTTTCTTTTCCTGTTTCTTGTCAGTATCTGCCATATTAATTTGTACATGAAAATATTATATTAGTATTTTTTTCTCCTTATTTTAATAATTTTTTTGAACTGCATATATATTTTTTTTAACTATCCTGTTTTGTGTGCAGCACTGTTTCCATTATGAGGTTAGCTTTATGAGGTTGGAGTTAGCAACGTAGGGCCTCATTCAATAGCAATTTTTGCAATTGAATAAGGATCTATATAAGCAGCAAGTATATATTTTTCACTTATTTTTTTAGCTAGTGAAGACCTTACTTTTGGATAAGAAGTTCAGTAACTACAAAGTTATGTAAAATAAATATGCTATGTGCTTATCTAAATCTCTATTCAATTGGGTGAATTGCAATTGAATGAGACCCTTAGTTAGGCCCTCATTCAATTGCAATTTGGTCAATTGAATAGGGGTCTAAATAAGCACATAACACATTTTTTTAAAGACGTTTTTAGTTAGTAAACATCTATCCAAAAGCAAGGTTTTCACTAGCTAAAAACTTATTTAAAAAAAAAAATGCAATGTGCTTATTTAGAGCCCCATTCGATTGGCCAAATCGCAATTGAATGAGGGCCCCACCAGGTTGCAGTGTATTTTGTGAAAGTGGCACATGAAAGATGATAGTCCCTTCTGTATTCCATGGGCCTCATTCTATTAACGGCCGTAGGAGATGCGTGGCTGCAAGGACCGGCCGCAGGCTATTTGCCTATTCTATTCCCTTGCGGCCGAGGGCTCCGGCAGGCTTGCGGCCGGCGCCCTGTTTTCCCCCTGCGGCCGCATGCGCCGCAGGAAAGCCTTTGATCTTACACAGCCGCAAGAGTTTCGGCCTCAAGAAAGCCATGGTTGCTATTCAATTGCTATGTAAACCCTCTCGTCATGGGCATAATTATCTAAAACCGAGCCGCAGCTTACTTGCACCAAAAAGGTCCCGCTAGAACCCAATTAAGCACATAATAAAGCCATCCTGCACTTTGATGAGACGATAAAGTGATTGGAGGTGTTAGCATTCATAGCACAACATTCCCCTACACTCAAATCTGAAAATCATTTTTTAGTTTAATTCATGTCAAATGTCCATGGACAAAGTCCCAAGGGCTTGGAGCACCTCAGACCCGCAAAGGCTGCGGGATTAGCCTCCGTCAAGTCCATAAATGGGTAAAATAGACCCACGGGTCGTAAAGGGCTTACTTACAAGTCGTGGCATAGAAAAGCCATCCTGTACTTTTATTAAAAGTGAAAGTGATGTTTGGTTTTAGAATTAATAGCTCAACATTCCCCCTACTCTCAAATCTGCAAATAAAGATATTTAACTTCATGTTCAATCTTCGTGTTTTATCTATCATGCAAGCCCGCACGGGTTTGAATAACGAGCTACGGGCTTGGAGGACATGCGCCCTCCAAGCCCGCACGGGCTTGAATAAGGAGCTACGGGCTTCATCATTGAAGTCCGTGGGACTTGGACGGATTTTAAAATCAAAGTACAATTTGGCGATGTGCAAGCTTGAGAATGTTTTTTGCTATTAATCCTCATGCCCCCCATTATGTTCCCCATCATTTACAGTGCTTTGCAGTGCTGGCTTGAATATATATTGGCTTCTACAATGCTTTGTTTGCGGCCCTCAACCTCCAAACCCGTACGGGTTTTAACAAGGACAAGCCCGCGGGACTACGGGACGGAAAATAAACCGTAAATGATATATTGGATTTGGGCGATGTGCAAGCTTGAGAGGGTGTTGCTATTAATCCTCATGTCCCCCATTATGATGCCTAGCATTTACGGAGCTTTACAGTGCCATCTTGAATTTATATTTGCATTTACAGTTTTCTGACTTTGCGGCCGGAAAACAAGATTTACGGGCGCAGGAAAAATGCTTGCGGCCGTTTGCATGATGTACGGCCGGCCGTAAGGGGTATATCTTTCCGGCGCGGTCCATTTGAATGGCAAGGTAGCAGTAGCTCTACACGGGGCCGGAAGATGGCCGCAAGGAATCGCAGCTTTGTGGCCATTTTACGGCGGTTAATAGAATGAGGCCCCATGTGTTTTATATACATTTTTGTGGGCTACTGTTGTCATTACATGTTTAGGGTATGGAGTTGGGCTTACATGTTTGTGCTGGAAAAAGCGTATATATCTTTAAATTGTGTATATGTTAATATCATTTTTTTTGTATTTTGTGTGCAACAGTGTTGGCATTAGGTTCTTCTTTTTTTGTTGTTGCTCTCCTGTTTTGCATGTGTCAATGTTATTAGGGTTTTCCGGTTATGGGGTTACACTTATATTGTTAGGTTGCACTACATTTCCACAAAGTCAGACAAAAAACAGGATAGGTCCTTCTATTTGATATGTGTAAATAGCAGTATTTTACTTTTTGTTTAACATGTAATACTGTACCTCTTTCCTTGAAATCTGTTGTGTGGAAATTAGTTTAGCGATGCAGAGAGTCTTCAGGCAGTGTCTGTTGAGACTGAAAGAGAGAGATGCAAATGTTGCAATAAAATGTAACTCATTTTTTTTTTGTACTAAGAGCATGTAAAACAGGATATGTATTTTGATTTTGTATGTATTCAGAGAGGTTTAGATTATGGGGTTAGGCTTAGAGAGTGGCGCATATTTAAGAGGATAGATGGTTGCATGTGCTATGTTTTATGAACATTTGTTGTAGTATCCTATTTTGTGTGCAGCAATGTTGTCATTAGAGGTTTATGTTCTGGGTTTGGGCTTATAGGTTAGGGCACATAAAACACAATTTATTGTTGAATTTTGTATGAGTTAACAATATTTGTTGTACTATCCTGTTTTATGTACACCACTGATAACCTGATATATTTAGGTTCTGGTGTTGGCCTTATAGGGTAGGGCACATTAAACATAATTTTTAATTGGATTTTGGATCTTGTAACAATATTTTTTGTACTATCCTGTTTTGTGTACAGCACTGTTGTCATTAGAGGTTCGGGGTTTAAGCTTATAGGTTAGGGCACACAAAACAGGATTTATTCTTCAATTTTGTATGTGTTAACAATATTTGTTGTAGTTTTGTGTAGTTCACAGTTGTCATTAGAGGTTTAGTTTATCGGTTAGGCTTAGATGTTGGTGCAGACAAAAGAGGATTGATTGCTTCATTTTGTATGTGTTAACAATGTTTGTTGTACTATCCTGTTTTGTGTACGTCACAATTGACATGATATGTTTAGGTTCTGGTGTTAGGTTTGCTGTGCCCTAACCTATAAGCCTAACACCAGAACCTAAACATATCATGTCAATTGTGACGTACACAAAACAGGATAGTACAACAAACATTGTTAACACATACAAAATGAAGCAATCAATCCTCTTTTGTCTGCACCAACATCTAAGCCTAACCGATAAACTAAACCTCTAATGACAACTGTGAACTACACAAAACTACAACAAATATTGTTAACACATACAAAATTGAAGAATAAATCCTGTTTTGTGTGCCATAGCCGATAAGCCGAACCCCAGAACCTAAACTTATAATGACAAAAGTGGGGTACACAAAACAGGATAGTACAAAAAAATATTGTTAACACATACAAAATGGAATTACAAATCAGGTTTGCTGTGCCCTAACCTATAAGCCTGATTTGTAATTCCATTTTGTATGTGTTAACAATATTTTTTTGTACTATCCTGTTTTGTGTACCCCACTTTTGTCATTATAAGTTTAGGTTCTGGGGTTCGGCTTATCGGCTATGGCACACAAAACAGGATTTATTCTTGCATTTTGTATGTGTTAACAATATTTGTTGTGCTATCCTGTTTTGTGTATGCCACTATTGACATCATATGTTTGGTTCTGGTGTTAGGGTTATAGGTTAGGGCACACCAAACCTGATTTGTAATTCCTTTTTGTATGTGTTAACAATATTTGTAGTGCTATCCTGTTTTGTGTACACCAACCACCAACCACTGTTGTCAGAGGTTTAAGTTGTGGGTTGGGGCACAGAAAAACAGGATTTATTTTTCATTTTTTTATGTTTTACCAATATTTGTTGTACTATCCCATTTTGTGTACGCCACTTTTGTGATTAGAGGTTTAGGTTATGGGTTGGGCTTAGAGGTTGGTGCAGAAAAAGCAGGATTCATTCTTGCAGTTTATATGTCTTTTCAACATTTGTTGGAGTATCATATATTGTGTGTACCATTATTGGCATTAGGGGCTTCTGTATTTTTTTTGTTTTTTCATTTTGACATTGGCGCAAAGCAAACAGGATACTTTTTTTTTTTTTTTACTTTTCATACTATACTTTTATTGAATTCTCGGTTGTGTATAAATGACAGAGGGTCCCCTATTGCCAATCTTCCTGCGACACTCTTCAGGCAGTGTCTGTTGAAAAAGAGACAAAGAAATGTGTTTTCAGTCGTATTTTTTTTTTAGTAAGAGCAAATTATTGTATTTTTGTATATTACCTGTTGTTCTTTCTTTGTCGTGTGTAAAATTCTGCAGATTTGACAGTCCGTGTGAAACCGTGCAGCGCTGCAAATTATTCAGTGACGCTGTTGAGGCAGAGTCTGTTGTAAATGTGAAATATTGAAATGCAGCATAAATATATATGCTTCTATATTTTTTTTGGTAAAAGCATAAATTATGTTTTAAAATAGATATGAATAAAAGCTATGTTATTTTTAAAATGTGTCCTTTTTTTTTTAAACTGAGATTATTTTAGGGTACATACACATATATCTGTGTTTGAAATCTTACTATACATAATTATGTTGTTGGCAATATTTTGAATCAAATATTTTTTTTATGGATTTATTAATTAGTTAATGTATTATAGCTTACCTATTTGTTGTAATTTGCAGATTTTAAACTTCTAGAGTGATAATTATTATTATTTCTAATGCGCCAACATATTCCGTTACTTCAGAAGTAACGCCACAAGTGAAATTTGTATTTGTTTTTATTGTTTTTTTGTGTTTATTTTGTGTTTTTTTTAAGTGTTTGCCGCTGTTCGCGAGGGTCCGCATTTGCGGTCTGAAAGTCAAGAAGGGCGTAGGGATGAGCGCCCACGGCACTCATCTCCACCAGCGCAAGGAGCGCGTTCTGCGCTCCTTGCCAGCAACTGCGGCCCCCACTTCGCAAGCGTTAGCAACAACCCGTATTTGCTGAGAACTATATAAGTGATTTGATATAGCCTATACCAATATTGCAATGTTGTGTGATTGATTCATACTGTGGACAACTAAACACTGTGCAACATTCTAAAAACAGTGGGAGAGATACTAACAGTCATAGCTGGTTTTACTTGCAATAATATTTATTATTATTTTATTATAATTATTATTAAAAGTTAACTTTCACCTGGATGATGATACCCATGGTTTGGGAAAACACCACTGACAGCTTCTTGATGTCTATGCCATATGTGCTGTATGTAACACTTTATTCACATCTGTGTAATTCAATATTTATGTATCTCAATTTAATTAAGCTGTGCTCCCTGTATGTAGATTATGCAGAGAGAGGTACTTGCATGGTTCATTGCATTGATATTATTCAATCAGGAATATAATTTCTATTTTCATTAGTCTATTCGAAGAGGTATTATCTAATAATGATACTGTTTTATGACATTTGTTAATGTGAAAACATTTTGAGGTATTTGGAAGAATATTCCACTTAATCTGAGATTTTGTTTCTCTGGTTCTTTTTCTGTGTAATAAGAATTCTGTTTGTATACCTTTGAGAAAATAATATTTTACGTCTTGTCTGGCCACTAGGTGTCAGTGTAATTCCTTGTGGTGACATCTTTCCAGTATATTCCAAACATTTCATGTCTTAATTTGTACTGAGTCTGTAAAACACACAAGATATCAGCATAAAATCTGAAGATAAATTATTTTAGCATGCAGCTTTATTCATGTAGATTGACCTTAGCAAGGCCCAGTTGGTATGTGCACATAAGGGTTTATACACATTCACCTATTAAAATATGATTAGACACAGACAACTTCTTGGGAGGATAACTGGCCACAGCGTTTATTGGTAAACACAAACTGATGTAATAACCATAACAATAATTAACATAACCACGTGAGTGGAGGAGCCTGGCCAGAGACAGTACGCCATACGCCCTGAACCCTCGTCCAGGGCCTACTGTGTTGGAACATCCGTACCACTGTAGGGTAGGATCTCACCCATTTTACCACTGTCCCGGCGACTCCCCTCACCACCCACCGCTGCGACAACCACATAAACATAATTTGACATCATATAATATACATTTAATAATAACCAACAAGTGCTTTAAGACAATATACAAGATAATAACTCCAATTTTCCATTACTCATCCTTATTTTTATTTTTTTTAAATGTGCAGTCACTAATCAAACTTGTATCTTCAAGATTTAATAAAGTTTTATACTTAAATCTTTGTCAAGATCCATCTATTATTTGGCTATTTTTATATTTGTTTTGTTTTGTTTATGCAAATCACCCTTAGGGTTTAGTCTCCCTAAGGGTGATAGAGGACTCCAGCCGTGGACCCCTTGCTCACTGGCCTTAGAGAAAAAATATATGTTATGTGCTTATTTAGAGCCCTATTCAATTGGCCAAATTGCAATTGAATGAGGGCCCTGGTATTTCAGAGCTGGGTCACTCTTGAGTGAGACCAGACTGATATACTACAAGATATTTCTCCCTGTGAAGGGCACAGGAGAGCTAACCTATTAAGGTTAGTTTGTTCTCTGATGAGCACCTCTGTTGTTTGTTTTTATATTTGTATGCTTTTCAGCAACTTTTGAATATTAGATAGGCTTGCTATCTTGGCTATTTTTATGATTCATACAATACTCTGAAGGCTTGGCTAAAGAATATGCATTGTTACAGTTTTACTAGGTCCATTGTTAGCTTATTTTCCATCCGATTCTTAATTTTTTCTGCTTCTCTCTGTTTTCCTTTGCAAGCAAGACCACACTTCTCCAACTAGCACTGTCCCATGCAACCTATTGCGCTGGGTGCGCTGAGTTTGACCCCCTATCATCCCCCAGACCAATGCTTTGTGTGAGAGGTTCAATTGCACCCTGAAAGCTATGGTTAGAGCCTTTGTTGAGTAGGAGAAGGATTGGGAAAAATGTTTATTACCTCCTCTTTGTCTGCAGAGATGCCCCTCAAGAGTCCACAGGGCTCTTCGCCCTTGAACTCTTGTATAGGTGGCAAATGAAGAGGCCATTGGACCTTATCACAGGATTTTAGGGAGTCGCATCACCAGGGGAAGTTCCATGTAGTATCATATATGCAGCATTTGGAGGCACTGGGCTAGCTAAGGAGCATCTCTAGCAGCCCAAAGCAAGCATACAGTAAGTGCTGCTATGAAAGCCTAGGGGATACCCTAAACCAACAGGTATTATTGTTGGTACCTGTCACAATCTACTGTTTGATCAGGTTTATCCTATAGAATTGTGAGGTCTGTTGTATTCCTGCTAGCAGTATATGGGCCAGCTCCAGAATAATGACCACCAGGAGCTCCCATGATACCACAGGCAGGCGGGAGCTGTAGAAGTTACTGGCTGTAACTAGTTTACCAGGCAGGATAAGCAACAATAATCTCATGCAAGGATTATCCTTCCCCTAGGATGACACTCACACATGAATTATGCAAGTCAGCCAATAATAACAAGCCCCAACCTTCAGTAAGTATTACTCTAGACAATCCCCAAAGTTCATACCCTGGGTCACATGGGAGACTTGATTGATTGTTCATCAAATTACGTTATCCTCCCTTATCATCCCCTGTAGACCAGGAGCCTAACTAATTGATTAGTCTAATTCCTTCTTTGTTTCAAGGCATTTAGTCAGAACAATAGGGAAGACATCATGTCTGACTGCCTATGTAATATTCTATACTCATCCATACTCAGGTCTATGTCCCTTTTACGATAGTGGAAACATTCCCCATCTTTTGTGCCCAGCTTCCCAATACCAGGACCTAGTGACCCCTTCCTCAGGAAACCCATTAACATTTTTTTATAAAACAAAATCTGTCACCAAATATGACCTTGTGCAACTCTTACACCAATTAATACTCACATGAACATATTACATAATAATATAACATAACATTGAACATAATTGACCATTTCATGCCAGACCAAACTTCCATATGGCCATGACATCGCCCTTTAGAAAGGGGAAGAATTATGGAGTATTTACCATTGTCATAATTGTCACATTTTAACAGTTCTAAAAGCCCAGTGTTCCCCTGGGCATAACAGTACCCAATCCCCAGAACAAACTCCAGGTGATTTGAGAGGGCCCCTTCCAAATTATGCAGAAACAAGCTACACCAACTATGTTGTACCCATGGATTAGCAACGGTAGATTCAGGAGATCCACGTGAATATGCCGAAGCCAAAAAGGAATAGGATGGGGTACTACCAGACATTCTTGCCCCTGCTGACCAATCCACTATTTCCCTTATCCCAACCGACTTGTCACTTAGCCGGCGACAGCAGAGGAGGTGTGATGGGGGGGGGGGGGGGGGGGGGGGGGAGGTGCTGAGTCACCACCAATGTTTGTTTGTCTTTGATGTGACCAAGTGGGACTGACCCATGACCCCTGTTACCCCTAACACTTCCCTAGTATAGGGTGCCTGAGATTGTGAAGGTAAATATAAGGATTGAGCTAGGGATAATTGAGCCATCTTGTAGTCCTTGGGCATCCTCTGTGGTGTTGGTCCCTAAGAAGAGACAGACCACCCGATTTTTTTTTTTTTTTTGTTTTTTTTTTTTTGTTATATAGACAGCTAAATGACAAGGCCACTAATGCTTACCCTATGCCTAGAGTAGATGAACTGCTACATAGGCTTGGATGGGCAACCTACTTGACCACCCTGGACTTGTCTAAGGGCTACTTGCAGACCTCACTTGTTGAAAACTCTAGAGAGAAGTTTGCATTCACCACCCCAATTGGTCTATATCAATTTATGGCTATGCCTGTTCCCCATTCCAATGGCTTGTAGACCACCTACTACATGGGTGCGCCTTTGTCAAAAGCTAGACATAGGACTGCGGCATGGTGACTCTCGGGTTTAAATTCCCCTCTGATGTCAATTCTCCCATAATGATACAAAGTGTAAGAATCTTTATGTGAATGTTCCTAAGTTCAGTAAAAAGTGTGGAATGTGTAAAAAATGAATGTTATATATGAGAAATAAGGTGAATGGATGCTTCATCAGCATTTGATAAAGTCTAGGGCAAAATCACGAATATGTTGTTTATGTGAATACAAGAAACATGTATATTTAAATACCAAGATACCATTTTTTCAAAAGTCTTACAGTGAATTTGATACCAAGTAAAGGTGATATATAATTATATTGTGATACAAGTGTTAACAATTAAATGACTAAATACTTCATTATCTTTTAAAATAAAATCTAAAGATAAACTGATGAATTAATTTATTGATATAGACATCAAGACATATCACTATAATATATATACTAGCGATTTGACTGTCATAAAATTATAAGGCAGGTAATGCTGTTTGCCACACAATGTAAGGCTTTTGGTCCTCTGAGTACCTTCGGCGCTCATTGCGAGCATCTCCCCTCGTGTACTTTTGGTCGTCTCAGCACCTTCGGCGCTCATTGCAAGTGCCGCGCTGAGGGCCTTTGGTGCTCATTGCAAGCCTCTCCCCTTGTGTACTTTTGCTCCTCTGAGCACTCTCAGCGCTCATTGCGACCTTCTGGCTTTTCGCGAGCCTCTCCCCTGCTCTTTTTTTTTATATATATTTTTTTTAATAATAATTAATTAATTAATACATTAATTTACTTTACCTATTTCTAATTAATATATCCAGCAATCAATATCCTGAAGAGCTAACAATCAGTTTTTTTCTGCAGCATACAATGTACATTTGGATTGTTGCTGACCTGAGGTGTAAGTGTCATCAATGTGGCAAGTGTGCAGTATAAATAGGCTGCGTGTGGGAGGGCAAACCGTTTGTTTAGTTGTGTAAAGCGCATTTTAGAATGGTAATGTTATTAGTTGCAAGTTAGAGTTGTAAAATGGCTGCGATTGTCTATGTGTTACCACCGTGTTTAGGGGTCGTGTATCCTTGTTTTGTTTTTTTCGGCCTCCATTTTTTTGTTGTCGCTTAGGCGATTTTCGAGTGCCGAAACTCAGCAAATTGTGTTTAAATTGTTGTGGAACCTCACTCCCAAACAACCAGGCTGCCCCCCTGTGCTGTGTGTGATGTTTATTATTATTTTTATTTTATTTGTGTTGTTTTTGGATGTGCGCAGTTCGGCCGTTAACTTCGTATTTTTTCGACCTCAAAGTCCCGCTTTCCAGTCTTATATGCCTTTGGCGCTCACTGATAAGTCTTGCGCGTTCGTAGGGATGAGTGCCTACATTGCTCATCTCCACCAGAGCAAGGAGCGCCTTTGGCGCTCCTTGCCAGCAACTGCGGCCCTCGCTTCACGAGGGCAGCAGTTGCGGTGGGCTCACTGCATAAGCCCGCAACAATTTCCAATGCTCACAACTATATATGTGATTTGTTTAAATACCACTCTTACTCATGATGTATTACAATTCCAGATGAATGCACAAAATTAAAAAAAAATGTATCCTGAAAATCTTTTTAACTTCAAAAAAATGTATCTATGCTAGTCAAGATATATTAACTCAATGGAAACTATACGATCTAAATTGTTATAGAACATTGCACATATGTGATCCAAAGCTCTACAAGCTTACAATGAAATAATAGAAACAGCAGAGAAAAAAAACTGGCTGAAGCCCTCATTTAAACTTGCAGGTGACTGGGCTTTGAGGAGGTAAATCCATTTGGATTCCCTTTGTAACAACAACTTGTCCAGCAGCCCTATTAAATTCAAAGCCTGTAGCGGCACTGGTACACCGGCAAAGCCTGCAGGCTTAAAATTCGTTAGAGTTACAGAGCTATTCTATCAACCGTCCCGGGACCAACGGGCCAGAGACGCAAACCATTCTTGCGCACGTTGCATGTGCAGCCATGAACATAATCAATTAGTCAAACCCATAGTTACGGGTCATCATCATTACGTCACTGAAAAATGGAGGTTAGATTTCAAAGCCTTACAGGTTTCAATTTGAGTAACCATCGGACCCGCATTCCAGAAATAATGCAAAATTAATAAATCCATAAATATGATATTCTAGTCCATGCGCCTTTCATTTTATGTATTAACACACTGATTGCCAGGATCGATATAACACAGAAATTAAACATAAAAATAAAGTATTTTATATTGCAGATTTGTGAGCTTGAGAATGTTGTGCCATTATTTCTAATACCTAACATCACTTTCCCTTTAATTATAAGTACAGTAGTGTGTTGATATTTGCATTTACAGTACTATGAATGGGACTTTAACCCCCTTGCAGGTCCTCTCTAGTACCTGTAGGCTTTTTGGCCCCATTTGCGGGTTATAGGTTTGAACGCCAGTGGATTTGTAGCAATTTAATAGCGATTTTCGAGCGTAACAGTTACGGGCTTGACAGATCCAAGGCTTTGCGGCAACGGAGTTCAGATTTCGACAGCACGTAGGGTTTTTCCGTATGTAACCCGCAGATCATTTGCAGGTAGCTTTATGAGGCCAATTTAATACCTGTAAGTCTTGTGGGCTCCGTTAAGGGGAATTTAATAGGGCTGCAGGTCTCCTTTCCTTGGACCTAGTTGCACATGGTCAATTAAGCGGGCCTACAATATTTTTATATCCTGTGCAACTGGAGTATCCAGTTCCTTGTAAACTGCATAGACATGTTCCAGTATTCTGTATTTGACCTGCCCGGAGGTCCTACCCACATAATTGTTATTCAGGGGCAGAGCTACCAGTGGTGCAGGTGGTGCAGTGCGCCAGGGTCCTCCTTTGGGAAAAGCCCCAGTGCAGTGTAATAATTTTTTTTGTGTAGTGTAGGGGCCCCCTCCCCCTGGCCTAGCATGAGTCCTGGAGCTGTGCTGTAAGCAGAGGAGCTTTCCACAGGCAGCAAGCACTACTTTGGGAAAGGGTCTTAAGGAGGGGAGCTGTTATGGGAAGAGGTTTTTGGGAGGGGCACTGAGTAAATTGGTACTGGGGAGCCCAGAGTAAAAACATTTCTACAACATGTATTTGCATCAGGGCCCTCTATTCTCCATCTCTGCCACGGATCTTTTTACAAATACAGTCTAGAATACACAGTTGGGCTCAAAAGTTTGCATACCCTGGAAGAAATTGTGAAATTGTGGCATTTATTTTGAAAATATGACTGATCATGCAAAATTTTTGATTTTATTGAAGGATAGCGATCATATGAAGCCATTTATTATCACATAGTCGTTTGGCTCCTTTTTATATCATAATGATAACAGAAATCACCAAAATGACCTTGATCAAAACTTTACATACCCTTAGTTCTTAATACTGTGTATTGTCCCCTTTAGCATGAATGACAGTATGCAGTCTGTTGTAATAGTTGTCTATGAGCTCCCTCTTTCTTGTAGGTGGTATAGCTGCCCATTTGTCTTGGCAAAATGCCTCCAAGTCATGCAAAGTCTTTAGTCGTCTTGCATGAACTGCATGTTTGAGATTTCCCCGGAGTGGCTCAATGGTATTAAGGTCAGGAGACTGTGATAGCCACTACAAAACCCTCACCTTTTTCTGCTGTAACAAGTGGAGGGTCATCTTGGCCTTGTGCTTAGGTCATAGTCATGCTGGAAAGTCCAAAAGGGTTCCTTGCGCAGAAGAATGCAAACTGTCTGCCAATATTTTCTGATAACATGCTGCATTCAACTTGAGACAGCTCCATAGGAGAACCCTGGAACACATTAATTCAATACATAACAATTTGGATGTTCCACTGGCACGTCATGTGATCTCCCAGCATGCTGGTGATGTTAGGTCACTCAAATTTATAGGTATTGAGAAAGTGAAAATTTCCGATCGGCGTGGCAACATTGAGCAGATACTTCTGCAGAGAGAAGCTTGGTGGATTTTCCACCTAAAGATTTTGGCCCCTTTGGGACTCAATGAAGGCTTCACATTTGCTCCATTCATTTAATGGGTACATTTTAAAATCAAGTTTGGAACTTTAGTCACTGTGGCTATCCTTATCCTTCCTTTCCTTAAAATAAAACCCCCTCCCCCCTCACCACCTTGCCCCCCTAGGATCTTACCCAGGGTTCAGGAGCCAACTAGAGGTTAATCAGGACAGGTAACACACTTACAAGAGTGAACAAATAGGCACAATAGACATGATAGATCATATACTAGGCACAAAATCACAAAAGAAAATAATTAAAGTCAGATAAGAATAGAAGTACATTAAAATAAATCTAAAATTATACCTCGATTGAGATAAAACATGTAGTTATTATTTTTGACATAAACACAAAATTTGATACAAACCAAATGTAGGTACAATGACACCAATAGTATCATGTCATAGAAATTGGAATCAGCATAGAAAATGAACACAATTTCACTGGAATAGAAGAAAGTGTGTCCCAACCTCCGTGATAAAGACACTGTAAATAAGAAATAATTTAAATACTTATTTATTAGAAATAAATGGATTGAGCAGCATTAGAGATACCCAAATAAGTAGAAACACCATAAGAAGCGTCTATACACACACAGTGGGCTGTCTTAAAAAAAAGACTTAAAGATGTAATCTGCCTAGCAACCAATTACGCGTCACGCCGTAAATCGTGACGTAATCACGTTCAATGATGCAAATCGGGCTTAAAAACCTGCAAAATTAGTATTCTGACATTCCCCTGATGAATCTGTAACGAATATACAGGGAAACGTGCCCCAGGAATTACAGTAGGTCTGAAAGTAACTGCTCCCTCAAACAACAATATGGAAGTAAGCAAATTACTCAGCATGGAGATGGTGAAATATAACAACATAAGGTAAGGTAAGGTTTACAGTACCTCTTTGCCTCTCCTTGTCTCTCCCTACTTCCTGATACATTGACAGAGAGCCACATTAAATTGTAGTATGAGCTTCTGTGTTAGAATGGTGAGTAAAGGAATCTAAGTTTTCTCATACCTGTATTATATTATATTAGGCAAGTGCCGTTAACGGGCGGAGAAAAAAAAAAAAACTTTAGAGTCCCAATGTTCATAAAAACCAAAGCAACATAATAGGAATATAAATCTTATTAATTGGACTTATTATATCTTAACTATAACAATTTTTCACAATCAGCATAAATTAGTATCTGCCCAAAAGGGTGGTAGTGCTTACTGTGATAAAATATAAAGTATGAGGGTTTACTAATGGCAGTTTACCTGTTATATACAGGTTTGACCTCCATGTAAATAGTGTAAATAATATATATAATTTTTTTGGTATTTAATTTTGTGGCGTTGTTTTAATAATAACGTTTATGTACAGTATATATACTTGTTTGACTTTTTTCATTAGATTTCGTTGCTACATTTAATAAAAAATAGAGTCTTTGGCGTACCAGATACTTTATGGAGCCAATACAAGTGGTAACCCTAGTCTGGTTCACGTTGTGATTTATATACTGCATTCATCTTGCCATACATTTTTACAAGATTCCCTGTGCCTTTAGAGCTCACCCCCCCCCCCAAAAAAAAACATCAGTGAGTTACCACCATGCTTCGCAGTGGGGATGGTATTCTTTTCCCTATAGGCCTTGTTGACCCCTCTCCAAACAGCACTTATGGTTGTGACAATAAAGCTCTATTTTGGTCTCGTCACTCCAAATTACAGTGAGCCAGAAGTTGTGAAGCGTGTCAAGGCATTGTCGGGCATATTGTAACCGGGCTTTTTTGTGGCATTAGCGCAGTAAAGGCTTCTTTTTGGCAATTCGACTATGCAGCTCGTCATATTGTGCTCATTGAAACAACCACACCGTCTTTTTCCAGAGCAGCCTGTATTTCTCCAGAGGTTACCTGTGGGTTTTTATTTGTGTTCCAAACAATTCTTCTGGCAGTTGTGGCTGAAATCTTTATTGGTCTACCTGACCTTGGCTTGGTATCATAGTTACATAGTTACATACATAGTTACATAGTATTTAAGGTTGAAAAAAGACTTTCAGTCCATCAAGTTCAACCTTTTAAGATCTCCTCTGATCTGCAATATGCGGATTAACTATTAATTCATTAGTTGTTAATTAATTATTAATCAATTATTTAATGTTTTTTTATTATTAATTAGTCCAGAGGAAGGCAATAGAAAAAAAAAAAAAAACACAAGCGAGACTTAGCCAATTGTCTAAAGGGAAATGTAAATAAATTGGATCAATACTGTCTCTCTAATTATCCATGATAACCCTGAATTCCCTTTTTAATTAGAAATAAATATAGTTCCCTTTTAAAGTTATCTATCAAATCCGCTGTCATCACCTCCTCTGGTAGAGAATTCCACAGATTAACCACCCTTACTGTGAAGAACCCTTTTCTTTCTTTAAGGTGGAATCTTTTTACTTCTAACCGCAAGGGATGTCCTCTTGTCAGTTGAAAACCTCTTGGCACAAAAAGCTCCCCTGACAAATCTTTATACTGACCCTGGATGTATTTATATAAGGTAATCATATCTCCTCTTAGACGCCTTTTTTCTAGAGAAAATATGGTTAATTTGGTTAGTCTTTCTTCATAACTTAGCCCCTCCATTCCCCTTATTAGTTTTGTTGCCCTTCTCTGTACCTTTTCCAGCTCTAAAATGTCCTTTTTATGAAGTGGTGCCCAAAATTGTACTCCATATTCCAAAAGAGGGCGTACTAGTAGTGATGTCGCAAACCTAAAATTTTCGCTTCGCGAACCGCGAACGCGAACCGCCGCAAATGTTCGCGAACCGGCGAACATCGGCGAACCGCCATAGACTTCAATGGGCAGGCGAATTTTAAAACCCACAGGGACTCTTTCTGGCCACAATAGTGATGGGAAAGTTATTTCAACGGGACTAACACCTGGACTGTGGCATGCCGGAGGGGGATCCATGGCAAAACTCCCATGGAAAATTACATAGTTGATGCAGAGTCTGGTTTTAAGCCATAAAGGGCATAAATTACCTAACATTCCTAAATTGTTTGGATAACGTGCTTTAAAACATCAGGTATGATGTTGTATCGATCAGGTAGTGTAAGGGTTAGGCCGCTTCACAGTGACAGACCAAACTCCCCGTTTAACGCACCGCAAACAACCACAAACAGTCCATTTGCACAACCGCAAACTCC
The DNA here is from genome assembly GCA_027410445.1 of Discoglossus pictus. NCBI lineage: Eukaryota > Metazoa > Chordata > Amphibia > Anura > Alytidae > Discoglossus > Discoglossus pictus. Next base: position 197,054,575 of record CM050164.1, on the reverse strand, counting down.
CCATTTGCACAAGGTTGGATACCAAGCTAGCCATGTCCCATTCCTTGTCCTCACTGATGTCATTGAAGGTCTCTTCCTCCACCCAGCCACGTACAACACCAAGGGTCCCCGAAAGGTGACAACAAGCCCCCTGGGACGCCTGCTGTGTTTGGTCTTCCACCTCCTCAAAGCCACCTTCCTCCTCTTCTTCAGACTCCTCTCACTGCATTGCCTCTCTCTGCATTATTATAAGGTGTGTTAAGTAGTAATACTCTTATCAGTTTAAAACCTGTTACAGCACATATCAGGGGGCGTGTATAAGGCCTGGATTTTTAGAACCGGGAGATGGAAAAAGATGCTTTGTTGGTCGTATCACTTCAATTTTGGGGCACTTTGTGACATTAGCTTCTTACGCTCAAACATGTCCTTTACAGGCACCTGACTATGGGCAGATGAGCAGGAACTGCTCAAGGCGAGAGACGGAGTGGCGGATGGTTGAGAGGGGGCAAGGAGGACAGCAGTGGTTGACGTGGCTTATGATACTGCACCAGGAGGAGGATGGCGGCTTTGAGTTTGTGTGCTGCTTGTACTCATGTGTTGGTCTGGAGTCACCCAAACATTAGGTCTCAACCTGTAGAGGATAAGGGAACCAGGCTACTCTAGACCTCATTCATCATTACAGGTTTTGACAGATCGGTACTATGCGTCCAAGCTACTGTGACAACAGATATGAGTGGCACTGTGCACTTGCAGAAGTTGGTAGAGTAGACGCTGTAGGTCTGACACACACGCTTGCAGACAACTAACTGCTATGCAATCTATTACAGTAGAATTTTTGTTTTGTTTTAAATGTACACTACTGTTACACCAGATATGAGTGGTGTGTTAAGTAGTACTACTCCTATCAGTTTAATCGCTGTTATGTGCCTTTTTTGGGGGTTTGGTTGTTGAAGGCACAGTGCAGCACCAGAGGCCAGAAAAATTAGGCATGTACACATGCCTGAAAAATTAGGCATTGTTGATCTTGCAGCGAGCAGAGAAGAAGGTAGGCCTGATTCAACGCCCCATTCCTGCATATCCACACTCAGAGATTGAGGGGGCGACCCTTACAATACCACGGGCCAGAGATATAAAGGGGGGCCATCCCAAATAAGCACACATGCGGGGACAAAGGTAGTGAAGGGGACATAGAGGCCCATGGACTGACGGTTGCCATCTTGGCAGGAAAAGGGCCCAGCAATTAAGCCAAACTGACCCAGCACAGGCAGCTACTTGAGTCAAATGCTGTACAATTACACCTTAATAAAGCTGAAACATGCAGCAGCAGGGATTCTAAATGGCCACACGGGGACAAGGAGGCTAACAGCCCCCACAGTCTCTGCACCACTCTTTTTTAACAGATAACCCAAGGGGCTAACCAGGGACCTTGCCCACAAAAAAAAAAGCTGAATTTTATTGGAGGAATTATTAGTGTCTTTACCCCCCAAGAGAGGACATAATATACGGTATCTTTAGACTACCTGATGGCCAAACCTCCTTTAGCCCCAATGCTATCCAAGAAACATTTCAAAACTTCGTTCAGACCATATATTCATCCCAATCCCGCTGCAGCGGATCTGACATAGAGTCCTTCCTACAACAGCAAGAAGTCCACAAAATACCTGTACCTCAATTGGACAGCTTGAACCTAGACATATCCCAAGAGGAAGTTAAATCTACAATCCAAGATCTTAAATTTGGCAAGTTCCCAGGGCCAGACGGTTTTACTCATCTGTACTATAAGAAATTTGAGCCCTTGCTTACCCCCGCACCTAACATCTTTGTTTAACGCTATACTAAATGGAGAACCTATGCCCCCTTAATTGAATCAGGCCGACCTCATAGTCTTTCCAAAAGAGGGTAGGGACCCGAATCTCAAACTGTATTACAAGGCAGCGCAGCTGGCTTTCATTCCTCTGGCGCATTCTCCAAAACACATCAGCGGCTCTGGGTATTTATGGAAAATGTAAACATGTCACCTTATACATGAGATACAGTAATATGGATTCCAGGCCTGTATACTTTTTTGAGAAACTTGAAAAACCCATTGATTAAGCACTCATTAAAAATATGGACGGAGATGAACTGGACACAAAAACTGGACACTCGGGTATCAGATCTTACCCCTATCGTACCCAATCCCCACTTGAAGATACATCTTCCGGAAAGCTCTCTCAGTTGGTGGAAGTCTCAGAACCTACTAAGGGTTGGTCCATGGTGGCATGACGACAAAATAATGACCTTTGAGTGGGTGAGAGATAGATACAATTTACCCCTGGCTGAACACTATAAATTTTGCAGGATACATCATTTTATATATACGATAAGTGGTTGGGGAACCCCCCAAAGAAACACCTGGCTACTCAAAAAATGTAGGGATTCCCCCTTTCAGCCTGGTATTATTAGCCTCATGTATGAACTATTTAATGAAAACTCATAGGCAAACAAACCAGACTATACCAAAGCCTGGGAGAGGGATTTGGGCACCGAGTTGGCAGACAGCACATGGAATAAAAGTTGGCAAGGCTTAAGTAGGGGATCTTTAAATTATAATCTGCTTGAGACTTTAATAAAGGTCCTACACAGGACATATATTACTCCTTTTAAGCTAATAAATGGGATCCAAAACGGAGCAGCTTATGTTTTAGGAACAGTGGTAATGAGGCTACATTTATTCATGTCTGGTGGGAGTGTTCGGCAGTCATAAGACTATGGGAAGAAACATGCTTACTAGCTTCTAAAATGTTTAAGATTGACCTAATAAAATATTTTTTGAAAGAAAAAATACACATAGCTAGTAGTTGGAAAACCCCAAATTAAAACTTTCAGGAATTAATAAAAAAAATCAACTATTTACTGCTCAACGAGAGATTTAACCATGTAGTTTTGGATAGAATCACCCAGTTCCAGACAATTTGGGATCCCTGGATAACATCCCCATTTAGTGCCCCCCAAATATAATAAAACATTTGTTAATGTTTGAAGCGACTTGGGGGGAAGGACCAGAGTGGGGGACCCTGGAGGAGACCCTTCAGAAGTAACCAGCGGCAAAATAATCCGAGGAAAGGAGAGGTCGCCAACTGAAGCCTGCCCTAGGGCAACCCAAGGGCGATTGAGCAGGTTAGATATTGTAAATAATAAGCTACTGCTGGAGTGATGATAGATAATAGGACTTTGGTGTTCCCTGCTGATATACTCTTTACTATTGTCTGTTTTACCATGTCTTAGGTTTCTCTTAAAAATTGCAATCACAGTAAAAAAAAAGAAAATGTATTAACCAAAAAAGTAAAAAAAAGAAGGCCTAGCCACCTAATTTTAACAAAATGTCTTCATTGTAAATATGTATTTTTGCACAACTGTTGTGTTATGCAAGACTGTTCAATATGCTTTCTTTTCCATTACATGCCGTACGCCATCTGACATAAAAATTGAAATTCAAAAATTAGATATTGTTGCAGCCGCTGCTATTGCAGCGGCCAGAAAAATTGACCTTTGTTCCCCAGGCAGAAAGTGCCATAAAACATTGCCTCTTCTTGAACCCTAGTTGGTGGTGGATAATTCACGCAAGTCATCCGGCATTCACAGATAACATACAGCAGCGTGTGGACCATTTATAGCCGAAGGCAGCACATCTCATCAGGCCTTTTTCAGTTGAATGTATCGCCCAGTGTCAGTCCCTTCGGGATCCATCCCTCATTCATCTTTATAAAGGTGAGGCAATCTAGACTTTTTTACCCTAGGCAACTTCTCTTCTCTGTGACAAAACCTCCTGCTGCACTGAAGGTCCTTTCTGACAGGACACTTGAAGCGGGGCAGGCCAGAAGTTCAATTGCAAATTGGGATAGCTCAGGCCACAGGTCTAGCCTCCATACCCAGTAGTCAAGGGGTCATCGCTCCTCAGAGTGTCGATATCTGCAGTTATGGCGAGGTAGTCTGCTACATGTCGGTCAAGTCGTTCTCTGAGGGTGGATCCCGAAGGGCTGATGCGATGTGTAGGACTGAAAAAGGTCCGCATGTCCTCCATCAACAACACGTCTTTTAAACGTCCTGTCCTTGCCGGCGTGGTTGTGGGAGGTGGATTACTTTCACCTCTTCCCCTGTTATATTGCCCTTGTGCTGTGACATCACCCTTATATGCTGTGTAAAGCATACTTGTTAATTTGTTTTGGACCTGCTGCATCCTTTCTGACTTGCGGTAATTTGGTAACAAATCAGGCACTTTCTAGTAGCGTGCACACCCAGTACAGGTCGTTCCCCTTCAGCCTTTTTATACGAGGGTCCTGCGACAGGCATGACAGCATGAAAGACCCCATTTGCACAAGGTTGGATGCCGAGCTAGTCATGTCCCGTTCCTCGTCCTCAGTGATCTCGCTGAAGATATGTTCTTCCCCCCAGCCACGTACAACACCACGGGTACCAGATAGGTGACAACGAGCACCCTGGGATGCCTGTTGTGATTGGTCTTCCTCCTCCCCCTCAAAGCCACATTCCTCTTCTGACTCCTCTTCCTCACAATCCTCTTCCAGCGTTGCCGCAGGTCCAGCAAGCGATGCTGATAAGGCTGTTTCTGGTGGTGATGGTGACCACAACTCTTCCTCGTCACGCTCATCTGCGGCCTGATCCAGCACTCTTCGCAGGGCACGCTCCAGGAATAAAACAAATGGTATGATGTCGCTGATGGTGCCTTCGGTGCGACTGACAAGGTTTGTCACCTCCTCAAAAGGACGCATGAGCCTACAGGCATTGCGCATGAGCGTCCAGTAACGTGGCAAAAAAAATCCCCAGCTCCGCAGAGGCTGTCCTAGCACCCCGGTCATACAAATACTCGTTAATGGCTTTTTCTTGTTGGAGCAGGCGGTCGAACATTAGGAGTGTTGAATTCCAATGTGTGGGGCTGTCACAAATCAAGCGCCTCACTGGCACTGAAATGGCCACACACCTTTCTGGCCTGCTTCAGGACGTCCTGTAAGCCTGGATACTTATGGAAAAAGCGTTGTACGATCAGATTATACACATGTGCCATGCACGGCACATGCGTCAACTTGCCCAAATTCAATGCGGCCAACAAATTTCTTCCGTTGTCACAAACCACTTTGCCAATCTCTAGTTGGTGCGGAGTCAGCCATTGATCCACCTGTGCGTTCAGGGCGGACAGGAGTGCTGGCCCGGTGTTACTCTCTACTTTCAGGCAAGTCAACCCCAAGACGGCATGACACTGCCGTATCTGGGATGTGGAATAGTATCTGGGGAGCTGGGGGGGTGCCGTTGATGTGGAGCAAGACGCAGCAGCAGAAGAGGACTCCGCTGAGGAGGTTATGGAAGAGGATGGAGTAGGAGGATTAGAGGAGGTGGCAGCAGGCCTGCCTGCAAGTCGTGGCGTCACCAACTCCTCTGCAGAGCCACGCATTCCATGCTTGGCAGGCGTCAGCAGGTTTGCCCAATGCGCAGTGTAGGTGATATACCTGCCCTGACCATGCTTTGCAGACCAGGTATCAGTGGTCAGATGGACCCTTGCCCCAACACTGTGTGCCAGAGATGCCATTACTTCCTTTTGCACAATTGAGTACAGGTTGGGGATTGCCTTTTGGGCAAAGAAATTTCGGCCGGGTACCTTCCACTGCGGTATCCCAATCGCTAAAAACTTTTTGAACGCCTCAGACTCCACCAGCTTGTATGGTAAAAGCTGGCGGGCCAAGAGTTCAGACAAGCCAGCTGTCAGACGCCGGGCAAGGGGGTGACTTTGTGGCATTGGCTTCTTACGCTCAAACATGCCCTTGACAGACACCTGACTGTGGGGAGATGAGCAGGAACAGCAAGAGGCGAGAGACGGAGTGGTGGAGAGTTGAGAGGGGGCAAGGAGGACAGCAGTGGTTGATGTGGATGAAGATGCTGGACCAGGAGGAGGATGGCGGCTTTGAGTTTGTGTGCTGCTTGTACTCATGTGTTGATCCCATTGGCGTTTTGTGATGTGCCTTCGCAAAGCAGTTGTACCTAGTTCGGTGTTGGACTTCCCATGACTCAGTTTCTTTTGGCACAGGTTGCAAATGGCATCGCTGTTGTCAGAGGCAGACACACAAAAAAAATGCCACACTGCTGAGCTCGGCGGTGACGGCATTCTTGTGGTGGCAACAGCATGCGTTGATTGGCGTGCTGTCTGGCTGACCCCGGGTGCTGATGCATGCTGTCTGACTGTGCCACTAGCTCGTTGCGATGACCTCCCTCTACTTCCAACTCGTCTCCTCCTCCTCCCTGTCTCCCCATCTGAACTTTCCCCCTGTTCTTCTTCTCTTCTAGCGGGCACCCACGTGACATCCACGGACGCATCGTCACCATCATCACCCGCCTCACTTGTATATGACAACTGAACAAAGGAAGCAGCAGCGGGTACATCATCATCATAATCATCATCACATTGTACATACATGTGTGTAATGCTGCCTGACTGAGACATATCCCTGTTATCTACATTCTCTGGCAATAATGGTTGCGCATCACTCATTTCTTCAAACTGATGTGTAAAAAACTCTTCTGACTGATCAATTGAATTGGCTGTGGTACTAGTGTTGGTGGTGGCGGCAGGCGGGTGAGTGGTAACTTGAGAGTTGCCCGAAGCTAAGCTGGAGGAGGATGGTGCGTCAATGTTCCAAGCGGAAGCTGTAGAAGATTGGGTGTCCTGTGTTAGCCAGTCAACTATGTCCTCTGAACTTGTCAAGTTCAGGGTAACTGGCCTCTGAACACTGGGCATTATTTTAGGGCCAAAGGGAATTACAGCACCACGACCACGACGGCCTCTGCGGGGTGTCCTGCCTCTGCCTGTCATTTTTTTTAAAAATGTGGACTGTTGGTACCCCAAATAGATTGGATTGGTTGAACTTGGCACAGTACTTGTAAGCAAGACACACACTCTGGTTAGCGGTCAAGCAAATGAACTTTGATTGACGGTCATTCAAATGCACTTAGATTTAAGAAAATAAAAGTTTGGGTTTTTTAAATGTGGACTGTTGGTACCCCAACTAGATTGGATTGGTTGAACTTGGCACAGTACTTGTAAGCAAGACACACACTCTGGTTAGCGGTCAAGCAAATGAACTTTGATTGACGGTCATTCAAATGCACTTAGATTTAAGAAAATAAAAGTTTGGGTTTTTTAAATGTGGACTGTTGGTACCCCAACTAGATTGGATTGGTTGAACTTGGCACAGTACTTGTAAGCAAGACACACACTATGGGTAGCGGTCAAGCAAATGAACTTTGATTGACGGTCAGGCAAATGCACTTAGATTTAAGAAAATAAAAGTTGGGATTTTTTAGAAGTAGACAACTAGTAAACAATATTATATTGTATGCGTTGTGCACACACAGTATAAGCTGTGAGCCTGACACACACACTTGCAAGCAGGGGCTAGCAGGGAGACAGGCAAATGAAATTAGATTACACAGAAAAAAAACAAAGAAACTGGACACTGAATAAACTTGCCTAGCTATTGATTTTCCTATTCAATCAGCATCACCTACACTCTACCTCCTCTCTGTAAGACTTCAAGTTAGTTATGATTCCAAAATGGCTGCTGTCCATGAGGTAGAAGGGTGTGGAAGGGAGTGTATGCTCCTGATTGGCTGGAATGTGTCTGCTGACTGTGACATGCAGGGTCAAAGTTTGCTCAATGATAAAGTATTGGGGGCGGGTCGAATCTCGCATATGTTCGCTGTTCGCCGGGAACAATCCGCCGGCAAACTATTCGCGACATCTCTACGTACTAGAGATTTGTATAGTGGCAGAATTATATTTGCTTCCCTGGCTTCTATAGCCTTCTTATTACATGCTAATATTTTATTTGCCTTTGCAGCTGCTGCTTGGCTTTGAGCACTGTTACCTAGGTGGTTGTCCACAAGCACTCCCAAATCCCTTTCAATATCTGATACACCTAGATTTGCTCCATTAAGATTATAAATTGCATGGCTATCTTTCCTTCCCAGATGCATAACCTTACATTTATTCATATTAAATCTCATCTGCCATTTAGATGCCCATTCCTCAATTTTATGTAAATCCCCTTGGAGGGAAAGCACATCATTATCTGATTTAATTACCTTGCACAACTTTGTGTCATCAGCGAAAATGGAGACCCCCCACTCCAATCCTACCTCTAAGTCATTAATAAATATGTTAAAAAGGAGAGGACCTAATACTGAACCCTGAGGAACCCCACTTACCACATTAGTCCAATCGGAGTATGTTCCATTTACAACAACCCTTTGCTTCCTGTATTTTAGCCAGCTCTCAATCCATGAGCAGATATTTACTGCAATTCCTGTATCCCCCAGTTTGCCAAATAGTCTCCCATGTGGCACTGTATCAAAAGCCTTTGCAAAATCCAAAACGACTACATCCACTGAGTTGTCTTGATCCAGGTTCCTACTACCCTCCTCATAGAAACTAATTAGATTTGTTTGACATGACCTATCCCTCATAAATCCATGTTGACTCCTACTTATAATCCTGTTCAAATAGACATATTCTTGTATATTATCCCTTATTAACCCTTCTAAAAGCTTCCCCACTACAGAAGTTAGGCTCACTGGTCTATAGTTCCCCGGATTTGCTCTTGCTCCCTTTTTAAATATAGGTATCACATCAGCTTTTCTCCAGTCATCTTGTAGAGACCCTGTGTTGAGTGAATCTTGAAAAATGAAATATAATGGTTTGGCTATTACAGAACCCAGTTCCCTTAGTACCCTTGGATGTATTCCATCAGGACCCGGGGCTTTATTAACATTTATTTTTTCCAACCTCTTTTGGATTACTTCCTGTTTTAACCAATTATTTGGCAAAGGTAGTGTAGCCCCATTATGTTGCGTAGTCCCAACCACTTGTACCTCCCTTGTGTATACCGAAGAAAAGAACCTATTTAGCTCATCTGCCTTTTACTGGTCACTAATTTTCAGACAGCCTGTTTCACATTTTAATGTTCCTATAGATTCCTTCCTCACCTTCTTCCCATTAATATACTTAAAAAAATATTTTAGGGTTAGTCTTACTCTCTTTTGCAATACATTTTTCATTTTCTATTTTAGCCAGTCTAATTGCGCTTTTGCAAGCCTTGTTGATTTCCTTGTATTCTGTCCCCTCTTGTTTGTATAATTTAAAAGCCTGTTTTTTACTCTGTATCTTGATCTTTAAATCATTGTTAAGCCACATGGGTTGTGATTTACTCCTTTTACTTTTATTCCCACACGGTATATGCCGATGTGTATGTATATTTAGTAAGGATTTAAATGTTGTCCATTTATGTTCAGTGTTTTTACCTATCAGTTCTCTGTCCCAGTCTATACTTTGTATTGCTGCCCTTAGACCGTTTAAAATCTGCCCTTTTAAAATTAAAAGTTTTTGTTGGCCCCTTAAAATTTGTTTTTTTAAATTCAATCTCAAATGAGACTGTGTTGTGATCACTGTTTCTCCAATGTTGCCCTATTTCAACATTTGATACAATATCAATATTATTTGTAATGAGTAAATCTAAGATAGCTTAATTTCTAGTAGGCTCCTGTGTAACCTGGGCCAGATAATGTTCCCTGAGTGTACGCAAGAACCTGCTCCCCTTAGCTGAACTGCTGGTCTCATTTATCCAGTTTATTTCAGGGTAATTAAAATCTCCCATTATTAGAACTTGCCCGTGCTTAGCTGCATTTCCAATCTGTAACAATAATTGTATTTCCTCACTTTCAGTTATATTTGGGGGTTTATAGCATACGCCTACTAATATTCTTTTGGAATTTGCTGCTCCGCTATTTAACTCTACCCACACACATTCAACTTTATCACTAGGTCCACCATAAATATCTTCTCTGACTATAGCCTTAAATTCAGGCTTAACATACAGACAAATCCCTCCACCTCGTTTACCATTGCCTCTATCTTTCCTAAATAGGTTATAACCATCCAGATTACCAGTCCAGTCATGAGATTCATCCCACCACGTTTCGGTAATGCCTATCAAATCCCATTTTTCATTAATTGCTAATAATTCTAACTCTCCCATTTTTCCTGGCAAGCTTCTGGCATTAGCAAGCATATACCTTATGTTATGAGTCTGTAGTTCTGAAGTGCCTGCCACTGTACTTGAATTACTTAGTACTACCTCCCTATTGACTATACTACCCCTCCCCCCATCTCCTCCCCTATGAGTTGTTAATTCATCCCTTATACCCCCCACACCTCCTACCCCATTACTTATATCTAGTCCCTCCCCCTACCTACTAGTTTAAAAACTCCTCCAGCCTTTCTACCATCCTATCCCCTAGTACAAAAGCTCCCTCATCATTAAGGTGCAATCCATACCTACTGTAGAGATTGTACCGACGTGAGAAGTCAGCCTAGTGCTCTAAAAAGCCAAACCCCTCCTTAGTGCACCACATCTTTAGCCACGCATTAACCTCCCTAATCTCCTTTTGCCTCCCTGGGCTAGCACGTGGCACTGGTAGTATCTCAGAAAATACTACCTTGGAGGTCCTTGCCTCCAGCTTATTACCTAGTTCTCTAAAATCATTCTTTAGGACACTCCATCTTCCACTAACTTTGTCATTGGTACCAATATGTACCAAGACCGCCGGTTCATTTTCAGCCCCTCCCAATAATTTGTCTACCCGATCCACAACATGACGAACCCGAGCACCCGGGAGACAGCAAACTGTTCGATTGCTGGGATCTGGGTGACAAATCACCCTGTCTACCTTCCTAATAATAGAGTCCCCTACAACCAAAACCTGTCTGTTGTTCTGCCTATTCTGCCCTCCCTCTCCTCCAGTAGAGCTGTTCGCCCGGAATTTAGAGATCCCCGAATTTTCCATTTCTTAATAATTGATTGAACAGTACTGACTGGCATTTTCAAGGCTCTGGATATTTTTTTATTTCCTTTTCCATCTTTATGAAGTTCTATTACCTTGTTACGCAGATCTTTTCTGCTCCCCATGACTCAATATCTAGCCTGCGCAGTGCATTCACATGAGAGCTAACAATCTCATTGACTATTTATACACAGACCCTAATTGCAATTTAAAATGCCACAGGTGTGGGAAATTAACCTTTTAATTGCCATTTTATTCTGTGTGTTTCGCCTTGTGTGTCTGTAGCAAGGCCAATAATTCAAGGGTATGTAAACTTTTCATCAGGGCCATTTGGGTGATTTAGTCCATCAAGTTATTTTTTTTAAGATCTCCTCTGATCTGCCGCATGCAGATAAATTGTTAATTGTTAATTGATCCAGAAGAAGGCAAACAGAAAATCTTTGCCAGTATTCTTGAATGGAAAAAAAAATAATTCCTTCCTGACCCCAGATACTGTACCTTTCAATCAAACTCCTCCCTAGATCAATACTCCCTCTCTAATTAACCAGGATAACCATGTATGCACTTTTTATTTAATAATATATCTAATCCCTTTTCAAAGTTACATAGTTACATAGTAATTGAGGTTGAAAAAAGGTTTTTAGTTCATCAAATCAACTTTTTTAAATCTCCTCTGATCTGCAATATGCAGATTAATTGGCAATTGGTCCAGAGAAAGGCAAACAGAAAAAAAAAAAAAAGTGAAACTTAGCCAATCGTCTCAAAAGGGAACATAAAAATAATTGCTTTCTGACCCCAAATACTGGCGATATAATTCCTCCCTGGATCAATACTCCCTCTCTAATTAATTAGGATAGCCCTGAATGCCCTTTTTTAATTAAACATATATCAAGTCCCTTTTTAAATTTATCTATTGAATCCACTGTCACCACCTCCTTTGGTAGAGAATTCGACAGATTAACCACCCTTACTGTGAAGAACCCTTTTCTATCTTTTCTAACTTCTAACCTCAAAGGATGTCCTCTTGTCATTTGAAAACCTGTACAAAAGTTCAGTTCAAGTTATACTGACCCTGGATATATTTATATAGGGTAATCATATCTCCTCTTAGATATGGTTAGTCTCTCTTTAAAACTTAGGCCCTCCATTCCCCTTAATTTTTTTGTTGTCCTTGTCTGTACTTTTTCCAGCTCTAAAATGCCCTTTTTATGCAGTGGTGCCCAAAATTGTACTCCATATTCCAAATGAGGGCCTCCCTTGTTTTTATACCCTTCTTAATACATGCTAAGATTTTATTTGCCTTTGCAGCTGATATCAGATACCCCTAGATTTGCTCCATCAAGATTTTAAATTGCATAAATCCATGCTGACTCCTACTTATAATCCTGTACAAATAGAGATATTCTTGTATATTATCCCTTATTACCCCTACTAAAAGCTTCCCCACTACAGAAGTAAGGCTCACTGGTCTATAATTCCCCCGATTTGCTCTTGCTCCCTTCTTAAATATAGGTATCACATCTGCTTTGCTCCAGTTATCTTGTAGAGACCCTGTGTTGAGTGAATCTTGAAACATTAGATATAAAGGTTTGGTTATTACAGAACCCAGTCCCCTCAGTACCCTTGGATGTATTCCATCAGGACCTAGGACATTCATAACATTTTTTTTTCCACCCTCTTTTGGATTCCTTCCTGCATTAACCAATAATTTGGTGATGGTAGTGTAGCCCCGTTTTGTTGCAGTGTCCATCATTGGTATCTCCCTTATGTATACAGAAGAAAATAATTTAGCTCATCTGCCTTTTATTGGTCACTAATTATCAGACGGCCTGTGTCACATTGTAATGTTCCTATAGCCTCCTTCCTCGCCTTCTTCCCCTTAACATATTTAAAAAATACTTTATGGTTAGTCTTATTCTCCTTTACAACTAATTTTTCATTTTCTATTTTAGCCAGTCTAATAGCCCTTTTGCAAGCCTTATTGATTTCCTTGTACTCACATAGTTACATAGTTACATAGTTACATAGGGCCTCATTCAATTGCAATTTGGTCAATTGAATAGGGCTCTAAATAAGCACTTAGCATATTTATTTAAAATATTTTTTTTCATTAGTGAAAACCTTGCTTTTGGATAGATGCTTACTAACTAAAAACTTCTTTAAAAAAATATATTACGGTATGTGCTTTTTTAGAGCCCTATTCAATTGGCCAAATTGCAATTAAATGAGGACCATAGTATTTAAGGTTGAAAAAAGACTTTCAGTCCATCAAGTTCAACCTTTTAAGATCTCCTCTGATCTGCAATATGTGGATTAACTATTAATTCATTAGTTGTTAATTAATTATTAATCAATTATTTAATGTTTTTTTTTTTTTTTGTTGTTTGTTTTTTTTATTATTATTAATTAGTCCAGAGGAAGGCAAATAGAAAAAAAAAAACACAAGCGAGACTTAGCCAATTGTCTAAAGGGGAAATGTTAAAAATGTGGATCATTACTGTCTCTCTAATTATCCTTTATAACCCTGAATTCCCTTTTTAATTAGAAATAAATCTAGTCCCCTTTTAAAGTTATCTATCGAATCCGCTGTCACCACCTCCTCTGGTAGAGAATTCCACAGATTAACCACCCTTACTGTGAAGAACCCTTTTCTTTCTTTAAGGTGGAATCTTTTTACTTCTAACCTCAAGGGATGTCCTCTTGTCAGTTGAAAACCTCTTGGCACAAAAAGCTCCCCTGACAAATCTTTATACTGACCCTGGATGTATTTATATAAGGTAATCATATCTCCTCTTAGACGCCTTTTTTCTAGAGAAAATAAGTTTAATTTGGTTAGTCTTTCTTCATAACTTAGCCCCTCCATTACCCTTATTAGTTTGGTTGCCCTTCTCTGTACCTTTTCCAGCTCTAAAATGTCCTTTTTATGAAGTGGTGCCCAAAATTGTAATCCATATTCCAAATGAGGGCGTACTAGAGATTTGTATAGTGGCAGAATTATATTTGCTTCCCTGGCTTCTATACCCTTCTTAATACATGCTAATATTTTATTTGCCTTTTGCAGCTGCTGCTTGGCTTTGAGCACTGTTACCTAGGTGGTTGTCCACAAGCACTCCCAAATCCCTTTCAATATCTGATACACCTAGATTTGCTCCATTAAGATTATAAATTGCATGGCTATTTTTCCTTCCCAGATGCATAACCTTACATTTATTCGTATTAAATCTCAACTGCCATTTAGATGCCCATTCCGCAATTTTATGTAAATCCCCTTGGAGGGAAAGCACATCATTTTCTGATTTAATTACCTTGCACAACTTTGTGTCATTAGCGAAAATGGAGACCCCACACTCCAATCCTACCTCTAAGTCATTAATAAATATGTTAAAAAGGAGAGGACCTAATACTGAACCCTGAGGAACCCCACTTACCACATTAGTCCAATCGGAGTATGTTCCATTTACAACAACCCTTTGCTTCCTGTCTTTTAGCCAGCTCTCAATCCATGAGCAGATATTTACTGCAATTCCTGTATCCCTTAGTTTGCCCAATAGTCTCCCATGTGGCACTGTATCAAAAGCCTTTGCAAAATCCAAAAAGACTACATCCACTGAGTTGCCTTGATCCATAAAGCAGTCTCTGTCCCCTCTTGTTTGTATTATTGAAATGCCTGATTTTTACTCCGTATCTTGATCTTTACATCATTGTTAAGCCACATTGGATGTAATGTACTCCTTTTACTTTTATTCCCACTTGGTATGTAGTGATAAGTATGTATATTTAGTAACAATTTAAATGTTGTCCATTTATGTTCAGTATTTCTACCTATCAGTTCTCTGTCCCAGTCTATACTTTGTAATTTCCCTTAAACCATTAAAATCTTGATGGCAGTTTGGTGGGTTTAACCAGAAGCACTGTGGCTCCCATCTAGCTGATCCATCTGGGTGGTACATCACAGTCTTCATTACATCATAATGTATCTTAAAGTACTTTCACAATATATGTAATCCGTAATCTGTTAAAGGTGGAGTTTGAGATGTACCGTATTGGTCCGAATATAAGCCGCACCATTTTTTCAATTTCGAAGCTTGGAAATTACGGGTGCATCTTATATTCACCACCTTGCCGATTTGCGCGCTTAATACTGTTGAGCAATTAATTCTAGTCAATCATCGCTTTACCAGTATTTGAAAGTGCGGTGTTGACTATTAATTACATTTACGGTGCTACGAACAGGTGTTTAACACAATTGCGGGTAGGATTTGCTTCTACATTTGCGGTTTACGGGTCTGAGTGCCTGCGAAATTTAAGCAATTGAATAGAGATTTACAATTTAGTGTATGATTTAGTGAATTTCGGCCTGTAACCTGCAAATCCGTTTATATCCAGGTTTTGTCTTTTTTTGTTGTTGATTTTACTGGTGCGGCTTATATACAGGTGCGGCTTATATTCGGGCCAATACTGTATTACTAAAATAAACATGACAGTGAGGCAACATTACACGAACAAGAGACATTACAGTGGGTACATTTGGTATAGAGGTATTTGTGAGAGAGGGAAAGAGACCTCAGTGAGAGTGAGACATGATGGTGGTAGAGAAGCATCACAAGGAGATAGACATAAAGGAATATCTAGGAAGTGACATAAGAGGGAAAGAGAGAGTGAGACAGGCATGGGAGGTAGATATCAGGAAGAGAAAAACATCAGGGAAGAGAGAGGGTGAGAGACATTGAATAGAAGGGGGAGAACAGTGAGAACAATGTCAGGGAGAGAGGTTGAAAAACAACATTGGGTAGAGAGTGACAAACAGTGTGGAAAAAGAAGGAGAGCGATATCAGGAAGGAAGGTAAATATCTGAACTGAATAAAAAGAGAGATACATGGCATGGTGGTGAGCACAGTTAACTGGTATAAATACAGAGCACAGAGTAGTAGATGGCAAAAGGGATGGGGAAAGACAAAAAAAAATGAGTGATATGGGTGGGCAGCAACATAGGGCATACATCGGAAATGGTTACTATGGTGTTTTGATTCATTTAATAGGATATAGATGTCATGCATTTAAACCTTGTATCTTCTCTAAACAACATGTTGAAACATTCTACAAAAACATTTATAATAATGGTAATGAAAAAATAATATCCAAATTAAATATCCAAATTTTGTATTCATTTTTCTTGTCATTTTTAGAATTCAAGTTTATTATTTTTTATTACATTCTGATAAATATCATGCAGATTAAGAAACATCACAATAAAGTTCACCATGTATATACTGCGCTACCTACAGATTATTCTGAAATCCATAGTTTGAAATAGTTTATTTGATCTAATATATGACACATCCAATGGGGTCATATAATCAGTGATAATGTCACATTTGTAGTGGAGTATGAAGATATAATTTTATAGTTAATGAATGCCATATTCTTTTCAGTAATCCATACAATACATATTGTATATCATATATTAAAATCATGCACCTGTAGACATAATTCTATATATGTATAGAGCCCTTGATAGGCTGAATAGTTATGTGACCATGTGACAAACATGCAGGTAGTGACATGCTGGTACCAAAGATGGTCAGACGGTCAGCATATGAATTGTCAAATCAGACTCCAGAGTAGTATGAGGCCGAGTAACCCTGTGGAAAGACCAGAACACAGTGTTATGTTGGTGCTTATAGCAATACTCTAATTGTATATATGCATTAATTTGCTACAAATCTGAGTTGTGCATAAGGATAAGTAATATTTCTTCACCCGCTCTGCTTGATAATGATACTTTTTAGGGAGATGTACAAAGGTGGAGCCTCCTTATAACATATGAATTAGACATATTACCTACACTGTGTATTTACAGTATATCAAATCTTACATTGTTACACTTTACACTGTATACTGTATGTGAGTAGGATATTAGCGTGCTTTGTTACATGCACAGTCACTGCCCTATGTACATGTGTAGGGTAATATCTCATTTACATACATTATACATTACATTATATTACATGTTATCTACACTGTATACTGTGTATGTGTATGCATAACCTTGCAACTCATATTACCTGTGCTTATAGTGCTGACTGGAGCTGAGTTTTCCATTGCCGACACTGAGGAAGATGCAGAGCACAAATTATTATTTGAGAGTCAGAGAAATTATCTTTCAGTCGGTACTCCGTTCTCCTTACAATTATTAATGGTTCTGAAAAATGCTCGAGTTATACTAAGGTACATAAACCTGCACAGTTTTCGCTTGACTATTTTTAGTCACCACCAAAATAAAATTGAATCAGAAATGCCCTCATTACACTAGCAGACATTAGACTGTAAGCTCTTAGAGTTACAGATTCTACATACTAATACATGCCTCCCTCTTCATGCTTCTGCTATATAAAGAACTGTACTCAATATGTTTGCACAGAATAAAAAGGGGAATGTGCAACTGGTGACCTGAAGTTTTAAGGAACTGCTCATATTCATTAAAAGGTCTACATCTATATCACATGGGCTAAGTATAGATTCATGCTATGTTATTCTTGGTTAACCAGTCTTTAGAAACTGAAATTTAAGAACAAAAAATATGCTTGCTTGTTTGTGAAGTGTGTACCAAGCTAACAACATTAACAGCTGTGTATGCCATGGACAAAAATACATTTTTAGAGAAAAGCAGCTGTTTTGAATTTTCTGTGCAATTTGAAGAAACCCTTTTATCTTTGTTGCATTATTTCCTAGGAGTTGGATCATGAGGAAGTTTTTTTTATCTACAATTGGAGGGAGCAGTTGGGGAGGACAGAACAGTCCAGAACGTTGTGTCATATAACTGAATCTGACTGAAATTGATACCACATCCTTTCTCCCTCACATGATAGTTTCCTCAATGCATGCAAGATCTGCTTTCCAGAAATGTCATCCTCTCATGCACACCATATACATTTCCATGGTCTAGCAGAGCCATCACAATCTATTCTATTCTAATTTAAAAAAAATAGCTTTATTAGATTTTCTAATTATTAATTCTAATTATGCTTTTAGTCAAACTCAACAATTTTAAACATATATATTTTTCATTATACATTGGTGCCTTAATAAAGTGCTACTTTTCTGTTAGGGGAATGAAACACACTAACGTAGAGAATGTATAGAGGCTCCCACAGTCCTTTTATATATCACTGACCAGTTTAAATGAGGAACATGACATGAATTGATATTTATCTTACATGCTATACATGCCACCCTTTAATCTTAACAGAATTTGCCCCTAGGGTGGCTGTTCTGAGGAGAAAATAATCATACATTAAATTATTACTATGTTTTGCGTAAATATGAGGTGTGGTGAGGCCCATCATTCCATTTCCATATGACCTTTATGATTGTGCAATATGTCAACCAAACATGTGAATTATCTGAACAAGAAAAGCTTTGCAAAGAATGAGAGGCATTTTCTCTTTGGCCTAAAGGAAATTATGTACGTAAAGCACAGTCTCTGGAATATGTGGCTGTTCAAGTATCTGACACTCGTAAGAGTGCATTTCTGTATTAGTAGATATATGAACACTTACCATCACAACACTTGGTGACGTTGTTGAACACAAGGTCTATGGGGCAACATTGAGAACCAGAGAGCAGACAAGACTCATCTTCAAGGCAGGGTTCTACTCCACTCCCATTTTCATCTGAATTACACGTACAGCTGTCGCCGCTGCATTGTTTGTTGTTACAGCTAGAACAAAGGACACCTATAAAAAATATATATACTTATCAACCTGAGACCATAACATGCCTCCTCTTCCCTAGCACAATGCACAAATTAAACTTAAGTTAAAAACTTAATTTTCTTAAAAAGGTTTTTTGGTTTAACATTCCTCTACTGGCAAAAACATTTGTTGGGCTTACTGTGCACAAAACGTTTTTGGGCAATTAACTAGACCATATGGTAGTTATTGCTGCAGCACTGTAAATATATAGAAATGGAAAGAGTTGATGAAGCCAGACTTAGAAAGTGTTGCAATAATCAACATAGTCTTAATGATCAAGGATTATTATCAACATTGATTGACGATTCTCAGGCTTTTTTTCAAAAGATATTGATTTCTGTTTCTCTCTGTTATGCAGAAATGAACCAGTTACTGCCCCAGCCATTCCTATTGATTTACCTGGGCAGAGCAGGGAAATACTGAAATTCCAAGCACAACATGGAAATACTGAAACTCAGGACTGTGTTGGTCTCTGTAGGACAGAACCTGGGCAACAATGACATAAAGGATGCTCTTTAGCATGCACAAGATTACTAGTGGTCTAGTAGTAAAGCTGTTTCCACTGAGAGGTAGTTGGTGGCTGTTTTAAACTGCAGATAATAGACTAGGATGTGAGACTTTACCAAATATTTTAAACTCTGCAAGCAAGAGATGTACCTGTCTTAGTGAGGAAATGAATCCCATCTGCACAGTACAAGATAAGTTAACTATTTGACCAATCCCCATTACATGCCTCCCGAAATTATATCTCATCCCACAGAGTGCCCCAAAATTTAAAAAAAGCATACAGGTACTTGCAACCCCAAGTAGAGGCAGAAAAAATGTCTCACAGATGCATGGACCCTTCAAACCTTATGCCATGCTACCTTAACTGTGTTGGGTTTGAAGCTTTATTTTTCAAATATGACACAAGGGATTATAACGCTACCCCATGAACCAGGGGATCCCCAAGATCCCCCCTCAATACCCGCTACCTAATATGATTCTGGGGGTCGTCTTGGGTTTCCTCTTGCTACCTGCTGTGAGCCATGGGATCCCCCAGGATTACCACTTCCCACTCTCTACCCCCCATACCATGTGAACCTCTGTGATACATATCATTAACTCCATACCATGTGGGTCCTCAGAGGATCACATTATATAACTAATTATAACCATGAGGACCCAAAAGGATTCCCATGGCACCTAACGTTAATCCATGTGCCGTGGGGGTGCACATGGACCAAGGGAAGGTATTATGAAAAACTTGTTACCAGGCAATACAATATTAAAGGTTTTTATTTATAGTATGATTTAGACCCAAAAGTAATTACCCAAAGTAATTCAGTTGTGGATTCTATTGTTTAATCTCCTAAAGATTGGAAAGAACTCAAAGATTTAAAAATGTTTTTTGCTTAGCTTAAAAATATTTACCAGTATTTTACACATTAACAGGATTGCTATACTGGTCATACACTAGTTTAATTTATTTTATTTTATGATTAAAAATAACCGATCTTCAATAAAAAAATATTGTTTAAAGAAAAACAATTGTAGCGTTAGATAGGTAAGTGTAAGCTTTAGCATTGCAGTCTCCAAAAAATCAGCTTGAATTCACCCCCTATGAGCCGCGTATTTATATAATAAAAAATGGATTTAGGAGCACATTTTCCTAATAGGTTATTCTAAAAATGGTTTGCTTGCAGTGGCCACTGTAGAGAAGGGTCAGAGAAAAAAACTTGTGATGATAGGCATGAGGCCTACCGATCACCACTGAAAACCTCTACCTTATTTCTTCTCCAGTTTCCCCACTGATTTTACATTGGGAAGTAGGCATATATGATACTGGACCTGTTATGACTCCCCTGGAGGCAATAACTCCCCCATACTCCTTCCTAAATAGGGCTGTAGTCACTTGCTATTCCTCTCCCTGATCACCTTTTCAGTCCCTGCTAATTATAGCACAAGATACAGGACATTTTAACAATGGACTGTAATCTTAGTAATAACCAACCTGGTGGGATTATCTAGCTGTGGACTGGAAATGTACATTTTATAAATGAGTTAACTAGTTTAGAAGGGAACTTTGAATGCGTTTAAGTTTGTGATGTCATTCCCATCTCACCCTGTAATGGGATTATCTCCCATCCCCAACCCCCAATTGACAAGTGAGGTACTACAGAGAACTAATTGAGTGAACTGGTTAAGGGCAGGCTATTTAATTGTGTTTGTAGGCTGAACCAAAGTTTTATTGTTCTGTTTGCCTATAAATGTTTTGTTTAAAATAAAGTGAACAGTACCCTCTTGGGACTGAATGCAAGTGTCTGAACTGTATCTCCAGCCATCTACATCTGGTCCTGAGGCTGACCAGCTACTCTTAAATGGTCCATGTGCAGATGACCCTTACTTCATCACTGTGCAAGGATTCTTGCTGTTGGGGGTTGCAGGTCGTATGGAAGCCAGGAAGGTTGTATTGTGACAGACCAGTATCCAAACAATCTACAGGGTAGATCCTTTCATATTTCCCTGGAAATCTAATAAATCTAATAAGGTTGGAGGTAACAGTTCTTACTGAACCCACAATGCTAAATGTCAAATGTAAGTTTTGAAAGCTACACTATATTTTATTGTCAAATACTGATTTCTTGCCAAGCAGCTACCACATATAATAGTTGTCAAACTGCAAGTCATCATCACGCTTTGCAAGCTCACGTCGTGAGCTCGCAAGGACTGCGCCCCTTTGCAAAGCGAGGGACGCAGTTCTGGCCGCAAATGCGGTCCTCGCAAAGCGTAGGGGCCGCTTTTGCGGAGGCGGACATAAACTGCAATGAGCTCTACGGTGCCTCACCCGCGGTTGAAAACAACCTAGAAAAGCGGGACTTAGAAAAACAATAGCGGCCGAACAGCTGCCGACCCGCGCAAATGCACAAACACCAAAAGCACAACATCAAAAAAATACCACATAAAACAAACATCACACACAGCCAGGATGTCTGGGAATGAGCTTGCACACAAATTTAAGTAGCATTTAAGACACTTGAAAATCGGCTAAGCGAGAAGAAAAATGGCGGACGAAAGAAATGAAAACATGGCTAAAGGACAGAGAGCCATGAATATCACCGTCAGACACGTACGAGTTAGCCAGGAACGTAGCACATACAAAATATACCATTACAACGGACGGAAAATGCTTGCGAGCCAAGTAACACATAGAAAAAAGACGCCATTTTACAACACTTACTTACAACTCATAACATTAGGATTCTAAAATGGCGCTTTACCCGCCTAAACAAATGGTTTGGCCTTGCGCACGCAGCCTATTTACACTGCACACTTGGCACATTGCTGACACTTTCTCCTCACATGATCAACACTCCAACTGTACATTTTCAGATGCAGAAAAATCCAAATAGATTGTTAGCTCTTCAGGATATTGACTGCTGCATATTAAATAGAAATAGGTAAAGTATCTTGATTTATTAATTCATATTACTTTATTAATTCACTGTACTTACATCTTTTTGCCATTTTACTTATATATCTGTCTTCGCGATGACCGCCAAAGGTGATCTTGCAAAGCTGGACAATTGAAGTATACGAGGGGATAGGCTCACAATGAGCGCCAAAGGTCCACAGAGGAGCAAAAGCCTTACATTGTGTGGCAAACACCATTGCTATGGCTTAAAATGTTATTGCCCCGCCATTTTTGACAGGCAAGTTGCTAGTTATAACTATATTGTATAACCACTACAGTGGCTCTTTAAAGGATTGAAGAATCACTGAAATACGAGGGGCAATAAAATACCAAAATATATGAAGGTGAACAGATCCCATTTCTTTAAAGTAAATATCTGCCCCTCTCCTCTAATAAATTAAGAATCCGCTTCCCTTTATTTAAGTGATTGCCATTAATAGACGTCACCTATCCTTTTGTGGGCCCTGCGCCATAAATAGTTCCACTACTAGGATAATTGTGTAATATAAAAATTATGTACATGATTATTTTGTTTAATAATGAACAGTAGAGAGCAGTATACTACCATATTTCAGAAGACTTTGCAAACGTAATTGCATTTTTTTACACCAAAGTTTTTTCCTTTGCCTGATATTTCCATTAGTGCTATTGAACGCTCTGATCTATTAATATAAATTGCTGTATATTTCTGAGAATTCTAGCCATCTTCCCACATATAGAAGCAGATACACAGAAACCAAAATGTTGAATTCTTCTACAAATATTATTACATAATCAGGGCTTTTATTTATTTTTTGCATTTTATATATATTTTGCCCATTTTCTGTTTGTTAAAAGAGCATATTGTAAATATGGGCCTACAATGTGAAACTTTATTTAACTCTGTTTTTTAAGTGAAAATATAATAGTTCAGTGAAAGGCATGCTGTTGCTTTATTTAATTTATTTTATAAATCTATAATTCTATGAGTGTAAGCCTAGGGGAACCTTTAAGAACACACATTGAGAGAGTCTTGTGGGCTCGAGGAGACGAGGAGTGGGGAAAATGTTGCATACAGTATTCAATGGGAGCCTCACAAGCTCAAGATGTGGGTTGCATTGGAAGAGTTTCAGATACTCATGCGATATTGCTTATCGTGTATGTGGCATCTAATCAGAACTATTTCCTTTTAAAACAGCTTGAGCTCTACATAGTGGACTAGGAGGCATACATGGTTCACACTGATATACTTCACCATCTTCTTGATGAAACATCATATATGGTAACAAGCACATCTCACCACAGACATACACAGTAGGGGGACTTACTCTGAGGAGCTGAAAAAGAAATATACAAGGGCAATATTAATATGTAAAGTGTGGGATTCCATTATTGTTTATAAAATGCCTGTTCAATATAATAGTTAAAATGATCCAAGACAGACAGTGCTGACATCATAAGCTTGTAATTTGTTAGTCTCATGGGTGGCAAAAAGCTGGTAACACAAATGTATTTTTATGGAACAATCCCTGGTACCTCGAAGAAATGGCTGCAGCTAATACCCAGCCTAGATTTAGAAATCATTTATGAAAAATACTAAAAAGTTGTTAATGTATTCATTAATTTATTCTACTGGGGATCTGATTGCCATTGAGCTGCATCATATCTTCCTAAGAACAATCAAAGATGCAAAACCCCACTAGGGTGAGAAACCTGGAAGCAATTTTTCTTGCCTTTCGGTGGGCTTATATCTACCTTAAATGGCAAAATTCCGTTCTTGCCTCACACTAGAACTATTTGTATTTCCATATTGTTTTTATTTATAAACTAGCCACTTGCCCATCACAAATGATGGCATAATATTTTATATTTCTAATACCCCCCCTCCATCTCTTTCCCCCCTCTCCTTTTTCTCTTATCCCCCTCTCCCTCCCTTGTGTCTCTCCCCAACTCCCTTCCCTGCATCTTTTCACCCCCTCTCTCCCCTGTCTGTTTTCACCCCCTCCCTCCCCTGTGTCTCTTCCCCCTCTCCCTTTCCCTTTGTCTCCCCCCCTTCCCTCTCTCACTCCTGTGTCTGTTTCCCCCCTCTCCCTCCCCTGTGTCTCTAACCCACCTGTCCCTCCCAGGTGTCTAATCCCCCTCTCCCTCCCCATGTATCTCTTCCCCTTCTCCCTCCCCTGTGTCTCTTCCCCACTCTCCTTTATCTCTTCCTCCCTCTCCCTCCTCTGTGTCTCTTCCCCCTCTCCCTTCCCCCGTGTCTCTCCTCCTTCCCCCTCTCACTCCCCTGTGTCTGTTTCCCCCCTCTCCCTCCCCTGTGTCTCTAACCCACCTCTCCCTCCCCTGTGTCTATTCCCCCTCTCCCTCCCCATGTATCTCTTCCCCCTTCTCCCTCCCCTGTGTCTCTTCCCCACTTTCCTTTGTCTCTTCTTCCATCTCCCTCATCTGTGTTTCTCCCCCTTCCCCCTCTCACTCCCCTGTGTCTCTTTCCCCATCTCCCTCCCCTGTGTTTCTCCCCCATCCCTCCTATGTCCCCCCTCTCCCTTCCATCTCTTTCCCCACATCTCCCTCCCTGTGTCTCTTCCCCCCCTCTCCTTTGTCTCTTCCCCCTCCTTCCCCTGTCTCTCTCCCCCTCTCTCTCCCCTGGGTCTCTTTCCCTCTCCCCCTCCCTGTTTCTCTTCCCCTTTCCCTCCCCTGTGTTTCTCCCCCCCTTCCTCCCTTTGGTGTCTCACCTCCCTCCAATCTCTTTTCCCCATTTTCCTCCCTGTGTCTCCTTCCCCCCTCTCCCTCCACTGTGTCCCCTTTCCCCCTCTCTTCCTCCCCTGTATCTCTTTCCCCCTCTCCTGTGTCTCTTTCCCTCCCCTGTGTCTCTTCCCCCTCTCCCTCCCTTGTGTCTCTTCCCCCCTCTTCCTCCCTTGTATCTCTTCCACCCTCTCCCTCCCCTGTGTCTCTTACCCCGCTCTCCCTCCCCTGTGTCTTTCCCCCTCTCCCTTCCCTGTGTCTCTTTCCCCCCTTTCCTGTGCCTCTTAATACCTCTTCTTTGTCTCTCTCCCCCTCTACTGTGTCTCTTTTCCCCTCTCCCCTGTCTCTCTCTCCCTGTCTCTTACCTTACCCTCTCCCACCCTCTTGCTGCGCAATGCGCATGCGCAGCTTTTGACGTGCATTGCATATGTGCAACTTGCGGCCGTAATTGCGCGCTTTACACACAAACACAATTACGACAACTATGTATGTGAAGTATTAATTAATCTATTCATTTTACATTTTTGTTAGCATGTGTTTAAGGGGAAAGCATGTTAGCAACAATGTTTCATTATAAAACTGAATATATATTTTGTCTATCTTACCTGAGCAGATTGGCAGTCCTGTAGAGAAAACAAGATAGAGATTTTATGGTACCTACATACTCAACATTTACTGTCTTCCTAAGCAAAACATTAATAGTATTTTATTTAAGCATAAAAATATAACTAAAACCTTCATAAACTTTATAAACTAAACATTTGCTGTATTTCTACACTCAATGTTCAAAGAACCTTTAATAGAAACCTTCAGGGCACTTTTAAATCAAATATAACAGTACACCTACAGAAAATCTTCAAGGCATCTCTAAACCAAACATGAGAGCACATCTCAACCAAACCTTTATAAAATACCTTTGGCGGAACTACTGCTGGTGAAGGCGATGCAATGTTCCAGGGCCCTACCTCTAGGGGGCAACAGTGCAATCTAATTACAGTAATTCTTTTTTGAAACTCATTTTTTTTCTTTTTATAGTAGGGTGGCCACTACCCCACCCAAGCCCCATAGCCCCCCCCCCCCCCCCCCAATCATCACCCTCACCAGGATCCCCCACTTGCTTAGCCTGGTCAGCATTAGCCCATTTAGATGCCCCATCTGCCCCTCCCTCCCTGCTGCGGCAGGGAATCACAGTTGGGGCCCCCTGTCTCAGCAGATAGATATGACGGCAGGGGAGGCACAGAAGTAGCATCTAAATGGACTAATGCCGATCAGGGTAAGCAAGTGGGGTGATCCTAGTGAGGGTGAGGATGAGGGAGGCCTAGGGGGAATGCGCTGGGATAGGGGAGATTCCCCCCCAAAAAATTAGATTGCACTATATATATACATATATATATATATATCGCACAGTATCGCACAAAAGTGAGTACATCCCTCACATTTTTGTAAATATTTTATTATATATTTTCATGTGAAAACACTGAAGAAATGACACTCTGCTACAATGTAAAGTAGTAAGTGTACAGTCTGTATAACAATGTAAATTTGCCTCAAAATAACTCAACACACAGCCATTAATGTCTAAACCGTTGGCAACAAAAGTGAGTACACAGTTGAAATGTCCAAATTGGGACCCAATGTGTCAATATTTTGTGTGGCCACCATTATTTTCCAGCACTGCCTTAACCCTCATGGGCATGGAGTTCATCAGAGCTTCACAGGTTGCCACTGGAGTCCTCTTCCACTCCTTCATGATGACATCACAGAGCTGGTGGATGTTAGAGACCTTCCGTTTGAGGATGCCCCACAGATACTCAATATGGTTTAGGCCAGTCCATCACCTTTACCTTTAGCTTCTTTAGCAAAGCAGTGGTGTTCTTGAAGGTTTGTTTGGGGTTGTTATCATGTTGGAATTCTTCCCTGCAGCCTAGTCTCCGAAGGGAGTGGATCATGCTCTGCTTCAGAATGTCACAGTTGTCATTCATAGTTACATAGTTACATAGTAATTAAGGTTGAAAAAAGACTTTCAGTCCATCAAGTTCAACCTTTTAAGATCTCCTCTGATCTGCAATATGCAGATTAAATATTAATTACTTAGTTGTTAATTTATTATTAATCAAATCTTTGGATGATATCTAGATATCCATATACAGATTTAAGACTATTAAACCTAGTCGTTGGATGACAATAGAAAATCACATGGTCCAAAATTATTGGAGTCATAGAAGATTCTCACAAGAAAGCCCTGATGGATCAATTATGATTGCCCTTTTTGTATACCTCAAACTGTGGGGTCAAATAGGGTGAGAGTCAATCTGAAATATTACTCACTATAAATTTTAGACCACAAAGTGATCTGCACTAGGGCTTCTGCACTTTCTCTTCCCCTCCCACTTTTTGTCTTAGCAATAGCTTGCAACACTTTTGTGAACAGTCAGCACTCCCCATAGCAGAATATTGACATGCTCAGTCAGTTACTACACAATGACACCACCTGATATCATCCCTACTCTTTGATCCAATCACTAGCGCCACTGCAACTCTGGGAACTACCATTAGCAGAAATACCTTCTACTATCAAGAAACCAGACAAAGTGATAACATCCTTATGCATTTTCATCGGCACAAAATATTAATAAAATATCTACCTAATGTGAACACACAACAATCACTTGCTACATCCCTATTTGCTCAATTATCATTGTTGGACCCCCCTCAAAACCAGGGTAGTCCATTGGGCTTCCACCATCCTTGTGCTTTGGGGTGGGGGGCACATTAACCATATGGGGCTTCCTACTGGCCTAACATAAACACGTTACCAAAGTGCCATGAAAGTCCATAGAGACCCCCACAATTAGATTACCAAGGGGAACTATAGGGACACCCTTGGTAACGGGTTAAGGGTCTTGATTAAAGCCTTGGATAATCTCTAAATAAGTATCAGATCAATAATGACTAAATCATTCTATACCAATTCTCAATGCACCTTTAAACTTAGTTTTCTGGCTTGCACTATTTGTGATACCATGGTGGTGGAAGTTATGTTTGTGAGAGGGATATTTACATTTCTGGAAAGCAATGCTTCCTAATGCAAGCTGAGTGCTTATGGGCCTGTGAGGGGGAAGGCTGTAGTGTAAATTTTGTCCACATACAATTAACTACCAAACTTGTGACTTCTCACTGCTCCTTGTTCACCAACCCTCCCTCCACTAAGAAAGCTCTTAGGAAATTATGAAACAATAACATATTGGATTCACCTATTTATGAATCAAGTGGTCAGAAAATTCCAATTTTCTCTTATGTTCATGGCTTACATAGCTGCTAATGTTAGTTCATAACATACTTGACAAATAAGTGTCTTTTTTAACTACAGGTTAACTAAATGAATTGAAATACATATTACATACATATTATTGTATAGCATATATAAACTCTTCTATTTAAAAAATAATTAATTATGGATACCTATAAGTAACAGGTACATATAATGTATGTACAGTATATGTATATAAAAACGAATTATACTTACATAATATAAATGAATTTATATAAACAGCAAGTATATAAAGTATAATGTATACATATTATATACAGTTTTGAACCCAGCTAGCAATATTTATTTAGTACATACCTGTATTATTATACAGCACATTTCTTTAGTAAAAACAAATTATACTTACATAATTTAAGTGATGTACAATAGAATGTATTAATTAAAGACAGATGACTTGGTTCAAAACTGTATATAATATATATACATTATACCTGTTATTTACGTGTATACATATACATTATTGTTTTTCAGTTCTTCAGTTGTGTCCGTCTTGCACTGACTATATGGACGCAGCATGCCAGGCCCATCTTGGATGATCCTATATGGTAGAGGTCACAGCTTCACTGAGATACACAAGCCCCTTCAACACGACAAGGTAGTGATCCAGATACATATACATTATGCAAGTATAATTTACTTTTATTAAAGGAAGAGCTTTATGTGCTATACTATAAAATGTTTTACAAGGTTTATTTTTAGTAAAGTGCTTCTTTCCTTCTAGAGGGGATGAATCACACTAACAAGTGTAGAAAGGTTCCCTGTCTTATTACACTTAGGTCCTGTCCCTTGTGTTCATGGCTACGACCATTTCTCCACTTACAAGTGACATCATCTGTGCATGTGTAGTTGCAAACATAAGCTAAACAAGATGAGGGATATAAGCGAGGGAGAATATGAGAGGCAAAATGGCAATATGAGTGGTAAAATAAAATAATTAATCCCATAATATTTGATATATTTTAGTAAAATGTTTATAAAAAGTTTAAAATAGATTAATTTTGTCTGAGATCAAAGGCCCTTTAAATTAATTTATTGTAACCATCTTTAAAGGGCCAGTGTTAAACCTATTTTTTTAGTTCACTGTTAATTTACATTATATATACATGTACAAAAATTAGCAAATCAAACCTTTTGCAGAAGATATTATTTAAAAACACAGTTTACCTCATAAATGACCACTGCTGTTCTCCTTCCCACCTTTCTCGTTGTACTGAGCACTACTGAAAGGGTGTGGATTACTTATTATAACATTGTTCAAGCCTTATTAAGACAGACTAATCAATGTTATTGCAGTTGAAATCATCCACTTCCTTTCAGTAATGCTTAGGGCAACAAGAAAAGTGGAGTTAGGTAAAATGTGTTTTACAATTATATTTTCTGGATAAAATTTAGATTTACTGCTGTTTGCACATGTATTTTTAATGTTAATTAATGGTGAACTAAAAATAGGTTTAACATAAAAAGTGCATGGACTGGGGGACTTCTAAAACTGTCCAAAATCTGAGCAAACATACTAGGGTAAAACCAAATCGAGTTTTGAGCACCTTACTCATGAGTGGTGGGCAATACTGATAAAATTCTGAACCTATTCCAGTAGGACCTTGATTTCCAGCATTTTTTTAAAAATAGCACTAGCATAATAAAACTTGTTACGGTACCTGTGTGAATGATGGAGCAGGTGATGAGTAGAATACAGATAATCTTCATCCTTACTACTGCCATTTAGCTATTGTCCCTGTGTAGTTAGATAGTATTCTCTATTTCTACTCTACCACCAAGATATAGGTCTGAGTTGCTTGTGGGTGGGGTGTTAATTGATTCCTGATATGTGTACTCAAAAAATATAGACTCATCTCAGGTTCCTTTTAAACTAGACAAATCTGTCCAGCAAACATGAAGAGACATTGGGAGTCTCTGCAGATAACAAAGGTACAGTATGTGTCAGCAGCAGCTTACCAAACCTGGAATGGACGGCCTATTATTATAATGCAGAAAATAACTGCAATCTACTTAGAGTGAATAAATACATTCCTATGGCAGATTTCCACATTTGAAGTTGCCAAAAAGGAGCCATTACATTTAAATACCTGTCTCCTGTATACTGTGGATGGGCAAGGAGCATAGTGTAATCTTGCCACATATAGCATTTTCACTGACTCTTGATTCATCTATAACCTATCCCTTGCCCTCAGTGTACTTTGAAACCGTTCTGTGAATACATCAAAAATGATAATCAGACCTGGGCATTTTACAGTTCTCGGGCCGTCCCTTTCTGGCCCACTGGCCAGATGGGGCCCGAGGACCGTAAATGCCCAGGTCTGATCATATATTTATTTGGACTATGAACACAATGTTATGGCACCCGATGCACAGCCCAGGAGGAGGTTACTGAGCAGAGCTCCCCAGGCTCTGGACTGCCCGGCCTCCTTTAGTCCCTGTTCCGCATCCCATTGCTCAGTGGTTGGGGATCCTTCCCCTGCCCGAACTTCATACATCAGGGGAAGGGAATTCCTAGTTATGTCATGTGACCCTGCAGTCAACCCTGAGGGTGAATATGGCTGCTAAGGGGCTTGGGGGGATGAATGGTGCGACAAGGGGGACCTGTTTTTTTTAGGGGGAGTGAATGATACTGCTGACAGGCCCTGTTTTTTTTTGGGGGGGGGTCAATGTTGCTTCTGAGGAGGCTCGGAGGGTTGTGGGGTGAATATGGCATCTGAGGTGGTTGGGGGTTGAATGGTGCTGCTGAGGGGGGCCTGGGGGTGTTGGGGGTAAATATGGCTGCTTAGGGGCTTGGTGCAACAAGTGGCCCTGTTTTCTTTGGAGGGGGGTAAATGATGCTGCTGAGGAGGCATTGGGGGTTTTGAGGGGATGAATGGTGCTCCTGAGGGGCCCTGGGTAGTGAATGTTGCTGCGAAGGGGGTCATGGGGGTGAATATGCCTGCTGAGGGGGCCTGGAGTGAAAATGGCTGCTGAGAAGGTTGGGGGTGAATGGTGCTGCTGAGGTTGCCTGGGGAAGTCTTGTGAATATTGCTGCTGTGGGGGTTGGAGGGGTGAATGGTGCTGCTGAGGGGAGCCTGGGGGTGTTGGGGCGAATGGTGCTGCTGAGGGGTCCTGGGGTGTTGATGGTGAATGGTGCTGCTGAGGGCGGCTGGGGGGGTGAATATTGCTGCTGAGGGGGGGCTGGGGGTTAATATTGCTGCTGAGGTGGTTGGAGGGGTGAATGGTGCTGCTGAGGTTGCCTGGGGGTGTTGGGGAGAATGGTGCTGCTGAGGGGTCCTGGGGTGTTGATGGTGATTGGTGCTGCTGAGGGCAGCTGGGGGGCGGTTGAATATTGCTGCTGAAGGGGGACTGGGGGTGAATATTGCTGCTGAGGTGGTTGTAAGGGATGAATGGTGCGGCTGAGGGGAGCCTGGGGGTGTTGGGGCTAATGGTCCTGGGGTGTTGATGGTAATTGGTGCTGGTGAGGGGGGCTGGGGGGGTGAATATTGCTGCTGAGGGTTGGCTGGGGGTGAATATTGCTGCTGAGGGGTTTGGAGGGGTGAATGGTGCTGCTTAGGGGGCCTGAGGGGTGAATACTGCTGCTGAGTGGGAAGGAGGGGTGAATGGTACTGCTGAGGGGGCCTGAGGGTGTTTGGCAAGAAAACAAGTTTATTTATATATATATATATATATATATATATATATATATATATATATATATATATATATATATATATATATATGTGTGTGTGTGTACATATATGGCACTGGAGGGTGGCCCTCAACAACAGTCCCAGTTTCTCATGCGGCCCCTTTGGCAAATTAATTGCTCGCCCCTGGTTTAAATGTATTCTGCAGTGATTATACAAATATGCAGCAGAACAGAAAGCCGGACGGCCTCTCTCTGTATCTACAGAACACACATATTTATAGTTGCTCTTTATATACACACATTTATTTTATGTATTTATATTTATATAGTACTTTTCTTCAAAGGTAAATTACAACTGTAAGGGAAAGGCAGAGTGTATACTCTAATTGAGTAGTGTGCTATAAAGTTAAACCTGGGACTTTCGTTCAAAGAAAGGGTATTTGATTTGCGAGTCTGCAATGCTATTTCAGTTAAAAGAGTGGCCTTATCTTCAAAGATTTGAAGGTTTGGTTTTCAGAGGACGTATTGTTGTTTTGTTCTTTTTTTGTGCTACAATTTGCCTTTTGTGCAAAAGCTGGATAAATCTTCAACAGTTTAGAAAACAAAGCTCTAACATTTCACTTCTTATCCCAGCTTAAGTTACTGAAATGAGCAAGAAAATATTAGTCTATCTGGAGATTAAGGTGAATGCTATCAGTTTGATATCTTCAGGATATCCTATGTACAAATGTTGCTATGGGTTTCTGTTGAGCCAGCCTGTATTTATAATAAAGATTAGTATAATTGCTAAATAGAGACCTCTTTGAGGTTATTTTACATTTTTTATATTATGGATTGTTTACATGACTCACTGTCATGGATAATATTCCTCCTTTAATTCAGAAATGAGTGTGGCAACAGTTCTGTTTGTTGTGGCTGCCCTCATTAATTTGTTTACACACATGAATCTGACTGTATTCTACCCTGGGTATGTTGGGAGAGTCATGCAAACCACTGAGATCTAGAGCATCAGTTAATACTTTATTCAGAAAATTTCGTAATGTATTGTGTTCAGTATATTATGATAGCAGGGAATGTACAGAGAACAGAATTCCAGGTACTGCTGGTGACATTGTGTAATCCACCTCTCTGTATCTGGTGAGAGGGGTAGTGCAAGGTGGCGTGTTTTATGTCACCATTAAAGGCACAGCACCTCATTGCAATGGAATTAATATGAGCAACATTAAATGTAGCCCGTACAACTTACGGCTATATTAATTGGCCTAGTAAAGCAACCCGCCGACGACTTGCGGGGTAGGGGCGAGAAAACCCTACGGTAAGTGAGAAATCGACTTGCGAGGCCGCAAATCTTTTAATCTGTCAAGCCTGTAACTGTTACATTTCCAATCATGATGTTAAATTGCAACAAAGCCACTGGCGTTTATCCCATAACACGCAAATGGAGCCAAGAAGCCAAAGAGTGCTAGAGAGGACCCGCAAGGGGGGTAAAGTCCAATCCGTAGCACTTTAAATGCACATATACACACACTACTGTACTTTTATTAGCAAGGAAAGTCACGTTAGGTCTTAAAATTAATAGCACAAACATTTTTCAGGCTCACAAAGCGGCCCCCAAAAAATACTTTATTTCATGTGTAATCTCTGAGTTATATCAATCTGGGCAATCAATGTGTTAATACATATAATGGAACTCGCATGTAATAGAATATCATATTTATGGCTTTATCAATATTGCATTATATCTGGAATGTGGGTCCAATCGTAACTCGTAATTGAACCCCGTAAGACTTTAGTTTGAAATCCAACCTCCATTTTTCTGTGATGCAATGATGACGATCTCTGTTTCCATTGGCTCCATCTAAACCCATAACTACGGGCTTGATTGATTGATCATGTTCATGGCCACGCATCCAACGTTCAACAAATGGTTTACAGTTTTGCGTCTCAAGCTCGTACCTAGGAGCATGTTCTAATGTAATAGCTCCATAAATCAGCCAAATTTAGAACCCACAGCCGTTGCGGGTCTCACGTTGCACATACAGGCTTGGAATTTAATGTGGCTCTATGTATACTAAGTAAAAGTTGCATGTAAAAATCTAAATTAAAAACTAAATCGGTTCGGAGTGTATATAGCATTCAGTGCTGGATTTGTAACTTTAGATAACTGATTTTATGTAATATCCCTTTTTTAAGTTTGCTTTTTAAATAGCTTGTTGTACACACACATACACCAATGCAAATGCTTGTATGTCACTGACATATGACAGCCAGTTGTTGATTCTGTGGTACAGTATTTAGAAGGATGTAAATTGTGATAGGAGATATTCAGCCCTATTAAATTCGAAGTCCGTAACTCCAACGTGAAGCTTGCAACGGCTGCAGGCTTGAAATTTGGCAGAGTTATGGTGCTATTAAGTTAGAATGGGCTGCGAGCTACGGGCTTGAGACGCAAATCGCAGCTTGGTCATAGAACGTTGGATTTGCGCCCGTGCAGACTATCAATTAGTGTAGACCGTAGTTACGGGTTTAGACGGAGCCAATGGAAAAGAGATTGTTAGCATTACGTCTCGGAAAAAGGGGCAGTTAGATTTCAAAGTCCTAAGTGCTACAATTACAGTTTGTGATCGGACCCACATTTCAGATGAATCCAATATTAATAAAGCCGTAAATATGATATTCTATTACATGCGAGTTACAGTATATTTATTAACACATTGATTGCTGGGATCGATATAACATGCAAATCAAACATGAAATAACGTATTTTTTGGGGCCGATTTGCAGGCTTGAGAATGTTGTGCTAATAATTCTAAGACCTAACATTACTTTCCCTTTTATGTAAAGTACAGTAGTGTGTTTTTATTTGCATTTACTGGGCTACGTATTTATCTTTACCCCCCTTGCGAGTCCTCTCCAGCTCACATTAAGACGTTAGGCCTTGGGCTCCATTTTTGTGTTACGGGCTAGCTCGCGGGTGACTTTGTTGCAATTTAATAGCATGATTGGATTTGTAGCGGTTACGGGCTTGACAGATCAAAGGATTTGCAGACTGCAAAGTTCCACGTTCACGCAGGCATTTTTCGTCCGGCCTGCTTTATGGGGCTAATTTAATAGTCATAAGTCCTAATATCAACTTTACGGTTTACGTTTTAACACGTAGCCCGCATTTAATGGGGCTGATAGTCTGTTTTTTCTACTTGTAATAAAATTTCTGACCTTATTTAATTTTTGGACTTTTGATGACTTTGGGTTAGCTCTTTCCCTTTATCATATATTTTCCTTAAAACACTATAGCTTATGCAAGTTCTGCTGAGTTTTTTTTCTATAAATCTACCACTCTGTTACACATAGTACCTCCTCTTGATCCAACAGCATGTAACACCAACTGATAGTGTTTTGTTCTCTCTATTCTCTTTCATGACCTATACTGAATCTTTTTATGTGAAAGCTTATTTTATTAAAAGACCACAGTGGTTTAGAAAAAACTTCATATGTTTGTGAGGTATATGGCCAACTATCCTTAGCAACCATGTCAGCTATTTTAGTCATGAGCATAAATACTTTTTTTAGAGAAAATCTTTATGAGAGCCGGTGCAGTTTGTCCCTAAGGAGGCCAACAGTTTCCTGCAGACAGAAGACAATTAACAACTCATTTCAAGGGATTGCTGGTTCTCCCACTCACGGGAGACTTGCCTGGCATTTGATTCTGGCCTGCCTTTAGGAGTAGGCACAGTCTGATGAGGTTGGGAATCAACATTATTTTACAGGTACACAAACATTTTAATATAATGGATTCCCAAAGGGTGAAGATCAAATAGTGTAAGTGTCTCAGGAATGGGACAATATTTAAAGGATAGCTTATTTCAAGATTTATAATCTTCATCATGGATTTATACTAAATGTAATAATGCAGAGGAAGTCTGGAAGAAATGGGTCCATATTTCAAAGTATTTTGGATTCATCAAGTATTGATAGCTTTTGGGGATTGGATAAGAGGGGATTGTAAAGGGAGGGTGATTTGTTATTTAACTGAAGGTTGAATTCAGCTTTTAGTATTTAACACCTCATTCTTTCCTCCACACATGCTCTGAAGTGGGCTGTTGCAATTTTAAACTGCAAACTCTGTTCCTGTAGAAATGTAAATATCACAACTCTCTGAACAGGTTAACATTTGTGAATTTGTTTGCTGTTTGAAATGTTACAGATACTCATAGCAATCTGACCCCCACCATTGTCTGGAAAACCACCTGGTGCTGCCTTCATATGACAGCCACCCTAGGGGTACCCCAAGCCTGGTAATTTTCCCAACGTCTTTCCTCTAGGTCTCATAAGTGGAGGCTTTGACCCTAGTTATAGGAACATAGTAATCAGTTAACCCCAAATCTTCACACAAGCATAAACCTGGCCGCCCAAACCTTCTGTCTCTGACCGTCTGTTGGCAAATTATCCCCTACAGAGCTATAGAGAGAAAAAAGTTTAGCCAGATGGATGACTTCATAAGACTTCCAGGCACCTACACCAGAGGGAATTTAATAGCCCAAACCTCATCACAGTAACTTCACTTGTGATTGTTAAATGGATTATTGCAAGGGGATCATCATGGTTGGTTAATGTACTACAAAAATATGTTGTAATTTTCCTATTGAAGTATGCTCTGTTTGGAATATGCATAACTGAGGTGTGTCTTTCATTCTAGAGGGAAGGCATTTTATTCTTGGTAATTATTATTGCTGCACCTTATACTGATATCCTACAACTTGTCCTCTAACTGCTAAACAAATTAAAATTGGTAACTTGTCCTGGCCTGCTATAGAATTAGTGAAACTTGTCCTATCTCCGGTTGACTATCCTGTTAGCAGAGATACAAACAGACCTTCAATCTTTTCAAGCCCATCCAAGAAGCGGGTTGTGACAGTAAACATCACGGTAAATCATGCAACTTTCATAAAGTTATGGATGCCTCTAGGATTTAGCAGAGGAATTAATATTTATTTTTAGTTAGAAACTAGCTTTATGACATTTTCCTTGACTAATTTTGTTTTTTATAAAATACAATTTCTACAAACATATATTTTCATCAGACAGTGGTCCTTTATATTCTCCTCTCCAAGTTGGGCTTGTTTATCCCTTGCATTCTTGTCGGTAATTATATGAGCCCAGAACTGCAGTGTTTCACAGTTCAGTGTTCAAACCAGACTAATCTCCAGAACCTCGTGTTTTAAGAAAACTGTCTATTACTTAGAGGGGAATTATTTATTTTATTAATAATTGTATCTTACCAATAGGTTGAAAATTATGTAGCTTTAAAAAACATTCAATATCATCAAAATGTATTCTTTAAGAATGTCATAGAGGAGCTATTGTAAGTTTGCGAGGTTTCAATTTTGCATGGTGCTTTAAGGTACGAACAATATACGTTTTATTTTAAGATCAAACACAGGACTCTTCATTCATAGTTTTGGATTGTACTCAACCCATGTATAGTGCTACAGAATATGTTGGTGCATTACAAATAAAGGATAATAACAATAAAGTAGTTACAGTATATCAAGAAGTCTGATGTTCAGCAAAAAACATAATCAATTTTTCTTATATCCCAGCTCATCTTTTTTCACTTACAAGTATCCACACACCCTACAATGAAAAATGTTTTAGTTACTCCTACCCCATTACTCGTTACTCCACTCCTGTAGGTTACAAGCTCTCTCGTACTTGTTTTATTTGTGCTTAATTGCTTTGTTGTCATTAGTTTGCATTTTTAGTTTTCTCCAAAACCTGTAAGCAGAGCAAATGAAAAAAGATTATACTTGATCATTCTCCTCTCAAATATAAACGCATCAATTTTTTAAAAATGAACCACTATTCATAACTTATTTACTACCTAATCACTCTTATACATTTATTTTCAATTGACTGATCCGTTTTTGTAACACATTTTGCAGAGATAAGCTGACAACACATTGTATTATTGTTCAGAAATCTATTAAATTACTATTATACAATGTGTAAAAAGAATGAATATAGTCTCCATAATCAAGAAATATTAGTACTAAAATATTTCAGCCCATAGTAAATAGATGGTCCATTTAATTACAATTAAATGTCGTTGAGCAAGATTTTTTTTTCCTGATTAGTGCATGTGTCTGATGACCAGACTGAGAATTCAAGAGATTGACAGCCTTATTAAATTGCAAATCAGCTAATAGAAAATGGCTCTATATAAGCACATAGCAT
Organism: Discoglossus pictus; assembly: GCA_027410445.1. Taxonomy (NCBI): domain Eukaryota; kingdom Metazoa; phylum Chordata; class Amphibia; order Anura; family Alytidae; genus Discoglossus; species Discoglossus pictus. Next base: position 197,016,590 of record CM050164.1, on the reverse strand, counting down.
ATTTATTTTACAGAAGTTTTTAGTTATTGAACTTCTATCCAAAAGCAAGGTCTTCATTAACTAAAAACTTCTGTAAAACAATATGCTATGTGCTTATATTGAGCCATATTCAATTAGCTGAATTGCAATTTAATAAGGCTGTCAGTATGGACGAAGCGCCTCATTCAATTGAGCTGTTCGGGAGATCCGGGCTCGTAAGTGGACGTTGCAAGTTATTTTGCTATTCAATTCGCTGCCGTTTGCGGGCTTCGATCGAGTTACTGGCTCCGAGCTGCGATTCATTGCTATTTGTAAATTCGCAAGTTAATGCCCTCCAAGCCTTTGATCTTTCACAGCCGCAAGTGTCCTGAACGCTAAAATTCCTCACATACCACTCTGTCAAGCCCACAAATGGCAAATATCTAATCACAAGTTAATGGTACAAAGAAGTTCTTGCAAAGGGCTTAATGACGAGAGAGAACTTTAAAAGCAAATAAAAAAGCAATACTGTACTTGTATTAAGAGTGAAAGTGATGTTAGGTCTTAGAATTAATAGAACAACATCCTCCAATACTTTATTTCATGTTCAATTTTCGTGTTATAATGATCATGGCAATCAATGTGAAGTCCTACAGGCTTCAACCTCCAAGCACGTAGGACTTTGAAATCCAACCTCCATTTTTCAAAGTCCTACCGGCTTGGAGATTAAAGCCCGTAGGACTTCAAAAATGGAGGCTGCATTTAAAAGTCCCATGGTCTTCATGATGACGATCTATGTTTCCATTGGCTGTTTCTGCATCAGGAGTTACGGGCATGCTCCCTTAAGATATTCAAGCCAGCAAATGCTACGTCTGACGTCAATGGTTTCCGATTTTTGCTATCGCCCCTAACTTGCGGCCACGGTCAATTGATTGCACCTTAACTTGTGGACGCTGCTGGCCCGCAAACGTAAGTCCTACATTAGATAACTTACTATGCCTCAATTAAATGAGGCTCAAAGTATTAAGTATTAATAGTAATCTGTAGCTTGTATGTACTAGTTAATACTGGTAAAATGATAAAGAAAAAAATAGAAGCATATTGGCCTCAATCCTGTTTTTCATCCATGGCCTCCAGGTGTAAGATACAGACAGATTAGGATCCCAGTTACACCAGATTTACAAAAAATAGAAAAATGAGCAGAAAACTTAAGAGTCCATGGCATGGAAAACCTGGAGAAAAATAAAAACACAAAATGTATGAGTCATTCTATTTATATCTGTAGAACAATGGCTCAAATTCAGTATGGATAAACTTGTGGTGAGTGGGAGGTAACCCTTTTTTTCTCATATAAACTTCTAATCCCTCTTTTCACTAACTAAAGTTTGAAATGTCTCTTCCACGAATTGCTTCCCACTTGCTGCACAATTTGTAAGCATTTGGAGTTGAAGTTCCATAATGAAATGTACTTGTGAAGGAGGGTTTTATATTTCTGGAGAGCTATTCTTGCAGTGAATGACTAATGAGAGGGATGGGGTACCTGGCCTGTTTTAATATTATCCAATTATCTTTACAATGGTTCTCTATTTCCTCCTTCCCTATACCTCTCCCCACAGACAGCCACAACACACACCCTCATTATTCAGCTCTGAGGAAGTGTTGTAACAAATGCAAAATGCATTCCTATACTTATAAAAAGATTCTTCAAACTATTCTGATTTTTTAAAAAAAAAAACGTTTTTTGCCCATGGCTTACACAGCTGTTAACATTGTTAATTTGGAAAATATTTTTTGTTTTCTTGAACTGAATTTGTCCTTTAACTTGCCCCAAATTGTTTGGTTCTTTTCAAAGAACATCAAAAACTAACAATACATTGATGGCAACTATTGGTCAGCATACTAGTTAGTGTATGACTTGCTAAATAGCTTCTGTTAAGACCATAAATGATTTATCCCTGTTATCTTATATTTAGTAGGGTGTCCTACCTGACATTAATCGAACCCAATATGCTACTAATTGGCTAACCGTGTATATCTCAAGAATTATTTGGTTTAGAAAAAATGCAATGACCTGCCCATCTTGGGTGACCATACATGGTATAGTTCACAGATTCATTGAGGTACACAAGTCCCTTCACCATGACAAGATAGCAATCCAAAAGGGGTCATTCATAATACTTACAGTTAAAAGTGCCAGAATCAGTTCTTTCTTCTGAAAAATAAACATATTGGGCCTTATTAAATTAGAGTTGGCTTTCAATACATACCTCGCAAATTTGCCTCGTAGCGCGATTTGCGCAAAACAAATCGTGTTGACTTGACAAATGAGTTCGACTTGCGTAATTTTGGACTCATTGGCCGAGATGTGGCTCCGAGGTGTAACGTAGTAAGTCGCAGACGAGAAATTATTTGCGTGTAAGCTCGTATCTCGCAAAATCGATAAGCGGACAAAAATGCCCCAGCAAATGTTTTACGTACTACGTACAGACTACTTAAAGTGTAAAAGTGACACAACAGTGCAGTTTAACAGAGGAATAGCATGGAAGGCCATTGCAATTGATTGCACAATAAACCCCCTCTTTATACAACCAATTAGTTGTTACATTTTGGAATGCTCATGCATATGGCAAAATGAAAAGCGGTGCATGTCATTAGCATGCTGAATAATACATTGATATGTGTTCACTTTTAACTATCTGACATCTAGGCTTGAACCTGGATGATTCTCATAATTGCAACTCAGATTAGCTATCATTTGCAAGATTTGATCTAATCTTTGGTTTCTTGTCTTGACCTCTCCTGGCTTCTAACGCTATCTATATTTTGTCTGCGGTCCGGGTTAGGCCTCTCAGCCGATTACATATGCACTTACATATGGCGGGCGATCTCCAAAAGCCTCTCAGCCAATTACATCCGCACTTGGCAGCCCGTGTTAGGCCTCTCAGCCAATTACATACGCACTTGTAGTGTTAGGCCGCTAAGTGCGTATGTAATTAGCTGAGAGGCCTAACACAGGCCACCAAGTGCAAATGTAATTGGCTGAGAGGCTTTTGGCGCGCCAATGCGGCCAATAGCACAATAACCTGCCAAAAGCTCCTCAGCCAATTACATACGCACTTGGCGGCCCGTGTTAGGCCTCTCGGCCAATTACATATGCACTCGGCGGCCTGACACGGCCAAGTGCCCATGTAATTGGCTGAGAGGCTTCTTGACGTAAAATCATCAGTTGGAATGCCACGTCAAGGTCCACAGGTGACCAATTCCAAAGCTGTAATTAACATGCCTAATACCAGGTGTTGTAATCAACAAGCTATATAACCCCATCCCCAACAAGTCATCAGCATGTCTGAAACAGCATGGATTCTCAACAAGCGAGAGGGATGCTGGAGAATCTGAATGGGTGGATGAAATTAATTTAATATTGTGGGTACCACATGACACAGCATGGAGATCTGGAATCAAGGTGTGTGATTGAGGGGTTGTTGGGGAGTGGCAGAGTGGAGTGTCTGGGAGTGGATGAGGGTGTAAGTGGTGATGTGATCCATGCTGGGGCAGAACCAAGCCAGGCAAGGGAATTACCACAGGCCAAGCCTAGTATTGTGGTGGAGGATTAGGGAGGAGAGAGAGCTCCAGTAGCACAGGGACAGAGGGATATAGGGCCACCTGCAGACAGCGAGGCTGACAATGATATCGGTGATCAGCTGTTGGGGGGATGAAGTACAGGAAGTGGTGGCTCAGGCAGAATGGAGGGAGCCTGTCCAGGAGCCCATGAAGAGGCGAAGGGCACCCAATGTGTACAGGGAGAGACTCACATTAGAGGGGTTAACTGATGGGGAGGGGCATGAGCGTTTTTGTCTTGTGGAGCTCTATGCGGTCGTAAAGGGAGGACCTTGAACCTCGCTCACGGACCAATAGAGCAATCCCAGGAATAACACGGATGTTAGCTGCAATAAACCTCCTTGCCTCTGGTACTTTCAGAACACCCTCAGCATAGCCGGTGGAATGTCTCAGCCAAGCCTCTCCAATTGTCTGAGTGCATTCCTCCATGCTATTGTTCGGAAAGCTACCAGATGCATCAGTCACCCTAACACTGTGGAAGAGATCTTGAAGGAAAAGGGTTCTTCACAGCAAGGGTGGTTAATCTGTGAAATTCTCTACCAAGGGAGGTGGTGACATCGGCTCGATAGATAACTTTAAAAAGGGATTGGATATATTTTTAAATAAAAAGGGCACTCAGGGCTATCCTGAATAATAAGAGAGGGAATATTGATCCAGGGAGGAATCTGATTGCCAGTATCTGGGGTCAGGAAGGAATTTTATATGTTTTTCCCCTTTTGAGACAATTGGCAAAATTTCACTTGGACTTTTTTCTGTTTGCCTTCCTCTGGATCAATTAACAATTAACAATTATTCTGCATATTGCAGATCAGAGGAGATCTAAAAAGGTTGAATTTGATGGACTAAAAGTATTTTTCAACCTTAATTACTATGTATCAATTACTATGAAAAGTTGCAAATTTAATCCACATCCTAACTTTTCATAGCTGAAATTTGGATAAAAAAGTGGCTTATTTTCAGGCCAATATGGTATAGATATATTATTATATACAGTTTCTCACAAAAGTGAGTACAACCCTTACATTTTTGTAAATATTTGATTATATCTTTTCATGTGACGACACTGAAGAAATGACACTCTGCTACAATGTAAAGTAGTACGTGTACAGCCTGTATAACACTGATAATATAGTCAAAATAATCCCTAAATGACAGATAAACGGATAAGGCACAAAGAGTACAAAAATTCTGATATGAGATGAAACCCACAGTTTGAACGTAAACAGTGATGCAGAGAGAGTTGAGGCAGCATCTGACATCAGCAGGTAAATGCATATAGGGGGAATGAACATAACATATTATAGAAAACATATATACACATATAGACATATGTGTATATATATTTGGTCTGGGCCTACATGAGTGCTGCCGGCACTTAGGAGCTACAGTTCATTGAGTGAACCATGAATGCCAATATGTACTGTGACGTACTGAAGCAGAGCATGATCCCCTCCCTTCGGAGACTGGGCCACAGGGCAGTATTCCAACATGATAATGACCCCAAACACACCTCCAAGGTGACCACTGCCTTGCTAAAGAAGCTGAAGGTAAAGGTGATTGACTGGTCAAGCATGTCTCCAGATCTAAACCCTATTGAGCATCTGTGGTGCATCCTCAAATGGAAGGTGGGGGAGTTCAAGGTCTCTAACATCCACCAGCTCTGTGATGTCATCATGGAGGAGTGGAAGAGGACTCCAGTGGCTACCCGTGAAGTTCTGGTGAACTCCATGCCCATGAGGGTTAAGGCAGTGCTGGAAAATAATAGTGGCCACACAAAAGTGTCTCCATTTTTGCTGATGACACTAAGTTGTGCAAGGTAATTAAATCAGATAATGATGTACTTTCCCTACAAAGGGATTTGCATAAATTAGAGAAATGGGTGGCTAAATGGCAGATGAGATTTAATGCAAATAAATGTAAGGTTATGCATTTGGGAAAGAAAAATAGCCATGCAATTTATAATCTTAATGGAGCAAATCTAGGGGTATTAGATATTGAAAGGAATTTGGGAGTACTAGTGGACAACCACCTAGGTAGCAGTGCTAATTGACAAGCAGCAGCTGCAAAGGCAAATAAAATATTAGCATGTATTAAGAAGGTTATAGAAGCAAGGGAAGCAAATATAATTCAAGCACTATACAAATACATAGTACGCCCTCATTTGGAATATGGAGTACAATTTTGGGTACCACTTCATAAAAAGGACATTTTAGAGCTGGAAAAAGTAGAGAAGGGCAACGAAACTAATGAGGGGAATGGAGGGCCTAAGTTATGAAGAAACACTAACCAAATTAAACTTACTTTACTAACCAAATTAGACATCCTTTGAGGTTAGAGGAAAAAAGATTTAACCTTAAACAAAGAAAAGGATTCTTCACAGTTAGGGTGGTTAAACTGTGGAATTCTCTACCAAAGGAGGTGGTGACAGCGAATTCGATAGATAACTTCAAAAAGGGGTTAGATATATTTTTGAATAAAGAGGGCATTCAAGGTTATCCTAGATAACTAGCGAAGCAATATTAATCCAGGGAGAAATTTGATCAACAGTTTCTTTTGCTTTTTTTCCCCTTATGATACAATTGGCAAAGTTTCAATGAGGTTTTTTTCTGTTTGCTTTCCTCTGGTTCAATTAAGAATTAATAACAAATAGTCCACATATTAAAAAGATCAAGAGAGACCTAAAAAGTTTGAACTTGATTAACTCTTTATTCATCCTCAAATACTATTCTATTAATAATTAATTAACAACTAATTAATTAATAACTAATCCGCATATTGCAGATCAGAGGAGATCTTAAAAGGTTGAACTTGATGGACTGAAAGTCTTTTTTCAACCTCAATTACTATGTAAAATATTGACATTTTGGGCCCAATTTGGACAATTACACATAGGGGTGTACTAACTTTTGTTTCCAACGGTTTAAACATTATTGGCTGTGTGTTGAGTTATTTTGAGGGACAGCAAATGTACACTGTTATACAGGCTGTACACTTACTACTTTACATTGTAGCAGAGTCTCATTTCTTCACTGTTGTCACATGAAAATATATAATCAAATATTTACAAAAATGTGAGGGGTGTACTTTTTTTGTAAAATACTGTATATTATATTATATATTTATTTATATTCATATGCTTTATTTTAATATACTGTAAAATTATATATATATATATAAATATATATATATATATATATTGTGGTATTGTGGCCTTTGGCTACTGGTTTCTCCTTTGAGATATATACAAATTGCAGAGATTCCAAGATTCTTTTTTTGTACTTTTTTTGTAAAAGTCCAAAATACAAAAGAAATAGCTTACTCCAACATAAAATAAAATTCTGTATAAACGTACTGGCTTAACGTCAGGAACACCCTCACTAGCCCTGAAGCCGCTTCTCGGCCTTCAGGTGAAAATACAGAATCTTTAATTAGTCCATCTTCAATGGTTTAAAGTGTATTTTCTCTGTAGACCGTCGTCTTTAAATTTCATACCATAGGGTGGGGTTCTGGCCCGCCCTACTCTCCAGATACCCCAACCTCCAGGGACCCTTAACACCCTCTTTTGGTGAAGGCTAAAATCTGTTAACTACACAGACTTCTCCCTGGGGTTATCAGACTCTGTAAAGGTACCTTGACATCCAGTCTCTCTCTCAGCCGTAATGGATCCTCTGCTCCAATCGCTGGGATAGCACCAATCAGTCTCCTCTGTAAATACTGCTGTGGCAAAATCTTTGCAGCAGCTCCTCTGCAAATGCTCTTTGCAGCACAAATCCTCTGCAGCAAGCAGTCTCCTCTGTAAATGCTCTTTGCGTCACAAATCCTCTGCAGCAAGCAGTCTCCTCTGTAAATGTTCTTTGCGGCACAAATCCTCTGCAGCAAGCAGTCTCCTCTGTAAATGCTCTTTGCGGCACAAATCCTCTGCAGCAAGCAGTCTCCTCTGTAAATGTTCTTTGCGGCACAAATCCTTTGCAGCAAGCAGTCTCCTCTGTAAATGCTCTTTGCGGCACAAATCCTCTGCAGCAAGCAGTCTCCTCTGTAAATGCTCTTTGCGGCACAAATCCTCTGCAGCAAACCAAGCAGCCTTTTTACTCCTGACTGTAAACTTTCAGGCTCCTCTCAGCCTGATACAATTTCTGCTTCCAGCAGAGAACGTAAAAGTACTGCGTTCCTCTCAATGGCAGATAACTACAAGCTTCCTTCTTAGCTTGCTTCAGACTGAGGCCTTCACTCACTGGCCTCATTCTGCTAGGCCAAACAGGGCCTAATTGCCGGGGACTCCATCCATCTCTCTAATGTTGTCTTAAAGGCAATCCACAGCTGGACTTTAATTAGCCTCTGATCACTGCCTGGAGTTAACTCTTTGTTTCTTCCAAGAAATCTTCCAGACTCTTTAATTAAAGCCACCTCTAGGGGCATTCTTTGCTTCACTCCATTACAATATATATAATGTGTGGTGTGTCTGTTTTATAATAAGCAACACATTCTAGTTATTTTAATATTTTGTATATATTTCAATAGAAAATCTCTTCAATACATGTTTAGAAAAGCTATAAAATGTTATTATAAGTTCATTACAAGAATTTGCAACTAAACAGCAGGGGCCTTGTCAGATAGTGTCAGGGGCCGTGCCAGATAGTGTCAGGGGTTCAATGTCAGATATATTCAGGGGCCATGTGAGATAGATTCAGGGGCCATGTCATGGTTGCTCTGTGATTACAGCCTACACTGGCTCAAGTGGAAAACAGAACAATAACAGCCTTATTAAATTGCAATTCAGTAAATTTAAAAGGGCTCTATTTAAGCACACAGCATATTTTTTTACAGAAGTTTTTAGTTAGTGATCTTCTATCCAAAAGCAAGTTCTTTACTAACTAAAAACTTCTGTAAAAAAATATGCTATGTGCTTAAATAGAGCCCTTTTAAATTTACTGAATCGCAATTTAATAAGGCTGTATATGTGCAGAAGGAAAACTTATCTAAAGTGTTAAAACGGGCTGCTTACTGGTGCATCTAAAGAGGATGACTGAAATACAGGGCAGGTCAGGGAGTACAGCCTCGATCCCCACACCCGCTGTCTGCCAAAAGCATTCCCATACACTTTAGTAGACAAACACTCCTGCAACCTGATTGGTTGAAGTAGTTTAGGAGGAGTAACAACACTCTTACTGTGCTGTGAGGCAGAGATGGGGCTAGGAATGAAACATCAACAAACAATAGATAACATAAAATGTATGTTTGATCATCTCTATGAAAAATGCATGTATAAATTATAAAAAAAAAAAGAATAAATAAAAAGAAAAATGCATGTATTAAAAAATTTCAAAAAGTATTTCAAGATGTTTTTGGGAGATCTTTACTTTGATGTGCTCCAAATTGTGCTGAATTAACTGGCCCTTTAAGTGTCTTTTAATTGTTAGGATTTTCTCTGCTCTTGCGGGAGTTTGCAAGGATTTTTCTCTCTGCAAACACTCCCAGCGGCTTACGAGAACACTTTAGATTGCTAGAAAGCTCTTAAGGCAGATATGTAATTGCACTTTAGGTAAAATCTACCACAGAGCAGGGAATAGTTCATACGTAGCGATTACTCTTTAGGGTTGCTGCAGGAGGAATGAATCCTATGAGGAAAGTTCACTTTCAAGATTTCCTGTTCTTTTGAAATTAGAGAGGATAAGAGTTGGTGCTATCCTATTTTCCAGCATCTTGAAAAAAAATGTGTGGGAATGGAATCAAGGCACGTCGAAGGATCCTTAATGTAATATAGGATCAGTGGCAAAGCTAGGGCATGGGGGCCCTGGTGCAAAAAAAAGAAGATGCCCGCTCCCCCCAGTGAGGGTGCAAATACATTTTTTTTGCTCTTCCAAGCCACCCAGCATCAACTCTTTTTGTGCCAAGAGGTTTTCAACTGACAAGAGGACATCCCTTGAGGTTAGAAGTAAAAAGATTCCACCTCAAAGAAAGAAAAGGGTTCTTCACAGTAAGGGTGGTTAATCTGTGGAATTCTCTACCAGAGGAGGTGGTGACAGCGGATTCGATAGATAACTTTAAAAGGGGACTAGATTTCTTTCTAATTAAAAAGGGTATTCAGGGTTATCATGGATAATTAGAGAGACAGTAATGATCCAAATTTTTTACATTTCCCCTTGAGACAATTGGCTAAGTCTCGCTTGTTTTTTTTTTTTTTTTTTTTTCTATTTGCCTTCCTCTGGACTAATTAATAATGATAAAAAAAAAAAAAAAAACATTAAATAATTGATTAATAATTAATTAACAACTAATGAATTAATAGTTAATCCACATATTGCAGATCAGAGGAGATCTTAAAAGGTTGAACTTGATGGACTGAAAGTCTTTTTTCAACCTTAAATACTATGGGCCTCATTCTATTAGCGGCCGTAGGCATTGCGGGGCCGCAAGGACCGGCCGCAAGCTATTCGGCTATGCTATTCCCTTCCGGCCGGGGGCTCCGGCAGGCTTGCGGCCGGCGCCTTGCTATCCCTTGCGGCCGCTCGCGCCGGAGAAAAACCTTTGATCTAAAACGGCCGCAAGAGTTTCGGCCGCAAGAAAATCCCGGTTGCTATTCTATTGCTCCGGGAACCCTCTCTGCAAGGCTAAAACCGAGCCGCAGCTTACTTGCAGGAAAAAGGTCCCGCTAGCACCAATTAAGCACAAAATATAGCCCAAATCAAGCCATCCCGCACTCTGAGGAGACTATAAAGTGATTTTAGGTGTTAGCAAAAATAGCACAACATTCCCCAATACTCAAATCCGTAAAAAAATTATGTTTTAATATATGTCAAATATCCATGTAAAAAGTCCAGAGGGCTTGGAGCACCTCAGACCCGCCCACGCTGCGGCCGGAAAATAAACAGTTAATGTAAACTCGGGTTTGGGCTGATGTGCAAGCTTGAGAGTGGGTTACTTTTAATCCTCATGTCCCCCAATATGATCCCTAGCATTTACAGAGCTTTACAGAGCTGTCTTCAATTTATTTTTGAGTTTTAAGATTTCAGAGCTTACGGCCGGTAGCAAGATTTACGGCCGGCCGTAAGAGGAGATCCTTGCGGGCCGTTTAATAGAATTGCAAGGTAACGGGACCCCCGCAAGGAATCGCAGCCTTTCGGCCGGTTCACGGCCGATAATAGAATGAGGCCCTATGTAACTATGTAACTATGTAACTATGTAACTCACATACGGCCTCATTCAATTGCGATTTGGCCAATTTAATAGGGCTCTATATAAACATATTTTTTTACAGAAGTTTTTAGGTAGTAAACTTCTATCCAAAAGCAAGGCCTTCACCAACTAAAAACTTCTGTAAAACAATATTCTATGTGCATATATAGAGCCCTACTCAATTGGCCAAAATGCATTTGAATGAGGCCCATTGTGTTTATATATATATATATATATATATATATAAAATATATATATATATATATATATATATATATTTATATTTATTTATGTTTCTGTTTTTTGTTTTGGTTATATAGTTGTGCTCAAACCCCTGGCAGAAATTGTGAAATTTTGGCATTAATTTTTAAAATATGACTGATCATGCAAAAAAAAATTTTTTTTATTGAAGAATAGTGATCATATGAAGGGATTTATTATTACCCAAATGGCCCTGATCAAAAGTTTACATTCCCTTAGTTCTTAATACTGTGTATTGACCCCTTTAGCATCAATGACAGCGTGCAGTTTTTTGAAATAGTTGACTATGTAGCCCCTAATTCTGGCATTCATCTTGGCAAAATGCCTCCAGGTCATGAAAAGTCTTTGGTCATCTTGCATGAACCGCACGTTTGAGATCTCCAGAGTGGCTCGATGATATTAAGGTCAGGAGACTGTGATGGTCACTCCACAACCTTCACCTTTTTCTGCTGTAGCCATTGAAGGGTCAACTTGGCCTTTTGCCTAGGGTCATTGTCATGCTGAAATGTCCCATGCGCAGCCTTCGTGTAGAAGAATTACATTTATCTTCCAGTATTTTCTGATAACATGCTGTATTCATCTTGCCATCAATTTTCACAAGATTCCCTGTGCCTTTAGAGCTCCGTGCACCCCAGAACATTGAGCTACCACCATGCTTTACAGTGGGGATGGAATTCTTTTCACGATAGTCCTTGTTGACCCCTCTCCGAACATAGCGCTTATGGTTTTGACCATAAAACTCTATTTTGGTCTCGTCACTCCAAATTACAGTGTGCCAGAATCTGTGGCACATGTCAAGAGGTTTTGGGCATATTGTAAGCAAACTTTTTTGTGACATTGGCGCAGTAAAGGCTTCTTCTGGCATCTCGACCATGCAGCTAATTTTTGTTCAAGTATCGTCGTATTGTGCTCCTTGAAACAACCACACCAGCTTTTTCCAGAGCAACCTGTATTTCTCCTGAGGTTACCTGTGGGTTTTTCTTTGTATTCCAAACAATTTTCCTGGCAGTTGTGGCTGAAATCTTTCTTGTTCTACTTGACCTATCAAGAGATCCCCAAATTTTCCACTTCTTAGTAAGTGATTGAGCGGTACTGACTGGCATTTTCAAGGCTCTTTTTATATCCCTTTCCATCTTTATGAAGTTAAATTACCTTGTTACGCAGATCTTTTTACAGTTCTTTTATGCTCCCCATGGCTCAGTATCTAGCCTGTGCAGTGCATCCACGTGAGAGCTAAGAAACTCATTGACTATTGACACTAATTGCAATTTTAAAAGCCACGGGTGTGGGAAATTAACCTTTAATTGCCATTTTAACTTGTGTGTTTCACCTTGTGTGTATGTGACAAGGCCAAACAGTTAAGGGTATGTAAACTTTTGATCAGGACAATTTGGGTGATTTCTGTTATCAATCTGATTGAAAAAGGAGCCAAACAACTATGTGATAATAAATAAATGGCTTCTTATGATTGTGGTGTATCACCAAATTAATAGATATATTACACAAGGTTCGTCTACATTAAAAGGTGTTTATTAAAAGGCAACAACACAATACTATAAATGTATCACAAACACACAGCCCAGACCCAAGGAGCAACAACCCTTTTTAAATCTATCTATCTATATAGTAACCCCCTTCCCACACGCTTGATCTCACCCACGGTTAGGCCTTCACATCTAGTAATGGCTCACTGCTGCAAGTTCGACATCACATCCACCAAGGAAGAAAAGGAAGCAACAGCAGAACCTGGCCTTATGTTATATACCCTTAGTTGAGATGATGTGATTTACATCACATCCTGTCCATGCATCACTTCCTTTAGCAATTGTGGGAGGGAAGTAAAGATTCTTAGCCCTCCTACCTAGACCTGTTTAAGGAGGTCCTGAAAGGAAGATAAATTACCATGCAAGGAAAACAAGTTACCACATTCCCTCACTTTTTCTTCTTCTATGTTGCTCAGTTTTCTAGTTATCCCTCTAGTACAGGAGAACCTAGTGGGAGCAAAAACCTGATATACAGGAGAAATTCAACCCACTGTCCCTCCGGAATAGTTCCCTCAGCGACATAAGTTCTCCTGTACTTTCCTATGGCTGTCAACCCACATATTACACAAAAACAGAACCTATAGAATTTAGGTGAGAGTGTGTGATAAATGTTTATGTATGTGCAATGTAAAACTTTATTGAAGAATGTATGAGAGAGAGAAAGAAGAGGAAAAAGACAATTTCATTATTATATATAATTTCTTCCTCATTTGTTTCATTGCCACACAAAAGTATATTATTATAATTGTCGTTACTACTTGAATGAACATGAGTACCAGCGACTGTGTTCGTAGGACTGGATGTGTCTCTGCATTGGTAAGAATTCCCCACCAGGGATGCTCAACGTTTTTTGTAGTAATTTCTATTTCCTTTTTCTGTTGTTCCAGCAGTAAGCTGATGGGGTGTAGTTGTTGTTTGGTACGTTTTACTAACTCATGAAGTTCCAAGGTAAGCTTTGGAATTGGGGGAAAAAGCTTCATTGTCAAATTTGTCCAATCTGTATTTGCAGTAAAATTGATCATTTCAGTGGTAAGGTTTCTTGATGGAAATAGTGTATGAGTTACCATGATACAAGACCCTTCTTCCACCATATTTCAACATATTTCATCAACTGTCCTATATTCAGAGTGGCCGATAAAGCATGCAATGTCCCCTATGCGGATCACCTCTTGCACCAGGTTTTCTTTTATCAACTGCACCCAGCCATCCTCCTCAGCTCCTTTCTCCCAAACACAACTGCACAGCCATCGGTGTTGAGATTTCCTGCAACAGCTTTCATCCATCTCCAATCCTGTAATAGTGGCCAGTCTTTTTGATGGGAAGTGTTGCTTGTAGATTCCATCACTTAACGTGCCAATGCTATGTATAAAGTTCAGTTGCTCTGCCTGCCCCTCCCAACGGGGAATTGCCAGGATTAGTCTTATTGTCCCAGATTGTAGTCCATGTGGCATCCATTGATCTGGGCCTTCAATATAGCTGTATTTAAGATTGTCCTCAGTGATGTCCACTCCTTTTCTTTTCAATGACGTGATAATCCTTGTTGCATTGATTTGTCTTGCCCACTTGTTTTCCTGGATGTCTTTAATAGTTTCCTTTAAATCTGCCAACAGCTTTCCTCCAATCATAGAACAGAAAATGGCAGTTCTCACTATTTCATTCTTAATGCTGTTAGCAATGGAAGCAATATTTTCGTCAACTAGATGCAGGTTGTTGGCAATGGTGTGTATGTCATCAACATTGTCTGTCAGTCTACTCACTATAAGGGAGTCAGCTACTCCACCTATTTTCATAGCATGTCCCATGCCATCAGTAAGGGAGTTTATCCTGCTGTTCAGTCCAATGATGTCTGCTGAATTCCATACTCCCAATCCAGTTCCGACTCCTCCTAAAAGGGCTGCAAGTGTGTCCCGTTTTTCTCGACTCCCTGCTCCGGTCCACTCAATGATGGTCTCTTGTATACTTTGCTTAAACCACTGCCGCTGTGATTCCGGGCACTTTGGAGGAATAGAAAAATCATTAAAATTTAGAATTATTGGGTAGTAAGTCCACCCAACCCCTTGCACAACTGTTTCATGTGTTGGTACCACCACCAATCCGCCTATTGGCCATGGTACCTTCTTCTGATCTTTACAACGTTGCAGCTCCTTTACAGAGACAAATACTTCATCTATTGTTAGAACACACCCCTTTCCAGTATCAAAATTGCAGAATTCCTCTAGGTCAGGCTGGGCAGCTATAACTGCAGCGTCCCATTCTCCACCTTCTTCTAATGTTAAGTTACTCACTACTACTGTAGTATTTGTAAACCTCCCTTGTACCTTTGTTGTTATTTTAGTCCTTCCTTTAAAGTTTCCTGTGTTCATTATCTGTCCATATCTTATAACCCATTCCCAGTTATGTCCCTCTATACTTTTTATTGGAGCTCTAAGAGCTAAACCCCTGGTACTATTATGTGGCAAAATAATGTTTACTTGTAACCCTCCACCCTCTTTTACTTCCAATTCCCTGGGCCAAATAAATCTATCTGCTTGAACGTAATGTAACTCCAATCTTTTCAAACTCTCTCCCTTATTTACGGTATCTTTTCGCCTTATTGCCTGTCTCCCCATTCCTACTGTGATACAGCTTATACTTATCCATCCTGCAACAAGGATCCACCACAATCTTCTGTTGACACGCATCTTCATTCTTATACAGCCTTGCTCTATGGGAACACTAGATTCCATCATTAGAAACATATACATAACAGAAACAACAGGGGCCATTCTTTTTGCAAGTTTGTTCACGGCCCTGTAATCAATGGTAAGTCTCCATGATGAGGCTGCTTTTTCATCTCCATTCCCTTTTAACACAGCTTTTCTCACAGGCCAACATGGTGAGTTACATGCATACCCATTTCCAGATTTAATTATTCCACGTCTCTCCAGCATTTCTATCATCTCCGTGATTGATGCCACTGATTCTCTTGGGACTGGATATTGCTTTTGCCATTGTGGGTCTCCTCCTTCCAACAAGACCATTCCTTTCATTCTTCCACAGTCTAATTTATCTGTAGCCCAAACAGGTATGACTTGGATTAGCTTCTGCAGCCATTCTGGTTGTTCGTCTAGTTTCAGTTTGTTTTTTTCCAGACTTTTTATCGGAGAGACAATATATGCCATTGGGAGCACAACCGCTTTCGTCAACTCTGTACTTACCTGATTCACCTTTTCTGTCTTACACAAACAAAAATTGGCAAGATCTACAATTAAATTTCCTTTTTTTAAAGCTTCTATTCCCAATATTTCCTCTGGCCAACCCACTATTGCTTCTACTTGTATTGTTTTTCCTCCAACTGCTACATCAATTGGACCTGCTCTAACCTCCTGTGGATTCCCAGTAACTCCCATAATACTTACTGAAGAATCCCCATTTTTGACCCTGTTGGTCATTGTAACAGCTGCTCCTGTATCTACCAACATATTTTTCCCTACCCCTGCGATGACTGTATAAATGGTAGGCCGACCTGCCTCATCCATGGTTCAATTAGCTGAGTGAATGAGATGCTGAGGCGCAGGGGTTGGGATTTGTCATTGTGACTCACTTCTACTCTGTCCCTCTTTTATAACACTATATTGCATCTTTGCCTCACTTTCCTTCAATTTCCTCTCTGACTCAGCTACCTTGTTTTTAAGTATGTGATTTTCCTCTTCTATCCTATCCTTCTGTCTCCTGAGTTCCCAATAGCCCATGTTACCGTTTCTCTCTCCCTCCTGATTAGCCCTCCAGTTGCTGCCATCCCTATTCCTATAGTCCCTAGGTGGATCTCTCCATCTTTTGTCAAAGTTCTGTTTTGGTCTCAAGTTTTGATCATCCTTCTTGTTCTGGGGTACATCCCATGTCTGGTTTCTCCATTTACTATCTATATCTCTACCAGACTCGACCTTAAATGTTCTTACAGCTGAAACAGAGCAGGCCTGTTCTGTGAAAGGATGCTTGATCCACCACTTATCAGCTCTAGTTAGTACCATTTCCAAGTCTGTTGGTGTTGGATCAAAAAGCCTGACAAATTCTTGACACTCCCGGGGAAGGGCTTCCATTACTTTTGCTATATGTTCTGGTGAGCCCAGCACTAGAGGCTGTTGAGGTTGTCGTAGAGTATACCAAAAAAATATCCTTTGAGCTACCTCTCTAGGACCATCTGTTGGCCTCATGGTAATATTTGCTATTTCTTTCTCTATGCTAAGTAGATAGAAATTAGTTGCAGCAATTCTTCCTGCCTGATCAGACACACTGTTATTAAATCCCAATAGTCTACTAGCCAAAGGACCCATAGCGTATTCTAACAGGCAATGTCTCTGACTCCTTTTATCCCTTCTAACTTTGTTTTATTTTTATAGTCCATTATTATGTTTTGAAGTTCTGTTATTTTTACTCCATAAGCATCCCTCTGCTCTTCTATTTCCCTTAACTCCCTTTCTAGTTCCCCAACAATTGTAGTTGTTCTCAAAGCTGCAATTTTTAAACAATCCCTTTTGTCCATTGCTTCCTCCATTTTATTTGTTGTTTCCAAATTATGCTGCCGTAATTCTACAACTAAGTCTATTAGGCCTCCTATTGTGGCTACAACAGCTTGTGTGACCAAACTTTTTCTTTTCTTTGTTCTATACTTTTTGTTATTTACAATTTGTGTTAGAACATCCATTAATCTCTCCTCTTTTTCACTGTCTGGGTTTGCTGGCTCTGGAAGCTCATATGGACCATCATGTTTTTGAATATGTTTCCTAAAGTACTCACGCACTTCTGTGGGAAAGTATTTGGCCCCTTGAAAAGACATTCCTACTCTTTTACTCACCCAAGTAAGAATCCAAATCAATTTGCGACTAAAGTAGCATGCTTCTGAGTAGCCAACAATAGTTGATGACTATTCAGTAGGCCAGGTGTAATATGTAGAAAAATAGACTAGTACCCACAATGCAAATTATCCTTACCTTAGTATGGTGAAGGTAATACTTGCTAATTAACTTCAACATCAGTAGTGCCTATTAAAATATAATAGCAAGGCCTGCAGGGTAGGAGATATACCTGAACTAGGATATGCAAGACACCCAAAAAGTATAAGGTATGGAAGCCTATAGTGTATTAAAATGCAAGCCTGAAATAATATATATATATATATATATATATATATATATATATATATATATATATATATATATATATATATATATATGATTTAAAATGGTTTATTTATTTATTTTTCTCCAGGCCTGTACTATGATAAAGGATTAAAAAACAAAAACAAAAAAAAAATAAAAAAAATAATAGTATTAACAAACTCAGGTATTTGAAACACACAACAAAACTAATATATTCAAAATTGTGGCCTAATGCCCAAGCTTGTATATTAAAATGGAGGCCCGAACTAGGATACAAAGGAATCAAATCAGCATTCAAATACAAAAAGAAGCCGCATGGAGCCTACTATATTGTATTCAAATGCAGGGCTAGGCCTGTACTCTGATAGTCAAAAGCACAACAAAACTCAACTCAGATATTTGAAACCCACAAAAACAACCTATATGATATCTTTGTTTTATGTAGCAAAATAAGCTAGTACGATATAAAGGATTAAAAATAATAATTGAGGCCTATGCTGGTAGTCTATTACAATAAAATAAAAATGAAGGCCTGAAAAACTACTAGGCCTGCTAATATATTCAAAATTGAGGCCTGATGCCCAAGCTTGTATATTAAAATGGAGGCCCGAACTAGGATACAAAGGAATCAAATCAGCATTCAAATACAAAAAGAAGCCGCATGGAGCCTACTATATTGTAATTAAATGCAGGGCTAGGCCTGTACTCTGATAGTCAAAAGCACAACAAAACTCAACTCAGATATTTGAAACCCACAAAAACAACCTGTATGATATCTTTGTTTTATGTAGCAAAATAAGCTAGTACGATATAAAGGATTAAAAATAATAATTGAGGCCTATGCTGGTAGTCTATTACAATAAAATAAAAATGAAGGCCTGAAAAACTACTAGGCCTGCTAATATATTCAAAATTGAGGCCTGATGCCCAAGCTTGTATATTAAAATGGAGGCCCGAACTAGGATACAAAGGAATCAAATCAGCATTCAAATACAAAAAGAAGCCGCATGGAGCCTACTATATTGTATTCAAATGCAGGGCTAGGCCAGTACTCTGATAGTCAAAAGCACAACAAAACTCAACTCAGATATTTGAAACCCACAAAAACAACCTGTATGATATCTTTGTTTTATGTAGCAAAATAAGCTAGTACGATATAAAGGATTAAAAATAATAATTGAGGCCTATGCTGGTAGTCTATTACAATAAAATAAAAATGAAGGCCTGAAAAACTACTAGGCCTGCTAATATATTCAAAATTGAGGCCTGATGCCCAAGCTTGTATATTAAAATGGAGGCCCGAACTAGACTCCACACACAATCAGCACTTGATTTCCCATGCAGAGGATAATTAGACAAAGTACTTTTTTTTTTCTCTTCCCCCCAAAAAATAAATCTGACTATGTATTAATGTGATATTACCTCATAAATAACCTTTGTAGAAGTCTAAAATTCGTGGTCGCCAAATGTGGTGTATCACCAAATTAATATAGGTTCGTCTACATTAAAAGGTATTTATTAAAAGGCAACAACACAATACTATAAATGTATCACAAACACACAGCCCAGACCCACGGAGCAACAACCCTTTTTAAATCTATCTATCTATATAGTAACCCCCTTCCCACACGCTTGATCTCACCCACGGTTAGGCCTTCACATCTAGTAATGGCTCACTGCTGCAAGTTCGACATCACATCCACCAAGGAAGAAAAGGAAGCAACAGCAGAACGATTTCCTGCCTGGCCTTATGTTATATACCCTTAGTTGAGATGATGTGATTTACATCACATCCTGTCCATGCATCACTTCCTTTAGCAATTGTGGGAGGGAAGTAAAGATTCTTAGCCCTCCTACCTAGACCTGTTTCCTTATCATGCAAGGAAGACAAGTTACCACAATGATCACTATCCTTCAATAAAAGACATTTTGTTTGCATGATCAGTCATATTTTCAAAATAAATGCAAACATTTCACAATTTCTGCCAAGTTGTGTGGGGTCATAGGGATGAGCGCCTACAGCGCTTATCTCCAACAGCGCAATGAGCGCCAACAGCGAGTGCAGGGTTGTAGGGATGAACGAGAAAAACGAGAAAAATGAAAACTAAGCTACACGACCCCGAAATGCGCAAACCACCGACAGACATGTACGACTTTTGCCAGGGACGTACGAGGTAGTAAAATACACACTTAGCCAGCACGGAAAATGGTCCACACCCGCGTAGCACATACACAAACAACGCCATTTAACAACACTAACACTACAAATCTCAAATGGAGATTTACACAACTAAAGCAACGGTTTGCCCTCGAGCACCCACCATTTTTCTAATGCATAGCTGGGACATTGATGACACTTTCTCCTCACAGCACCAACCGTCCAAGTGTACATTGTATGCTGCAGGAAAATAGAAATAGATACTTAGCTCTTCAGGCTATTCATTGCTGCATATATGAATTACAAAGAGGTAAAGTATATTATTTTATTAAATAAATAATTAATTAATAATTATACAAAAAAAATTACATATATATCTGGGTTTGTCAGGAGAGCACAAGGAATGCTCATAGGAACAAAAGTAAACAAAAGTAAACAAATCGAGTGGATCGCCATGAGGGCCGAAGGCTCTCAGCGCAAGGCTTGTAATGAATGCCGAAGGTCCTCAGAGTATAAAAAGATTTACATTGTGTGTCAAACAGCATTGCCATAGCTTCAAATTGAGTGGCTCGCTATGAGCGTCAAAGGCGGTCAGCACGAGGCTCGCAAAAACTCGTTACCAAGTTGTCTCTCATTCGCAAAAGACTCACGCTGGTGACGAAAGTCAGACGTCTCTGAGTTTCGCTTTATTTTCAAGCTTAAGCAGGGAGACGCACACACAGCAATGGTCTGAAGTGGTCTAGTCATTTTACACACTTACAGATTTTATTACCAATGTTCAAACAAGCTCTATGGTTACACCAGTCTTTCTTCTCATTTTTTCACTCTTCTCCCACCTAACTAGCATATGTTGTTCCTTACACTGGGCTATGACATTACTGCCTTTGCCTTGTGACATAATAAGCTTCAAACCCATGGCCTACACAGATGTAAAATGCTTGAAGCTCCCTCATAGTCTCTGCCAGTGACACTACATGAGCCTTTATAGCAGATTCCCCTTTACTAAGCATGCTCAATCTCACCGGAATGCCTTTTTTTTCGGTACAGCTTCCAGACAGAGTTGGATAGGCACATGTAGGAGGAGATAAGCAGGGGAAACCTGTCAAAAGTAAGAAAAAAATATTACTTTGATTTGTTTTAAATTGAATACCGTTTTTTTATAGTTTATGCTCAAAAATCAAACATATGTGTTCCTTTAAACATCCAGTGCCAGTGACAATCAAGACCTTTTTTCTTCCACCTGAAAAATATAGGAAAGGTTAAGTACTTGATTTTTGTGTGGTTGGGTTTGATCGTACCGCAACCCGTGTTGGCCTTAGCGCTCAAGAGATCCTGTCTGCGTAATGATGATCTCAATAGAAAGACTATAATAACTTGAGTTCTCAATATATAAGAGGGGCTTTCGTGTATGATGGTCTGATGTACAGCTATTCCCGAAAGCACTGTTCACGCCGGTGCTTTATGGAATCATAAAAGAGTTATATTGTGGGAATGTCTGTAAAGCGCACAATCATAAGTGTATTTAACACAACGTTTCCGGCGGATGTTCTCTGTTTAAGTATATGCCGTATATATTGGTGTTACTCCATGGTACGGTGATATTGTTTGGTCTGATGCTGTGTACTTTTCGAGTGTGCGTGTCGGGGTTCCCCAAAACACAAGTACTTCAGACTATTTTCATGGATAAAAATATATTTATTTGGAAAAAATTCCGGTTTGATTCTGGTACAGAAATCCAATAAAAAAAAATCGTAAAATAAATAGATTGTAAAACAAGTGTCAGACGCGTTTCGCTGCTGTGATCTTCAGCTTCTTCAGTGACAAATAAATTCCTACAAGAGGAGATTGATAGGAGTACGCATAAGTATACATGGTCCTTAGTGTACAAATTTATAAAATACAATACATTTGTAACAGTACAATATATTGGATAGGGATGGATCGGTTGTGGGTACAGGATTATATACATTTGTACTAATAAATTATGGCCCTTGATGAGTGGTGAAGTACTTCAGTAAGTCTAGAAGAAGGAGGATGTATGAAATCATCCTACAGGGGTATATTGACATGATTGGGCATAATTCTTTTGTACTGTGGTAATCCAACTATGGCTACATTGGATGGAAAAAATGCATTTATAGATACACATAAAGTAAAAAGTGTAAATGTCTATGCATAAAATCATATATACAGGGGTGGGAAAGCAGATATAGAAAAATATTCCCTTGTGAGGCATAAGATATAAAAGTATGAAATATAAAAAAATATAAAAAATAATAAATAATAAATAAAAAATAATTAAAAGCAACACCCATATTGTTAAGCGGATAAAAATACCTGCCCTGATGTTTGTGAAATAACAATTGTCACGATCTGCTTCTTCTTGGGGGCTTGATATGAACCTAGTTCAAACCTACCCCAGCAGAATCATGAAGTTCCTGTTCTCTGTGGCACAAAAGATGGCCTCTGAAGAGGGCAAGGCCCAAAAGCTACAGGCAGAGAATACTGGATCCAGGTTACTTAGTGGCCCATAGCAAGACCACTCCCCAAGTCAGGATACAACACACAGAAATAGTCTCACACCTTGTTTATGTGAAAACTATCTCTCAACAACCTTTATTTTGGAAAACACCATCTTTTAAACAGGCATACAAAATTACCAGGAGGGGCTACCTTTAGTCAGCCCCTAACTGCCTCTGGCCAATCAGGCAGGGTCCCTACGTGGGAACCATGAGACTCCTCCCAGGTCCGCCCACTAGGTGTGGCTACCTAATTTAGTTGGTGTCTGGCTCTCAAGGGAGAAACATCTCCCTGTCCTCTGGACTTTGCCCTGATTCTCTGAGTGAGAATCCCTGTAGACCCCCTGGGGTTATGGTGCCTCAATGTCTGTATAGACCCCTTTGTTCTGGCCTTGCTATCACCTCAAGTGTTTACTTTAGGTGATAGCTGGAAGGCAGATGGGTGATCAACTCAGGTTACATATGCAGTCAATATGGATGACTGCACACAACATGGCTCCAACATTCCAATACAATATATTTACAGATATTACCACTACAACATTTTATAACCCACATGTTATGAGTTGAGGCAGTACTTCCCACGTCAGTCCACTTAATGCGTTATGACGACTTTATTAGTGGTGACGTGGTAAACTGCCTCTTCTCTCAATGCATAATAATAACAGTGGGACTCTGCCCTGAATATATTACATTGTAACAGTGGCTCTGGGAGCCCAAAACCTTCTGTTCAATAACATGTGGCAGATAACAGTTCCAAATCCAAGATGGCCCCTGGCTGATTCATGACAACAATGATATGCAAATGTGTGTACACACAAACGTGCCCACACGTACATATATACACACATATACATACATACACATACATACACATATACATACACATATACATACACATATATATATATATGTATACTAGCGACTTGCCCGTCAAAAAATGACGGCAATGAGATGTGTATGTTTGGAAATTTGTTTAGTTATAAATATATCTATGTGACAGTTGTAAGTATTGTGATATTAAAACATGTTTAGTTTAGTAAAATGTTCTCTTAGTGAACAATAAGCCTTCAAGCATTTTCTATTAAAAGTATTAACCTTTTAATGTAAGAACAGTTGAATTTGAAATTAATCATTATTGTAAACTTTAGGCAATGGTTTGTTAAGATGCAATTTGTATGTGAAGAATTGTTAATTTCAATATCCATGAAATCCCAATGAAAGCAAACATAACTTTGTAATATATGTAAGTAATAAACTTGAAATTATATTTTGTGAAAGTTTAACTTTATTATTTGTGTAACTTTGGAACTTGACAAAACATTTATATAACTTTGAACATTATAAACAATAACATAGTGAACACATTTTGCCACATAATTTGGTATTAAAATTAATAACATTTGAATGTAAAAACTTTAAACTAATCAGTATTGTAAATTGAGGTAATGGTTTTATAACATGCAATTTGTATCAGAAGAATTATTAACTTCAATATTTTACATTTAATCCCGATGAAAACAAACAGTAAAAACACAGCTTGAAACGTACCCAATTTTAACATGAACTTTGTAATATATTTAAGTAAGAAACTTGACATAATATATTTTTAAACTTTAAGTTTCTTATATGTGTAGATTTTCAACTGTAAAAAACATTTGTACAACTTGAAACAGTATAAACAGTAACATAGTGAATAAATATTTTAACATAATTTTGTATTGAAAGTATTAACATTTGAATGTAAAAACAGTTTAACTTTAAAGTACTCAATATTTAAAACTTGAGGCAATGGTTTTTTAACATGCAATTTCTATCCGAATAATTGTTAACTTCAATATACATTGAATGCAGAGGAAGGCAAACAGTAAAAACTCTCTTTAAAATGTACCCAATGAAATAAATTCCTTCCTGACCACATAAACTGTCGATAAACCTTAATACAGGGAGTAATCTTAACATAACAGACAATATTTACATTGAGTCTTAAAACGTGGTTGAGCTGTTAACATGAACTTTGTAATATGTTGAAGTAAAGAACGATAAAATCTTGTTTTCCAACTTGTAACATTACAAACAGTAACATAGTTAATTAACATTTTAACATAATTATCACATATATATAGTTGCAAGGCAACTGTTTTGTGAATCGAATTATCCATAAAGAGTCCTTCCATAAATTATGACTGAAATTGTTTCTTGTTTATTATTTTTGAATGTTTTTAAATTTGTTTTCCTTGTGTTTTCTTTCTTTGCTGAAAAGTTATAGTACTTCATAGTAGACAATGTTTTTAGTAAAAATATGTCCATCTTCTAATAAATCACCTTGACTTTCATTCTTTTCAATGTAAAGTTTAATAGCCTGTGGATTTTTGCACCGTGACAACGCAACGTACAATTGACCATGTGCAAATACTGTCTCTTCCAGGAAAATACCCACAGATTTGAAAGTTTGACCTTGTGATTTATTGATGGTCATGGCAAATGCCCTAATAATGGGAAATTGTCTTCTTTGAAGTATAAAAGGAAGACTACTTTCACTTGGTGCTAAATCTAATCTTGGTATGAAAACTCTCTCTCCTTTATGGGTCCCAGTTCAAATTTCAGCATCTATAAAATGGTCCTTTAATTGTTGAACAATTCATCTTGTCCCATTGCATAGGCCTTTTTTGGGGTTCATATTTCGCAGTAACATAATAATTGCACCTTTCTTTAGCTGCAAAATATGTGGTGGCATTCCAGAAGGAGTTAGTGAGTTTATGAATTCAGTCGAAAAGTTGGACTGACTTTCATTGTCATCAGCAAGTACAGAATCAGCACTGTGATTATTTCTTTGTGGTGCATTAATTTTTTTAAATATTCCTGGTTATTTATGCTCCCTTCAAATATAGCCGATATAATATCTTCTTGACAAATCATATGAGGTGGTATCTCTACAGTGTCGTCAGGTAAATGTGGTATTTTTTCTGTTCTGCCTTCTCCAATTTTAATAAGCCAATCATTGAAATCAGTTTGGCCTTCTGATCTCATATTTTGTTTCAGTTGAAGATGGGTAAAATGTTTCCATAGTGTGCTTGACTTTATACATGTTTCAATAATGTCAGTTCGATTTCCATGTACAATGACAGGTAATGTTTGTCTAAAATCGCCACCTAACAACATTACCTTTCCACCAAATGGAAAAGTATTATCCATGACTTCACGAAGCAAACGGTCAATACATTGGAGGGCATAGCATGACATCATTGTGGCCTCATCTATTATAATTAATTTACATTTGTTCAATTTCTTTGCTTGTAATGATGTCATACGAATATCTGACACAGAAGTTTCTAAAATAGGCACTGGCAGTTTAAATCCACTATGAACAGTTCTTCCACCTTCTAACAAAAGTGCAGCAATTCCAGTAGTGGCAAACGCCATTGCTATTTGACCTTGTGCTCGTACTGAACTCATTAATAAATTATACAGATAGGTTTTTCCTGATCCGCCAGGACCATCAAGATAGAAATAACGCTCTGTCACCATGTCATCATCTATTGCATTTTTAATGGCATTAAATGCTTGCAATTGTTATGTATTTAAAGTTGCAAGTCTTTCTTCTGTTCTTTCTGCTTGTAGTTGAATGACATAGTATTCAAAGTTTATGTCATCTATAAGACCTGGATCAGGCAAATTAAAACTTGCACAACTTAATCCATGAGTTAAAAATACTTCTTGGATTTCCATTAACGCTTTTAAGTGTGCAATGGTTTCATTGTATCGTCGCATAAAGTCTTCAGCCATATTACTTTTAAAAGTCTCCCACAAAGCTAATGCATTTGGAGCATTTGAGAAGATACAAATAAAAGCAAATTGTTCTCTCATCTGTCGTGGCATTTGACATTGTGCTGCTTCTTCTAAACATCTTTCCCATTCTGTATCATCAGATAGTTTCTATGTCTTGCAGCTAAATGGAAGGATTCATATACAATGTCATTAACAGTTCTTAAGTGTTCAAAACTTTGTGCTCCAGGAACATTTAAAAGTAATATCCGTAAGCAAAAACGTTCAATATCTCTTGGACTGACTGTGTAAATTCTTAGAATTATTTTATTGCCTCTGCCTTTTCTTGGTCTCCATAATCCATTCACAAAAACATAGTGATATGGAATTTCAATATATAAGTATTGTGTTGCTTCTGAATCTGTGGAATTTAATTCAAACCATGCAGTTAGTGTAGTGTGACGATCTTCACTTTGGGCCAATGCATTAATTTCATTTCGAGCATGGAAATAGACTAAATGTCGTTGTGGCAAATGTACTGCTAACCTATATACTGCATGTGATCTATCATGCATTTAAAATTTTAAAAGCCGCCACATAGCTTCTGGCGCACTGACATAGCGAGCATCTACATGAGATGCAAGTTCATCATGTACTAACTCACTACATTCAGGGTTGTCTGCACTTTTGACGACTACAGTAGCTGCATCGTAGCCTTTGTAAATATATTTGTAGACATATTTAATGGATTTGATGGAAGTGCAGGCTTCTACGTTAATGTGGGTGTTGTACTTCATGAGTAAATGTGGATTGTAGGATACTACATATCTATTGTCCACTTTTTTTCCACGAATAATGGCACTATCTCCTTCTCTTCTTTTATAAAGTGGATATCCATCACAATTGGCATAGGTTTTGTCTCTATAATCTTTTGGAAATTCTTTGGAACATTTATTATTTTCCATACATGGTGATTGTGGATTAAGGTCACCACAGGGTCCATGAATCATGCGATGAGTAACAATCTCATATAGTCTACCATATAGTTCTGGATCTGGTAGTTCAGCAACAATGACTGCATCCACTTTGTCCGAAGTATCTAATTTATCTTTTTCTTGAAGTATTATTAGAAGATGTGCATGTGGAAGGCCTCTTTTTTGAAATTCAATGGTATATACATAAGCAAGACATTTGCCAAATAACTGATTTATAGTGAAGTCACGTATTAATTCATTTAATTTAATCTTAAAAACTCTACTACTAAAGTACTACTAAATCTGGTCGATCTGAAGCAGTTTGTCCAAGAAGTAGATTTTGTGTAATTTCTGGCCATTGTGGATTACATGTAAATGTCAGAAATAAATCGGGTTTGCCAAATTTAGTGACAATAGCCATAGCATCATTGTATCTTTCTCTCATATTTCGAGGAGATCCTTGAAAGGAAGATGGTAAAATGATGGCTTTGCCAGCTGTCATGTCTCTGCTTGTAGCCACGTCAGCAACATAGTCCATTAGTCCAGAATATTGTTCTACACAGAGTTTATCTTGCTGATATTTGATAAAGTTTGAATTATTTGCCTCAACTTGCAAATAAGAATCAATAATCTATTGTTATGTTAGTTTTCCACCACATAAAATGGGATTAAATACATTTCGAATGGCAATTTGAGCTACTTTAAATTCAAGCATAGAAACATTATTTCGGATTCTGGCTTTAGCATTTGGGTAACTGGGAAGTGTTAATTTTGGTTGCCAACCTGCTTCTCCGAGTGGGAAAAAGATGGGATATGTCATTGGATCTAAATTCGGGCTTAAGATACTCATATTAATGAACGGTTGCTCCTCATTTCTGGGATATATTCTAATGTCTCTTTGAAATGGTGGTTCTCCTTCATCATTCTGAAACACCATTGCAACCTCATTTGATGTTGGCAAGTTATAACGACGTTTATCAGTATGTCTGTCTCTTTTAAGCACCATATTAACCTTCGGCATTGGTAATTGATGTCTTTGTGCATGAAGTAGTTGTTCATTTTCTACTTCTGCCAATTTTTTATAAGCTTTACTGTAGGGATTGTTGTCCATAATGTTATTTAGCTCTATAAAAACACTGTGTAAGCATTTTTATTTTCTTCCATCTGCATACGTTGGTCAACAGCTTCCATTGTATCTAGGACATATAGTTGAGCAAATTTTCTTTGATCTCCTTCCCCTGGATGTAAATGGGAAGTGCGGTGATAAATTTGTCCTTGGACTTTAAAGCAGTAAGGACCATGTCCTGGTACATTAGCAGCTAATGTTGCCCCCATAGATGCAAAGGATATGGCACTATTGTAGGATCTTATGTTTGTTTTAAAATTTTTGTAGTTTGGAAAAGTAGGTTCAGTCATAATGTTTTGTAAATAGAGAGGACATTTTTTCCTTTCTGGAAGTTTGAACTTGCCTTTTTGACAGCAACTAATAAATTGGCCATCTCTGCGTCTCTCCTGTTTAAAATAATAAGCCTCACAAAACTGACATTGAGTAGTCATGTCCCCACAACTATGAACCTCTACTGCTAAAGACTTGAGTAAAGGACAATTTGCAAAGCATATAGGATTTTGACTTTTATATTCATCAGGTGAAATGTCATATAATGTTTCAACAACAAGTTCTAAATGCTTTGTTTTTTTCGTGGCTTTTCTTGGTATATGTTGTATTGTTTGAGGTAAAATGTCATGTAATGTTTCATGAACCGGTTCTAAATGCTTTGTTTTTTTCGTTGCTTTTTTTGGTATGTGTTGTATTTTTTCAGGTAAAATGTCATCTGATGTTTCAGCAACAGGTTGTAAATGCTTTATTTGCTTTGTTGCTTTTTTTGACATATCTTTAATTTCTGCAGGTGACAGTCTTTTGCTTGCAATTCTTTTGCGTTCTTTTTCTCGTCTAATTTCCTTCTTCTCCGGTGTCTGCTGGCTGTCTGCTCTCTGTCGTCGTTCTCTAGCTTGGCGTCTTTTCTTTTCTTGTTTACTCTCGTTATCAGCCATGTTAATCTGTAAAAATAAAATAATGTATCATTAGTTTATTTTGAGATGTTAAGTTTGTTTTCAGGAAAAATTGTTATCAACAGTGTGTTTACATTTTATACTTAATCAATTTCAATTCGGTCAATTGAATAGAGGTCTAAATAAGGCCATCAGATAATTTTTTAAATAAGTTTTTATTTAGTAAACATGTACCCAAAAGCAAGTTTTTCACTAACTAAAAAGGTATTTTAAAAAATATGTTATGTGCTTATTTACAGCACTATTCAATTTGTCAAATGGCAATTCAATGAGGGTCTAGGACTGGAAATGTCCAATGACAAATTGTATAGAGTCTGTGTTTTGAGTCTTTTTTGGACTATGCAATTTTTTTTTTCTGGCTACATTGAAGTTTGTATTTACTGTTAAAGATTATTGGCCCTAAAAGACAAATAAGAGATAGATGAAAAATGTGTTAGTTATATTTTTTTTAAAGTTATAGTTACTGGTGTTTTTTTTTTAATTTTATTTTCTGTTGACATCGATGCAAAGCTAAGATATTTATTTATTTTTCTCTTTTTTTACTTGTTATACTGTACCTTGGTTGAAGTTCGATTTCAAGCAGAATCTTTGTTGGTCCTGTGTTGAAAGCCTTCGTCCGATGGTCTGGTCCTGTGTTGAAAGTCCTCGTCCAATCGTCTGGTCCTCTGTTGAAAGTCCTCGTCCGATGGTGTAGTCCTCTGTTGAAAGTCCTCGTCCGATGGTCTGGTCCTCTGTGGAAAGTCCTCGTCCGATGGTGTTGTCCTGTGTTGAAAGTCCTCGTCCGATGGTGTAGTCCTCTGTTGAAAGTCCTCGTCCGCTGGTCTGGTCCTCAGTTGAAACTCCTGGTCCGATGTTCTTGACGCAGTATCTGTTGTAAAATAAAAATGAAAATGTTATTTTATTTGAATGTATTTGTATTAACTAAAAAATGACATTATTTCTGTGTATTGTTTGTGTTATGGTGAATTTTTCTATTTATTTTTTTGTGCAACCTTTTCAAAATACTTTAAATGTATTTTTATATTCCATACATTATTTTTTTATACTGTAATTATTTTTTTGTCAATTATTTTGTATATGATTGCACTGGTTTTAGCAATATCCTATTTTCTCTCCAGCACTTTTGGTATACTTATTTAGGCTTCTTTGTAAGGCTTATAGGTTGTTAAAGATTCTTAAATATTAAAGAAGAATATAAATTTAGTTTGCTATGTGTTTGTGTGAGTTTTTCTACAATCCTATTGGTGCGCACCACTTTTGGTATGCTTATTTAGGCTTCTTTCTAAGGCTTATAGGTTGTTAAACATTAAAGAAGAATATTAATTTAGTTTGCTATGTGTTTGTGTGAGTTTTTGTACAATCCTGTTTGGTGCGCACCACTTTTGGTATGCTTATTTAGGCTTTTTTCTAAGGCTTATAGGTTGTTAAACATTAAATAAGAATATTAATTTACTTTGCTATGTGTTTGTGTGAGTTTTCCTACAATCCTGTTTGGTGCGCATCACTTTTCTTATGCTTATTTAGCCTTTTTTCTAATGCTTATAGGTTGTTAAACATTAAATAAGAATATACTGTAAATGTAGTTTGCTATGTGTTTGTGTGAGTTTTTGTACAATCCTATTGGTGCGCACCACTTTTGGTATGCTTATTTAGGCTTTTTTGTAAGGCTTTTAGGTTGTTAAACATTAAATAAGAATATTAATTTAGTTTGCTATGTGGTTGTGTGAGTTTTCGTACAATCCTGTTTGGTGCGCACCACTTTTGTTATGCTTATTTAGGCTTTTTTCTAATACTTATAGGTTGTTAAACATTAAATAAGAATATTAATGTAGTTTGCTATGTGTTTGTGTGAGTTTTTGTACAATCCTGTTTGGTGCGCACCACTTTTGGTATGCTTATTTAGGCTTTTTTGTAAGGCTTATAGGTTGTTAAACATTAAATAAGAATATTAATTTACTTTGCAATGTGTTTGTGTGAGTTTTCGTACAATCCTATTTGGTGCGCACCAATTTTGCTATGCTTATTTAGGCTTCTTTCTAAGGCTTATAGGTTGGTAAACATTGAAAAAGAATATTAATTTAGTTTGCTATGCGTTTGTGTGAGTTTGTTACAATCCTGTTTTGTGTGTACCACTTTGTGTGTACCATATGTTGCATACTTTGGCCCTCATTCAATTGCAGTTTGGCCAATTCAATAGGGCTCTAAATGTGCTTATTTAGAGCCCTATTGAATTGGCCAAAATAGCAATTGAATGAGGGCCTTTGGTTGCTGCATTTGTTATATTGTCGGGGCCTCATTCAATTGCGTTTTTGGCAATGGAATAGGGCTCAATATGAGCACAGAGCATCTTTTTTTACAGAAGTTTTTAGTTAGTGAACTTGGCCCTCATTCAATTGCAATTTGGCCAATTGAATAGGGGTCTAAATAAGCACATAACATATTTTTTTTAAAGAAGTTTTTAGTTAGTAAACATCTATCCAAAAGCAAGGTTTTCACTAACTAAAAACTTCTTTAAAAAAATATGCTATGTGCTTATTTAGACCCCTATTCAATTGGCCAAATCTCAATTGAATGAGGGCCCTTGTATCCAAAAGCAAAGTCTTCACTAACTAAAAACTTCTGTTCAAAAATATGCTCTGTGCTTATATAGAGCCCTATTCAAATGGGCAAATCACATTTGAATGAGGCCCTCGGCCATTAAACATATATAGGTCCTCATTCAATTGCAATTTTGGCAATTGAATAGGGCTCTATATAAGCACATAACATATTTTTTGACATAAGTTTTTAGTTAGTGAAGACCTTGATTTTGGATAGAAGTTCAGTAACTAAAAAGTTCTGTATAAAAAATATGTTATGTGCTTATATAGATCCCTATTCAATTAGCCAACTCGCAATTGAATGAGGCTCATAGTTCGTTTCTTTTTTATACTGTATACTTTACCTTGATTGAAGTGTCGAATGACAGAGGGTCCCCTCCTGCCAATCTTAATCCGCCGGTCTTCTTGTAGTGTCTGTTTGAAAAAGAAAGTGAAATGGTTAATTGTATATTTCTTCTTTTTGATTTAGCAAAGCATGGTCTTTTCAGCATGTAATGTAGTTTTCTATCTTACCTGTTATTCTTTGTTGGTGTTCTTTAAAAGGGATTGTGCTTCACAATGCACAGTGCAAATTGTTGAGTGACGCTGTTGATGCAGAGTTTGTTTGAATATTAAAAAAAGTGGAAAGATTGAGTTTTAGGTGATATATTGAATTTCAATAAATTAATGTCATTTAAATATAGTTCTGTAATTATTTTCAATTACATTTTTTTTTTGGGGGGGGAGCTACACACATAAATGTCACATACATGAAGCACATTTTCAGAGTTCAATGTAATTTTTTTTTGTACGTGTCACATATCACTATACATGAACCGTATTTTAATTGTTAAATGAACCTTATTTTTTGTTTTGGCCAACACACATAAATGTGTGTGTGACATGTGACTATAGATGATACACATATATGTGCGTGTCACATATCAGTATACATGACTCATATTTTAATATTACAATTTGTTTTTTTTTCTAATGTCATTTAAATGTAGTTGTTTAATTAGTTTGTTTTAAGATCATTTTGTTGCAGGGCCTATACACATAAATCACATTTTCATAGTTCATTTTTTTTTTTGTGCTGTCTTGATAATAAATTGTAATATATTATAGCTTACCTCTCAGTTGTAATTTGCACAATGTAAAGTAGGTAATTAGGAAACAATTCTCTTCTGAAGTAAGAGCAGCAATTAACTCTGAAGTCACTCCGTTCATCACCTGAGTAGAAATGTAGAAATTTCTGGAAAGTAGGCAGTATTTATAACCTTGTAGAAATTTCTGGAAAGTAGGCAATATTTTTTTAAACTTTCAAGTGCCTCAGAACGTTAGAACGCAATACGCATGCGCTATTTGCGTTCCAGCTTACAATTTGCATTCCATCCGCCATTTTGTGCGTAGTAGTGTTCAAAATGGTGTTTAACTGTGACTGTGGTACGATCCGCATAGTATGTGTTTAATTCTTCAGCGTTACTGCAGTGTAGTTACGTCTGAAGCCTCGTTTTCGTTTTCTTTGGCGGCCATTTTTTCTCTCGCTTAGGCGATTTTCGTCAGTTTAAACTCATTTTTTTTAAGTTAAACGGACGTGTAAATTAACTTTTGGAGGTGCCGGATGCCCCCCCGTGCTGTAAGTAAGCTTTTTATGTGTTCGTTGTGTTTATTTCTTGTGTTTGTGATGTTTTGATGCGCAGCGTTTGAAATGGGTCTTTCGCGGACGTTTTTTTCCCCGATGCGGCCGTATTTTGTTGCAATGCTGCCGTATTTTTTTGCGATAGATGCAGTTAGATTTTACGTGTACGACGCAGTGTCTTTGTTTCTAAGTCGTGCGTATGTGTGTTAAGAGCATGTGAAGGGCCTTTTTTGCTGTTTTTTTTAAAAGTCTTGCTTGTGTGTGTCTGGGTGTAAGCGGGTGTGAGGGGCCTTTGAGTTTTTTTTTGTTAAAAAGTCATGTGTGTGTATGTGTGTGTTAACACAGCCGACGTTGGGATGCTCCCACCACCGCAAATGCGGACCCTCGCTTCGCGAGGATCCGCATTTGCGGGGACGTTGTTGGGTTTTTGTTGGCTGGGAGGTTGGGTTTATTTTTTTTAAAAGTCGTGTGTGTGTATGTGTGTGTTAACACAGCCGACGTTGAGCCTCCACCTCCGCAAATGCGGACCCTCGCTTCGCGAGGATCCGCCTTTGCGGGGACGTTGGGATGCTCCACCACCGCAAATGCGGGCCCTCGCTTCGCGAGGATCCGCATTTGCGGGGAACTGCGTCCCTCGCTTTGCGAGGGACGCAGTTCTTGCGGGCTCACTGTGCGAGCCCGCAAGCGTGAGCAACAGCCCGTACGCTCACAACTATATATGTGATACACATACATATACACATATATACATATACACACACATACATATACACACAAACATACACACATATGCACATATATACACACACATACCCAGGAACGTTTAAGCACACGCGTAGAATATTTAAATGATATGCAAGATGTTTGGGGATAAGCTAGTACAATACACATACATGTATATATATATATATATATGAGCACCAACACCTATATATACACACACAGACCTATACAGATTAATATATACACATACTCCTATATACATGAATACCTACTGGTACACGTTTACACATACATACATATATATATATATACACATATCTGTATATACATATACATATATATATACATACATACATACACGCACACAAATACACATACATATATATATACACACGTGCGTGTCCCCCTTGATTTGGCTACATTGGTCCATGCCTTTTTGGCTTTCTGTGTCTTTTTTACCATATATATCACAATTAAGACAGAAAATACAAATTCATGATATCACACAAGACAATGATTACATACTAAAAAGACACTGAGGGCCTCATTCTATTATCGGCCGTAGGAGATGCGGGGCCGCAAGGACCGGCCGCAGGCTATTTGCCTATTCTATTCCCTTCCGGCCGGGGGCTCTGGCAGGCTTGCGGCCAGCGCCTTGTTATCCCTTGCGGCTGCACGCGCCACAGAAAAGCCTTTGATCTTAAATGGCCGCAAGAGTTTCGGCCGCAAGAAAACCCCGGTTGCTATTCTATTGCTCCGGGAACCCTCTCGGCAAGGCTAAAACCGAGCCGCAGCTTACTTGCACCAAAAAGGTCCCGCAAGCACACAATTAGGCACATAATAAAGCCATCCTGCACTCTGATGAGACGATAAAGTGATTGGGGGTGTTAGCATTCATAGCCCAACATTCCCCTACACTCAAATCCGAAAATAATTTTTATTTTAATTCATGTCAAATATCCGTGGACAAAGTCCCGAGGGCTTGGAACACCTCAGACCCGCCCAGGCTGCGGGACGGAAAATAAACCGTTAATGAAATATCGGATTTGGGCTGATGTGCAAGCTTGAGAGGGGGTTGCTATTATTCCTCATGTCCCCCATTATGATCCCTAGCATTTACAGAGCTTTACAGTGCCATCTTGAATTTATATTTGCATTTAAAGTTTTCAGACCTTGCGGCCGGTTGCATGATATGCGGCCGGCCGTAAGGGGGATATCCTTGCAGCGCCGTCTATTTGAATTGCAAGGTTAAGGTAGCTCTACACGGGGCCATAAGACGGCCGCAAGGAATCGCAGCTTTGCGGCCATTTTACGGCCGATAATAGAATGAGGCCCTACGAATCTATCGTTTAACCCAAGAAGGGTTTCTCTTTACGAATACAACAAAGGAGAGACGAAAAAATAGAAACAAAGAATTAAGCAAAATGTATCAGAGTCATAGCTACTGTATGATGGGCAAAGATAGTGATTTAATCATTGAATAGCCAAATTGCATTTTTGCTAAAGCTCCCATTTTTCGAAAGATCTTTTACCAAAACCCAGCTCAATATAAACTTTCTCAAGCATAACATTTCTATTCATATTGTTGATTATATCTTGCCAAGTGAGGCATGTCGGTTGTGTGACAACTTGTATAATCAGTGCTTTTATTTTCATATTATATCCATCTGGAAAAATGTTAAGAAGGATAATCTCTGGAGTAAACTCAATCTTGGAATTAGTAATAGATGAGCTTTCCTTAGAACATACTTCCCAGAAGTCTTGAACAATTTTACACTGCCACCATATATGTTCTTAGGTGATACCTAGCTTGCTGCAATTTCTCAAACATTTCCCATCATTGGTATTACCAGTAAATTTGGCTATTCTGTTAGGTGTTAAATACCACCTATTCACTTCTCTCGTAGTACAGTATTTTAAGATTTTATATGTAAATTATGTAAACTAAGTTTCTATTGGCAAATTCAATTCAATCTCTTTTTCCAACTCTATTATTTTTTAGGTATTTCCTATCTCTTTAAGTTCTTTGAGACCACTAAAACATTTGCAGCCTTATTAAATTGTGATTCTGCCAATTGAATAGGGCTCTATATAAGCACAGAGCATATTATTTTACAGAAGTTTTTAGTTAGTGAACTTCTATCCAAAAGCAAGATCTTCACTAACTAAAAACTTCTGTTAAAAATATATGCTATGTGCTTATATAGAGCCCTTTTAATTTGTCCGAATCGCAATTTAATAAGGCTGTAGATGTGGTTTACTTTGAAAAGTTGTTCAAACTAAGTAAGATATCTATTTTGGGTTAGATTATATTTCGAAGATGATAACGTAAATTTAAGACTATTGTATTCTAACCAACTAACAGCTAGTGTTTTTTCAGGTCCTTAAAAGCAATTAATTAGTTGTTCTTATATACATTGCCAAGGGGCACAATTCCCGAATAGGACCATTTTGCCAAAAAAGTTCAATTTCAACTCATTAGCCAATAATGTTAATGGAATTTCAGGGCTGGAGCTAAAGTCCACTTGGAATTAAGTTTAAGTAAACATTTTCAGCATTTTTTAACTATTAAGGCACCTTTTCTACACTGTTTTTTAGGGAGATCATCACACCATATTAACTCATCCAATTTTAAATGTATCAGGTGATGATCTTCTATTGCAGCCCAGCCTATCAATTTTGAGGAGTTATTCCAAATGATATAACATTATGGTTTTGTGGTAGGTAGTCAAATCGGGATGTGCTATTCCTCCCATATTAAATCTTCTTAATGTAATAGAGGACTTGATTCTTGCTTTTTGGTTGTTCTGAAATTGTTTGATCCAGTATTTTGGGCAAGGTATCAGAATGTTACTAATAATTACTAATATAGTTGCGAGTTGTTGTCCCGTTGCAAAGCGAGGTACGCAGTTTTGGTGGTGGAGGTGAGCGCCGCATCGCTAGGCTGGCAGTCCTTAGCTGCAATGAGCGCAAAAGGCGCTCATTGCAGTTGTGGAGCTGAACGACACAGGCGCTCATCGTGAGGCCCGCAGGACTTAGCTGCAATGAGCTCCGAAGGCCATCGCAAGCCCCGTAGGATGCAAAAATTACAGACATTGCAAAAATTGCGGACCTCGCAAAAATTACGAATTTAAACTGCCAAGCCACTAAAATCAAGGTACAAAAAAAAAAAAAAACTATGCCTCAAATTAACTTACACACTCACTCTAACTAAAGGCAGTAACACTTAACCCAAGGCAGTAACACTTAACCAAAGTCATTAACACTCATTGCAAGGCCCCTAAACTACACAGTGAGGAGAGGCTCGCGGTGATCGCTGAAGGTACTCAGAGGGGCCATAGCCTCGTATTGTGTGGCAAACCGCATTGCCATAGCTTAAAATTTTATTGCTGTAATTTTTTGATGGGCAAGTTGTTAGTATAATTATATTTAGGGAGAATTGACATTTTTACAGCTGCAATTTTACCATGCCATGATAAAAAAAATTCCCCCAGGCAAGTAATAGTTCTTTAATTTTAACATACAGTTTTTTTTAAGTTGACCTGTTACATAGTTACATAATCATTTAGGTTGAAAAAAGACTTTTAGCCCATCAAGTTCAACCTTTTTAGATCTCCTCTGATCTGCAATATGCTGATTAATTGTTAATAGATCCAGGAAAGCAAACAGAACCCACCCCCTCCCAGTAAAACTTTGCCAATTGTCTCAAAAGGGATAATATAAAATTCCTTCCTGACCCCAGATACTGGTGATCGGATTCCTCCCTGGATCAATACTCCCTCTCTAATTATCCAGCATAGCTCTGAATTCCCTTTTTATTTAAAAATATATCCAATCCCTTTTTAAAGTTATTTATCGAATCCACTGTCACCACCTTTGGTAGAGAATTCCACAGATTAGCTACCCTTTATTGTAAAGAACCCTTTTCTTTCTTTAAGGTGAAATATTTTTACTTCTAATCTCAAATGATGTCCCCTTCTCAGTTATTGTTATTAATGTTATTATTGTTATTGTTGTTATTATTATTATTGTTTTTTATTAGTATTATTAGTGATATTGTTGCTATTATTTTTCATATTATTATTCATCAAGGCATTTGTGAGTGGTAAATTAATGCATGAAAGAGGTTTGAATTGTTTCAATATGACATTTAGCTTTTTGCCCCGAAGTAACCTAAGCTAACAGTGAATGTGGTTATATGGTCAAGTTAAAGAGACTGAATGTCATGTTTTATCTGCTGCATTTTAGGGGGAACCTGTCTTTTTATGCAAGACTTGTGGCTCTCTGATGCTAAGAATCACAATATATTGGTGAATAAAAATGTATATTCAATATTCTTTATTGTCACAAAAGTTAGTAGTTTATGTAATAACATTTTCAGTTATTAATAAAATTACATCTGTAAAACACCATAATGTAACTCCACCACTTCCTTTTTCATCTTTTATACCATTTTAGTCCGAATATAAGCCGCACCCACATATAAGCCGCACCCGTAAAGTTCAAGGGGAAAAAAATAGAAAAAAGATAGTACTCAAATATAAGCCGCACCCGTAAAATTGGAGAGAAAAAGACTCTCAAAGAAACAGGCTTTTTTTGCAGGTTACAGGCTTTACAGGATGTTAGAATCACTAAAACCGTAAATCGCTATTCAATACCGCAGTCTAGAGCACGAAAATCAGCACCCTTAACTCGAAATCGCGCAAATCGGCAGTAATTTTGCATTCGCGAATAGAAGTCGCACGCGTTACAAGCAAAGTTCGCAAATCGACAATGATCTTTTGATGGTTGCGAATATAAGCCGCACCCTTACCTCGCAAGCTCAAAAATCGGAAAAAAGGTGCGGCTTATATCCGGACCAATACGGTACTTCAATTTAACATTATATATCTTCTTTTAACATAAAGAATATCCACAAATGAATAATACTCTCACAAAAACCTAAACAAAAATAACAATGTCCAATAACTAAATAAATTCAAGTTCTCATTTCATCCATACTTGTGTCGCAGTATGTCTTCAAATCTGTTCCAAGCCCTCCCAGATTCAGAGTCTGCAGCCCTCAGCCTTCCACTCTCAAACAATTCCTCCCCCATATAAAAATACTCAGAGCATTCTAAGCAATAGATATCGTGTGTCTAGAACTAGGCCAATCCTCCCAAATCTTCCTAAATGTTGGAAGCGTGTTGGAGAGAGTGTGGGTCATATTTTCGTAGATCATGAGCAAATGTAACCTATTTATAATTTCCTATTTATTTAAAATAACTGTTTTCCATTGTTTTGCCAAATGAGTCTTGGCCACCAACATAAGAAATTGTAACCATTTTTTTTGGTTTTTATTTATATGTAAGCAGGGAATGCCTAGCAGGCAAATCTCAATCGACGGCTCAATGGTGGTATTTAAATCTTCTGATGCTATTTCAGTAACCCCTAACCGCATGTGCTGGGTTATCCCACAGCTCCACCAGACATGCAAAAAAGTCCCGGTTGCTCCACAATCTCTAAATACTGTGAGGAAATTTGAGGATTCATCTTGTGCAATTTGTGCGGTGAAAATCTACCGTATGAAATAACTTAGTAGCCGTTTCTACGTAGCTAAATTACAGTGAGCCTTTGGATAGTCTTGAACAAATCCTCCCCCATTTCTGAAGATCCCAGGAACCCCCCAAATCCTGTTCCCATTGTCTGATAAATCTAGACTTTTGATTATCTGGGGCCGTGTTTAAAATGGAATATAGCTTTCCCACCATCACCCGAGTGAGCAGAGATTTACTGCATATTCAGGAGAACCAGGTAGATTGAGGATTCCCCCAGAACCGAGTTGCTAAGGTTATCCAGTGCCTAATTTTATTGTAATTAAAGTATTCCCTTAGTTTTTAACTGTTCTATGCCTCTATACCATGCCTCTAATTTTTCTAACTTATAAGTGAGCCACCATATTTTCACTCCTCATTCAGACTTTCTAAGATTTGGGAAGAGTTAAAGACTGAGGTTAATGGGGAAATCTTATGTTTCAACTTATACCTGGAGTCAACCCAATTCTCCAAAGATAACTTAACCATAGGATTCTTGAATTTAATATCTAAGATTGTGCCTGGAGGGGTCCATATCACAGTATCCCATCTAAATGGTTTCATTTGTAGGTTTTCAATGAACACCCATAACACTTGATGTTCTTTCGAATGAGCTTGTGGTAAGAAAGAAATCTGAGCTGCTCTAAAATATTGTTTCAGATTGGGACAAGATAACCCCCAGCATCTTTGTTTCTTTGCATAAGTGATCTCTTAATCCTAAGATGTTTATTTCTCCATATAAATTTAAAGATCAGCTTTTGAAATTTCTCTAGTTCCATCCCTCTAATTGGAATAGGAAGAGCGCCAAAAACCTATAGAATTCTGGGTAGAATATTCATTTTTATAGTGTTTATATGCCTAGTCCAAGATATTTGAAATCTTTTCCATTTCTCTATATCCTCTGCCAGTTCTTTAAACAAAGATTTAAAACAATTAGCCCTATAGAGATCTGTTATCTCTGGAGTCAAATTCAAGCCTAGATATTTTACATGATCCTTGGGCCAGGAAAAGACTATTTGTTTTTTTAGTAAGGCCATGATCCGTCCAGACGTACGGGCTCCCATGATCTCAGTTTTCTCTATGTTAACTTGTAGACCTGATATCTTTCCAAAAGACTAAAGTAGCCATTAAGGCAGGAATTGAATTTAAGTTGTCAGTGATTGTACACAAAATGTAATCTGCAAACAGACAACACTTAAACTGGTGTAGACTCACTGTAAATCTCTGGACCTTTGGAGTGGACCTAATGGCTTGTGCTAGGTGTTTAATTGCAAGGGCAAATAATAATGGAGATAAGGGATACCCCTATCTCGTCCCCCTTTGGATTTTTATGTAATCTGCGGATTCACCAGGCATGTTTAGATATGCAATAAAATCTTTATAATAAGTTGTGAGGAGATTTATAAAGTCCCCTTTAATTACTAGCTTAGTCAGAATAGCATGTAAATATGGCTATTCGATCGAATGCTTTCTCTAAGTCTAGCG
The DNA here is from genome assembly GCA_027410445.1 of Discoglossus pictus. NCBI lineage: Eukaryota > Metazoa > Chordata > Amphibia > Anura > Alytidae > Discoglossus > Discoglossus pictus. Next base: position 196,975,410 of record CM050164.1, on the reverse strand, counting down.
CCAATGTACACAGGAGTGCAAGTGCATTTGGCCAAATCAAAGATATTTAGTATTCTCTGAATGCTGCTGCTTTTTCCATTTCTTCAGACAAAGCTGCATCTAATTTAATTCTTGTTAAATCGATCTTTTGCCTAACAGTATTAGATTGCTTATTCTGATTTAATTTTTCCAATTGTTGTAATTCTTTAAACAATTTAGTTTCTACCAAATTCTGATTTGATTTTTCTTGTAGGCCGAAGCTAGTCTAATAAATGAACCTCTAAGAAAGGCCTTGTGGGTGACCCAGGTCCAGCAGTTTCTGGAATAAAGTATAATTTCAGTTCGTCCTCTAATTGGGTCTGAATTACCGGGATGGATAAAAGTCTCTCATTAATTCTCCAACTAAATTTGGTCCTAAAATTTAACCCTAAATCTAAGTTTAATGCTACCATTGAGTGATCATGGTATTATCTGGGCCGTATTAAAAGTGCTCAAATAACTGGGCATCAAGGAATGATGTGTCATTTCTTGAATACGTATTAGGGCTAGGAGTAAAATACGTATATTCCTTGTCCTCCGGATGATGTCCCCTCCAGGCATCAACCAATCCCAATTGTTGCAAAAGAGTTTATATCCGCCTTCTTACTTTGCTTGTAAATTTTGTTTCAGATAAATTTTTTGATCTATCTAAGTGCGGATGTAAAACAAAATTAAAATCACCTTCTAATATAATTTTACCCATTTCAGTTGGATCTAAATGCATTAGAAGTTTTTTCAGTGACTTGTAAGGGGTAATGGTAGGAGCATAAATATTTATTAGCGAAACCTTTTTATTTAGTGTTGACTCCATTCGTATAAGGTAGTAACCTTCCTTATCTTTTACTGTTTTCTCTAATTGAAAGGGGATTTTTTTGTGAATAAGCATGGCTAGTATGTTGGATAATCCTTATGTAGAAAGGATGGAACCTTCAAAGTGGCAAAGTAAGTCTCCTGTAAGAAAATCACTGCAGGCTTAAAACGTCTATAAAAGAGGAAGGCTTTCCTTCTTTTAAAATGGGAATTGAATCCTCTAACATTGTGTGTTAAAAACGTGTATGTATTATCCATCATTTATCTATTGAGTAGGTGTCAGTTTTCCTGTAAAAAATCTTACCCGGGGAAAATTCCCTGAAGATGACAGGGCTCCATCTTCCCCAGACTCCGGAACAGACTCCGCACCAAGCCATCCAACAGCACAGAGTGTTAAGCGAAGAGAACATTGACATGAGGCACAAAAAAAAACTGAAGGACATTTCAACTTTAATTAAAACAAAAACATTCACATTACATGAACCTCTTCTCCGAAAACCAGATGGCCCTCCTATTCCCTAAAGGGAGAAAGTAATGTTTTAGGTTATCTACCATAACCTTTGGTATGCACTGCCTGGCATTATACCAGGGCTGACATGAGTCCATAAAACATATTAATTTCTAGTCTTCATGAAGACATTACCATACTTGTTTTCAAGGCTAAATAGTAAGATTTATAAATCGCAAAAATGCACATAACAAAACAGATGTTGCATAACAGTATCATCTAAAATTATATAGATTCAATTTTAACCTATATGAAAACATTTCAACAATTATTGTCCCTTAAATGCAAGGCCAGTTATTAAAAACTATATATCACAAGAATTTATGTAGTAGAACATAATTGCATACTTATTCAATGAGCCAAAAAAACATTGCATACCAATATATTCTAAGAACCCAAAGTCTAAGACCAAAGGGACCATTTCTCCACCACCCCCCATATTAGTAGCTTGGTATCAGGGTTAGACCAAATAGATGTAGTCCAAGATTTTTAACTTGCTTCTGTCCAAGTTCAATCCTGTTCCACGTTTAGTTCCAACTTTTAACTCAATTGTGTCCTTGAGAATTTCCCTTCTAAATTGTGTTCACAACAATGGAGCTAGCAACTGCAAAGCAGTCATTTTGAGTTGGGTTCAGTGTTCTCTCTGTGTCTCCTAGAGCTTGAAGATAGAGTTTTAGTTGGTTCACTCGGCCAGTGAACTTATGTCCAGTTTTTTGTAGGTCTGGTGACCCATGGAGCGCCATTTCGTTTTTCAGGTTCTTTATCCATGCTCAGTTGTAGCCGAGTGAGAAGAATCTTGCTCTCTTCCAAGGAGTGCACTTTTTGAGTTGAACCTTTATATTGAAATATCAGTGCAAACGGAAATCCTGATTTGTAAGGAATTTGGACTTTTGTTAAAATTTGTTGAGACTGTTGCATAGCCTTATGTCTGGTCAAAATAACCGGAGACAGGTCCATGTAGACTTGTAAAAGGGTTCCATCAGGGCCAATGATCTCTGACATTTTCCTAGTTGATGTCAGTCTAAATCTCTGACTCTTTGTTGGGTAAACCTAAGGATTACATCCCTGGGTACAGTTTGATCTCTTGTTGACTCAAGGGCTCTATGGGCCCTTTCAATTTCCCAACTATCTTCAGGATGCATGGATAATATAGTGCTAATTACTCCTTTTGTTGCAGGTTAGTGATTGCACTTGGAGAACCGTTCCCCCAGATATAACATCAGAATTAGAGGGATTCCAAGTCTTTCACTTTATCTTTCAGTTCCCTTATCTTCATGGGATTCTGTGAAATATCCTGTCTATCCTGTTCTTGTGATTCTTTTAACTGGTCTGTGGTTTCCTCCAACATAAGCGTTCTCTGTCCTAGAAAATGAATGTCCTTCCTGAGTCCATCCACAGCTTGCGTTATTTATTCTCGTATCATTCTTTCTATTTTTACTAAAGAGCTATCCGCCAGATAAATTTGCTGGTAAGTTTGTTCTGGCCCTTCCTCATTCTCACATCCGAATGGCCTGAGCCAGACCCATGTGAGGGAAGCCATTCTGTAGATTTCAGTAATACTTTTGTTAGCGAGTTGCTCCTTTTGTTTTCCTGTTGTAAGAAAAAATACATACACAGACTTAAAAATGTTGAGTTGGAGTTTACGGCTCGTAATTTGAATTAATAGCTTGTTGGAGCTATGACATTCTTGTGATAATTATAATGGTTGTCTTATTTGTCCGTCCATCTTATTTAATTAGGATCCCATAGTCATGTACAGCCCTGTTTCCCATGTAATGTGAATGTTTTTGTTTTAATTAAAGTTGAAATGTCCTTCAGTTTTTTTTGTGTCTCATGTCAATGTTCTCTTCGCTTAACACTCTGTGCTGTTGGATGGCTTGGTGCGGAGTCTGTTCAGGCGTCTGGGGGAGATGGAGCCCTGTCATTTTCAGGGAATTTTCCCCGGGTAAGATTTTTTACAGGAAAACTGACACCTACTCAATACATAAATGATGGATAATACATACACGTTTTTAACACACAATGTTAGATCATCCTCTGTCTGACTTTGAATGTACCCAATAAATTAAATCCTGAGCTCAATTGCAGTTTCATAAATATTCCTTCAATTAACTCAGTGGGCCACAGGGTGGCAGTATAGGACGTGCTTCTATATTTATTAGATTGACTTAGTTTCAGCTTAGTTGTCTCAATTGATACTAGTCTGCACCTGTACTTTTTTATAGCTCTTTTTAACTCAGCTCAAGCCTTTTTGTACCAGTGCCTTCTTCTTAGTTTGTCAAAAAGGGATGCACTTATACAAGCTATGGGTCTCATACAATTAAAGTCCATGTATATTTACACACCCCTTGGATTTCAAGATGGCCTCCCTTCTTTACAGTAGTATAACTGGTGCCAACTGAGTCAAAATGGCTGCTCTTTAATATGTATTGGGTATCACTCCTCTAACTCTCTTGATAGATATCACACACTTTTCTTAATCAGGCACATTTGGCAGTTGCACAATATACAGAACAGAGTAGCAAAGGCTGCCTCCTGTTGTGAGACAGGGCTCAATAATAAAGCCCAATTTGCTTGTATGAGGATGATGTGTATTTTATATCCTGTGTAATGTAATTTTGTAGTTAAAAATGACCACTCAGTCCATGTGCTTTTATGTACTCCTCTTTAATTTACTGCCGTTGTACTCAAAGCCCACAGAGTCTCTGCTGATGAGAGCCCAGATAGAGGCTTAATGGTTATGATCCCACCTGAAGATGGCTCCCTGTAGGGGGACTAGGGCGCACTTCAGTCTCTCCACATTAGCTCTGTGTCTCGGAGCATCTCTCCCCTGTGGGGTACTCACCCTCCCCGAAGAGTCCGCCAGCCAGGGATCTCTCCTGCTGCGCTGCTTCTCGCTCTTTATGCCCCGCCGACCAAGGCCCTCCACATGCGCACTTGCAAGCGATCTCTAAACCTCTGCAATGATTCACTGACCGGTTCCCTAGAGACACAGTAATTCTCTTCGATGGTGAAGGTGCAGATGTAGGTATAGTGGGAGAGGGAGGATGGGAAAGATGGCACTCCCACCTAGGCCTCGACCTCTTGGCACATACAGTAGGTTTAACCCACTGCCACCGGGTATCCTTTTGCTCAGATTATTGTGCTGGGTCCAGCAAGCTAATTTTGTGCAGTGTGGGATTACATTAGAAGGATAAAAACCCCAGTTTTGGAGCCTCTTTTGCGGAGCTCTGCAATCACACTTCTGCCACGCCCCCCTGAATAAACATTTAAAGTTTTTTCAATTACAAAACCTATTTTATTTATTGCTCCCACCCATAAATAGCCAGGTATACCTGGTAGTTGTGGGAGGGTCCCTCTTTAATCCCTCCCCATTATGGGAGGGGCTCTATTAGGTCCCTCCTCTTCCTGTCGTAGGGCTCCTCTTCCTTCTTAAGCCTCATACTCCGTATTCCATTTCTGAGCCTGTGCCGGGAGGGTGTACCTTAGCGCTCCCTTGTAGACCTTAGACGGCCTCTCTGTGCGCTTGCTCTGTGCTTTTCCTTTTGATTGCTGCTTTTGAGGCCTCACTGGGATTTTTCCCTTTATGCTGGTTTTTGACATTTTTTTTCTGGGATTTTTCCCTTTCATGCTGCCTTTTGGCTTTTTTATGATCCTAGCATAGCAGTCACTTTGCTTGTCATTTAATAATTATGATGCCCTCCTTTGGCTTCTATCGCTCATTATTTTTTCTGCACTTTCAAATTTCCCCCCTCATCTATCTTCTTTCTGTCCTTTTCTGCCGCTTACTAATATTTATACCGTCAAATTCTCGCCAGTCGCTGTTTCACTTCACCCCATGCCCAATTTGACCTCCTAAAGCTTTATGCACCTTGCATACCAGTTGCTTTTGCCTGTCCTTTGCTAATTATGTTGCCCTCTTTTGGCTTCTATCGCTCTTATTCGTTCTGCATTTTTCATCTATACTCTTTCTATACTTTGCTTCAGCCTACTAATATATCCTACTTTCAATTTCCGCTATTCGCTGTCTCCCAGCACCTCATTGCCAATTTGACCTTCTACAGCTATCCTTGCCCTTGTCAGGGACTCGTCCGGCCCTCTTATTGGCAATAACGTCTGTGGTTCCTGCCACATTTCAGCTACCCTTTGCCATTCCCCGTGCAGCTTTTGCTGCCTTTTGCACCATGTTGCTAATTTCAAGAATCATCAGCTGTCCTTGCCATAACGAAGGACTCGTCCGGCCCTCTTATTTGGCCAAGACGTCCATAGCTCATTCCACATTTCAGCTACCCTTTGCCATTCCCCGTGCAGCTTGCTGCCCTTTGCGCCATGTGTCCACAAGGACATTTTTCATTGCTGGAGAGCCATGCTTTTGAATCTGCATCATTCTTGCTGGTTCTCCCTCACCATGGGAGAGGGACCCGATCACAACTGTAATTTATTTCAGTCCTACTTAGTGCCAATTAAGGTGTAACTTTTTCTCTTTTAATTTCTGAAAACATTTCATTCTGTTCTAAGGGCTTCTCTGTTTCATCATGTTCCCGGTAAGACTGCCCAGAAAGAAATATCCTTAGCTAAGGGTGGTGTTTGTGTGACACATATATGTGGTGCCATTTAAGCCTGAAGCTTAATAAAGTTTAAGATTGCAAATCTCCCTGAACTACCATATTAGTTTATAAAACATCTCTGGATTTCTATTATGCCTTAAGTCATGTGTGTAGGAAAATAGGGGTAGGATGGAACTGGGGCAACCCCCCCCCCCCCTCCCCAGATTTTTCAAAGTATGTTGTTTATGTGTAGGGAAGCAGTTGTGTGGTATTTTTATACTAAATGCTGTTTCCCCTCCAGATTTTCTTTTGCTCCTACACCCATGCCTTAAGTAAACACATATTTATGCATTCCTGTGAAGTAATCACCTCTATAAAGGTAATTACACCTACTTGCTCACAGCACAACATCTAAATATTTTAGTGAAAAGCATTAAACAGGTTTTGTGGTATTCAAAGATATGTAGGTCAAATATCTGTAGATATGTTCCACTGCATGGAGCCCTGCAGCACATCTTGTGGTAATCAGAGAGTAAGAGTAACCCTAAAATATTTTTTATGTATATTAATGGGAAGAAGGCGAGGAAGAAAATTATAGGAACATTACAATGTGACATAGGACTGTCTGATAATTAGTGACCAAGAAAAGGCAGACGAGCTAAATAGGTTATTTTCTTCGGTATACACAAGGGAGGTACCAGTGGTTGGGACACGGCAACATAATGGGGCTACACTACCTTTGCCAAATAATTGGTTAACACAGGAAGTAATCCAAAAGAGGTTGGAAAAAATAAATGTTAATAAACCCCCGGGTCCTGATGGAATACATCCAAGGGTACTAAGGGAACTGGGTTCTGTAATAGCCAAACCATTATATTTAATTTTTCAAGATTCACTCAACACAGGGTCTCTACCAGATGACTGGAGAAAAGCTGATGTGATACCTATATTTAAAAAGGGAGCAAGAGCAAATCCGGGGAATTATAGACCAGTGAGCCTCACTTCTGTAGTGGGGAAGCTTATAGAAGGGTTAATAAGGGATAATATACAAGAATTTGTCTATTTGAACAGGATTATAAGTAGAAGTCAACATGGATTTATGAGGGATAGGTCATGTCAAACAAATCTAATTAGTTTCTATGAGGAGGCTAGTAGGAACCTAGATCAAGGCAACTCAGTGGATGTAGTCTTTTTGGATTTTGCAAAGGCTTTTGATGGGAGACTATTGTGCAAACTAAGAGATAAAGGAGTTGCAGTAAATATCTGCTCATGGATTGAGAGCTGGCTAAAAGACAGGAAGCAAAGGGTTGTTGTAAACATACTCCGATTGGACTAATGTGGTAAGTGGGGTTCCTCAGGGTTCAGTATTAGGTCCTCTCCTTTTTAACATATTTATTAATGACTTAGAGGTAGGATTGGAGTGTGGTGTCTCCATTTTCGCTGATGACACAAAGTTGTGCAAGGTAATTAAATCAGATAGTGATGTGCTTTCCCTCCAAAGGGATTTACATGACATTGAGGAATGGGGATCTAAATGGCAGATGAGGTTTAATACGAATAAATGTAAAGTTATGCATCTGGAAAGGAAAAATAGCCATGCAATTTATAATCTTAATGCAAATCTAGGTGTATCAGATATTGAAAGGGATTTGGGAGTGCTTGTGGACAACCACCTAGGTAACAGTGCTCAAAGCCAAGCAGCAGCTGCAAAGGCAAATAAAATATAAGGATGTATTAAGAAGGGTATAGAAGCCAGGGAAGCAAATATAATTCTGCCGCTATACAAATCTCTAGTACACCCTCATTTGGAATATTGAGTACAATTTTGGGCACCACTTCATAAAAAGGACATTTTAGAGCTGGAAAAGGTACAGAGGAGGCTGTAACGGAACCCATCACTGTTTTACCCTGTTTTATGGTTATGGTTAAAATATGATCACATTGCTGTACTGTAGATATGTTGTTTTATGTTCTACAGAATATATTGGCTCAGAATATTACAGCTACTAGGCTAATAGATAATCCTATTACAGAGACTCCTCATAAGATAAGGAAGTCTATTGTATAAAGTGTTTTCATTATGAGACATAGAACAAAGGGAAGGATAATCTGATCAATGTCTGATTGTATCAAAGTAGCCAGGTAGCCTTCGGGGGGTGTGGCCCCACCTATTGTCTCTCTATGTGTATTGTGTGGCCAAATATGGGGGATGTGTATTGCCTGTAGAAAGAGATGTATATATATTTCTGCATAACAAAATAAAGACAGTATTCTTTGACTCCCAATTGAGTGTCGTCCAATATGGGAGATTGGGGCTTCTGAGACTGCACATTGCTTCTATATGGATATTTAACGGGATACCAGCGGAGATATTGGACTTCATGTTCCAACTCTGTTACATTTGGTGGCAAGTGGCGGAATTGTTCCCACTGTCAGAAGGACAGCTACAGGAGACACCATTCCGTGGAGTTACAAATTGAGGGCAACGCTAGTATCCGTACAGCGCCCCTGGCTACAGCAGGATGGAACCGGCTAGTTTTCGGACAGCGTTCCATGATGAGGAGGAGGAGGCGGCCGCGGACTACAGGGATGCAGACAGAAAGGAACTCATGGAGAGAGACCGGGCAGCTGCTACAGCAACTCTTACGGACAGCACACAGAATGAGTTTGGAAGAGAACTCCAAAGCAGACTGGCCTTTTTCCCAGGTACGCTTCCCACAGAAACCTTGGAATGGATTATGGCAGATGTCCACGAATACATAATGGAAAAGCAGCGGGCACGGGGGCGTTCCATCTTGGGAGCTGCTAACCCACCTCCCACCTTTAACCCCCCCAGCACTCCGTCCGGTTGGTGGGAACTACCAAACCCCTCCACGGTACATCAGGTGCCACACGTGTAACCAGCAGGGCCACATGCAGAGAGACTGTCCCCAGAAACAGAACCGCTCCACGTGGAATACTCCAACTAATTCCACTGCTACCAGAGTGAGCTTCGACAACATTTCTTAGGGACCTGGTCTAGTGAAGAATCTTTGGGCACCCTCCACAAGGTTAACCCAGTACAAGCAGCTGCAGACACAGAGGCAGAGGAAGCAGAAGGTGTCTTCCTTCCCCCCCAGCGGCAGTGTGAACCACAAGGAGCAGAAGGTGCCGTCCTTCCTCCCCAGCGGCAGTGTGTATCCCAGGGAGCAGAAGGTGCCGTCCTTCCTCCCCAGCGACAGTGTGTACCCCAGGGAGCAGAAGGTGCCGTAAATAAATTATACAAAAAAACAATAAAGAGTTTGGTGGGAAATAGCAAGCTTGGAGAACTATCTGTCCAACAATTTAGTACCCAGAGGTTTACGAATTAATTTATTCCCCACCATTCATGGCTTATCAGAGGATTTTGTTAAAAAATGGGATGATGTACTGTTAAGATGTTCAAAAGAACTTATGTCTTTAATTGTGGAGTGGGAACAAAAATAATTTAAAGAAATAGATCCACAACTTAAAAAAGAAGTGGAAAAAAAATCAAGGAATACAGTACAGACCCAAGTTTTCTGGAACTTGAAAACAAACTTCAGAAAGACATAGATAAATTAAATGCTGGTAGACAGAAAACAAAAGACATTTCAAAAGGACCTTAATGCTTTTCAAGGTGGTAATATATTCAGAAGATCTAGGAAACAATATGTTCCCAAGATACATTCTGATAATATAATTATGTCTGAATCAGATTGGTCAGATATGGAACAAAATGATACATTAAAATCTAACAGTCCCCCACAAAATAAGAGATCCAACAAGACTTTTTTACAGCAAAGAACAGGATCAGGAGGGGTAAGAAAAAGTCAAAATACCTACAAACCACAAAAGAGAACACGAAAATCTTAGACCCGTTGAAGAATTTAATCTGTCTACTCTACCAGTACTTTGACAGAGACACACCTATCAGTCCTCAGAAAAAGGCCTACATTTTTCACCTAGAGGGGATTTTAATCTTTTCGAATGGGTCAAAGATTTGTTTGCCAGAAAATTGGCGTTAAAAAAGTTATTTTCCAAAAAAGGCAATCAAAGCCCATTAGAACCTTTACATTCTAAGACACTTAGAGGCCTTGAAAGTCTATTTTGGCAGAACATGAAGAATTTCAATCAATGGGTCCATATACACCTCCATTAAGTATTAGCCCCAACATTGAACTGTTTATTAATAATGTGGTGAAGGACTTGGAAAGAATACCTCAAACTGGCAACATCAGTCACAACCTTACTAAATCTGAAAAAGAGGCACTGAAACCACTACAATGTGATAACAATATATCTATATATAAGCCTGGGATCTCCAATCTCGCTTCAAAGATAGGGGCTAGAACAACAAGACTCTTAAAAAAGCATATCTAAGAGCAAAAAAAGAAGACAGAGATCTACTATAGATGGAGAAAAATAATAAATAATCAGATGATGTGTTTAAATGTATAGGTACCTTCAATGGCAAATGGCATGATATCAAAAGAATATTCAATGACCATTGTAAAACCCTTATTTTTTACTTTTTCCTCAACAGTGTGCTCATAAAAGAGCTTAGTCTCATGGTGTCAGACTGATTGAATAAAAAAGAAAATGCAGTGCTAATAAGCTAGATGCCTTTGCTTTTAGAAAATCCCTCTTAATATTCCTTTAAACTGGGAAATGTATGAGAATTAGAAAGTCAAATTAAAGTACTCCATATTGTGTTAAGAAGCACAACCCTTACATATGTTGTAAGTTTTTTGTTTTTTTAAATTCAATTTCCATGGCCTTGCTAAAGTGCACTCTCTGTTAAATATGAAGCCTTTTAGCCTCCAATTCGGTGGTTTTCCAGAGCAGCCAATACTTTGTGTGTACAAGAAAGGGCCTGTTTGTAAGTCCAGGGTCCAATCCTCCAGTCCCCCAAATTAGCCTCAGAGCTCTTTGGCTCTAGTACTGGGTCCAAAGTAAAACTGCACGACAGCACCTTCCAAAACCTTTGGCTCTTACCCACTATCAGGCAGACATGACTGAGGAGCTGTAGCTGGCAAGTTATCCGCTTGAGGATTCCTCCCTCGTGTAGGATTAGCTTGTCTAACATGCTAGCAGCAATTGTCATGATTTGTTATTGTAAGATGTCAGTCATCATCCAAATACGGATAATCACCTTCAAGTTGGTGCATAGACTTGTACAGCTATTATATACATCATGTAGTCTCATGTTGGATGATATACTGCCCCCCACCCCCACATATGTACATCTATTTCCTACCTACTGCTAGCATTGTGTTTCCATATCCATCTTCCTCAGTGTAATTAAACTATCTTACTTGCATGCCAATACCATTATACAGTGCATACCTGTGCTAATGACTTAATGCATGGAATATCTTAATTGGTGCTTATGTCACATGTATATATGTATATATTTTGTTTGGATATGTTACATTGAATATGTTGCTCTCATCCCGAGGCATGCAAGGTAGAGGGGGGGGGGCTCAGAACAGCTTCCGAGTTATGGGCTTAAAAAAAATGATGACGGATAAACGGATAAACCGGTACCCAAGTCCGTAAAGGGCTTCCGAGTTACGGCCTTGATAAAACTTACGGGTTTAACAGACGATATTTTCGTGTCTGTAACTCGGAAGACGTTCAAAGTCTGCCAAAAGACTCCAATTGAATAGCAAATTAGCTTGCAACTTCACTTATGGGCGCAGGGGGAGAGGCAGGGAGCCTGTAAGTGAGGTTGCAAGCTAATTTGCTATTCAATTGGCGTCTTTTGGAGGTCTCCAAACGGCTTCCAGGTTACAGACTTGAAAAAAAATGTCAGCCTTTACACAGCGGAGGGAGTGGGGGAAAGAGACACAGGGGTGAGAGAGGGGGAAATAGACACAGGGGAGGGAGAGTGGGGCAAAGAGACACAGAGAAGGGAGAGGGGGAAAGAAACACAGAGGAGGGGGAGAAGACACAGGGGAAGGAGAGGGAGGGAAGAGACCCAGGGGAAGGAGAGGGGGAAAGAGACACAGGGGTGATAAATGGGGGAGAGGAGGAAAAAGAGACATGGTAGGAAGTGGGGGGAAAAGACACAGGGGTGAGATAAGTGGTAGAAAAGAGACACAAGGGAGGGAGAGCGGGACAAAGGGAGGGAGGGAGGGGTGGGAAGAGACACAGCGGAGGGAGAGGGGCAAAGAGACACAGGAGAGGGAGAGAGGGGGGAGGAGACATAGGGGAGAGAGAGAGGGGAAGAGACAAACTACAGATAGTACATAAACAGACAGAAAAAAAAATGTATAACGCTATATCATGTTGTAATTTTTGACTGGCAAGTCGCTAGTATGTATTATTAATATACATGCATATGATCACTAAATAAGAGTACTATACACATACACCATAGCTAAACCAAGGATGTGTATACTGAAGGTTGGGCTATATCCAACACTCTGTTATATTGTGATATACAGTATGTTCATGTCCCAAATCATTACAAACAAGAATACAGAAACATACTTGAAGGTATAAACAAGCAGAATTTTATTATATACACATATCACATATTGAAACAACTGTGCATTGATAACATGTGTATTTGGGACAATTCCCATGTTGCTAACATTATTTGGTTACACTGCTTGGAGATGACTCAAAAGCCTCAATGTTTCTTGGTTTTGCTTATAAAAAGAAGAAAAATGTTGTTGATCCGTAACAGATATAATTAAATGCAAAATATGGACTGCACCATCTGTTTCCAAAAGCATTCTTTGGTGACCATCAATTGTTGGTATGTTTATAATAACCATACGTGTACACAAAGAAGAGGATTATAGAGTATGCATTGTGGATAGCCACAGCATTTCATTGTGTCTATATCCCATCAGTAATGATCAACTACTATGTTGACAGGCATGTGTATTCCGAAATATTGCTGATCAGAAAATGTGGTTTAGAAAAATGTTATTGGCATATATTTAAACAATTTCCCCTCTTTGCCTTGTCTGGGCAACCATCTCCAATGCCACCATGCCTTCTCCATCTCCCACGAACAAGAAGGAGTTAAAAGGAGTGATGGTTCATCTGGTGGTGGCGGGGTAGGCGCTGGTGTGAGAGGCATATAGGGAGAGAAGGGGCCATGCATGGCTTCCCTAAGGATTTCTAAATTCCGTATCAATGAAATGACAGCAACCAGAGTGCACTTCTTTAGGTCTATATGTGTGTTACTCAGCGCACTCCATTTGGAGGTTGTGCCTCCTCCTCTTCCAAGTTGCACTCCTCAGGATGCTGTTGTGGGACTTCACCATATCACACAGTGATGTCTGCTGGTCTGCTATGTTAGTTAGAACTGGTTGCAGTGGGGAATCTATATTTGACGTGGCTTGTCTAAATATTCTATCCATTCTAATAGTGTGACTGTACTAAAATGTGCTGGGCATAGTTGTGGGTATGTTATGCGGAGGTGGTGGTATAGAGCTCTATATAGAGCCCCATCAACCCCTAAAAAACCCTGTCACTCATGGGGGTCAATCCAGACCACCATAAGTACTTAATTAACCCTGTCACTCATGGGGGTCAATACAGACCCCCATAAGCCCTTTATTAACCCTGTCCCTCATGGGGGTCAATACAGACCACCATAAGTACTTCATTAACCCTGTCACTCATGGGGGTCAATACAGACACCCATAAACCCTTAATTAACACTGTCACTCTTGGGGTCAATACAGACCCCCATAATACATATAATTAACCATGTCACTCATGGGGGTCAATACAGACCTCCATAAACCCATAATTAACCCTGTCACTCATGGGGGTCAATACAGACCCCCATAAACGCATAATTAGCCCTGTCACTCATGGGGGTAAATAAAGACCCCCATAAGCCCATAAATAACCCTGGCACTCATGGTGGTCAATACAGACCCCCCATAAGCCCTTAGTTAACCCCGTCACTCATGAGGGTCAATAGCGCCCCCCATAAGCACTTACATAACCCTGTCACTCATGGGGGCAATATAGACCCCCATAAGCCCTTAATTAACCCTGTCACTCATGGGGGTCAATACAGACCCACATAAGCATTTAATTAACCCCCTCACTCATGGGGGTCAATACTGACACCCATGAACTCCTAATTAACCCTGACACTCATGTGGGTCAATACAGACCCCCATAATACATATAATTAACCCTCACACTCATGGGGGTCAATAAAGACCCCCATAAACCCATAATTAACCCTGTCACTCATGGGGGTCAATAGAGACCCTCATAAGCCTCTAATTAACCCCATCAGTCCCATAAGGGTATATTATGACCATTATGGGCCTGTTACAACCCAACATTAACCACATAAGTACAGTGACGGTCCTCAAGTACCATCATGACACTAAGTATAAACACTACACTGCACTATACCCCCCAATAAAACATTAAATATCAACTAAACACCCTCTACACTAACCTATTAACACCTACACTACCTACCTACACAACCTACCAACACCCTAAGAAACCCCCACAACACTCTAATTAAAGAAAATAACAAAAATGAAGTCACCAAAAATAAAAAATCTACATTGCATAAAATAAAAAAACCTAAGTCACAAAAAATAAAAAAAGGAACATTACAAAAAATAAAAAAATACATTACAACCCCCCCCACAGTCCAGAAAAAAAAAGTTACACACCTGAAAAGGAAATACATATAATACATACAATACAATACAAATAAAATGAAATACCCCCCAATCTAACTAATATACAATAAATCCTATCTATCTAAAATACATCACCCAATCTATCTAATATAGAATACATTCTACCTATTTAATATACATCCCCCAATCTATCTAATATACAATAAATACTATCTATCTAAAATGCATCCAATCTATCTAATATACAATCCTTCTAAATAAATACCACAATCTAATATATAATACATGCTATCTATATAAAATACACCCCCTTATCTAACATACAATAAATGCTATCTCTATATAAAATAATCTAATTCTAAGCTAAAATAAAATAATTAAGACCACTTACCTTTGCAGATGTCCCTTCAGATCAGCAACCTAGGGAAAAAAAATAAATGAGTGCAACACATTTACAGAAAATAAATAAACTTTATAAACATTCTAAATATTCGACTCACCTTTCCAGCATGTCACCGTCCTTCTTCTTTTCTTCTTCTCCAGCGCGGCCCCTGTTAAAAAAAAACATAACATTAGTACACATACATAAACGTAAAACAAAATAAAATAAACATAATATACATTGTACTTACCTCCCCGCGATGTCTCCGGCCTCCTCCCCTTCTGCCCTTGATGGGCCCTGGAAGAATCCGCGCTCTAAAATATATATATATTTTTTTAAATAACAGAGATCTGCATTCGCTAATGAGCCTCCTACAGAGTTTTCTCAAAGAAAATTGACAATGGCGGCTTCTGATTGGCTGAAAACACAGTCTATCAAATTCAGCCAATCAGAAGACGTCAATGTGTGAGCCAATGAGAAAGGGATACACCCCAAAATCCCACTCTGATTGGATAACGCACCTGTCAATCTTTATTTGAACCAATCAGAAGGCTTTATTGCCATCAGCCAATCACAATGGGATACACCCCCATGGGGTGATTGGCTGAAGACATCCCTCATAGCACTTACGGGGTAATGTTAGGCTTCTAACTGTCCCATGACGGTCTTTAAATACCCTTATGGGACTAATGGGGTTAAATAGAAGCTTATGAGGATCTGGATAGACCCCCATAAGAAACCGGGTTAAAATGGTGTAGTGCTTACACTTTGGGTCATGAGGGTCCTGGATGACCCTCATGGCACTTATAGTGTTATTACATGCGTTCATTACTGTGTTAGAGGGGTCTATATAGTTGAGGCACACAGTACACTCACGTTGTGTGGCAAACAGCATTTCAACACTTTCTTTTATTGACCGTCATTTTTTGACGACCAAGTCGCTAGTGCAATGATGTGTGTCATCATCCTCCTGTTTCACCTTTTCACAGTGTTGGCAGTGTAATCAGGATCCAACATGAGCCATCATCTCCTCCTCCTCCCCCTCCCCCTCCCCTGGAATTAACGGTGCAGCTGGTATTAGAGGGAGGTGATGTTAACTTCCTGGGTGCTGAAATTAGAGAATGATGTGTGAGTTAATAATCCTGTCTGATCATGTGATTGCTGTCTGAGCCTGTATTATTACCAATTTGTTATATATGTGAATGATGATTTACATAGTGTAATCGGAAGTAAGTATTGTATTACCAAGATGATCATTGTAGTATTTTATATTGCGAGATGGTTTATGGCTAATGGCAACACAACAGACATTGATGCGTTCTTCCATCTGCACCTCACACTCGCTCAGAAGCAGTCGCTGGGAGAGTTGTTTTGAGAGTAGCAGTGGTTAGAGATAGTTTACAATATTTGCTTGTTTATATTTACTTACAAACCTATTTACACATAAGACTTACACATATTTACAGACTACACATATTTGCTATACACATAGGTTAAAGAATACACATAGAGATATATATAGAGTTAAGACACACACCCCACCCATCCTATCCCCCTCACCCCACACTCCATCCCCCAATACCTAGTGATTACAGATAGTACATACTTTTTTTTGCCACACCCATATTTTAGTAATACTTTGATTAATGTATCCTTCTTTTATTTTGTAGGTGCACTTTTTTTGCTTGTTTATATTCTATTTACAACGTATTTATATAGGCCTGAATTTCCAGCGTCAGGCACCTGGCTCAGTAAATCCTTGAGCATCCACTTGTTTCTCACAGTGACTGCATCACACACACTACATAACTACATGATGACCAACAAGGACACTGACATGTCAGCTCTATGGAATTAACAAGGGATAGATGGATGCATAATTAAATCCATGAAGCTGACAAATCACTGTCATTCCTGGGCACCCCAACAGTAATCAAGCAATAGAGAGTCCATGTACTGGTGTGCCCACTGCAGCCGATGCAGTTACAGACCGCAGACGAAATACAGATAGCGTTAGGAGCCAAGATCAAGACCAGAAACCAAAGAATAGATCAATTCTAGCAAATGATAGCTAATCAAAGTGGCAATTATCATCCTTGTTCAAGCCTAAATGTCAGATAGTTAGGAATGATCACATATCAATGTAATAATCATCATACTAATGACATGTACCTTTCTTTTCTATCTCACAGTATCCAGGAGGAGGTCTGGGTCCGTTGGTGAGCTAGTGGGGGGGCGTCGGCCGCCGCCCAGCAGGAGACAGCTCAGGGGGAGGAGGGAACAGGATCATCAGAGGGCCCTGGTTCTGAGGAGGGGTAGGTCGTGGTGGCAAACGATTCCCCTACTGGATAGAGTCCTATTCATTTTGACCCAACTGTCCCTCTCCTCAAAAGACTTTCTTTATTTTGCAGGGGCCCTCAACATCCCCTGTCTACGGCACAGTACCTCGTTCCCCACACAGCAGTGCACTGTCATGGCCGTCACAGCCACCGGGGATACCGCCATCCCCAACGATGGCTTCAGCTGTCCCCCAGATGCTCCCCACTCAATCCCCGCCACCTCCTTACCCGGCCCTCCAACCAGGATCTCCGTCCCCACCACCACCAGTGATACAGGCTGCGCTGGCCATCATCTCTGTGGACACGTAGGGTTCTGTGTAACATGTTACCAATTGATGGTCACTGAGGAATGCTGTTGAGAAGAAATGCTGCAGTCCCTTTTTTTAAGGCCTTACGTTTTTGTTTTTTTTTTTCCTTTTTTTTTTTCTTTCCATTTGTTTTGTTTTAGGTACAATTCAGGTCCATAAAGGCATCTCCTGCATCTGTAAGCATTGTGGAGGAAATATATGGGTTGTATCGTTTTCCCAGTGCCTCTCAGGTAAACATTCCTTCAATGATAGCCCTCCCTTAACATGTAGCTCCCCCAATGTTAAAGCTATTAGATTACCAGAAATCTCAGACATGATTGTTGTTAGCTTAAATGTAGACTAATACCTCTATGGCGGTGGACTTGCAAAGTCTCACAATGGCATGTTAATGACAGCCATCATTAATTTATGCACTAATGAAGCATGTGATCTTGACCCCAATATCGGTCTGAGAACAGATCCTTGGGTCTGATGTAAGTAACAGTGAATCTGACCGCTTACCTTTGTGTCCTCTCCGAATTAATGGCTATCTGCCCATATTACTGATTATCCACAGACCTAGCTAATGGTTAGTAATGCTTGCAGATGGGAATCAGGTGAGTTGGTATCTTGGTACAGTATTTAGCACTGTACTGTACATGCATACTGATGTTCGCAGCAATTTTTTGCATGTTCACGTTCGCCGCGAACGACGAACACATGCGCTTTTCGGTTCGCCCCCTATACTTTATCATCGAGGAAACTTTGAACATCATTTATTTTATTTAATAATTTTTTTGTGTGTAATCTATGCCTTCCTGCCAGCGTGTGTGTGTGGGACAGGCTAACACCTAATAGCTTATATTGTGCTTATTTTCACTACTCATACCTGGTTGTGTAACATACATTGAAAACAACCATTTTTTCCTGTAATCTAATTTCAGTTGCCTGCTTGTGTCAGGCTCACAGCTTATATTGTGCTCAGTGACATAAAATATAACAAAAAAAGTGGGCAATAGTAAAATGTAAACTTTATTGGTTGGAAAAACCGACGATTAAAACTTTAAAAAGGGAAAGAATAAAAACTGTACAAATACCTTTGAACAGAAAAACTGCAAACCTAATGACCACTGGACAACTGTCACTCATTAAGTGGGGTTTGAGCAGTATTATAAATGAGACACAGAGAGTGTCTATGTATAAGCTTGTAGTACTATGCAAGCCCCTGCTCATCTGCCCACAGTCAGGTGTCTGTCAAGGACATGTTTGAGCGTAAAAAGCCAATGTCACAAAGTCACCCCCTTGCCCGGCAACTGACAGCTGGCTTGTCTGAACTCTTAGCCTGCCAGCTTTTAACATACAAGCTGGTGGAGTCTGAGGCGTTCAAAAAAATTGTAGCTATTGGGACACCGCAGTGGAAGGTACCCGGCCGAAATTTCTTTGCACAAAAGGCAATCCCCAACCTGTACTCGATTGTGCAAAAGGAAGTAATGGCATCTCTGGCACACAGTGTTGGGGCAAGGGTCCATCTGACCACTGATACCTGGTCTGCAAAGCATGGTCAGGGCAGGTATATCACCTACACTGCGCACTGGGTAAACCTGGTGATGACTGCCAAGCATGGAATACGTGGCTCAAATTTGAAGTGGGAGGACCGACCAAGCATCTTTTTCCATCTCCCGCTTCCAAAAATCCATGCCATATACACGTCCCCTGATAGTGGACGTAACAGGGATTAAACCGATAGGAATAGGAATAGTACTACTTAACAGTACACACCTTATAATAACGCAGACAGAGGCAACGCGTATAATCTTCCATGCTGAGCAGTGGAAGCCCCCAGACTCTGACCTGTGTATAATCTTCCATGCTGGGCAGTGGAAGCCCCCAGACTCTGACCTGTGTATAATCTTCCATGCTGTGCAGTGGAAGCCCCCAGACTCTGACCTGTGTATAATATTCCATGCTGGGCAGTGGAAGCCCCCAGACTCTGACCTGTGTATAATATTCCATGCTGGGCAGTGGAAGCCCCCAGACTCTGACCTGTGTATAATATTCCATGCTGGGCAGTGGAAGCCCCAAGACTCTGTCCTGTGTATAATATTCCATGTTGTGCAGTGGAAGCCCCCAGTCTCTGACCTGTGTATAATATTCCATGTAGGCAGTGGAAGCCCCCAGACTCTGACCTGTGTATAATCTTCCATGCTGTGCAGTGGAAGCCCCCAGACTCTGACCTGTGTATAATCTTCCATGCTGGGCAGTGGAAGCCCCCAGACTCTGGGAGTCTGAAGAAGAGGAGTCAGAAGAGGAAGGTGGCTTTGAGGAGGTGGAAGACCAAACACAGCAGGCGTCCCAGGGGGCTTGTTGTCACCTTTCGGGTACCATTGGTGGCTGGGTGGAGGAAGAGACCTTCAATGACATCAGTGAGGACAAGGAATGGGACATGGCTAGCTTGGTATCCAACCTTGTGCAAATGGGGATTTTGCGGTTGTGCAAAGGGACTGTTTGCGGTTGTTTGCGGTGCATTAAACGGGGAGATTGGTCTGTTACTGTGAAGCGGGTGTAACCCTTACACTACCTGATCGATACAACATCATACCTGATGTTTTAAAGCATGTTATTCCAAACAATTTAGGAATGTTAGGTGATTTATGCCCTTTATGGCTTAAATCCAGACTCTGCATCAACTATGTAATTTTCCATGGGAGTTTTGCCATGGATCCCCCTCCGGCATGCCACAGTCCAGGTGTTAGTCCCCTTGAAACAACTTTCCCATCACTATTGTGGCCAGAAAGAGTCCCTGTGGGTTTTAAAATTCGCCTGCCCATTGAAGTCTATGGGGTTCGCCGATGTTCGCCCGTTTGCGAACATTTGGTAAAGTTTGCGTTCGCTGTTCGCGAACCCAAAATTTGATGTTCGCGACATCACTATACATGCATTGTGATTAGTTTTTTGTATCCTCCTCTGCCATTTTTTAGTTTACCACTTTTTAATTTTTTCAATTTTTCAGTCACCACACTGTATGTGTGAAACAGGATTGGATTACACAGAGGTTGAATCATCTGTTTCATTGAGCAGATCTAGACAAGTTGTAAGTGCTATGCACATTGTGTAGTGACCACATGTGACCCTGGTAGGTGCTATGCATCATGTCTATTCTAGACTATGATATTACCCCCTGTAGGTATTCCCTTTTCCCCACAAGCCTCTTGTTATCTCGGGATTCGTCCATACCACACCCATGATATTGTTGCACAGTCTTGACCACTGCTGATTGTGGTATGTGTATAAAATAAAGCTTTGTTATACCCTTGTAACCGTGTCAGTGTGTTTTCAATGGTTTGGGTTCTGGGACATCCACATGCATCACATTAGTCACATTCCTATAGATGTAAACTAATAAGCCTTAGTTAACATGCAATAGATCATATACATATTAAGGGGAATAATAGTCATAATAGAATTAGATATCATATTATACTAATTTGCAATCTAATCATATAAAGGGTTTATACACAGGCCAAGTCTAATTAGTAAAACTGTGGAGTAGGAACATTCCCCTGAGGGCCTAACAGTATTATGACAGGTGACACTGGAGTGGGTTGCCAGTTCCTTCTCTAGTGGATTGTGATTTGTCTGACCTTTCTGCTATGACATACCCACCTACAGTGGCCCTACATGGTATAGCTCACATCTTCATTGAGGTACACAAGCCCCTTTATCACCAGCACTTAGCATATGTAGGAATGCAATGATTTCAACAATAATCCCCCAATAATAACAATGCATTTACTAAATATATGTTTTTATCATATGTTGTAATGGTCATGCAAATGCCAATATGAAAAGCCATGCTGCAACATGCATAAAGCAATTAAAGACACACTACTTGATTCAACTGCAACACCAAAACATGAAACTCATATTAACCCATTTGTCACTCACCGAGGCTCTATTGTAGCCCCCAAAATATCAATATTATTGCATATACATCTAGCTTATCACACCTACATTTGGG
Organism: Discoglossus pictus; assembly: GCA_027410445.1. Lineage (NCBI taxonomy): Eukaryota > Metazoa > Chordata > Amphibia > Anura > Alytidae > Discoglossus > Discoglossus pictus. Next base: position 196,953,859 of record CM050164.1, on the reverse strand, counting down.
AACACAAATAGTGGCCAGATTTCACCACCAAATCACATAGCTCAAGTACCCGGGGGAACATTTTCATATGTGTTGTTCAGTCTTTCAGTTGTGTCCGACTCTCTGTGACCCTATGAACTGCAGCACATGCAGCACATGCAGCTAGGCCTCTGCCAGTGCTTTTCTTCAAGGTTTGCATGTCAGTGGTGGTGAAGGGGCATGTGTACCTCAATGAAGCTGTGAGCTATACCATGTAGGGCCAGTGTAGGTTCAAATAAGGGCACTGCCGTAACAGTCAGAAAACTTTGAAATTTCTATGGGTATCAAACACTACTCACAGTGGCTTTTGAAGAGCAGGGTATCATAGGCACAGTAACATAGTTACATAGTTTAATTAAACATAGTAATTAAAGTTGAAAAAAGACTTTCAGTCCATCAAGTTCAACCTGTTAAGATCTCCTCTGATCTGCAATATGCGGATTAGTTATTAATTAAATTATTGATTAAATAATTATTAATAGTATAGTATTGGAGGATGAATAAAGAGTTAGTCCATCAAGTTCAACATTTTTAGATCTCTATTGATCTTTTTAATGTGGACTATTTATTGTTAATTGTTAATTGTTATTTGATCCAGAGGAAGGCAAACAGAAAAAAAAACCCCATTGAAACTTTGCCAATTGTCTCATAAGGGGAAAAAAAAGCAAAATTCCTTCCTGACCCCAGATACTGGCGATCAAATTTCTCCCTGGATCAATATTCCTTTGCTAGTTATCTAGGATAGCCTTGAATGCCCTCTTTATTCAAAAATATATCTAACCCCTTTTTGAAGTTGTCTATCGAATTCGCTGTCACCACCTCCTTTGGTAGAGAATTCTACAGTTTAACCACCCTAACTGTGAAGAACCCTTTTCTTTGTTTAAGGTGAAATCTTTTTTCCTCTAACCTCAAAGGATGTCCTCTTGTCAGTTCAAAATCTCTTGCTACAAAAAGTTCACTTGACAAAGCCTTATATTGACCCTGGATGCATTTATATAAGGTAATCATATCCCCTCGTAAACGCCTTTTTTCTAGCGAAAATAAGTTTAATTTTGTTAGTCTTTCTTCATAACTTAGCCCCTCCATTCCCCTTATTAGTTTTGTAGCCCTTCTCTGTACTTTTTCCAGCTCTAAAATGTCTTTTTTATAAAGTGGTGCCCAAAATTGTACTCCATATTCCAAATGAGGGCATACTAGGGCTTTGTATAGTGGCAGAATTATATTTGCTTCCCTTGCTTCTATACCTTTCCTAATACATGCTAATATTTTATTTGCCTTTGCAGCCGCTGCTTGGCTTTGAGCGCTGTTACCTAGGTGGTTGTCCACTAGTACTCCCAAATCCCTTTCAATATCTGATACCCCTAGATTTCCTCCATTAAGATTATAAATTGCATGGCTATTGTTCCTTCACAAATGCATAACCTTGCATTTATTTGTATTAAATCTTATCTGCCATTTAGATGCCCATTTCTCTAATTTATGCAAATCCTTTTGTAGGGAAAGTACATCATTATCTGATTTTATTACCTTGCACAACTTAGTGTCATCAGCAAAAATGGAGACACTACTTTCGAGTCCTACTTCAATGTCATTAATAAATATGTTAAAAAGGAGAGGAACTAATACTGAACCTTGAAGAACCCCACTTATCACATTAGACCAATCGGAGTATGTTCCATTCACAACAACCCTTTGCTTCCTGTCTTTTAGCCAGCTCTCGATCCATGAGCAGATATTTACTGCAATTCCTGTATCCCTTAGTTTGCTCACTAGTCTTCCATGTGGCACTGTATCAAATGCCTTTGAAAAATCTAAAAAGACTACATCCACTGAGTTGCCCTGATCCAAGTTCCTACTAACCGCCTCATAAAAACTAATTAGATTGGTCTGACACGACCTTTCCTTCATAAATCCATGTTGACTGCTACCTATGATCCTGTTCAAATAGACATATTCTTGTATTCTGTCCCTTATTAACCCTTCTAAAAGCTTCCCCACTACAGAAGTGAGGCTCACTGGTCTATAATTCCCCGGATTTGCTCTAGATCCCTTCTTAAATATAGGTATCACCTCTGCTTTTCTCCAGTCATCCGGTAGAGACCCTGTAGTGAGTGAGTCTTGAAAGATTAGATATAATGGTTTGGCTATTACAGAACCCAGTTCCCTCAGTACCCTTGGATGTATTCCATCAGGACTTGGGGCTTTATTAACATTTATTTTCTCCAACCTCTTTTGGATTTCTTCCTGAGTTAACCAATTATTTAGTGAAGGTAGTGTAGCCCCATTATGTTGCGGTGTCCTAACCACTGGTACCTCCCTTGTGTAAACCGCCAAAAAGAACCTATTTAGCTCATCTGCCTTTTCCTGGTCACTAATTATCAGATGGCCTGTGTCACATTGTAATGGTCCTATCGATTCCTTCCTGGCCTTCTTCCCATTAATATATTTAAAAAATATTTTAGGATTAGTTTTACTTTCCATTGCAACTGACTTCTCATTTTCTATTTTAGCCAGTCTAATAGCCCTTTTGCAAGACTTGTTGATTTCCTTATAGTCACATAAAGCTGCCTCAGTTCCCTCCTTCTTGTATATTTTAAATGCATATTTCTTTTTCCTCATCATGATCTTTAAGTCATTGTTAAGCCACATGGGATGTTATTTACTCCTATTCATTTTATTTCCACATGGTACATGTTGATGAGTATGTTTATTTAGTAAGGATTTGAATGATGTCCATTTATTTTCAGTATTTTTCCCTGTAAGTTCTTTGTCCCAGTCCATATGTTGTATTGCTGCCCATAGCCCATTAAAGTTAGCCCTTTTAAAATTTAGAGTTTTTGTTGGCCCCTTACAACTCTGTTTTTTGTATTCAATCTCAAATGATACTGTGTTGTGATCACTGTTCCCCAAGGGTTCCCCTATTTTTACATTTGATATTATATCACTATTACTTGTGATGACTAAATCCAAGATGGCCCCATTTCTAATAGGTTCTTGTATTACCTGGGCCATATAATGATCCCTAAGTGTACTCAAGTACCTGCTCCCCTTAGCTGAGCTGCTGGTCTCATTTATCCAGTTTATTTCAGGGTAATTAAAGTCTCTTATTATTAGAACTTGCCCGTGCTTAGCTGCATTTCCAATCTGTAACAATAATTGTATTTCCTCACTTTCAGCTATATTTGGGGGTTTATAGCATACTCCCACCAATATGCGTTTAGAATTAGCTCCTCCACTATTTAGCTCAACCTACAAAGATTCAATGATGCCGTTAGTGCCAGCATAAATATCTCCTCTGACTATAGGCTTAAATTCAGGCTTAACATACAGACAGATCCCTCCTCCTCTTTTACCATTTCCCCTATCTTTCCTAAATAGGTTATAACCATCCAGTAATGCCTATTAAGTTTCAGTAATGCCTATTAAGCCCCATTTTTTCTTGTACTGCTAATATTTCTAGCTCGTCCATTTTCCTAGGCAAACTTCTTACATTAGCAAGCATACACTTTATGTTGCTATGGCTCTGCCGTTGTGAAGTGCTTGCCACTGTATTTGAGGCCCCTATTAATAACTCCCTACTGTCTATTGTAACCCTCCCCCCTTCTCCCCCCCCATGGGTAACTAATTCATCCCTTTCACTCTCTACCCTATTTACCCCAATGCTTCTATATAGTCCCTCCCCCCCACCTACAAGTTTAAAAACTCCCCCAGCCGTTCTACCATCCTATCCCCTAGCACAAAAGCTCCCTCATCACTAAGGTGCAATCCATCCCTGCTATAGAGATTGTACCCAAGTGAGAAGTCAGCCCAGTGCTCTAAAAACCCCAAACCCTCTGCACTGCACCACTTTTTTAGCCACGCATTAACCTCCTGTTCTACCATATAATGGCAATATTATATTGTTTCACATCAAAAAGTAACCAACCCAATTGAAAAAAATCCTGCATCCAGACATTAATAATGCAGTCTATTACACTTGCAGTGTCTCATATACTGTAAGTGTGGTAAGGATACAGTCCATAATGTGCTTAAAAAATTGATAATAAATACTGATAATACATTTCTGTTTATTTTATTTTTTGATGATAATTTAGAACACAAAAATAAAGGTTACATTTTATATTTAGTATGAGTCATTTTGCTCAGATAAGTAGCTTATGAGTGGGAAAACTAGTCATTGTTAGTGTTTTTTACTTTCCTTTATATTAAAATACTTGTTCTTATGTATAGTTTTAAATTCACTGCTTGCAGATCAGTTGCCTTCTCCATGATCATCCACCCCTGTCAGATACATTGTATCTACCCCAAGCCTTTGGTCACTCTTGCAGGTCTAGGTACTATACTATAGAAAAAGCATTTCAGCAGATTGTTCCAATAAAACCCATCCATGAATAAAAGATATTTGTGTAAATTAACTGATGTTTCAAAACAATATAATCTAGCCATCAGATTTTGTGACCAGGGCCAGATTTGTAAGTAGGCACAGTAGGCAACTGCCTAGGTATGCACTTCTGAGAGAGGAGCATAAATATGGTGAAACTCAATACATTTTGTTAGCACAGTATGTCTTAATCTGCCCCCCCTTCCCTCATCCTTTGTCATTACACAGGGAAGGTGAGCAGTGTCCCCCTCCTACATGCCCTCCTCCACAACTGCACCTCACTCTGCTTTAATGCTGTGCATGACATGTGACAACACAGTGGAGAGAGGCTGCAGAGCTCCTGGTAGCTCTGATGAATGATCCTCTGCGGTAGAGAAGATTTCTGGCTGGAGTTGTGAGTGAGCAGTAGCTGGGATGTGTGTAATAAATCTGTCTAATGGAGCAGATAGTGCTGAAGTGAGTAGCAAGTTAGAGATGGCAATGGGAGTGGGGGAAAGTATAAACAAAATATATGTGAGAGAAGGAGAGCACAGATTGACAGAATGTGAGTGGGCATGAAAGGGGGCACAGAAACGGAAATAAATGAATCACAGGCAGAGCAGAGAAGGCATGCTTTAGGGTGAGTGAATGAGAACACTGACAGAGAAAAGAAGAGCAGGAGGAGAGAGAAGTAAAACATAGAAAAATACATCAAGAGGAGAGGTAAGCACTTGGAGGTAATTCAGTAGGAGGAGGAAGCTTGTGTTTGTGTGTTGTGGAGCAAGGGGAGAATGCCAGTAGGGGAGAGAGAATTATCAAAGAAAAAAATTCAAGGGAAAAACAGAAGGAGAATATGCGTGAGGAGCAGCAGGGGACGTTGTAAGGAGAGTGGGAAATGAGTAATATAAATTATGCGTCCAATGGTTTGCTTAAAAGTGTCCCTGTTTTTTGTCAGTCCAGGTATAATGCTGGTAGTAAGTGTAGTGTGCATTAACAAACTAGGGGCCCTATTCTATTGCCCAATTCGTAAATTTATACACACTTAAAATCACTCTTAATATTGCTACATAGTCGGCAAATGTTACTTATTGACACTAATTAATTCTTAGGTCAATAGAATGCATATAAACATTTATAAAAAAAACACCTGAAGCCAGATTTATGATTTCAAGGCATTTGCAAGTAGCCAATAGAATATTGCCCTAGGTGTGTATAGCAGAAGGAACGCACTCCCTCAGTCCTCTAAATTCTTCACAGCCAAACCTAGCCCGAGGAGGCTTGGAGGCAAGGTAAACTATTTCTTATTTCTTGCCCTGCCTCTCAATTAATTAAATCATATAACATGAGTGTGGTGTGTGTAACTATTGCAAGAAATCAGAATGTATGTCTGTGTAAAGTGTAGTGGCTGCCCTCCATAATACATAAATAAATCATTGTTCTGTGTAGGTCTATTTAAGAATGTAATACATGCAATTTATATGCAATCACACTGGTATATATTGAACAATGAATGATTCATTTACTAGGATAGCCAGTAACTTTTTTTTTAAAACTCCTATCAATTATAATGTAATTTTATTTTGTATAAAGACCATACATGATATTGATAGTAAGACTCTTCTGCATCTTTTATGATGTGTAGTATGCAATGCCAGTTTTAATTTGTTTATTTATTATTATGAATTGTGTTTGTCCATTAAGCACCTTAGGTTTTACTGCTTATGGGCACCAAATTTGTAAAACCAAACCTGTCTGTGACATACAATTGTTACAAATCATTGACTGGGGTACTACAAAACAGTAATTGCTTTGAAACAGTAATTGCTTTGAAGTTTATTGAATGCCAGAAACATTAAACAGTGTGTGAAAAGGTAAAGAAAAGTATCAATAAACCATAGAAACATTGTAAAATAAATTAATGTATCCCAGAGTGAGTAGATTGTGTATTTTTGATGCCTTTCTGGTTCGAATCTCTGGTGACCATAATAAGACTTCAAGAGGTTCAGTGTACAAGGTCTTTAGTGTTAGCAGTGGTAGTATCACAGTAATGTGTACATTATATGCATGCAGATAGTAATAAGGGGGAAGTAGACACAGGTGCATTTTAACCTCTTCTGTTTTGCTGAGCTGGATATTTTCAGATTTCCCTGAATGCTGCTCTGCTCCTGAGGTCTTTAGGTGCACTGGGTGGACTTGCTGAACGGCCAGTTAAACCAACTTCACAAAGAGTAAGGACATGAGCAAAGAGCTCAAAGTCCAGGGCATGGAGAAACCTGGGACAGAATAAAAAATAATGATTGGTCCTTCAGTATATTAAAATGTAATACAGCTAAAAAAGCTTATAAAATTAAAACTATATAAAAGAAAAACTGTGCACCTGCCTCAGAAAAATACAAAAAAGTTTTGTCATTTAATGTATATATATATATATATATATATATATATATATATATATATATATATAATGTAATATTGCACACATATACATTACAATAAAAGCTGTGTGTGTATTCAATACAGTGTATTATACAAGTTGGACTTCTATAGGGAGATGTCTGGACTCATTCACTGATGAAAAGTTTAATATAATACATCACAAGAGTAATGAGACTGCAAGAGTCTCAGGCTTATGCTATATTCTGTGGGACCGAGCCAGCGAATAGTGAAAAGCTCTCTCCAGCACGAAGAGGCTCCATAGGGGAACTGGAGACTTGTCACTAGAGAGGACATTTTTACTTTAGTGAATATAGCCATCTATGCACACATTGTACAAACATAAGAAAAGTGATAGATCATAATATACATATGTTTATTTCAGGAACTTACAACTGTGCAAGTTTTATCAACATATTTATTTAAATGGGCACAATCATCCCCAAAATATTTTTGCTTCTTTTTAACTGGCTATACATTGCACTACACATGTGTTCCTCTGCTTAATATAATTGAGCTATACACCATCACTATGGCCTAACTCAATATGAAAATACTGATATTTGTCATTAGATTACATTTGAAATGACACATTGTGCCACAAAACTTGGTAATTCTCTCCCAATTAATTTTAATTTTAAATATATTTTCATATCTTTGATCTTATGAATGCTTTTATAAAAACAACTCTTTACAAGGAACTTTTTGGGGGGAGACAGTACCCATACAATGCAAAAGTTATAAAAGATAGCATTGCTACTGCCATTTAATATACTCACGGTCAAAGGCCCCGGAATCAACTTTTTCTTCTGAAAGAAAATAAATAAATTCTATCATGTCTGAGATGATAACAGGACGTGTTTTAACTCCATTTTCATTCTATCTATGCATGTATCTGAATACTTATTTTCAGTTGGGATTACATTTAAATACATTTACATATGTTTTCATAAGAAACATTCAACTGATTTGGTGGGAAAGAAAATCACTCTTGAAGTACAAGAGTTGACTGTGTATATATAGTATACAAAGAAACAATATACAGTAGCAGTCCTGGGGAAATGTAAATAATTTCCATAGCACAGTGCATAAGGCCTTCAAAACCATAATGGGGAGTATTAGAAAGCTATTAATGATATATCTTGCTGTTTTCATTGGTACACAAATGTAAGTGATATATATTGGTTACTTACCTGCATACAAATCAAACACACTGACTGTTGCGGTGCTCTGAGATGCTCTGTCATTAATGCTGCTTTTGGTGCTGCAGTCCTGTAGTAAACAGAAAGTGTCATTTATATATATACACACATTATAGTGCAGATATGTCAAAAGATATTATATTCTGGTTTATGAAATATCCTTTTTAATTTCTCAGCAAGAACTATATTTTATTGCAATGGAAAGAATTTTCTGCATTTAAATGCATTTTTGAATATTCAATCATTTATTCTATAGAGAGGCATGAAATATCCTCTGTATATGATCTTACCTCTGTGCAGTTATCCTTGCAAATTGTAACATCTGCAAACAGATTGACATTGGAGAAGCCAGAAATCTGGAAGACTTTCATTGTGAACCTGGCTTCATTGGTATTTCCATTCCTAATAATACTTATAAGATCATATCCTAAATCTTTATAAGGACATCTAGAATCAGAGAAAAACAGATTAATTGTATTAATTAGTTTCAGAGCAACTGTATGTCTTCCAATAAGATCTACTGCAGGCAATATACAGTACTGACATTCAGTGCTTTAGAGCAGATTTTTTTCATAGTGACATATTTTAAATATTCTCCTTTTTGCCACCTATATGTTTTGTACGTTTAAACAAAACCCAGATATATAGTCTTATATATCTGGTAATATAGCAATATCAAAAGCAAAAATTGTATTTACTGCTGTGCATAATGAATTCTTAAAAATGTATACTACATTGTATATTTGTTTGAAATAGTTTACAAAAGCACTAAATTTCATATTTATAGTAAGCTCTTTTGAAGAACCTGACTTTGGAAAAATGTCTGCAAAGCATTTAAATAAATAGTACATTTGTGCTCACATCTGAAAGTCTAAAATATGTTTAAAAACCTATTTCCTGCTCAGAATTCCAAGAAATACAGTTATTGCGCTGCACTCTGGGAACCTGGGCAGGGACATGCAAATAAGCTCACAAAGTTGAATCCAATGTCATTTTAAACATAACTCCTTTTAAGCATATGCATGCTGTATTACACAGCATTAAAGCATAACTTAGGATAGGATAGAATAGGATAACATGGATTATGCAGTTAGGAGTTAGGAGACCTACCCAAAGACAGCTATCATGGAAAAAAGATGCAAACTGTCCTACACTGGATAGTCGATCATTACAAACTCAATTTTGATACTCTGTTTAGTGTCTCCAGTACTTACCCATTATCAAGTATAGTATATTGTGTATCAGAAGGATCTGTAGGTGCTTTTGCATATATTTTAACCACTTTAACTGAGAAGGCATCTGCATCCAAGTCTGGTATAAGCACTGAGACATATACGGATTGTTCCACAGTCAGCACAGTGCTCTCATCAACCAAATTAGTAAAATCTGGGTTTACATACACTGCCATAGTTACGGTCATAACTGCATTTGTCTCAGGTGCAGTTATTTGTGTGATCCTGAAATGTAACAAGACAAATAATATATAATATACAGTGACATAAATGTTACTACCAAAATATTTATACTTTTGATTTGAGTTCCTTGGATCTTATTTTATCTGAGCCATTAAGGTGTAAATTGTTTGTGTTAAATCCAGAAAGTTATTCAGGTGAAAAATATAACAATATTTTTCATAAATGAATGCATTCATTTAATTCATGCAACCTGTTATACTCCTAGGCTTGGGCTAGCACAGTCTTCAATTCACAATAGGACTAGAAGAAAGTTTTGAATAACTAGCGCACATAATTATGTATTCACCATTTAAAAGAGGTTAAAAGGCATTGAATAGCAAATCTTTATATATATATATATATATATATATATATATATATATACTGTATATATATATATATATATATATATATATATATATATATATATATATATAGTTGGTAAAAGCACTATACATATACGATTTTCAGCTTAAATACAGGCCTTCCATTTTAAAATAAAGGATAATAATAATAATAATAACAATAATAATAAAGACATGTATTTATGCGTGTCTATATAGTACAGGACAGAGTATTGATATACATGTTCAATCACACTGCAGTGTTACTGACAATTCTGATTCTGACTGTAAAATTACTACAAAAAAACTCATATCAGGATGGAAAAAGTTAGATTTGTAGCATTTGGCAATGGCAAATTGTTTGCATCTTTTCCTATTTGTTTTAAAATGTATCATTTGATTCCTTTTTTTGTATCTGATAACCCTTACTTTTTAATCATTTCCAAAACTACTGGGGGCAGTTTAAATTCCATGGGCCTCATTCAAATGTGATTTGGCCAATTGAATAGGGTTCTATATAAGCACATAGCATATTTATTTTACAGAAGTTTTTAGTTAGTGAACACCTTGCTTTTGGATAGAAGTTCACTAACTAAAAACTTCTGTAAAATAAATATGCTATGTGCTTATATAGAGCCCTATTCAATTGGCCAAATTGCAATTGAATGAGGCCCCATGTATTTACCATGATTTCTCACATTGCTCAAGTGGTTCTCCACAGCCAGTCCTAGGACCAGTGCCAGTACCTGAGACGTTATCTGCAGGTATCCAGGAACAAAGGGAAATAACCCAACACTTTAAATATATCACTAACATTATGCAGAGATATAGATAGATTATTGAATAACATTTCTACTATTAAAATGCACCATTCAAATAAATCCAAACCTAGATAAAGATGTTGGGCCTCATTCAAATGCGATTTGGCCAATTGAATAGGGTTCATTATAAGCACATAGCATATATTTTTTACAGAAGTTTTTAGTTAGTGAAGACCTTGCTTTTGGATAGAAGTTCACTAACTAAAAACCTCTGTAAAAAATATATGCTAGGTGCTTATAAAGAACCCTATTCAATTGGCCAAATCGTAATTGAATGAGGCCCTTTGTGTGTAACTTAAAGTGTCACCCTGTTAAAAATATTCTAAATCTCAAGGGCAGTTCCCAAGAGCAGTAAACACCAAGGCCCTCATTCAATTGCAATTTGGCCAATTGAATAGGGCTCTAAAAAGGCACATAACATAATTTTTTTAAAGAAGTTTTTAGTTAGTAAACATCTATCCAAAATCAAGGTTTTTACTAACTAAAAACTTATTTAAAAAATATATGTTATGTGCCTTTTTAGAGCCCTATTCAATTGGCCAAATTGCAATTGAATGAGGGCCCAAGGCACCAGAGGAAAAATGTTGAGAGTCACTACTTCAAGTAATGTCTAACTAGTGTACTATAGAAGTAAAGGCATGAATATCATTCTCTCTAAGCTGTCTCTATCAATATAACCTAGTAATGTTCTATACTACCCTTTCCACAATCCCCTACATTACTTGCCAACCTTCAAGACACCAGGAATACTTGTATTTCCCATTTCTATTGTCATCTGTACATCACCAAAAAACTCCAGACACCCTAACATTTATTGTTTTTACGAAACTGTAGTTTCCTCAGTAATTCAAGTTTTGTAATCAATATGGATCATTTATACATTTTGATTATTATTCTTGTTTCATTTTTTCATAAATTAATTTAGAAATGCTTAGTTAATATTCAACAGAGTCTGCAGTTACTGTTAGATATATCTATGCCAACAGCTGTCTGCCCACTATCTAATCCTCAGTACCTCCTTCATTGACTTCCTCTATTCACTGTTATTGGACTTGCCCTATTCTACAGCTACATTGAAGATTTAACTGCCAAGCTTTGCTCAATTTGACCCATCTTTTCAAAGAAGCTTCTTATGTATTTATCCTTCTTTCCCTGCGCATTTCTTCTGCAGCACTGACAGCTGCAGTTAAAGGTGCCATCCGCCAGAGGGCGTTGAGTTTTCGGGCACCATCAAGTTCCAGGGAAGGCAAAGAACTATTTTTCCCACCGTCGTGGTGCAACTCGACGGCGCTGAATCAACAGCGAGGCCATTGCTATGTTCGGCGCGGGCACTCAGCCCCCCAGGGCCTCGGGCGTGCCTCATAGCTCAAGGCCTCTTCTGTCGGCGCGCCTTATATGCATAAATCGGCAGTGCCATCTGTCGGCCAGAGGTGGATCTGCAGCTGTCAGATTTTGCGATGGGGAAGAGGGAAAGGACCCTTCTTATGTAGGCTTTAATGTGTTTTCTGATGAAATCTTATGTCTCTTAAAACTCAGGGCCATTGTCCTTTTATCTGTCAATAGTTATGTAATGCATTATGGTCTTTCATTAAATATGAAGCATAGGGGGTCTATAACTGGGGCACAATGATGCCAGTCTGACGTTTATTAATGCTCTGTTTTTAGGACAGTTTGGATGTCTGGAAGGTACTCACCCCAGTTTTGGATTCAGAGTGACATTAAGTTTAGCTGATAACTGGACTGGAAATGAGCAGCTGAAATCTATAGTAACATTATTTCTGGATACAATCGGCTTCTGTTTGCCAGTAATGTACAATGTATTTGAGTAAGTAAGATGAGTTGAATTAAGCTGGGGGAAAGAGAGAAACATATTTTAGAAACAACATATAGAAATAAACAATATACAGCTTTGAAACAGGCATAAGTGCTACAGGGAATGGCCAACTGTGCACATTTCACATCCTGTAAACTTTAACCTTTTCAGTCCAAAGCAGTAATTCTTTATCTAAGGTGTTTAATGAAGACAGCAAAACTACAAGTGTATATGTCTAAGGTGACAGTTTCCTCATTACTAAGGTGAGGCCTTCTCAGTTCTTATGAACATCCAGAAAGCCTGTTTTTTAAGACATTATGCTTCATTGAATAACATGGTAATTATAGAGGTCTCACATCACACCTTAGTGAATATAGCCTTGTGTACATCAAACAGGATCACAGTGTATCATAACTGGAGTAGTCTGGGTAGTTACATTTATGATTTTTATTACAGACCATAATACTAAGCATCACACCTGGAATGTCATTACTTTCTCCATTTTTGTTCCAGGAGCCCCAGACTGTGCTTTGCATGATACTGGTGAATTTGTTTTTGATGAAGTGAATTGTTCCCTGTAATACTACTGAGAGGTCATAAAGCAATACTTCTAAGGCTGTGATAAAAATAATGCTTTTCACTATCCATCACAGGAGCCTTGTAATGCCACGATTCCCTATATCCCCCTCTCCCTGGGCATTTGGTCCCAATAAGATGATTCATATCAATTATACTCACAATTACATTGCCACCACAGTCTCCACTCTTTATTGGTCTGTTAAAAAACACTTGTGAAATATTATTTACAATGTCATATGACCCTAAACAGCTGGTGTCTTCCAGGTGTAAGTCATTTGAGATGTATTTGCTTTTCTCCAGCTGACATTTCTGTATATGAAGTTTTACATTCCCACCAGTGCATTCAATAACTGGAGCTGGAGGAGAAACTGTGAGGTAAAGGAAAGGGAAAAAGCCAGTAAAATACTGTGACATGGCATTAGACAAGCAAATGGGTGACCTACAGACACACAAACACATTCACATGGTCACAGGGATACCGTTAAAATATTCCCAGATACAGGTGTATATATAAATATGTATATGAAAAGATCAGGGGAAATAATGCAAAATGTGTAGTGTGATAATGTCTTTAGTAAGTGATGGTGTCTGTTGGTAAGAGATGTGTAAGGAGTGTGTTATTGATGGATAAAAAAATAATTTGGCTTGCTGCCCTTCCCCCATAATTATTACATCCCCTACATTTGTTAAACATTATGAGCCTCAAATATTGTCACCCACTCATTACCACTCCCCTTAATTTATTATTATTGACATATGAGAGGAAAGTTGGTACTGGGGTCAATGGAATGATACTAGGATATACACTGACCTTACACAATTGTAAATAAGGACAGGATCATACATTTGCTGTCACACATTTAGAACTGCACATTTTAAACATAATAAGTCTTTAGGTGACAAATTATTGGTACAATGGTCAAATATTCCTTTAATCTATATATAAACCCCATTCCTAAAAACTTTTAGTATTGTTTGTCAAGAAGCTATGCCAGTCAAGTTTTAAAGTTTTGTAGTACTTTCTCTACTGTCTGTTTTATCTAATACAGCCAAATAAAATCAAGAAACCCTGACACTATTCAAAAACAGAATGTACAGGCATCAAAATGATATTTTAAAATATATATTTGGTAACACTACATTTCAATGGAAATTTGGATCTATCCTGTTTTATGTGTGCATTTCTGTATGAGCTGGAAGTGTGCCGCTGATTAGGGATTAGGCCGTGCTTGCGTCCCCATGTAGCTGTCAAAAATGGGTAGTACACTCCAAGCCCCTAAACTTCACTTCCTAACCCTAGCCCCTAAACCTCACTTCCTAACCCTAACCCCCAAAACCTCACTTCCTAACCCCCTAACCTTAACTCCCTAAACCTCACTTCCTCATCCTAACCCCCTAATCCTAACCCACTAATCCTAACCCCCTAATTCTAACCATCTAACCCTAACTCCCTAACTCTGTATTGATAACCTGAAACCCCTAACCACTTACCTGGCATGCTGTGTTATCATCCCTAGAGTTGTCGTCGGCGAGCTTCCAGAAATGCGCATATATAACAGGATAGGTCCTATTTTTGTAATACTTGGGCCTCATTCAATTGCAATTTGGCCAATTAAGTAGGGCTCTATTTAAGCACAGAGCATATTTTTTTAAAATAAGTTTTTAGTTAGTGAACTTCTATCCAAAAGCAAGGTCTTCACTAACTAAAAACTTCTGTAAAAAAAAAAAAGCCCTGCGCTTATATAGAGCCCTATTCAATTGGCCAAATTGCAATTGAATGAGGCCCTTTATATTTAAATCTTTTCATTGCATCATAGCAAATGTGTGACTTCAGTATGCCTTTAATACAACTTAAGTTCTCTGCTTTGCTGAAACATAAAGTCCTCTTAAAGTACATAGCACAGACCGACATTGTACTGTCTACTATACCTTGTGTAGTGTATTTTGTTAAATCACAGTTACAGGTAGATGTTGCGCTGTTGCAGAGCTCATCACCAGCACATTCTGAGTTCACAGTGCAACTCTCCGATACTAGGTTAGAGACAGGGGAAAAAAAGAGACAGAAGAAAGGCTGAGTAAACACACAAATATAAAAATACTAGCGACTTGCCCGTCAAAAAATGACGGCAATGTTATTGTAAGTGAGCTAATGTTGTTTGGTGTGTAATAGTAAAGATATAATACATTAATAAATGAATATACTTTACCTATTTGGAAGCATTGTGTTGAAGAGCTGTGAATGTGTTTTGACATTGCTGCAGCATTAGTGTTGTGGAGCTGCTCTATAAGCGTGGTGAATGTGTGCAGTGTAATACTGTGCGTGCGCGAGACGAAACCGTTTGTGTAGTGTTGTACTTCCGCATTTGCATTAAATGGCGGTTTATGTGTGTTGTGCGTCTTTGCGTATTGTCCGTTGTTGGTTTGTAGTGGTTTTCGAGTTTCGTGTGGTGTTTTGCGAGTGTGGTGTTTTACGTGTGGAGAGTGCTGTAGCCTCGTTTTCGTTTTGTCCGTCGGCCATTTTTTCTCTCGCTTAGCGATTTTATTAGTGTCTAAAGTGTTTTATTTTTATTTAAATGAAGGTGTAACTTGTTTTTTTGAGGTGCTGGATGGTTCCTCTTGCTGTAGGTAAGCTTTTTATGTGTGTGTTGTGTGTATTTATTGTGTTTTAAATGTTTGTATGTATGTTTGCGAGGTCGTAATGTGTGGTAACGTGTTTCGTAGGTTGTTTGCATTCCTCGTAAAATTTAGCGAGTGTCGGAATTTGTGTGTCGTGTTTTTTGAGTAGCGACGTGAACTTTGCGAGGGTTTGAGGCCCTTGCCCAGTGACCTCGCCAGCAACTGAGGCCCTCGCTTCGCGAGGGGCCTCAGTTGCTGGCATGGAGCGCCTTTGGCGCTCCATGCCAGCAACTGAGGCCCTTGCCCAGTGACCTCGCCAGCAACTGAGGCCCTCGCTTCGCGAGGGGCCTCAGTTGCTGGCATGGAGCACCTTCGGCGCTCCATGCCAGCAACTGAGGACCTTGCCCAGTGACCTCACCAGCAACTGAGGCCCTCGCTTCGCGAGGGGCCTCAGTTGCTGGCATGGAGCGCCTTCGGCGCTCCATGCCAGCAACTGAGGCCCTTGCCCAGTGACCTCGCTACGCGAGGGCCGCGGCTCGCTATGCGAGCCCCGGCCGCCCTCGCTACGCGAGGGCCGCAGCTCGCTTTGCGAGCCACGGCCCTCGCTTTGCGAGGGCTGCGGGCTCGCTATGCGAGCCCGCAAGAGGGAGCAACAGCCTGTACGCTCACAACTATATATGTGATCCTCAACTGCTTACTCATTAATTATTCCTGTATCTGTATTACATTATTTTCTTGCACAATAAAATTTTCATAATAAGTGATGATCATTCTTAATCAGTAAATTTTTTTTATTTTAATTGGAAACAATAATATTAACATTTACAACAATCTACATAGTGTAAATAAGTTCTTCCCAATATTGAGCTGGGCATTTATGGTGTACATTAAGTACAAAACATGAGTAGTACAGATGTGGTAAAATTAGTGGACCAATACAGAGAGAGCTTGGTGCAACGCTTCAACAACAGAAAATATATCA
The DNA here is from genome assembly GCA_027410445.1 of Discoglossus pictus. NCBI lineage: Eukaryota > Metazoa > Chordata > Amphibia > Anura > Alytidae > Discoglossus > Discoglossus pictus. The sequence goes on along the minus strand of CM050164.1, from coordinate 196,937,237 downwards.
CCTGATTTGTGTGTAGAATAAATCCCCATTCAGTTCAGGGACACTTACAATAGGATTAAATGGAAGTGCAACTTACATTATAGTCACACTCCTATGTGAAAAAACAGGCAAGCAAACAAAGCAATAAACGTAGACAAATATATATAATTGCATAATAAAGTTAATAAGGTTAAAGACTGTACTCATTTTTTTCCATTAACAAGCATAATTCATGAAAATAACACATCAAAATATGGTATTTGTCAACTTCTTCATGATAACATAAGCTATTTGTCCATCTTCTCCAGCTTCTCTGTTCATTGCTATTTTTACATACTATATGATAAAGTATCAATTCCCAATTCAAATATTTTTTTCCCATCCATTTGTGTATTTTTGTAGCACTATTATACATGAAGACAGAAGTCAACAGGTGATAACTTACCTGACATCAAGCTGCAGAGAGCTATGAACAGCAGCAGAAGGGCTTTCATTATTAAAAGATCTGCAAACTATAAAAAGGAGAATAAAGTCAGTGAACGCTGTCACACATGGCCTGCAATTTATTGTTCCCTGTATAAGTACAATGTATCTATACTTCATATGTGTATCTACACTCACGTGGGGCGAGAGAGGTTCAGTATGTAACATGTATGTAATGTAGTGTAACTGCACATATGCACACACTGTACAGAAAAACAGCTATATTTCATTCTGTTAAGAACACTGACAAAGTACCAAAAGCAAGGAATGTGCCAGAATTAAGCCTCTTTTATGAGGTTGCAAATTATAGCTGGGCATATTTTGCATTTTTTTGTCATTAATTTTATAAAGTTAAGCATTCCTAGATTCTGAGGGTCCCATTCAATTGTGGTTTAGCCAATTGAATAGGGCTCTATATAAGCACATAGCATATTTGTTTACATAAGTTTTTAGTTAGTGAACTTCTATTTAAAAGCAAGGTCTTCACTTACTAAAAACTTCTGTAAAAAATATATGCTCTGTGCTTATTAAGTGCCCTCTTCAATTGGCCAACGCGAAATTGAATAAGGCCCTGAATCACCTTCTTGTTTTGCTCTGAATTTACCTCATGTTAGAGTCATTATGGCTAATGTCTGTTTCCTTAATAAACACAATATCTGTCATTTGCAAATACAGTGAGAAATCCACTAAATAAAGTGACCCATGGGTTTCAGTTCATTTATTCTGTTACAATGGAAATATTTTTTTTGGCATGTCAGTATGACTCTGCTTTAAGGATAAACCAGGCATGAAATGCTAAACAACTCCCCTCTTCATCATCCTCAGTCAGCTGGGGCCTCATTCAATTGCGATTTGGCCAATTGAATAGGGCTCTAAATAAGCACATAGCATATATTTTTAAAAGAAGTTTTTAGTTAGCGAACTTCTATCCAAAAGCAAGGTCTTTACTAACTAAAAACTTCTTTAAAAAAATATGCTGTTTCCTTTTTTAGAGCCCTATTCAATTGGCCAAATGGCAATTGAATGAGGCCCCTGCTGTTTATCTCCCTAAGCATTGTGGTGAAGGGACACATCATACATTTCTCTGCATTGTATAATACGCTGGGGTACTATGCTGTGGTAAGTGTTAAGGGTAGTGATATTTTAACCCTTCAATTTACTATGATAAAAAAACAGTGCTGTCCTTGTATAAATCAGTGCTATTATATGGTTGTTATGTTACATAGTAACTGAGATTGAAAAAATACTTTTAGTCCATCAAGTTCAACCTTTTTAGATCCCATCTGATCTGCAATAGGCAGATTAATTGTTAATAGTTAATTAGTCAGGGCCTCATTCTATTATCGGCCGTAAATCGGCCGTAAGGCTGCGATTCCTTGCGGGGGTTCAGTTAACTCGCGATTCTATTATACGGCCCCGCAAGGATCTCCCCTTACGGCCGGCCGCATATCTTGGAACCGGCCGTAAGCTGTGAAATATAAAAACTCAAAAATAAATTCAAGCCTGCACTGTACAGCTCTGTAAATGCTAGGGATCATATTGGGGGACATGAGGATTAAAAGGAACCCACTCTCAAGCTTGCACATCAGCCCAAACCCGAGTTCAAATTAACTGTTTATTTTCCGGCTGCGGCGTGGGCATGTCTGAGGTGCTCCAAGCACTCTGGACTTTTTACATGGATATTTTACGGATATTAAAAATAAAATATTTTACGGATTTGAGTACAGGATAATTATGGGCTATTTTTTCTAACACCTAAAATCACTTTATAGTCTTCTCAAAGTGCAGGATGGCTTTATTTGAGCTATTTTATGTGCTTAATTGGTGCTAGCGAGACCTCTTTCCTGCAAGTAAGCTGCGGCTCGCTTTTAGCCTTGCAGAGAGGTTTCCGGAGCAATTGAATTGCAAAACTCTTGCGGCCGTTTTAGATCAAAGGCTTTCCTCCAGCGCGAGCGGCCGCAAGAGATAGCAAGGCACCGGCCGCAAGCCTGCCGGAGCATCCGGCCGTAAGGGAATAGAATAGCAGAATAGCTTGCGGCCGGTCCTTGCGGCCCCGCAACGGCTGCGGCCGCTAATAGAATGAGGCCCTCAGTAAGTGAATTGTGTAGGTCATTATTTATCGATCTAGTTATTAATGCAGAGCATATTGAGCCTTGGTATTGAATGGCTGGAACAGTAACCCTCAACCGTTTACACCTGACGGATTCTTCATGATACAGAATGAGTGCCAAGAATTGACACACAGGTTTACTTACCTTAGGAGTAACAGTGGGAAGATGAAGGCAGCTCTTTGACCAGTTGTTGTGCTTTGTGCCGTAAATATAGGGACAACAGAAGAATGTGATGCATATTAAGACCAATGACATGAAATGGGTGTGGTGACATTTCAGTACTTGAGAATTGAGGAGTGGCAAAGATGAAGGTGACCCACTTAATTCCAAATACCTGATATAGCCCAATATGCCAAAAGGCATCTAGTGATCATACTTTACATATTTAAAAAGCAATGTGTACCTCTGAGTTGGGAGGGTCAATAGTGACGGCAATACAAACATATTTCAGTCGAGGCACTCAGATTTTATGTCCTATGATTGTCTCCTTCTAAATTTAATAAACCAGTGCATGATGCAAGGATATGTAAAGCTTTATTAAGTTGGATTAAATACATTTTCTATAAAATTATAGTAAACATGTCTTTGCTTTTCAATTATATGCAAATTGTATGGGTGAATTTATCTTTAGCAGTTTCATTTTAATATGGCAATAAATGGATGAATGTTGCACATTTCAATGAAAATTGTAAAAATGATGGTAGCTATTTGCTAAAATCTTCAATGAGCCTGTTTAATACATTATACTAAGTATAATACTGTGGAACTTTTTTTTTACTCAGAGAGATATATTTTCTATTGTCATGGCTTATATCCTACTAAATTTGATAGACTAATTCAGAAGGGGAATTACTTGCTAACACATTAATAAAGCTGATTTAGAGTTATACCAGAGTTTCAAATTACAATATTCTCCTTTGAAACAATAGAAGTGATACATTGCTTAAAAGTTTAATCATTTTGTATTTTTTAAATAAGATAGAAATATACAGCCTTATTAAATTGCGATTTGGCCAATTGAATAGGGCTCTATATAAGCACAGAGCATATTGTTTTACAGAAGTGTTTAGTTACTGAAGACCTTGCTTTTGGATAGAAGTTCACTAACTAAAAACTTCTGTAAAAAATATGTTCTGTGCTTATATAGAGCCCTATTCAATTGACCAAATCGCAATTTAATAAGTCTGATAGCCTTTAATTAAGATTCTGCTCATCTGTTTCTGCAAGTGAGGGAGGATCTTGCATGTAAAGTAAGTTTCAGTTTTCTTCTATTGGGATGTTTCATGCCTTAGTGTCAGTGCTTTCAGTGGGAATAATAAAAGTGTAATCTGTCTTCAAGGTGCCTCCTTATTGGGAAAGCAGTTTCACAAATAAGACAATGACTACTTTACTAGATCTTTGAGATCACATTGTAAATATAGATCTCTAATGCCCTTTAAAGGCCCAAGCATTCACATCAGTACTGCACCATTCCTCGTCAACTACAGTATTTCATCTTAATCAGACTATTCCCAGCTCATCACCATTTTTAAATCCAGCACCATCAGAATGATCATCCATCATGAACATGTCCTGTCATCACTCCAAGTATCTAATAGATGGTTAAGATTCAAACAAAATGAGTTTGACAAGATGAAGTATAATTGCTCTGAAGTTTATTAAGTGACAGATATCTATAGAATGTGCTAAAAGGAATACATAATGTGATAAAACAGATATATGAGTAAAATAAATTAATACACTCGACAGAAAGTATATGGCTCAGTATTGATTGCCTCAGGTGTACAGACTGAGACTTTACCACATTCAATATGTACAAAGTATTTAGCATTAACAGTAGTATAAGCAATGTGTACTTTTTATGCAGGCAAAGCAGGAAATATTAAATGCATTTGTATCTTTGATCTCTTCTGACTGGCTCATGTGGATCTCAGTGCACCTCTGGTTGCTGACACGGCCATGTAAATGAGCCAGTTACACCAATTTCACAAAGAGCAGAGACATAAGCAGAGAGCTCAGTATCCAAGGCATGGAGAAACCTGGGCAAAAGTAAACACAAAAACTAAGAATTATTTCATACATTGTATAATAATATTTACATAGTAAAACTGTGTCTCTGTCTGCAGTCATATCAATACAAAGTGTCTGTAGACTCATTTAATACTCCTCTTGTATTTGTATGTTTAAATCTGTATTGTAATTGATCCTTCCACCAATGCTGTCATAAACCTGGAAACTATGTTCTCATAAACCATCTAAACAAATGCAAATAAATTAATTAATAAATATGCAGCAATATTATACTGCACATATCTGAGTGCACACCTATAGCTGGAGTCTGTAACTGGTACCTGGGGAGCTATTAGCAGTTCTCAAGCTGTTATTTAATAGCTATAACCTTAATATGTTGTGCCATCATCCACCATATAGAAACATACCTAACTATGATGTTGCACATATTTTTGTTTTAATACAAGCTACCCTTTAAGATCTTGCAAACTGTCTAATGCAGCTCTTGCGATATGATAAAACAACTTGAAATCTTTTATTTTTTAAGATATATATACTCACGGTCAAAAGCGCCAGAATCAATTTTTGGTTCTAAAAGATAAAACAGATTAAGGTCAGAAATTGGAACTGGACATCTTTTAGTTCTGTTTTCAATAACTAATATATTGTTCAATTAGTATTTATACAGACCTGACCATATCAAGACATTTTCTTCCAATTTAAATTATATTACATTTAACTAAACTGTGCTTCCATCATTTAGCTTGGAGGAGAGAAGGTAGAGGGGTGACATAGCTTTCAAATATACTAATGGATTAGCAGAAGGAAATATAATTTGCCAGAAGGAAATATCTTTCATAACAATAGAGATATTAAAGAACAAGAGCTCATGTTTTGAAGTTAGAGAAGTTAAGAGTTGTGGATAATTTGAAACAATATTGCCTTTTTATAAAACTTAAAGGTTGAACAGATTTGAGCAGAGATGATAGGTGCAAAAACAGTACAGGAATTAAATAATCATTTGTATATATACTTAGACTTAAAATAATATACACAGTGTTAGTCAAAACAGTACATGAACGAGTATTGCTAGTGGAGGAAAGCTTATGGAAATTATGAGTAAGAATGGAGAAGTCTTAAAGAGAGGGAATATGCCAACAAAATAACACATTCCTTTTGTTTATCGCTTTCGAAGTACAAAAAAGTTAAATGTTCTTATAAAAAATGGTTCATATGAATTATCTATTGGTGATTTACCTGCATACAAATTATCCACGGAGACTGTTGCAACATTTTGTCCTTGACTATCCTTAGATGATCTGCTGCTGCAGGACTGTAACACACAGAAATGATAATTCAGTCCCAAACTGAATACGGTCTTATGCAACAGACATTGGAAATGTTGGTTGTGAATTTTCCTCTGACATTTTACACAGGGTAATACACTGGTGTGAATAGTATTAGATAAAGGAATTCCATATTTATTAGAACATAATTAGAAAAAATGAATGTTCAAACCCTGTAAAGAACTGATTCTGAATTTCTGTTAAGGGTCTTACCGCTGTGCAGTTGCCTTCACAGACTGTGACGTCTGCAAAGAGATTGACTATGTCATATCCAGAGATTTGGAAAACGTTCATTGTGAAGCGTGCTTCATTATTGATTCCATTTTTTATGACGCTCACAAGATTAAAATCAAGTTCAGGGTTGGGGCACCTAGAAGTAGTGGAGAAGACATGAGACTAATTACATTTAGAAAATTTGCCCCTATGCTCTGTTGGACATATCCTGTAAAATTAAATTAAAAATATTGTTATTTTTCTTATTTTTGCCTAATATATCATTCCAATGTCTGGCTAACATTTTTCAAACATGGAGCTTTGAGATTTTAAGAGAATGGTGCTCTTCTGTCTAGGTTTTTAAAGGCCAGATTTGGGCAGCTCATTTTCAGGATGCAATAGGCTGCCTCAAGTTGTTGAGAATAATGTCTGCATATGCATAGATCCCTTTCTGGATCGCTACTTTGTTGTGATGAAAGGGCTTGTGTAGGTGAATGGGCTCAACAATGTTGTGTCACCTAAGAGGGGGCAGATCATAGCAGAGAGGTCAGACAAATTGTGGTTCACTGGAGAAGGAACTGGCAACCCACTCCAGTATATTTGCCAAGAAAACCCTATGGATAAGCACAACTAGACACAAGATGTGCTTGATGTGCTGAGGTCCATCCTGTAATGGAGAGTCGCACACGACTGAATGACTAAACAACAACAACATGCATGAATATGTCCAGACACTGCTGTCTGTAAGTATACCTGACTTTTTCTTATGTACTGTGTATATATACATAAATACACATACACCTGTGCTTATGTTTGTTTGTATTTGGTCATCTTAAGATCAAAAAATAGCAAGAAGAATGAAGGAGTAGAAACAAGTTTTGGGGGTGCACATATCTGAAAATCTAAATGTATCAATAGGGGCTGATATAATAATGAGTCATGAATCTGATGATGTATATCTCAAAAATGATATGTAAATATTAAAAAAAAATTTTTATATATCTTTTGGGGGATTTACATTGTGCCTTTAAAGGACCACTATAGTACCATATGTTTAGTATGCATTTAAAAGATCACATTTCAAACATTACAATATTTTTTGCATGAGAAATAACTATTGTATAGTGTAAAAAATTACATTAAATATAAACAATGTGGGTTTGTTTTCTCTTCATCTGTCCTTATAAGTTACAGGAAACTAGGGGCAATGAACCTTGTGGTTGTCTAAACTGCAACATATTGTGTGTTAGTTCCCATTTATTTCAATGTAAACCAGATAATAACAATAAATAACAGTTCTTGTTTATGCTTCATTTTTACTCATGATAATTTAAAATAACTTTCTTAAATTAATATTTTTTTTTTTACAGGGGGAATATGTTGTAACATACTCTTCTAAATGCATTACAGAAATACTTGAACGAAGGTGACCCTTTAAGCCTTGTGGACTACAGCCATTGACCACTAAGTCATAGGATCATCATCATGTCTGACACTTACCCATCTGTGACCAGGTACACTGGTGGTACACTGGGATTGTCTGTTCCAGAGGCATATAGTCTGAGCACTTTCACTGAAAAAGCTCCTGCTTCCAAGGGAGGGATCAACACTGAGACATATACAGTTTGTTCCACAGTCAGTACAGTGTCACTGGTGACAATCTCAGTAAATTCTGGATCTGTGTAAACTGCCATAACTACTGTCATGACTGCATTTGTCTCAGGGACAGTTAATTGTGTGATTCTGAAATATAAAAAGACAAAGAGACATGTGATTTAAGCTAAAATGTATTTTAGACTAAAAGCACAAAGCGTGAACAAGCGGTTACATTTTGTAATCAATACACTGAGAAAAATGTGTGTGTCATGATGCAAATAACTTTTTTTGCTCTGAACTTTATACGGTTTTGGTAGATTTAGGAAATTCTAATATTTAAAATAAATAAATAAATAAAATAGATTCTTACTAAACAATGTACACAACTGTTTTCTAGAAAATGTTACATATTGAACACAGCTACTGCTGGTACAATTGGTACAAAGCACCAGTTTACACAACAGGGTAGGGGTCATCTGCAAATAGCAGTGGCCTAGAGTAAAGGGGACCTTGTAATTTGTTTGGATATCGGGACAGGTAATAATGTCTATATAACATCCATTATCTGATCATCCTAGGGATGACTTAACCACATATACATTTGGTTCTTTTTTCTTAAATCATATGACACCTACCCTTTATAAAGAAGTTTCAAGAGAAAGGCCCACATTACTTTGAACTGGGGCCCTCCATTCATTAACTCCCCAACTGATATACAGCCCTTTCTTTGAGTTGCACAAGATGCTAAATAGGCACATCGGGGCTCATTCAAATACGATTTGGCCAATTGTAGGGCGTTTTTAGTTAGTGAAGACCTTGCTTTTGGATAGAAGTTTACTAACTAAAAACTTCTGTAAAAAATATGCTATGTGCTTATATAGAGCTCTATTCAATTGGCCAAATCGCATTTGAATGAGGCCCATAGTTTGCTTATTAACTTATGTGAAGACCAAAATTATCTACTCTGTGTGGTCTTTAGATCATACAGTTAGATCTCCTCCCCAGTACTAATCAACCACATTATGCCACCATTTGCCAAACAGTGCCACTCAAGGAAAATACTGACTATCTTAAAAATAGTTAATACCAAGACCAGAGTTAATATGTGTTGCCATAATTATTGTACTAATGTGTAGTGCCATGTAACTAGAGAAGAATTATACTTAATGACTAATGGCTTTTAGGATATCAAATACATTAGGATGGTTGAATCCCTCAGTGAATGGGAACAAGCTCAATTTCAGGTACATCTCTGCTTGAGTGTTTCAGGTTAAATTATTAAAGACCCATAGCGTTCATGCATTTTTCCTGATATTATTTAATTTAAAAATAGCATCAGGTCCTTTTATCTGTTGTATAGTCTTAACTTTGTGTTAGAGACTAATCAGTGCTTTTAATTGCTTTGGCGGTTGCACATACACAATGTGTTTGAACTACATGGCAAATGAAATGCTGGACAATATTCCCAAGCTCCATCCATTTGCTAAATACTCTCTATGAAGGTGAACAATCAATGGGGTAATTAGGGATGATCTAACTTTAAAGATAGGAAATATGCTAACGAGCATGATCACAAAGGCTTATTGACATATATAAATGAAAAACTACAATGTAAATTTACTGTAAGAAAATGCCATGTAAACACATTACATTAGATTGATATTACTTATTATAATGTATAGTTTTAAGTTGTTCTACGCACAGATGATTTGTAACAAATAGTTGACAGCAAATGTGGTGCATTGCAGGATTTTTTTTATTGTACTAAATTTGATTGACATTGAGATGTTGAGATGTTCTGAGCTAGACTATGACATTAAGTAATCTTGCTGGAAGCCAATGATTCTACTGTATTATAATGTATATTCCAACACGTGTCTTAGGCCTGTTTAACAAATATGTGCCATAGAGTTCTCAGTTATGGACATGTCTGTCATGAAAAACAACCACATTATTAGTGTGAATTATAGTAGATTTGTTTGCACAGTAGATTGGATTCTAGAAGATACTTACCCCACTTTAGGCTTCAGGGTAACGTTAAGATTAGTTGTGATGTTTCTTGGGAATACACAGGAGAAGTTCATACTGACATTATTTCTGGATAAAATATTGCTCACTTTGGCACTAATGTGCAATGTATTTGAGTAAATAATTAGAGAATCTGTTTCCTATCAAAACAAAATAAAGAGAGACTGTTATGCAAGATAGATGTCAGATTATCTTCCCAGTAAAACTTGAATTACACAGCTGAGTACAGGAATAGGATAAGATGACCAGTGCCTACATTTATATTCAGGGTGGAGGCATGGATAAAATGATTTTGTTTATACATATGAAATATTCTTTTTAATGTTTATGGTATGAAATGTCAAGTATAGGACTTAGTATATTTCATGCTACTGTCATATACTAAAGAGTTTTGCTTCTAAGAGCTTTCTACATCTCAAATTTGGTAGGATACTCTATGGAAAGGATGGTAGAATTGTGGATCAGCCCTCCTGTAAAAATGGTTGTATGTAAAAATATGTGCATGAAACAATGCCAATAAATTAAGCTTAAAGATTTGCAAATGTGGTTTAATTTCAAATATATGTAATATTAAGTACTTTATCAATTGGATGTTATTTCTAAAATTGCATTTCTGAACCACCCACAAAAAGGAAATGAAAATGTATCTTAATGAAAGATGGTTGCGTCTCTCATGCATTTAATTATTGATAAGCCGCTTCATTGTTTTCTGTGTAGTTGTCTGGATCTGGGCCTGCCTAGTCTCATTTTGTGTAGTGACTATGCCAACAACACATCTCAGGGGCTTATCAAAACGGAATGCAATCATCTCTCATTAAGATAACATTCCAATGTCATTTTTATAGGGGGATCAGAAAGGCTGACTGGCAGCTGAAAATGGAAAACTTCAAACTATATATGTGTTAATAGCAGTGTTTATTTTCATGTATTAGCACCTATGTTGTTTTATTTCACTATTACTAATTACTGCTTCATATCATGGGTGTAGGAACTGGAGAGGGGGGGGGGGGCAGGGGGGTTGGGGAAGATGTGGGTGACTCCTACATCCCTGCTTCATATCATAGTATATAATGTAATACTCACATTAACACTGAAGCCACAACTTCCAGTTTTCAGTTGCTCATGAAAAGCCACTTGAGCAGTGTTATTTACAGTCTCATATTTCCCAAGACATGTTGGATCATTCAGGTGCACATCAAAGGAGTTGTATCTGTTTCTTTCCAGCTGACATTTTAGTATATATAGATTCAAGTTCCCACCAACACATTCAATTATTGGAGATGGAGGATTCACTGAGAGATAAATATGACATTAAGGAAACTTAGTATGCCATTAGGTGCATATCTATCTATCTATCTATCTATCTATCTATCTATCTATCTATCTAAGAGCAAGTGAAGTTTATAAAAAAATGTCATGTTTGTGTATGAAACAAACAGTGTTAACAGCAATGTAAGCCATTAGATGAAACTCATGTTAAATGGAAAAAGCAAACTGTGTTTATACATAGAATATCCCATTGTAGTAAGCCTGTTCTGTGCAGTAACCCTGCTTTGTACCTACCCCTGTTTAAATTATATATATATATATATATATATATATATATATATATATATATATATATATATAATTTTTTAAATTATTTTAGGCTTATTGCTAAGTTAGAAGCTAATTTTGTTAGTTTGCTACATAGTATTTCCCAAACTATAGTGAATCTCTGACACTTCTTAGAGAAATTGAGTGAAAAATGCTTTACAGAAGCACTAGATTACATGTTACCATGGTCAACAGGAACAGCTACTGTCAGTCAGTGCTAAGACCATTGCAGTTCTGAATGAACTTAGGGAGTTTCTGTTTTGGTTAATGTCACAACTGGATGGACAACTGGACATTGTTTGCATATAGTTGCTGTCATGGTTTCTTGGTTATAAAGAATGGGCTGTTATTGATGTATGGTGGCAATGTGGCTGATGTAATGAACACAGTAAAATGTGCCTTACTGGCTCTAGTAGGACTTATTATCAGTTAGAATAATGTGGGGACCTGCTAAACCCTCATTGTGGTTAATCCATTAGTTTCCTGACCCCATGATGCATAAACTCTCAAGTGTCCTAACAAAAATTACTAAAACTCCACCCCCACTGTCCTAAGCAGAGCAGGTCAGTGAGCATAAACATAAATCACCAGACCCTGGGGAGTTTATTGCCCTTTCCAGGGTTGTCCACAGGGGACTATAATGAACAGACATGGTACAAGATATAAACAATATTGATAAAAAAATGTGTGTGTGGGGGGGAGGGGGGGATTTAAACAGGCCCCTTTTTGCCCAAGAGGGGATGGACTTTACTGGGGAAGGGTTTTTATTTTGTGGGGGAAGGTTATATCTGTGGAAGAGAAATAATCTTGGGAAGTCTGATGCACTAACTAATGGTGTGGATTACTTCTTGTACCAGGTGCCATTCTGATTAAAAATGACTAACTATTAGGTTGTCAGTTTAAATATACATAAGCAAAGTATATGTTTATTCTGAGGGGAAATACTAATTCTGATTGCCGGAATTATTGCTACTGATACTGCCTTCAATTCTGCTTCTAGTCACTGCTGAACCTGGGTACCTGTGTTGGTGGCTTGCTGTCCTAAGATTCATTACTGCTAAACAGGGATTCTCAAAGAACCCCATGACCTACTGCGTGAGATTAATCTAGGATCTTTCTGGGCCCAATCAAGCAGTGAGTCACCACATTTGATACTCATTTCCTCATATTCTTTTGGAGTGGTACTTATCTATTAGGGAGTAAACTCTCTCAAACCATACAGTAGTTGTAAGTTTACCGGGTTGAAGTGCCTGGCATTTTGTTGGCTGGATCACTCTTTCGACATGAATACACATACATTGAAACACTCACAATGATAATCACACATACATACCAAAAAATACTAAAAAATAGCTCAGCGATTGGAAATATAAAAGAAGTGGAAAAGAAAAGTACATCAGCAGTGGGAAAAAGATATAGACTTCAGGTTGTATGCGAGTGGAAGGCAGAAGGTTGGTATGCAAAAAAGAGGTTATACGGTCTGTTTTATACTTTACCTCCCACAGTGTACATTGTTTTATTACAGTCACATGTATCAGTAGTGTTATTACAGATCTCATCACCAGCACAGGTTGGACAGACGGCAAAAACTGAGGAGAAAGAGAAAAAACTGAATGGAAAAAAGGCTGATGTATCACACAATAGGAACTTTATCTAGATGTTCTTTATTATCTCATAAAAAATAAAAAGTATTATTTTTTGCTCACCAGTATTTTACCTGAAGGACCAGCCCAATACAAAAAATATAATAAAACACATACAAAACATTGTTCTGAGCAGTATACATAAAAGTATGTGTAAAAAACATGGATGGAGATGAAAAGAATAGATATATTTTATGTCAAATACAATTGGTAGCTCCCATTTGAAATTAAACAATCTCACAGTCAATCTAATAAGTATAATAAGTATAATGGGGTTTAGCTTGCTTTTCCAGTCTTCCTTCATTATGATATTGCAGTGTGATAGAAAATCCATTGACTTAAACAGAAACATAAAGTTGTTTATTGACCCAATAAGACAATAGCAAAACATGGAGAATATATTTTTACTCAACGCGCAGTTCGTTTTGAAGACTTGGGGCCATATTTAATTCAGTATTTTCTTAAGATACACCACTAAAAGTGGTAAGTAACATTACTTATCCATTCAATTGATCCATTTAAATGTGATTGTGAGTGAGGTACTCATAATGCACGAGAACAAGCCAGCCATGCAAATTACAGGATGTTTTCCCACTGATTTTCTGACATCCGTAATATTATGAGTTACGGTTTCAAAGTCGGAATTGAATTCTAGCTTTACAGACCATTCGCAAGTATGGCTTGTAACTTAAGTATGACTTGTAAGGGAAAATAATTACAATGAAGAGCACAAATGGTTTTAAAAGCGTTTCTGAGACTTGCAGCAGCAGTTAAAGAGACCGCACTAAAGAGTACTAAAAAAGCATAAACAAAGCATGCAAGTGCATTAAAATGTAATGCTTAACAGTCCCTTAGGCATATATGTGCAATAAAAAATAAATAAAAAAAAGATTATTTTTGTGTCATTATACAATATCCAGGGTAACATAGAATGCAGTACTCAAGAGGTTAATACATATCAGGAAACCCATACAGACTATACAGATGCTCTAATGCATTGTCTATAAAAGGGCTAGCACTATGGGTAAACTTTATTCACTCACTTAGGCCCCATGCTAATCCCTTAAAAAGCATTTACGAGTGCCCTACCTGCAGAGTTAATTCTACATAGCTATGCTAATCACCCATCCCTAAGACATTGCAAGCAAACTGCTATGGGTCACTGCTACCAGTGAACTTCACAACAAAGCTGAAAATCAAGGCATAAATCTCCATTGAGTTTTTCACTGAAAATAAATTATGAGTTACTCTCTGACATCCAAACCCTATGCTAGTAATATTTTACGGATCACTCAGGGCAGTGCCGTAATTGAAAAAGCAGAACAAAGATTTACAAGTACCAGAGACCACTGTCAAATTCTTTGAAAACCTTTGCTGAGTCTCCCAGAAGCATTTAAAGTGAACGTATAGCACAAAAAAACACTACTTCATTCCCCTAACTTAGAGCACCTAATTTACATGGGGCTCATAGTGCTTACTCAAATTGCAGGTACTTATTTCTTCTAATTTTACCTGTATATACGGTATCATGAAACTCATATTTCTAGTGGTTCCTAGGGCTGTATCTCATCAAGAATTAAATGCAGGGTTTGGTATACTGTAATTTTAAGAGTAGATACATAGTTCTATATCTTGCATTTTACTGAAAAGACAAGGATTTATGTATTTTAGAGTGAGATACTTAATTTACAAGTGAGTGCAATTGAATACTTGTTTAAAATTACTGAGAAAAAACTCCTGCAGTTGAAAATACATAATTTCTTAAGTTATGTATCTCAAATTGAATGAGGCCCCTGACTCTTGATTCTATCTATAATACTGATTGACTTTATTAAACATTGAAGTGTCATTTAACAGTTCACTAGTGTTTACTCTTTTTCTATATTGTGACACAAAGCAGCGATTGAGGAAAAGTTATCTTACCTGATGTCAAGCTACATACAGCTAAGAGGGGTAACAGAATGGCTTTCATCTTCACAGGTTTTGTAGCCTAGAAGAGAGAACAGAAAGTGAGTAATCTATTTTATTCCATCAGTGATGGAATAATCACATACCACTGGGTGGACAGAAGAATAATTACATTATATTCTTGGATAAACCATCTACACTCAAAGACCACAATTTGAAAATCAGTTAATGTGCTTGGGAAAGATGTAGGGTATTCTTAGTTCTGTCTGCTGATTTTCTTAACCCAACAATTAAATGTAATTTTGCCTAAAAGCAGCAGCCAGTTATCTAGATTATTAAGGTGGAGATTAAAATTTGACCTATAGATAATGATTAGCTGTTTTGAAAAAAAAGTCTAAATTAGTGTTTGATAACTGTCCTTGAATATTGCACTTTAGCATTACACCTCTGGGGCCTGTACATTATCACAAGTAATTAACATTACAATTGTGTGTTGGCAGGTGGTTTGGCTGGAAGAGTATGACCAGTTAGCTGCCTCAAACATCTCAAAGCTTTTAACACTCACATTAGTATGACTGAACCAACTGGACATGCACTTCCAGCTCATCTCCATACCTAAAATTAGCAACATTCAAGGTTGGTTATCATACACTGATTTAGTATGTTTTAATAAACTCCAATTGCAAATATACTTGTTTATGGTAAACTTTTTCTTTTCTAACATAAAAAACTCAAAATTACAGAATGTTCTTCTTCAGAGTTATTCACTAACAAAATAATTTCAATAGTCTTTCTACACCAGAAACACTTCATTACATTATTAGGAACTTACTAAAATATCCTCATGTATCAAGTTATCCTAACAGTGTAATAAGATAACTGTATACAAGAAAACTACACAAATAAAGGTTAAATGAATGTCTTTTAGATTTTCTTACCTGGGCTTGAGCAGGTATGAATGTGAAGTAGTTGTGTGAATGGATATTGGGTTGGGAGAGGGTAAATATATATATGCAACAGGAAGGTGGCACATCATTAGCATGGGTGTGGTTGGGTAACCTTTCTTGTATTTTAAAATTTCATCATAAATGGTGAAGATGTAATGGGCCCATCCTCAACTAATTATTTAGCCTCAAGGTAATAGGAGGTGGCTGTTGTCTATATATCTTTATGCCATTTTTATTGTCAAAACAACCAACATATCCAAAAGATGAAACAGTATTTTTTGTTTTGTTTTTATATACAGCAGTAAAGCAATTGTATACAATGTGCCTTACAAAGTTACAAAAGCAGTAAAACTTCTGAAATTTGGGTCAGGTGCTGAAATAGTGAAACTGGCCAGAGCATCGACTTATAGCATGGGTATGGCCAGAGCATCAACACCTCTGTATAATAACAGGGTGGAAAATATAGGGATATTGGTTGTATGGGACAGGTTAAGTGACGAAAGGGGGAAATGACAATAGTCAAAGTGCTAAATATTATTATTTGAATAAGAAGTTTGGTTGCAGAGACAGAGATAGATGTGAGGAATTTGTGGATTCTGCACAGGTGGATTCAGTACTTATGGGTGGCAAAAAATATATGATCCAAGAAGGAAAGAGTGAGGTCAAAGATGGCAATATTTATGGTACAGGAGTGAGAATGGTAAAAAAGAGACTGTGTGTTGGAGAAGGGAAGGTTTAGACAGTGGTTTTATGTTTAAAGTAATTGCTTAGATGCAACAGGATACCATTAAAAATGATGTGAGTGAAGAAGTAGTAGAAAGAAGATTGTGAAAATATATATAGTTGTGAAGGATTATCTTCAGCAAAGAAATAGTGGATGAGTTTTAAGAAGCATATGAGGATTCCTGAAGAGGCTAAGTAAGAGAATCACATAGATTCTGTGGAATGTGTGATTTGATGCAGAAGGAAGTTAGATGGACTTATTAAACAATGATTAAATGAAGCCTGCTTAAAAGAGATTTGACAGTGCCAGTGCTGTGTAGAATTTACAAGAGAAAGAAGAGATGAATGGTATCTCTTCTGGGATTCATGAACCCGATGCCTCTAGTTTAACAAGAAGGTTGTCTATGTGTAATGAAAAACAAGAAATTCACAGTAAAATTGAGAGGGAGTTAGATGTTATAAGATCCAATAGGTAAAAATAGCAAAGATGTTCAAGTAATTTGGGGTGGGTAGAAGGGAATTGAGTATTGTCAATTGGACAAGTTTTAACTTTTTAAACAAAGAATCAATGCCTTATGACTTGCAAAAAAGAGGACTGATGCCTTTGGAAAATTAAGCAAGGAACAAGAAGAAGGAAAGAGTGGCAGTAGCTGGAAAACTAGGGTGGAATTTCAGTAATGAGCCCTGCTGAGGAAATTGGCAATAAAGGTAGAAAACAATACAGCTGTGGAAAGTGATGCATATGTGTACAGTGTTCTGATGTTAAACATTTAGAAAAGAACAAATGGTTGAGCATTAGATAATAGAGCAGAATATTCCAAAAGGATAATTGTGTGGAAAGATTAAGATACAATAAGGGTCAATAAGTTCCTTTCCTTTGGTACTTCAAGGGCTAGGAAGTTGGACAGAATGGTGAAGACAGAATAGGAGCATGAGATGAGATTGTAGGTGGTAGGAGATGCAGGGGGAGCTCTTCTTTGTGTTTTTTACCTTTGGATACTAATCAGCTATAGATGAGGAAAGGGT
This sequence comes from Discoglossus pictus, assembly GCA_027410445.1. Classification (NCBI taxonomy): domain Eukaryota; kingdom Metazoa; phylum Chordata; class Amphibia; order Anura; family Alytidae; genus Discoglossus; species Discoglossus pictus. The sequence continues at coordinate 196,919,628 of CM050164.1, read as the reverse complement.
GAAATAAAAAAGTGTTGAAAGCTACTTGTGAGGAATGTTTTAAATCTTTTACCATATTCGTACCCAAATTTATAGTTTTTAGGCAGATAAACAGACCAAAGCCATTCATTTTTTGCTTCTCTGGACTTTTGCCATCTTGCACCTCCTAATAGTTCTGAAGCAGCTAATACTTTTTTGAGGTTACATAATTGGAAGGTGGCCAGGGGTACAAGGTATGACAAACACAATAAGTGACTAACATCTTTGCCACACTTTTCTGAGGTTAGAAGTTTTATGAATGTGTTGATGCAGTTTGCCTAACATGCTTGGAGATTATTAAGGGGATTGAGAATGAGCCACATTGAGCAACTAGTATGAACTAGGATTCACATTACATAGTTGCACATCTCTGATTCAGACTAACTGATATGATAGCTTGATTGAGCTTTGTTTACTGCAGACAGACAGGATTGCACCATTCCAATTCCCTAATAAACTCCATTCATGGTAGGCATGAATTTCATTCATTCAACTATTCTTTGACCTAATCTAAATTAATCTAAGTTAAATTATTCATCCATTGCCCCCAGAATGGCAAATTTGACATTGCCAGCATAAGATAAGAAATGACCTGATCTCCCCCAATAGTGTGTTAGAACAACGTGTAGGTCTTGGTCATATCCTTTTCTGTTCTAACCTTTGAAAGACTTTAGCATTGGTAACAAGCACTCCAATTCTTCTCTAAACCTGTGTCTAGGTTAAACCAAAAATTGGATCAACCTCTGTCTACTCTGGTTCATGTTTCTGCTTTTTAGTATTAAGAAAAGGTTTCAGCAATATGTCAGTGGATAATTAATCAGCTGCTAGAGTTCCACAAGGATTTTGCTTGTATATAAATAATTTAACAATAAATACTGCCAGCCTGTCAAGTCACATTTTATAAATGAATAACACATTGACTACCCATACTGTTTTCCCTGCTCTGTACTACTGTCAGTAGTTTCTGGTACAAACAGATATACCAAGCTATACTAATCCAAGTGACCAGCACAGGCTAATCTCAGCGAGGCGAGCCATTACACCGTACCACTTTGCTGATCGTACGACTTTGCCATCGCTTGGCGAGCCTCGCGTAGTAAGGCGAGCCGTTAAACCGTAGTGTTGCGTAGTGCGTACGACTTAGCGATGAGCGCCGCAGGCGCTCATCGCCCCGCGAACCTCGCGCAGCGAGGCGAGCCATTACACCGTACCACTTTGCCGATCGTACGACTTTGTCATCGCTTGGCGAGCCTCGCGTAGTGAGGCGAACCTTTAAATCGCACCACTTTGGCAATGAGCGCCGCAGGCGCGCCTCGCGTAGCGAGGCGAGCCGTTACATCATACCACTTTGGCAATGAGCGCGTTACATCGTAGCACTTTGGCAATGAGCGCCGCAGGCGCTCATTGCAGGCGAGCCTCGCGTAGCGAGGCGAGCCGTTAAACAGTAGCACTTATAAAAAAAATACGAGGTGAAAAAAATTACGAGATAAGTGGCGGAACAAAAACAGTAAAAAAAACACTAAATACACACTAAAAAATAAAACAAAGGTCACTTACAGCATGGGGAACCAGGCAGGACGTCTGGAAGGGAGTTGGAACTGCAATTTATATCGATTTAGCCGAGTTACAAAGATCGAAAATCGGCTAAGCGAGAAAAAAATGGCCGCCGAAAAAAATGAAAACGAGGCTATACTACTACGAACTGCGTAAAACACAGCCACAGACGTATGTGTTTGAAAAACGAGATAAAGGATGCGGATTAACCGCGCAATGAGTAAAAAGACAGTAGCGAGTACATTTTACGAAACGATATTACCGATTTACGCATTAACACAAATTTCCCGCCTTTGGCTCGCGCCACATAGGATTTCCCACCGAAAACAACGCATTTGGCTCGCGCAACTGCGGATTTCCCGCCTAAAACTATGAATTTGTCTCGCGCACAAACCCTATATATAGGGCACATTTCACACATGACTCACACTTTCTCCTCAGGTGATGACAGTCTGACTGGATGTTTTTTGATGCTGGGAAATCGCAAGAGATTGTTAGCTCTTCAGTATACTGCTTCAGCATTATTACATTAAAAAAGGTAAATATATTATTTATAATTATTAATTAATAAATTGGTACTTAATAAATAATAGATAAGAAATTTAATTAATAGAAAATTTATATTGTGCTTATTATTTATAATTATTAATTAATAAATTGGTACTTAATTAATAAATAAGAAATAAGAAATGTAATTAATATAAAAATAATATTGTGCTTACCTGTGTGAAACAATTGTTAATAACATTCATAATGTACATTAATTAATTAATTATTAATATCAAAATTAAGAATGTCAATAAAAAAAACATATTTATTAATTAATTATTAATGTACATTAATTTAACAATTATTTTGTTATATGTCGTGATTACCTGTGTGAAACTATTGTTAATAACATTCATAATGTACATTAATTAATTAGGAACACATTGATTCATTAATTATTAATGTACATTAATTTAAGAACTATTTTGGGATATGTCGTGATTACCTGTGGGTAAGAATTGTAAATAACATTCCTAATGTATCATTACTAATCATTAATATTAAAAAAGGTTAACATTTAAGAATGTGCATAAAAAATGGAACACGTTGATTAATTAATTATTAATGTATGTACATTATTTAAATAATTCAGTTCTTATATATTTTGTATACCACTCTAAAAAAAATAAAGGGAACATGGTTATGTGTTGATGTTATATGTAGTCAGACATTAATTTAATATTAATACACATTCGTTGATTCTTATTTAAAGACTAACAGTAATATTGAGTGTATGTTTATAATCTATGCTTTCATATGTGTGTTCATGTTGATTTATTGATATATTTATTTCATGTTTTTAATCTATGCAAAAATAGGTATGTTAAGACTCATTGATTAATACAGATGAAGTAACATATTATACATTAATTTTACTATTTTGTATAATCGCAGTGAATTCTACGTGAATGACCAGAGATAGTGACGTTTGCACAAATTGAACATCATAAGGATAATTTGGACAGGTATAGAATTTTAATTATATTACTATGGCAAAATATTAAAAAAGATGATGTTTTTAATGTAGACAAATATATGTCTGTTGATGTTCATTTAATGATATTGATGAAGCAAAAGTTTAAAAATATTATCTATTTGATTTTACAGTTTATTCGGATCTGCAAGGGAATAAACAGACAGTGTGACGTTTGCAGCCTTTGAACAACATCAACATCATCTTCACAGGTATAAAATGTTATTTTGTAGTGACGCATAGAAAAAGGCTATGTATTATATATTTGGTGAAAATTTACATTGATTGAAAATGGATAGTACTTATTGAGTCATTAATTTATGATATTTAGTTAAAACTTTAAAAAAGTTGAAAAGACAATACTAAGTAATAATAATATTTAAAGAAAAGAAGAAGCTTACAACACTTGCAAAAAAATAAAAGGATGGTATGCTGTGAATTCAATCAAGAAGGAATGTCCTTGAAAGATTAGTAATATAAAGATGGATATGTGCAGCTATTTCCAATTTCATATATGTCAATAAAATACTTTGAAAAATGGTTTCATTTCTTTCAGACTAAAGTGCAACAATTGAAAATGTTTTATTAGTTTATTCATCTACTTTAATCTAAAAGTACAAATCGGAAAAAAAATGTATATAAAACAAAGAACAAACAATAAATTACATCTCTATTTAAAATTACAGATTAAAATGGCGGACAATGGAGAAGACAAAATTGAACGCAAAAGAAGATTGGCAAGGGAAAGGAAGCAAAGGTGGAGAGATGCTCAGACACCGGAAACTTCACAACGCTTGCGAGAAGAAGATCGATAGAGACTTTTAAATAAAAGAAAGATGAGTAAGAAAGCCGCAAGTGAGTGTGTTGGGGCTTCCAAGAAACGTAAAAGTAAACAAAAACATCTCTGTGAACCATTGTCCAATGACTCTATTTTGCAGAATGACTTAAATGTAGAAACACAAGAAAAAAATGTACATATAGAAAGTGGGTCTGATATTTATGTTGAAGAAATGCATGATAATGTGTTTACTACTGCAGTACAAGTAGATACTCATTATTGTGGGTTACTTAATGTGGTTTGTCAGTTTTGTGGGGCCTATCATTTTTTAAAGGAAAGACCTACTGACGGAAATGTCATTAGTTGCTGTCAGAAAGGAAAGGTGAAACTTCCACTAAGACACCAATTTCCATATTATTTAGAATGCATTATGAGTGATCCAACATTTCCAAATTATAATAATTTCAAACAAAACATAAGGTCTTAGAACAGTGCAATTTAATTCGCTTCAATGGGTGCAACATTAGCAGAAAATGTACCAGGACATGGTCCTTACTGTTTCAGAGTTCAAGGTCAAATATACCACCAAACTTCACATTTACACCAACAAGAAGGACAGCAAAGGAAATTTGCACAGTTATATGTCTTAGATACGATGGAAGCTGTGGAACAAAGAATGACACTTCCAGAAAATAGACAGTGTTTGCGCATAGTCTATGAACAGCTTGAAAAAATTATGTTAAAAAAACCATATAGTCAAGCATACAAAGAATTAGCACAGCTTGAAAAAGAACAACAGGAACATGCTCAAAGACATCAATTGCCTACACCAAGAGTCAATATGGTGTTAAAAAGAGATTGCAACACTGATCAAAGAAGATATAATTTACCTACTGTAAACGAGGTTGCCATGGTGTTTAAAAATGAGGATGTGAACCACCTTTTCAGCGGGATATTAGAATATATCCACGCAATGAAGAACAACCATTTATCAACATTAATATATTAAGCTGTAATTTAGATCCAATGACATATCCCATTTTCTTTCCAAATGGGGAACCAGGATGGGAACCAAAATTACAATTGGAAAGTTATCCCAATACTAAACTTCATATTAGATCTAATATTTCCATGCTGGAATATAAAGTGGCCCAAACTGCTATCCGTGATTGTTTTAATCCAATTTTACATGGAGGAAAACTCACTCAACAATGGATTATTGATTCATATTTACAAATTAAAGCCAATAATCTAAATTTTATTAAATATCAACAAAATAAATTACGAGTAGAACAGTATTGTGGATTAATGGATTATGTGGCAGATTTAGCTTCCAACAGAGACATTCCAGCTGGAAGAGCAATTATTTTGCCATCCTCTTTCCAAGGATCTCCTCGCAATATGCGAGAAAGGTATAATGATGCCATGGCTATTGTTACAAAATTTGGAAAACCAGATTTATTTATTACATTCACGTGTAATCCACAATGGCCAGAGATCAAGGAAAATTTGAATCTGGGACAAACTACTTCTGACCGACCAGATATAGTGGCAAGAGAATTTAAAATCAAACTCAATTCATTAATTCATGATATTACTAAAGCACACTTATTTGGACAATGTGTGGCTTTTGTTTACACCATTGAATTTCAAAAAAGGGGATTGCCACATGCTCACATACTTTTAATACTGCAGGAAAAAGACAAGTTGAACACTGCAGAGAGAGTGGATTCAGTAATTTGTGCACAATTGCCAGACCAAGAAAAATATAAAAAACTTTGGGAGATTGTTACACATAGAATGATTCATGGCCCATGTGGAGAAATGAATCCGAATTCACCATGTATGGAAAATAAAAAATGTACTAAAGAATTTCCAAAACAATTTCAACTTGAAACTTATGCAAATTGTGATGGATATCCTTTGTATAAAAGAACACAAGGACAAACAGCTATTATCCGTGGCCAAAAGGTTGATAATAGATTTGTCGTTCCATACAATCCACATTTGCACATTAAGTACAATGCACACATCAATGTGGAAGCTTGCACTTCAATTAAATCAATTAAGTATGTGTATAAATATAGATACAAAGGATATGATGCAGCTACTGTTGTTGTACAAGGTGTTGGAAATGAAAACGAAAATCCAATTTTACATGATGAACTATCAAATTATTTAGATGCTCGGTATGTGAGTGCTCCTGAAGCAATGTGGTGCCTTTTGAAATTTGAGATGCATGATCGGTCACATGCTATCTATCGTTTAGCTGTACATTTGCCTCAAAGTCAGTTGGTTTGCTTTACTCAAGGAAATGAAAGATCTGCATTATATCAAAGTGAAGACAGAGATACTACGCTTACGGCGTGGTTTAAATTAAACTGTCAGGATATGGAGGCCAGACAATTTTTATACATAGAGATACCATATCACTATGTATTTGTAAATGGTCTATGGCGACAACGAAGAAGAGATACTCATAAAATCATACCATGCATTTATACCATCAGTCCAAGGGATATTGAACGTTTCAGCTTAAGATTACTTTTGCTACATGTTCCCGGTGCACAGACGTTTGAGCATTTACGAACAGTGAATGACATAGTTTATGATACATTCCTATTAGCTGCAAGACATCAAAATTTCATAGCTGATGATACAGAATGGGAGAGGTGTCTGGAAGAAGCAGCACTATGTCAAATGCCTAAGCAAATGAGACAACAATTTGCATTCATTTGTATATTTTGCAATGTACCTGATGCTTTCACTTTGTGGGAAACATTTAAATTAAACATGTCAGAAGATTTCTTGAAACGTTACAGAGAACCAATAGCTCAGTTAAAAACATTGATGGAAATCCAAGAAATATTGTTGGCTCATGGATTAAATTGTGCAAGTTTTAATTTACCTGATCCAGGACTTATAGATGACATCAATTTTGATGATTATGACACTGAGCTTCAAAAACAAAAAACCCAAGAAAAACTGGCAACTTCAAATACTTTACAGTTAGAAGCATTTCATGCCATCACAAATGCTACAGATGATGAAATGGTCAAAGACTGGTATTTCTATCTAACCGGACCAGGTGGATCAGGAAAAACTTATCTGTACAATTGTTTGATGAGTTATATTCGATCACAGGGTCAGATAGCTATGCCATTTGCAACAACTGGAATTGCTGCACTTTTGTTAGATGGTGGGAGAACTGTGCATAGTGGATTTAAGCTGCCAGTTCCCATTTTGGAAACATCAGTGTCAGATATTCGACTCAATTCCATACAAGCAAAAAAAATCCAACTAACTAAACTAATTATCATAGATGAGGCAACAATGATGTCATGTCATGCACTGCAATGTATTGACAGATTCTTAAAAGAAGTAATGGATAATAAGTTGCCATTTGGTGGAAAGGTGATGCTGTTAGGAGGCGATTTTAGGCAAACATTACCTGTTGTGCCACACGGAAATAGAACAGAGATCATTGAAACATGTATCAAGACCAGTAAACTGTGGCAAATATTTACACATCTCAAATTAGAATTAAATATGAGATCTGAAGGCCAAAATGAATTCAATGACTGGCTCATTAAAATCGGAGATGGAAAACATCCAGAAATACAGTATTTACCAAATAATACCATTGAAATTCCATCAGAAATGGTTTGCAATGAATCACTCCGCCATATTTCTAAACACACTTAATAATGAGGATTACACAGACATTGCAAACAAAGTAATATTAACATCAAAAAATATCGATGCCTTGAATGTAAATAATGAAATTTTAAAGTACATCAATGCACCACAAAAGAATTATTACAGTGCAGATTCTATTCTGTCAGATGATAAAGACAGTGAATCGAATTTTAGTATCGAATTTATTAATTCGTTAACACCATCTGGAATGCCCCCACATATTTTACAATTGAAAAAAGGCGCAATTGTTATGTTATTGCGAAATATGAATCCAAAAAAAGGACTTTGTAATGGGACCCGATTAATTGTGCATGAGTTAAAAGATCATTTTATACATGCAGAAATTATAACTGGTACCCATAAAGGTGAACGAGTTTTTATACCAAGAATTGATTTAGCTCCAAGTGAGAGTGGTTTGCCCTTTGTCCTTCAAGGGAGACAATTTCCAGTTATAATGGCATTTGCTATGACCATCAATAAATCCTAAGGTCAAACTTTTAAGTCAGTTGGGATTTTTTTAAAGGAACCAGTTTTTGCACATGGACAACTCTATGTGGCTTTTTCAAGGTGCACTAATCCAAAAGAAATTAAAGTGCATGTTGAAGAAAACGAAACTCAGGGTCATTTATTGGACAATGGATGTGTTTACACCAAAAACATTGTCTACTATGAGGTGTTGGAAAGATAGAGGACAATGGTTTCATTTTAATGCCAACATTTTATGGGACTCAATATGATTGCACAAAAAAAACATTTCACATAAAACATCCAAAGAATAAACAGTAAAATATCCTTAAACAGATTGGAATGGGTTCAAAGTTTTATAGTTACATGATTGGCCCCACAAAACAATTAACTGACTTTTTCAAGTTTATAACAGTTAAATGTTATTGTTTGATGTTAAAATTTCAGATGTTAAATATGTGTTTTGGGAATTTTGAAAAAAGTTTGGTCAATATATATGTGGTATAGACAAATATGTATTGTTAGTATAAAGTTTAACTATTTTAAGAATAATTGGAAATTTATTATTTAAAGACAAAGTATTGATTCAGGGAGAAATCCGATCGCCAGTTAATGGGGTCAGGAAGGAATTAATTTTTTTCCCTCTTTGATACAATTAGACAAGTTTCAATAGAGGGTTTTTATTGTTTGCCTTCCTCTGGATTCAATGCTAATTTAGTTTAACAAGAGTTTAACAAATATGTTACAAATGATAAAAAGCATGTTATTGTTAAAACAATTTACTTACTCTAAGTTAATATAGTCCGCAGTTACTCAGTGATAAATATGTATTGAAAAGTGTTAGTATTGTTAACAACATGTTGAACTAATGTTTCATATACAAGTTGCATGTTACAAAGTTTAATGTTTGTGAAATATAAGTTGAAAGTTAAAAAAATAAAAAGTTAAAATAAATAATGTGTTTTTATTTTTAGAAAAAAAAAAAGGGAACAAATGTAGGTGACTCATTTTGTGTCGCAAACAAATTTCACAACATTTAATTTTTATTGACCGTCATTTTTTGACGGGCAAGTCGCTAGTCTGTTATATTTAATAGTAGATCACAATAATTAACAAACTAATTAATATATTTAGAGAAGAGATTATCTAAGAATTCAGTTCCTAAAACAGAACTAATATTAATAATTCACACATTTTCTTTATCTCGTTACCTAGAATAAAGGAATCCCATTCACCAACACATGGCAAGTGTCATTTAAAAAATAGTATGGCACAGCTCTGGAATGCTCTTTGTTGAGGCAAAAAAATGAGAAAAAGAGGAGTAAAAGAAAAAAAAGGATGGATATGTACAGGTTATTAAGGTTTACATTTAGTGTTTCAATAAGTAATCCTACTTGTTGTTAATCTCCAAGTAGTGCTGCCAATGCTCTATTAACTATCAATGCATAAAGTTATATAATACTGCGCATATCGAGATTTGTAATGTAGATGGTTGATGAAAATCTTCCAACATGAATTGGAAAAGGTCTCCCATATCGGCCAAGTTCCTGATGAGACTGGAGAGCCGTTCCTCTACAAACTGAGCTTTCTCTTGTTGTTCTAGTTCAATTTCAAGCTGGTGATGTCATCCAATTTCCATGCGTGATCATTCATACCTTGTTGTGCATTTCTCTCTGAAAGCCCACATCTCCTGGAAGTACTTGCTCATATCCTGTTGTTGCCGCTGGAGTGCAAAATCAAGTTGGAGTTACGCCTCCATCTCCAATCTGGGAGAGGGTGGCTATGGGGAAGTTGTGGATGCTGTTGGGTAGGAAACTGGTGGTGCTGGCGGTGGTGCTGGAGACGGTGAATGGTTGTGTTGGTGGGAGTGGAGGGTCAGGAGCCCAAGACCCTGAGTCCTCCAAGTAGGAGCATATAGGAGGAGGTTTTATCCGTGGGAGGAGGGGGTTGTGGTGTCAAAAGCAACCATGGTAGTGGAGAGGCCCAGTATTTGATCCAGGGCCTACATAAATCCCCTCCTTAAATGTCATCCTCCTCTTGCTGTGGTGGCTGGTCCTGGGTTGTCTGGCGGTGCTGTAGATTGGCATGAATTTACCAAAAGGCCGAAGGGGGTGCCATGTTTTTAAACATAAGAATGTACTGGAACAGACTTTGCGGTTTACAAATAACTCCTTGCAGACAAAGGTCCTCTCTAATTGGCTGAATTATACTGTTTATCAAGACACTTCTTCTCTTCCTTACAAAGGTCAGCGGAGTTCCACCCTAGCCCCAAAAATAAGGTTTTGACAGTTACTGCTCCCTTTGAAACATGGCACTGAGGTAATTTCCACATGATTATCTCTGTCATGCTGCTATACTCAGTTTGGTGATAAGTCCTTGTGTGTGCATTGGAAAAATACAGTCCAAAATGGCCCATAGTTCAGGACTTAAAATGCTGTTTGGTGGAGCAGCTTTGATGGGGATCAAATGCCATCACAGTCTCAATGTGTGGTAGAGTATTAAGGACATCTAAGGGTGGCTGTGGACAGTGTTTTATTAGGTCCCCATTTGTAAACTGAAGGCTGTGTGGTAGCTCACCAGTAGGGACCACAGAGGATCAATCAACACATCATCCCAAGGGCATCCTCCTAGTTGTGACAGAGCCTGTTTATATTTATTCTGAGGTACTTAAAGTGATAGAGCATAGATTCTAAATTACCTCTGGGGCTAATCAAGTAATAAAAGCATTGAGGTCACACTAAGTAAAGATTACAATAACGTGTGGTAGGTGGGTCAGAAAGACTGACTGACAGATCAGTATTGCAAACTTCAATTTTAGTTTACTGTAGGAAAATTGATAAAGTGCTTGCTTTTACTTATAGTTTTTAATCATTCCATATTTAGAACCTCTGCTTTGTCACTACAACACAAAGTATAATATTGTATATATGTATATTGGGTGTGGGGCACCTGACGAGCTTTTGCCTACGGGCATCTCTGTTGTAAATCTTGCCCTGGAAGTTTAAAATTCAAAGTTTTTATATACAATGTTCAATTGTATGTTGCATGGACAAGGCCTAGAAGACATTTTAATAATATCAATATCAGACAGTTATGATGTGGTAGGTCTGGCAGACAAAGTTCCTCTCTAATTGGCTGAATTATACTGCTTATCAATACACTTTTTCTCTTCCTTACAAAGCAGGTTGGGATGACAAGTCTAAACTTCATACAAAATAACTACCAGAGATGAGATTTTCCCAGTGATACCCAGTATGGTAAATTAACCAAACATGAACATTGTTTAGTGAAGCAAAGTGTTTAAATTGTTGTTGGACAACCTAGTTAACTAGGTTTGATATCTAAATCAGTGCCGCAGATAGCCCCCTTTGATGTCTATGGAGCCTATGTATTAAACACACCTCAAAACACATACAATATAAAAATACTCACATAATAGAAAACAGGGAATATGGCTCCAGTAGGCTAGTTACTTAGCTTCATATCATTTATTGGTTCTGGAGATAAGGATTCCAATTTTTAAAAACTTCATCCAGGGGAATCAAAACCAGTGACTTTAGTCTTTTAGGACAATTTAAATGATTGTTAGAACAACTGTGGAAAACAAATAGTCTGTGGCTGAAGAAAAGCCCTGTGATCTTTGCATACACTTTTGGGCCATGAAGGGCTGATGGTTGTGGGGGTCAGGGGAGTTCCACCCTAGCCTCAAAAATAAGGTTTTGACAGTTACTGCTCCCTTCGAAACATGGCACTGAGGTAATTTCCACATGATTATCTCTGTCATGCTGCTATACTCAGTTTGGTGATAAGTCCTTGTGTGTGGTTTGGAAAAATATAGTCCAAAAGGGCCCATAGTTCATGGCTTAAAATGCTGTTTGGTGGAGCAGCTTTGATGGGGACCAATAGCCCTCACAGTCTCCATGTGTGGTAGAGTATTAATGACATCTGAGGGTGGCTGTGGACAGTGTTTTATTAGGTCCCCATTTATAAACCAAAGGCTGTGTGGTAGCTCACCAGTGGGGACCACAGAGGATCAATCATCACACCATCCCAAGGGCATCCTCCGAGTTGAGACAGAGCCTGTTTATACATATTCTGAGGTACTTAAAGTGATAGAGCATAGATTCTAAATTGTTGTCTTTGAAGTTAGGTACACAGTCAAATAACTAGACATGCTCAGACCCAGGAGACTGCATGGAAAACAATAGACACATTACCTCTGGGGCTAATCAAGTAATAAAAGCATTGAGGTCACACTAAGAAAGGATTACAATAAAGTGTTGTAGGTGGGTCAGAAAGACTGACTGACAGATCAGTATTGCAAACTTCAATGTTAGTTTACTGTAGGAAAATTGATAAAGTGCTTGCTTTTACTTATAGTTTTTAATCATTCCATATTTAGAACCTCTGCTTTGTCACTACAACACAAAGTATAATATTGTATATAGAGATGTCGCGGACAGTTCGCCCGCGGACTATTCGCATCGATTTTGGCTTTTTCGCGCTCGCATCGGACGGCGGACACATGCGCTTTTCGGTCCGCCCCCTATTCTTTATCATTGAGGAAACTTTGACCCTGCACCTCACAGTCAGCAGACACATTCCAGCCAATCAGCAGCATACACTCCCTTTCAGAGCCTTCCATCTGAAGGACAGCATACATTTTAGAATCATTCTGAAGCTTCATTTGTTGTGAGAGGACAGATAGTGTAGCTGCTGGAGATTTAATAGGGAAATAGATAGCCAGGCTGTGTATTTAGCTTCCACTACAGACCTGAAGCACTCATCTGATATCTGCTGCAAGGACATCAACCCAAAAAGATCTTTTTAGGGCTAGAACATCATTTATTTTATTTTATAATTTTTTTCTGTGTAATCAAATTGCATATGCCTGCCTGCCAGTGTGTGTGTGTGACAGGCTAACAACTAACAGCTTATATTGTGCTTATTTTCACTACTCATACCTGGTGGTGTACCATACATTGAAAACAACCATTTTTTTCCTGTAATCTAATTTCAGTTGCCTTCCTGTGTCAGGCTTACAGCTTATATAGTGCTCAGTGAAATAAAACAACACTTTTTTGACTGTAATAGACTGAATAGCAATTGCCTGCCTACAGGCGGGTGTGTGAAGCCTATTGCATCTAGTCTGCCAACTTTTGCCAGTGCACAGTGATACGTCATATTTGGTGCAACCGTAGTGTACAGTGACATAAAACAACACTTATTTGACTGTAATCGATTGAATATCAGTTGCCTGCCTACAGGCGTGTGTGTGAGGCCTACAGCGCCTACTCTGCCAACTTTTGCCAGTGCACAGTGACACTCATATCTGGTGGCACCTTAGATTGCACGCGCAGTGCCCCAAATTTGAAGTGGGAGGACCGACCAAGCATCTTTTTCCATCTCCCGCTTCCAAAAATCCATGCCATATACACGTCCCCTGATAGGTGACGTAACAGGTATCAAACTGATAGGAATAAATAGTACAACTTAATACACCACTCCTATCTGGTGGCACATTACATTGCAAGTGCAGTGCCCCAAATTCGAAGTAGGAGGTCCAACCAAGCATCTTTTTCCATCTCCCTGTTCCAAAAATCAATGCCATATACACGTCCCCTAATAGTGGACGTAACAGGGATTAAACCGATAGGAATAGTACTACTTAACAGTACACACCTTATAATAATGCAGACAGAGGCAACGCAGAGAGAGAAGTCTGAAGAAGAGGAGTCAGAGGAGGAAGGTGGCTTTGAGGAGGTGGAAGACACAGCAGGCGTCCCAGGGTGCTTGTTGTCACCTTTTGGGACCCTTGGTGGCTGGGTGGAGGAAGAGATCTTCAATGACATCAGTGAGGACAAGGAACGGGACATGGCTAGCTTGGTATCCAACCTTGTGCAAATGGGGAGTTTGCGGTTGTGCAAAGGGACTGTTTGTGGTTGTTTGCGGTGCATTAAACGGGGAGATTGGTCTGTTACTGTGAAGCGGGTGTAACCCTTACACTACCTGATTGATACAACATCATACCTGATGTTTTAAAGCATGTTATTCCAAACAATTTAGGAATGTTAGGTGATTTATGCCCTTTATGGCTTAAAACCAGACTCTGCATCAACTATGTAATTTTCCGTGGGAGTTTTGCCATGGATCCCCCTCCGGCATGCCACAGTCCAGGTGTTAGTCCCCTTGAAACAATTTTCCCATCACTATTGTGGCCAGAAAGAGTCCCTGTGGGTTTTGAAATTTGCCTGCCCATTGAAGTCTATGGCGGTTCGCCCGGTTCGCCCGTTCGCGAACATTTTGATGAAATTCGCGTCCGCGGTTCGCGAACCGAAAATTTTATGCTCGCGACATCACTAATTGTATATATTTTAATTGGGTGTGGGGCACCTGACGAGCATTTGCCTACGGGCATCTCTGTTGTAAATCTTGCCCTGGATGTTTAAAACTCAGTGTTTGTATATACAATGTTCAATTGTATGTTACATGGACAAGGCCTAGAAGATATTTTAATAATATCAATATCAGACAATTATGATGTCGTAGGTCTGGGGGATTGACATAATGTACTTTGGGATCTTCCTGGTCCATTGTTTAGGCTTACAGTTATGTGGAAGCAAATATTTATCATATTATACAGATATGGCCTTTTTATATATTGTTAGTATTAATATAACATCACACATTTTTGTGTTTCAGGACAACATGATTAGACATTCGTGTTCATCAGCTACACTGTGCATGTGATATTTCTATTGCAACTTAGTTACAGAGCCGTTGCTGTTTGATGTAGGCACTACCTCTGCAGACACACCTCTCCACATCCTTGCCCACTGATCAGCTCTAATCTCTTTGTTTCCAAGGTGGATATGAGACGAATCATGGATGGCATTCAGGAGAATAATAAATTCCTCCTTGGAGTAACTGTGTTTCCCGTTAGTCTTTTGCCCCCCTAACTGTGCTAGGGCATTAATACCACACTCTGCTGGCCCTGATGTCTGGGGCTCACCTCCTCCACTAAATCCAAAAGTGCTCCCCCACCTCCTAATATCTTTTTTGCCTATTGCAGAGGTAGGCAACACTCCTTCCCCTCTCCTCCTCATACTTCGCCTCTCTTCCTCTCCACACCTCTCCCATCTTACTTTTCATCTTTGTCTAGTCTCTCCTCTTTCCCCACTCTTTTCCTTACTCCCCACAATCCCTCTCTTATTCTTTCCTGTTCTCTTTCCATCATTCCTCCTCTCCTTGGGTTCTCCCTATCTCCCCCACTCTCTTCTTCCGTCCTCATCTTCTGCTTTCCAGTCCACAACTTTTCTCACTACTCCCTCAATCTCAGATAAACGATAAAAAATAAATAATGCAGTTACATATATATATATATATATATATATATATATATATTATATATATATATATATATATATATATATATACACACTAGCGACTTGCCCATCAAAATTGACGGTAATAAAATTTGACTTGCAGAGCTTGCGATGAGCGCCTTTGGCACTCATTGCAAACCTCTTCCTCCCTCTACTTTACTGTCTTTGCGATGAGCGCTGCTCATAACATGCCTTGGCCAACCCGCAACTTTTGTGCCCCGCAATGAGAGCCACTCGCCCTCTCTACACTCCGGGCCTCGCGATGAGCCGAGCAATGAGCGGCTTTGCTGCTCATTGCAGGCGTCGGCAAACCCGTAACTTTCGGACCTTGCAATGAGTGCCTCTCCCCACTCTCTCCCTCCCCATGTCTCTTTGCCCCCTCTCCCTGCCCTGGGTTTTTCCCCCTTATCTCCCTCTCCTGTGTCTCTTTCCCCCCTCTCTCACCCCTTTGTCTCCCCCCCCACTCCCTCCCTTGTGTCTCTTTCCATCCTCTGCCCCCTCTCCCTCCTCTGTGCTCCTGTTTGCATTTACGGGTATGAAAACATTTGCGGGCTTGGGAAGTTGTTATTTTTCCCCAAGCCCGAAATGTGTTTCTAATTTACGGATTGAAAAAAAAGTTACTGCGTTGCGGCCAACATTTTTTTCTTCGCTTAGCCGTTTTCAGACCTCCCAAAAACGTCAATTAAATATCAAATTAGCTTGCACTTACAGGCACCCTGCCTCTCCCCTGGGGGTGAGTGTGAGGTTGTAAGCTAATTTTTTAATTAATTGGCGTCTTTTGGCAGTCTTCGAACGGCTTCCGAGTTATGGGATTGAAAAAAATGGCGGCCGTTAAAGCTGTAATTGTTTTGAAGCCTGTAACTCGTAAGCAGTTTTGGAGCCTCTAACCCCCTCAAGCCAGTCACGTACGGGCCTCGGCTTCGGTGCTTATCGCAAGCCCCACAATGAGCATCTTTGGCACTTATTGCAACACCATCAAGCCAGTCACGTATGGGCCTCGCGATGAGTGGGGGGTGGAAGAGAAACAGGGGTGAGAGAGGGTGGAGGGAGATAAGGGGGAAAAAAAGCAGGAGAGGGGTAAAGAGACACACGAGGAAGAGGCGATAACTGCGGCTCAGCCAAGCCAGTCACACGCGGCCATCTGCGCTCATTGAAGCACCCGTCAACCCGTAACTTTAGGGCCTCACAATGACCGCCTTCGCGGCTCATTTCAGGGCCTGTGATCAGCGCCTTAGGCGCTCATTATGCATGCACAAGCAAGTAACTTTTAACATAGCGTTACCAACAAACTTGCAATTACAACAACTATATATACTGTATATATATATATATATATATATATATATATATATATATATATACACACTATATATATATATATATATATATATATATATATACATAAATATATATATATATAGTAATTTAGTAATTATTAATACATATATATATATATATATATATATATAGATTAATAATGAGTATTGCAATATAATTTGATACCTTTTGTATTGGACAAACGTCTTATTTATAATCACAAGCTTTCGAGAGGCTTAACCTCCCTTTATCAAGTCTCAAGAAATACTACATGAGATGGAACCCTCAGTTTGAATAATAACAGCAGATGCAGATAGAGTGGAAACAGCATCTGACATCATCAGGTAAATACATATATGGGGAATAAACACAACATAGCAAAGGAAACATATATACACATATTATATACACATATACATCAATATATTGTTTACAAGTGGATTTTCCATTACAGGTAAAGGCTGATAAATTGCAGAGTGCACTAATTATGCCCAGGTGAGAGGGGTATGGCTTGACTGTTTAACCAGTATAAAATGTTTGTGCACTGTTTTGGGGCTGTTTACAAGTGGATTTACCTTACAAGTAAAGACTGATAAATTGCAGAGTGCACTAATTGTGCCCAGGTGAGAAGGCAGAAGTTAGTATAAACAGGAGAAGGGGCGAACTTGTGAGCTTGCAAACATTTTCAGTATCAAGTGCTGTAACGGAACCCATCACTGTTTTACCCTGTTTTATGGTTATTATTATGGTTAAAATATGATCCTACTGTTATACTGTATGTATGTTGGTTTATGCTCTGCAGAATATTAGCCCAGACTATTGCAGACCTTGGCATAAGAGATAATCCTATTACAGAGACTTCTCATAAGATAAGGAAGTCTATTGTATAAAGTGTTTTCATTCTCAGGCATAAGAACAAAGAAGGATGATCTAATCCATGTCTGATTGTATCAAAGTTGCCAGGTAGCGTCAGGGAGGTGTGACCCACCTATTGTCCCTATATGTGTATTGTGTGGCCAACTATGGGGGATATGTGAAATGTCTGTGTGTTATGTGTAAAAGATACTTTTACTAACGTTTGAACCCCTGGTCTGATTCATGCCATTTTTTAATATGTTGTTCCACAATTTATGTTGTTCATAAAAATGTAAGATTTATTTATGTACTATGTAAAATCATAAAGTTATAAAAATGTATAAAAAGGTGTAAGTTTTAGCTGGGAGATAATTGTAATAAACTCAATTATCTCCCAAACAAATGGGAGGTAAACTGTGGGCATTACTACTGTGTTATTGATTGTTCTATACCTCCCCCCTGGGTGTGTTCTGTTTGTACCTGACTGTAATAAAAACCAGGCTGGGTGTGCCAGCACCTGAGTTCGTTTTACCCCTTCATGAAGTCTCGACTCATGTTTGGGGGACCGGGAACTATAATCACTTCGTTTCAGCTGGAGTTTGGGAGAAGCTGCAAGGATCATCGCTGCACGAATGCAAGGATCCTTTACACTGGTGGCAAGTGGCGGGATTTCCTCCCGAACGGATATACCGAACTGAAACTGGTGAATGGCGCATAGATACGAACGCTTGAAACGAACCACACTAAAGGAACTGCTGGAAGCTCGAGGCATAGTGGCAAGCAACAAAACGAAAGCCACGCTAATAGCCGAACTACTGGAGAGCGATCAAACCGGCGAACCACAAATGACGAATGCAGAGGAAACAGACTTCCAGAGGGACGTGAGATGGTGAGTCAGCCTGGTAGGACCTAACCCTGCACCAGAGATCGTGGTACAGATCTTGGCCCAAGCTACTGAGACCCAGAATGCCAGGGAAGCACGAGAAGCCAGAGACAGATCACCTCCAGTGGATATATTATCGCTATCTTTATCTACAATGGGGCGTCAGCGGAAAATTAACTACGCTGCATTTAAAAGCTTCGTGGAAGGTGAGATGGATATTGACAATTACTTGCAAGATTTTGAAAGACAATGTGTGTTAGAAGATTTGGAAAGAGCTAACTGGGCTGCCGTAGTAAGTAGTAAACTATCAGGTAGAGCAGCCAAAGCATTGAGAGCTGTGCCAGATGGGGATATACAAAACTATGACAAGATAAAAGAGATTTTGTTAGCCCGGTACGCTGTAACCCCTGAAGCCCATAGAAGGAAATTCAGGGCTCTCAGAAGACAAGGTAAAGATTCCTATACGGAGTGGGCATTTTGTATGCAGCACGCTGCCAGCAATTGGATGCAGGGGAATCAGGCAACTACTTTAGAGGATGCTGTGCAGTTGTTGTTGCTAGAACAATTTTTTGATTATACCCCAGCGGAGGTGCGAGATTGGGTCAGAGACAGAAAGCCAAAAACGGTAGAGAAGGCAGCACGGCTGGCAGACGAATTTCATGAGAGCAGGCGGATGGATGGAAACCGAGGGGTCCAGAGCCCGCGGCCTGCCTCTGGCCCGCCAACTATGCCACAGAAGGTACCACCACCAGGGGGCAATACCACAAACAGAGGGTACCAAAGGACTGCTCCGATGTGTCATGGGTGCAAACAAGTGGGGCACATCAAACCTAACTGCCCACAACGCACTACAGACCGCTGGGGGCGGGCACCGATACCACAGACAAAAGCCGCCGCACACTGTGTGCAAGAGGATTACAACTATCTGCCTCAAGAGACACCCAGTGGCAATAGTGAAAATTGGGCCACCTTACATGAGGTAAACCCTGTACAAGCGGCTGGGGATAACAGGGCACATCACCGCCAGTCAGTAAAACTCAATGGGCAAGAGGTTTGAGGACTGAGGGACACCGGGGCTACTATTACTTTGGTCCAGCCACACCGAGTCGCCCCGACCCAGCACACAGGACGCACCATTGCGGTAAGGGTAGCCGGAGGGGCAATTCACAAGTTACCAACGGCCCGAGTCCACATCGATTGGGGTACTGGGGCCAAGGCGGTGGAAGTGGGCATCATGCCAGATTTGCCCACGGAAGTACTGCTGGGAAATGATCTAGGATGCCTGACGTCACAATTGGCAGCCTGCAGTACCGAAGGAGCCCTACCTGTTACCACTCGGCAGCAATCCAGAGCTATGGAAGCCTCTCCCTCGACTCATGACCAGGTAAGCGATAACCCTCTGACGATCCCCCCTGACCAGACTTCTTACTGGGGTACCCCTCAAGACTTCGGGCAAGCACAACAGGAGGATCCCACCTTAAAAAGGTATAGGAGGGAGGCAGAACAACCCCAGGGAGATAGAGATCAGCCAAGGTTTAGCTGGGAAAAGGGTTTACTGTACCGAGTGACTGGGGGGACAGGGACAGGAGCGGGCCAGGTAGAAAAAAGACAGTTGATAGTGCCCTGTAAGTATCGGGTAGAACTGTTGCGGATTAGCCACGATATTCCCCTAGCAGGTCACTTAGGCATTAAAAAGACGAGGGACAGACTCACCCAGTCCTTTTTCTGGCCAGGGGTCACGGGAGATTTGCAAGATTACTGTAGGACCTGCGAAGTATGCCAAAAGATAGGGAAGAGAGGGTATCACCCCAAGGCAAAGCTACGCCCCCTACCCATTATTGAGGAACCATTTTTCCGAGTGGCGGTTGATTAAGTCAGCCCACTCAGTAAACCCAGTCCATCCGGTAAGAAATACATTCTTACTGTAGTGGACTACGCTACCCGCTACCCCGAGGCTATAGCTCTGTCGAATATACATGCAGAGACGGTAGCGGAAGTTCAGGTGTTCACTAGGGTGGGATTCCCTAGGGAGATAGTGTCCGATCAGGGAACCCAATTCACTGTGGTGATTACCCAACAACTCTGGCAGAGCTGTGGGGTAAAACCCATATTAAGTTCCCCCTATCACCCCCAAACCAATGTCCTCTGTGAACGATTTAACGGTACCCTTAAGCAAATGCTCATCACGTTCACAGAGACCCGCAGGAATTTCGAAAGATTCCTCCCTCATTTACTTTTTGCCTATAGGGAGGTTCCCCAGGAGTCCACCAGATTCTCTCCATTCGAGCTATTATACAGGAGACGGGTCCGGGACCCCTGGACCTCGTGCTTGAACATTGGGAAGGTGATATTGAACAAGCAGGTACCCCTATAGTCTCCTTTGTACTAGAGCTGAGAGACCGGCTACAGGCTCTGACCGAAACAGTTCGGCAAAAGTACTGGTATGACAAGGGAGCTAGGGACCGTATATTAGAAGTGGGACAAAAAGTCCTAGTTCTGAAACCCATCAAAACAGATAAGTTGCAAGCTTCCTGGTAGGGCCCCTACACGGTCCTAGAGCAGATCAGTGATACCACGTACATTGTGGCAGACTGTTCCGATAATAGGATCCGGAGGTCCTTCTATGTAAATATGATTAAGCCATATCTCGAGAGGCCAGAGGAGGTCTCCGCGGTATGCGCTCCAGCTTACCTGGACGATATAGCTATCTTCAGTGGCACTTGGGAAGCCCACCTGGAACACATTTCAGTAGTGCTCAACCGAATTCAGCACGCAGGGCTCACGTTGAAGCCTGAGAAATGCCACGTGGGCATGGCGGAAGTCCAGTATTTAGGCCACAGAGTAGGGTCTGGAAAACAGAGACCAGAGCCCGCTAAAATTGAGGCCATCACCCAGTGGCCCCAACCGACGAAAACTCAGGTCATGGCATTCCTAGGTACTGCAGGTTATTACAGGAAATTTGGAGCGAATTACAGTACCCTGGCCAAGCCCTTGACAGACCTCACCAAAAAGTCCCTGTCCCGACAAGTAATCTGGTCCACTGAGTGTGAGGAGGCTTTCCAGAAACTCAAGGCTGCGTTAAGTGCATCTCCTGTGTTAGCGGCACCGGACCATACTAAAAGGTTTCTCGTCCACACAGATGCCTTGATGTTTGTACTGGTAGCAGTATTGAGCCAGGTGGGAGACGATGGCATGGATACCTGAGCAGAAAACTATTACCCCGCGAAGTCAGCTATGCCACTGTGGAGAAAGAGTGCCTGGCATTAGTCTGGGCACTTAAGAAGCTACAGCCTTACCTGTATGGACGCTCTTTCACCGTGCTGACTGACCACAACCCTTTAATTTGGCTCAACAGAGTGGCTGGCGATAACCCCAGATTACTCAGATGGAGCTTGGCGCTGCAACCTTATAATTTCACAATGCAGTACCGCCCTGGGAAACAGAATGCCAATGCCGATGGCCTATCCCGGCAAACGGAACTGGAAAAGGCGTAATTTTGGTTGGTTTCTGGATTACCGGACATCCCTTAGCCGACCCGTTAGGATCTAAGCAGGTATGCCGTTCCATGGGACTAAGGGGGAGCTATGTAACGAAATCCCCTATTTTACAGACTTCACGAACCAACCTGTTCGGTAGTTTTGTGCGCTCAGATCCCAGCTATCTGGGGATATGTGAAATGTGAGTAAATGTGAATTGCAGTAATGCTGATGGGTTGTCAAACTAGAGAATTGACCAACAAATACTTTTGTCCGGACATCCCCAGGCCGATCCGTTGGGATCAGACCGTGTATGCCGGCTTATGGTCACGGGGGAGGTGTGTAACGGAATACGTCACTGTTTTACCCTGTTTTATGGTTATTATTATGGTTAAAATATGATCCTACTGTTATACTGTATGTATGTTGGTTTATGCTCTGCAGAATATTAGCCCAGACTATTGCAGACCTTGGCATAAGAGATAATCCTATTACAGAGACTTCTCATAAGATAAGGAAGTCTATTGTATAAAGTGTTTTCATTCTCAGGCATAAGAACAAAGAAGGATGATCTAATCCATGTCTGATTGTATCAAAGTTGCCAGGTAGCCTCAGGGAGGTGTGACCCACCTATTGTCCCTATATGTGTATTGTGTGGCCAACTATGGGGGATATGTGAAATGTCTGTGTGTTATGTGTAAAAGATACTTTTACTAACGTTTGAACCCCTGGTCTGATTCATGCCATTTTTTAATATGTTGTTCCACAATTTATGTTGTTCATAAAAATGTAAGATTTATTTATGTACTATGTAAAATCTTAAAGTTATAAAAATGTGTAAGTTTTAGCTGGGAGATAATTGAGTAGATACAGTAATAAACTCAATTATCTCCCAAACAAAGGGGAGGTAAACTGTGGGCGTTACTACTGTGTTATTGATTGTTCTATACCTCCCCACTGGGTGTGTTCTGTTTGTACCTGACTAATAAAAAACAGTCTGGGTGTGCCAGCACCTGAGTTCGTTTTACCCCTTCATGAAGTCTCGACTCATGTTTGGGGGACCGGGAACTATAATCACTTTGTTTCAGCTGGAGTTCGGGAGAAGCTGCAAGGATCATCGCTGCACGAATGCAAGGATCCTTTACAAGTGCAATTCTAGTAAAAGTGTAGGAGTTTAAATAAAAGGAGGGACTTCAAAGAAAAGGGAGGGCAGATTTATAGTGCAAAGGAGGAAAACTTTATACAAATATATTATTTTATATTCTTTATTTTTCCCACTGAAATTTTGTAGACAATAATAATAATTATGAGTCAGTCCAGTGGCAACCTCACTCAGTGTACATCTTGTCATATGTATGCAATACTGGAAGAGATGATCCAGGGTCCATACCTCTGTGAGAGGTGTGAGCATGTTCCCTCTCTGGAAGCTCAAATTGGAGATTTGGAGCGGAGAATTGCAGCACTTAGTGATATTGTTCCACTGGAAAGGGGGTTGGTACTCACTGAGCACAGTTTAGCTGGGCCTAGCATGGAGGGTGGAGCTGGGGCTAGTGAGGATGTCCAGGGAGGTAGCTGGGTTACAGATTCAAGGGGAAGCAGGGGCAACAGGAGGAGGCAGTCCAGTTCTGAGTTGGTAAACACCAACAGATTTGCCAGATTGAGTGAAACTGTTGGGGATGTCCATTCAGGAATGGCAATGCCAGATAGAGCTGTTCCCTCTAACAGCCGGGAGAACAGCTCTACTGGAGCAGAGGGAGGGCAGAATAGGCAGAGCAACAGACAGGTTTTGGTTGTAGGGGACTCTATTATTAGGAAGGTAGACAGGGTGATTTGTCACCCAGATCCCAGCAATCGAACAGTTTGCTGTCTCCCGGGTGCTCAGGTTCATCATGTTGTAGATCGAGTAGACAAATTATTGTGAGGGGCTAGAAATGAACCGGCGTTCTTGGTACATATTGGTACCAACGTCAAAGTTAGTGAAAGATGGAGTGTCCTAAAGAATGATTTTAGAGAACTAGGTAATAAGCTGAAGGCAAGGACCTCCAAGGTAGTATTTTCTGAGATACTACCAGTGCCAGGTGCTAGCCAAGGGAGGCAGAAGGAGCTTAGGGAGGTTAATGCGTGGCTAAAGATGTGGTGCACTAAGAAGGGGGTTGGGTTTTTAGAGCACTGGGCTGACTTCTCACTTCGGTACAATCTCTACAGTAGGGATGGATTGCACCTTAATGATGAGGGAGCTTTTGTACTAGGGGATAGGATGGTAGAAAGGCTGGAGGAGTTTTTAAACTAGCATGTAGGGGTGGAGGGACTAGATATAAGTAATGGGGTAGATTGTGTAGAGGGTATAAGGGATGAATTAACAACTCATAGGGGAGGAGATGGGGGAGGGGTAGTATAATCAATAGGGAGGTAGTACTAAGTAATTCAAGTACTGTGGAAGGCACTTCAGAACTACAGACTCATAACATAAGGTGTATGCTTACTAATGCCAGAAGCTTGCCAGGAAAAATGGGAGAGTTAGAATTATTAGCAATTAATGAAAAATGGGGTTTAATAGGCATTACCGAATCGTGGTGGGATGAATCTCATGACTAAACTGATAATCTGGATGGTTATAAGCTATTTAGGAAAGATAGAGGCAATAGTAAAGGAGGAGGAGGGATTTGTCTGTATGTTAAGCCTGAATTTAAGCCTATAGTCAGAGAACATATTTATGGTGGACCTAGTGATAAAGCTGAATGTTTGTGGGTAGAGTTAAATAGCGGAGCAGCAAATTCCAAAAGAATATTAATAGGAGTATGCTATAAACCCCCAAATATAGCTGAAAGTGAGGAAATACAATTATTGTTACAGATTGAAAATGCAGCTAAGCATGGGCAATTTCTAATAATGGGAGATTTTAATTACCCTGAAATAAACTAGATAAATGAGACCAGCAGTTCATCTAAGGGGAGCAGGTTCTTTAGTACACTCAGGGATCATTATCTGGCCAAGGTTGTACAAGAGCCTACTAGAAATGAAGCTATTTTAGATTCACTCATCACAAATAATATTGATATAGTATCAAATGTTAAAATAGGGCAACTTTTGGGAAACAGTGATCACAACACAGTCTTATTTGAGATTGAATTAAAAAAACAAAATGTTAAGGGGCCAACGAAAACTCTTAATTTTAAAAGGGCAGATTTTAACGGTCTAAGGGCAGCAATACAAAGTATAGACTGGGACAGAGAACTGGCAGGTGAAAATACTGAACATAAATGGACAACATTTAAATCCTTACTAAATATACATACACATCGGCATATACCATGTGGGAGTAAAAGTAAAAGGAGTAAATCCCATCCAATGTGGCTTAACAATGATCTAAAGATCAAGATACGGAGTAAAAAATAGGCATTTGAATTATAAAAACAAGAGGGGACAGAGGCTGCTTTACGGGAGTACCAGGAAATCAACAAGGCTTTCAAAAGCGCTATTAGACTGGCTAAAATAGAAAATGAAAAATTAATTGCAAAAGAGAGTAAGACTAACCACTTCATAAAAATGACATTTTAGAGCTGGAAAAGGTACGGAGGAGGGCAACAAAACTAATAAGGGGAATGGAGGGGCTAAGTTATGAAGAAAGACTAACCAAATTAAACATATTTTTTCTAGAAAAAAGGCGTCTAAGAGGAGATATGATTACCTTATATAAATACATCCAGGGTCAGTATAAAGATTTGTCAAGGGAGCTTTTTGTGCCAAGAGGTTTTCAACTGACAAGAGGACATCCCTTGAGGTTAGAAGTAAAAAGATTCCACCTTAAAGAAAGAAAAGGGTTCCTCATAGTAAGGGTGGTTATTCTGTGGAATTCTCTTCCAGAGGAGGTGGTGACAGCAGATTTGATAGATAACTTTAAAAGGGGACTGGATTTATTTCTAATTAAAAAGGGAATTCAGTGTTATCACGGATAATAAGAGAGACAGTATTGATCCAGGGGGAAGTCCGGGCGCCGGTGTCTGGGATCAGGAGGGAATTGATTTTTTTTTATACAACTAATAAATTAATAGTTAATCCACATATTGCAGATCAGAGGAGATCTTAAAATGTTGAACTTGATGGACTGAAAGTCTTTTTTCAACCTTAAATACTATGTAACTATGTAATATGTAATATACATGAAAAAGCAGAGCACTGTAGTCCACAGTGATATCTTTCCTGTTGGACAAACACCTCACTAAGAGTGCCAAGTCTGTTATAGTATAAGAAGAAAAAAGAAAATCACATGAAATTCTGATAATGTGTTAGAAAACCCAAGTCTTTATTAAGTCCTGTGTTTTTAGAGTAGAAGAATGTGAGCATCTTTATTTCAAATGATTTTCTCTCTTGGATGCTTTTACATTTTCCTCTGAGTATTTGGACTTTTAAGTTTTGGATGGAGTGATCATTCTGGCTAAAATGGTGTCCTACTGGGCTACAATGACTGTCTTCATTATGTTTTCTTATTGAATGCCTGTGTAAATTCATCCTTAAATGCATTTTTGGGCTTCTGGTTTCTCCAATGTAACAGCCTGTGTCACATAAAGTACATTGTATCATATAAACCAAATTTTGACGATGTACATGAATATGATCCTTTAATGTTATAGGTTTTGTGGTTTTGTGTGGCTGTATCGTCATTACAAATGTGTTGGCATAATTTACAGGCACGTTTGTTACAAGGTTTACTTCCATTTTTTGTATTCAGTTGTTCATTGGCCAATTTTCTGCTGACAAGTTTTTATTTCAGGTTTGGTGGTTGTTTAAATGCAAGGATGGGAGGTTTTGGGAATATATATTTTAATTCAGTATCTTCAATTAATAATGGTTTTAAATCTTTGATTATTTTCAGGAATTTTCTTTAAAATTGCATGGTATGTGGTCAATAGAGGTATACGTGAAGGAGTTTCTTTTGTTTTGTAGTTTAATAGGTGTTCTCGGGGTATTTTGATGGCAGTGGTTATTTTTTGGGTAATAATATGGGGTTTGTAACCCTTTTGTTTGAAAGATTCAGACAGTGTTTTTTAAATTTTTATCACGGTCTCCAGCGTTTGAGCAAATCTGATGGTATCTAATAGCTTGATTATGGATGATGGCTTGTTTGGTGTGGGAGGGATGGAAACTGGAGCTGTGTTTCCTATATCTAGAAAGTTTACCTGTTCTGTGGAGAAATCCATTTTAAGTTTTATAGATGAATGGAAGGTGTTGAATGCATTATGAAAGTCTCTGAGTTTGCTTTCTCCTTCTGTCCAGATGATGAACAGATCATCTATGTAACGGTAGTATTTGTGTATGGTTTGTAAATGGATACAGATAAGAATGTTTCTTCTAGATTGGTCATAAGTAGATTTGAGTATTGTGGAGCCATTTTGGTACCCATGGCAGTCCCCATCATCTGTAGGTAGGTATTTTGGTTAAAAGTAAAATAGTTGTGGGTAAGGATATATTCTATAAGTTTAATAATAATATCAGGGCCATATTTATTGTTTTGCTTGTTCGTTGAAAGAAACCTAAAGCATGCCTCAGTGACATCTTTGTGTGGGATATTACTGTAAAGAGACTCTACATCCATGGTAACAAGTAGTGTAGGTTTTTAATCTGACTGAGTTTATTGAGAAAGTCAGTGGTGTCTTGTATATAGATACTGGTGTTACTAACTAATGGTTTAAGGATGTTTTAAACATATCCAGATATCTGTTCAGTCAGTGTGTCCATACCTGTAACAATTGGTCTCCCTGGGTTGCCTGGTTTGTGGATTTTTGGCAGTAGGTAGAAAGTCCCAGTTGTATGATTGGCGGGGATGAGTTGTTCTAATTCCTGATGTATATTTTTAGGGAATGTTTTGAGGAGTTTCTTAAGTTGAAGAGTATATTCTTCTGTAGGGTCCTGGTTCAATTAATTGTAGTAAGTATTGTTTGACAGTTGTCTGTTGGCTTCATTTATGTAGTCCTGAGTATTCATGATAACAACTGCACCTCCTTTGTCTGCCGGTTTGATGGTGATGTTTGGGTTGTTTTTTAAAAACTTTATGGCAGTTCTTTCTGATCGAGTAAGATTGTGCAAGTCTCTTTTATATTGTGTTGTTATAATGGATGCAGTTCTCAGGCGAAAGCTTTCTATATAACTGTCCAGTTTGATGTTACGACCAGGTTGTGGGTTGAAATATGTTTTTTTTTCTTCTTGTTGCGGTCTAATGATGTTGGGGTATGTCCCTTGTTGAAGAAAAATTCTGCCAGTCTTAATCTCCTGAAGAATTCTTCTATGTCCGAGTATAGTTTATTATCTAGTTTTATGTCTGGACAGAAAGACAATACTTTGGAGAGAACAGAGTTCTCTGCTTGTGATAGTTGATGGTCTCATGTTAGTATTGCTTGAGACTTGATAAAGGGAAGTTAAGCCTCTCGAAGCTCGTCATTATAAATAAGATGTTTGTCCAATACAAAAGGTATCAAATTATATTGCAATACTCATTATCAATCTATGTATATATATATATATATATATATATATGGATTAATAATTACTAAATTACTAGATTACTGGACAGTCACGGCTGCTTCACTCTTCAATATATATATATATATATATATATATATATATATATATATATATATATATATATATATATATATATAGTGCCTTGCAAAAGTATTCACCCCCCTTGGCATTTCTCGTGTTTTGTTTGTCCTCACAACCTGGAATTAACATGGATTGTTTGAGGATTTGCATCATTTAATTTACAGAACATGCCCACAACTTTGAAGATGTTTTTTTTTATTGTGAAGCAAACAACAAACAGAAAAAGTCCATGTGCATAACTATTCACCCCCCTGAAGTCAATACTTTGTAGAGCCATCTTTTGCGGCAAACACAGCTCCAAGTCGCTTTGGATAAGTGTCTATAAACTTGGCACATCCTACCACTGGGATTTTTGCCCATTCCTCCTTGCAAAACTGCTCCAGCTCCTTCAAGTTGGATGGTTTGTGCTTGTGAACAGCAATCTTTAAGTCTGACCACAGATTTTCTATTGGATTGAGGCCTGGGCTTTGACTAGGCCATTTCAACACATTAACATGTTTCCCCTTAAACCACTCAAGTGTTGCTTTAGCAGTGTGTTTGGGGTCATTGTCCTGCTGGAAGGTGAAGCTACGTCCTAGCCTCAAATCACGCACAGAGTGGTACAGGTTTTGCTCAAGAATATCCCTGTATTTAGCACCATCCATCTTTACCTCAACTCTGACCAGTTTCCCAGTCCTGGCTGCTGGGATGGTGTTCTTTGGGTAATGTGATGTGTTGGGTTTGCGCCAGACATAGCGTTTTCTTTGATGGACGAAAAGTAAAATTTTAGTCTTATCAGACCAGAACACCTTCCTCTATTCAATTTGGGAGTTTCCCACATGCCTTTTGGCAAACTCAAAATGCGGCATTTTGTTTTTTGATGAAAGTAGTGGCTTTCTTCTGGACAACTCCATGGAGCGTGCGGCTTATTGTTGTCCTATGTACAGATACTCCAGTCTCTGCTATGGAACTCTGCAGCTCCTCCAGGGTTACCTTAGGTCTCTGTGCTGCCTGATTAATGCTCTCCTTGCCCGGTCCGTGAGTTTTGTTGGGCAGCCGTCTCTTTGCAGGTTTGCTGTTGTACCATATTTCCATTTGGTTATGATAGATTTAATGGTGCTTCTGGGAATCATCAAAGATTTTGATATTTTTTTATAACCTAACCCTGACTTGTACTTCTGAACAACATTGTTCCTTAATTGTTTGGAGAGTTCCTTGGTCTTCATGGCAGTGTTTGGTTAGTGGTGCCTCTTGCTTAGGTGTTGCAGCCTCTGGGGCCTTTCAAAAAAAGTTGTGTATATGTAATGACAGATCATGTGACACTTAGATTGCACACAGGTGGACATCATTTCACTAATTATGTGACTTCTGAAGGTAATTGGTTGCACCAGAACTCTTTATGGGCTTCATAACAAAGGGGTTGAATACATATGCACATGCCAATTTTCTGTTTTCTATTTCTAAAAAATAGTTTTATGTATATATTTTTCTCATTTCACTTCACCAACTTAGACTATTGTGTTCTGATCCATTACATAAAATTCAGATTAACAAAACATTGAACTTGAGACTGTAATGGAACAAAATAGTAAAAAGTCAAGGGAGGTGAATACTTTTGCAAGGCATTGTGTGTGTGTGTGTGTATGTATATATATATATATACTTTCCTTTTCAGAGAGTTTCATTTCCAAAAGCACATCAGGTCATTCATCAACATTTACACACACCTTATTTTATAATTTTTTCCAATATATTTTTTTCTTTTCATGTTGCTAGCACCAGTACTCCTTACCCTCTCTTTCCCACGATACTTCGTCACTCACCCATTTAATCCTTCTCATCTTCCCCCCACACCTTCTGTGATATTTCATATCACGTAGATATCTTCAATTCCCCTTTCTCTTATGACAACATACAAGACATATACAATCCTTAACTATAAATAGTTGCAAGCATTTTGGCATGTCAATTAGAAGCTTCTGTCTATTCTTATTCAATTTACATCTTTCTCTGTGGTTGCCCCTTTAAGGACTGATATCACCTGTAAGGGGTTAATATTACCCCGATTCAGGTATATATAGCAGGTGTAAGTGATAGTACCTTAGCCCCAGTAGAAGCATTCAACTGCGAAACGCGCGTTGGGCGATTACCGAGCGCATACGCGACCTCTGATTGGCTCACATATCCAGGTCGCGCTCTAGCGCAGGCACGCGCACGTCTGGCTGACGTCGGTTGCGCTTTCCACGCGCACACGCAACGAACGAGCGACGGAGCGTCTCAGCACGCCAGCACTTGGCGCGGAGCACAGCCAAACTGCCAAACTTGACATACTGGCCAAGTTCACACTTAGAGACCTGGGACATCCGCAGCGGTGAGTACACAATATATTATTGTATATACACTAGCACATCAGCTGCTCTTAGATCAGTGATATCACTGAGTGTACACGTACTCGCTGCTGTGCCTGTCCCAGGTTAGGTGATTTCAGAGTGCATATTTTTCCCAGATACAGGGGTTCTCATTCATTTCTTTCTAGCACTCCCAGAACAATTATCCCTCTGTTTGCAGCCCTATTATTGCTCACATTGAGGTTCTGAGAGATTTCTACATCTACTAACAAGTTTCTGTTTAGAAATTTGAGACCCAGGACCCTTATTATTTTCAGTATCCGATGCACTACTGTACAGACTGACAGACAGATTGCTTTGTTTACAAGCATTCATTACTTCGCCTGTCCTGGATATCCCTGTTGTATGCAGGGGTCCTTACATCCAGTCTTTCTTTCAGTATTCAATTATTATCGCATTTTATCCAGAATTTGGGATCCTCTGTTCAGGACACAGTCCCCAATTCGCCTTTTTTATCTTTCCATGTACGTCACTTTTTTATGCTACTATTAAAGGTTAAGTTTTACCTCCTCCACATTTATTTCCACCTGCCTAGCAATGATTTGGTATGTCCTTGACCTGTCTCTTGATTGTTACATTGTCACAATCTAGTGGTCAAACCTATGAGCTGTGGGTACTTCCTTACCTTCTCTCCTATTTTGGAATAATTGTGTCATTCATGTGTATATCATTAGTTGCCGCTTTTTTCTACATATTTTTCCTATATCCTCTAGCAACTGTTATTACACTTAAACACATCCATTCAGCTCTCCTTCCTGTCTCTGTTTTACTTCGTATTTTCACTTGACAATACCGGTGGACAATCCTCCTCCTTTCCCCTTACACTTTATGTAGCTATTTATGATAGCATTTCTCCCACCGGTAGTCATTTTTCCTGTCCGATCCCTTTCCTTTCTCTTTGGACTTATACTATTCCCTCATCCAAGTCGTTTTTTGTATCTTTGATCCACTCTTGATTATGGCTGAGTGTGATTTCTACAAAGAATTCAAAATCAGAAATGAAAAAATGATGGAGGAAGTAGGGAAAGCGTTTGACAATCTAGACGTTACCCCTCCGAGAGACGAGTTGGACTGGCAAGGAGGTCTCAAACAATTGTCACATTTATTACTCAAACATGTGCGCTCATTTTGGAACAAGAGCACATTTGACAAATACCTTGCCAAACATATCGTACCCAGAGGACTACGAGTAAGGGTTTTTCCCTCATATGCCTTCCATTTGGAGGCCTACAAAGAAAGGTGGGAACATGCATTGATCTCTTGCTCTGAAACTCTATTAGCCATTCTCTCAGACTATGAGAAAGAAATTTTAGTCAATCTTGACCAAGAAATCAAAGAGTTACATGATGAGCTTACGAAATTCGAGACCAAACTAGAATTCACAGAAGGGTATAACAACATCAAACGAGATATAGACAAAAAAGAAAGAGAAATCATACAGAACAAACGTAATAAAATGAACAGAGACATCAAGGATTTTGAGAAGGGACAAGTTTTCAACTGGAACCACAAGGACAAACGTTATAATTACAGAACTAGACAACCGAAAAGAAACTATTCGCTTAGAATGTCATCATCCGATTATGAATCATCTGCACCTGAAGAATCAGACAGTTCTAACACCAATATGATTAACAGGAGAGATTATCAGCAAGTGTCTTTTTTAGACAGGGGACGAAGACGAGGTTATCCACCGGATCCGACATGGAGTCGGAGAGAGAAGACCAAAGAACAAGATGAGGGAGAGTATGGCCTGCCCATGACCCAATACAGAACCCTTCGCAACAGAGAAACTTGGGGGTATCGCCCGACGGTATCTACCAGTCGACGACGCAAGGAAACCAACTAGCACCAGTCACATCACAAACTGTAATTGACAATTCGCCAGTAATTTCAGAAGATCAAAACAATGATACCGTTATTTCCAATACCTGTCACAACACAATGGACCTATCCCATATTGTCAACCTTACTGGGAGAACACTTACCTTAGATCAATACAATACTCTTCAAAAAGGATTGTCCTTTTCACCGACCAACTCGTTTGAACTCTTTGAAGTAGCTAAAGATGTTAATCTTTTTGCTAGAAAGATCTTACTTAAAAAATTTTATCATAGAGAAGAATCCAACCCAGAAGTTATTGAAAAACAGATCTTTGAGGATTTATGTGATTTGTTGGCAGAAAATGAAGCAACACCAACTCATAAATCCTGCCCATCAAACACAGGGACATCGAACCTTAAGAAACAGTCTAAGTTTGTCCCTCCCATGCATATTTGTCCTCAAATAGACATATATACCAAACTTGTCATCCAAGACCTAAACAAATTACCAACGACCTACGCGTCTAACATCAGTAGACAAGAACGTAAATGTATCAATGATATGAAATCGTGGAAAGACGTTGTAATTAAACCATCAGATAAAGGCGGCAACGTGGTATTGTGGTCTAGTGAACAATATGTTGGGGAAGCGATGAGACAGCTTTCAGACCGAAAATGCTATAAAAAACTTTTAGGAGACCCTACCACAGAATTTCTAACATCGTACAACCTAATCATTTCTGAAGCTCTAGCCAACGGACTAGTCTCCAAACGTGAATTTGAATATTTAAAGGTTGACAAACCGAAAATAGCAACATTATACCTACTCCCCAAAATACATAAAAGGCAAGTCAACCCACCGGGTCGGCCAATTGTATCCGGGAGAGGCAACTTGACAGAATCTGCCAGCAAATTCGTTGATGCCTGTATCAAGTCCTTTGTGATCAGTCTCCCATCTTACATACGTGACACAATGGACATTCTCAACAAATTGGATGATATTATGCTCAACAAAACTACATATTTGGTAACTTGTGACGTTGAATCGTTGTATACATCAATCCAACACCACAAAGGAGAAGAGGCAATTCGGTTTTTCCTTAGTATGCAATCTCAATATTCCCAAGAGAGAAATGAATTTATTATCCAACTTTTACATTTCGTTTTAACTCATAACTACTTCACATTTAACGACAATTTCTTTTTGCAGCTGAGAGGCACAGCAATGGGCACTTCATGTGCCCCAACTTATGCCAATCTCTATATGGGGTGGTGGGAGCACCAAATAGCCCTGGGTGACAATATGAACTTGTACACAGAACATGTCCAGATCTGGCTAAGATACATTGACGATCTTTTTATACTATGGGATGGTCCCAAAGAACTTCTGGATGAATATATGCAAAAACTGAATGAAAATGATCTCAATCTTAGGCTAACATATCAGATGGATATCAACAAAGTAGACTTCTTGGATATCACTATTGCACGAGGATCCAACGGCCAACTTATAACGGATCTATTTCGCAAAGAGACGGCCACAAACAGTGTACTACACAGCGATAGTTTCCATCTCCCCTCAACTAAACGAAGTATACCTTTTGGGGAATTCATCCGTTTAAGGCGCAACTGTTCCCAAATTGAAATTTTCAATTCAAGGGCACAAGAATTACGAGATCGCCTCAAGTTAAGAGGATACAGTAATAGACAAATTAAGAAAGCCTATCACCGTGCTCTCTACTTAGACAGAGATACCCTCTTAACTCCTAAACCAAAGAAACTGGCGGACGATCAGATCCGATTTATCGGTTCTTATCATGCACAATGGAAACAAACCCTAAGTATACTACATAAACATCTGCACATTCTGAAAACTGATGAAGATCTTAATTTGTGGTTTAAAAACGGCATTTCAGCCAGTTGGAGGCGTTCTCCCTCTATAGGGGATATGTTAGTAAAGAGTCATTTCATCAAAGAGCGGACCAATAAAAAAGATAAGATCAAAGGTAACTACCGCTGCGCACACTGCAGCATCTGTTCACATATTAAAAATGTGACCACATTTAAGGATCATTTTGGACATGAACATTCAGTTCCACAACTATTCAGTTGTAGCTCTAAACAGATCATATATGTTCTCGAATGCCCTTGTAAACCCCCCAAGAAATATGTAGGAATGACCACACGCGAGATGCGTAAACGCTTGGGTGAACATATTCGCAATATCAAAAATAGTAGGAAAGATTTGGAAAATTTCAAGAAATTAACATCGGTGGCTACACATTTTTCTCAATTCCACAAATCTGACCCTACATTATTGCAATGTTGGATGGTCCAACAAATCTCTCTTGGAATAAGAGGAGGCAATTTGGAGAACGCACTCCTGAAAGCAGAGAGCAAATGGATCTTTCTTTTTAATTCTATGGCCCCCTCGGGTCTCAATGAGGCCATCAATTACACTGTATTCCTCTAATCAACTTTCCTTTCACATTCTCTATTTCAGGTTAGTCTTGCCACTTTTTCATACCCCTCACCTGAAAGTCTCACTCTGACATTATTTACCTTAGGTTAGTTTCACTACTCCCATACTTTCCTTTTCAGAGAGTTTCATTTCCAACAGCACATCAGGTCATTCATCAACATTTACACACACCTTATTTTATAATTTTTTCCAATATATTTTTTTCTTTTCATGTTGCTAGCACCAGTACTCCTTACCCTCTCTTTCCCACGATACTTCGTCACTCACCCCTTTAATCCTTCTCATCTTCCCCCCACACCTTCTGTGATATTTCATATCACGTAGATATCTTCAATTCCCCTTTCTCTTATGACAACATACAAGACATATACAATCCTTTACTATAAATAGTTGTAAGCATTTTGGCATGTCAATTAGAAGCTTCTGTCTATTTTTATTCAATTTACATCTTTCTCTGTGGTTGCCCCTTTAAGGACTGATATCACCTGTAAGGGGTTAATATTACCCCGATTCAGGTATATATAGCAGGTGTAAGTGATAGTACCTTAGCCCCAGTAGAAGCATTCAACTGCGAAACGCGCGTTGGGCGATTACCGAGCGCATACGCGACCTCTGATTGGCTCACATAGCCAGGTCGCGCTCTAGCGCAGGCAGGCGCACGTCTGGCTGACGTCGGTCGTGCTTTCCACGCGCACACGCAACGAACGAGCGACGGAGCGTCTCAGCACGCCAGCACTTGGCGTGGAGCACAGCCAAACTGCCAAACTTGACATACTGGCCAAGTTCACACTTAGAGACCTGGGACATCCACAGCGGTGAGTACACAATATATTATTGTATATACACTAGCACATCAGCTGCTCTTAGATCAGTGATATCACTGAGTGTACACGTACTCGCTGCTGTGCCTGTCCCAGGTTAGGTGATTTCAGAGTGCATATTTTTCCCAGATACAGGGGTTCTCATTCATTTCTTTCTAGCACTCCCAGAACAATTATCCCTCTGTTTGCAGCCCTATTATTGCTCACATTGAGGTTCTGAGAGATTTCTACATCTACTAACAAGTTTCTGTTTAGAAATTTGAGACCCAGGACCCTTATTATTTTCAGTATCCGATGCACTACTGTACAGACTGACAGACAGATTGCTTTGTTTACAAGCATTCATTACTTCGCCTGTCCTGGATATCCCTGTTGTATGCAGGGGTCCTTACATCCAGTCTTTCTTCCAGTATTCAATTATTATCGCATTTTATCCAGAATTTGGGATCCTCTGTTCAGGACACAGTCCCCAATTCGCCTTTTTTATCTTTCCATGTACGTCACTTTTTTATGCTACTATTAAAGGTTAAGTTTTACCTCCTCCACATTTATTTCCACCTGCCTAGCAATGATTTGGTATGTCCTTGACCTGTCTCTTGATTGTTACATTGTCACAATCTAGTGGTCAAACCTATGAGCTGTGGGTACTTCCTTACCTTCTCTCCTATTTTGGAATAATTGTGTCATTCATGTGTATATCATTAGTTGCCGCTTTTTTCTACATATTTTTCCTATATATATATATATATATACACTATATTTGTTTTTCAGTCATGTGGTCCGCAGCGCCCAGGCACATCTATCTGTGTTTCTGGTTGTGCTCAGCACACATAGAGGGAGCCAGAGCACAGAGACAGACACAGCGCAAAGAGAGACAGAGGGTACACAGAGAGAGAGGGCACACAGAGAGGGTGCACAGAGAGAGGGAAAGGTCACGCAGAAAGAGAAAGGGGGCACACAGAATGAGACAGCACAGAGAGAGACAGAACAGACAATTGAATTTTACATATGATACCGTCATTTATGACGGGCAAGTTACTAGTATAAATATAATGTAAATATTTCTTCTCCAAGTAGATGAGTATCTAGAATGTATGGTTTTATATTGTATGTTTATAATTGAGTTTATATATTTGCATTTTGATCATTGTTCTTTTCACAATTCTAAGGGCAGCAATACGAAGTATAGACTGGGACAGACAACTGATAACTGGTAAAAACACTGAACATAAATGAACAACATTTAAATCCTTACTAAATATACATACACATCGGCATATACCATGTGGGAATAAAAGTAAAAGGAGTAAATCCCATCCAATGTGGCTTAACAATGATTTAAAGATCAAGATACGGAGTAACAAAAAAGGGCTTAAATTATACAAACAAGAGGGGACAGAGACTGCTTTACGGGAGTACAAGGAAATCAACAAGACTTGCAAAAGCGCTATTAGACTGGCTAAAAAAGGAATTAAAAAAAAATAATTGCAAAAGAGAGTAACACTAGCTCTAAAATATTTTTTAAGTATATTAATGGAGACGAAGGCGAAGAAGGAAGCTATAGGAACATTACAATGTAACACAGGCCATCTGAAAATTAGTGACCAGGAAAAGAGCTAAATAGATTCTTTTTTTTGGTATACACAAGAGAGGTACCAGTGGTTGGGACACTGCAACATAATGGGGATACACTACATTTGCCAAATAATTGGTTAACACAGGAAGTAATCCAAAAGTGGCTGTAAAAATTAAATGTTAATAAAGCCCCGGGTCCTGATGAAATACATCCACGGGTACTGTGGCAACTCGGTTCTGTAATAGCCAAACCATTATATTTAATTTTTCAAGATCCACTCAACACAGGGTCTCTACCAGATGACTGTAGAAAAGCAGATGTGATACCTATATTTAAAAAGGGAGCAAGAGCAAATCCGAGAAATTATAGACCAGTGAGCCTCACTACTGTAGTGGGAAGGCTTTTAGAAGGGTTACTAAGGGATAATATACAAGAATATGTCTATTTGACAGGATTATAAGTCGGAGTCAACATGGATTTATGAGGGATAGGTCATGTCAAACAAATCTAATTAGTTTCTATGAGGAAGTTAGTAGGAACCTAGATCACGGCAACTCAGTGGATGTAGTCTTTTTGGATTTTGCAAAGGCTTTTGATACAGTGCCACATGGGAGACTATTGTGCAAACTAAGAGATACAGGAATTGCAGTAAATATCTGCTCATGAATAGAGAACTGCCTAAAAGACAGGAAGCAAAGGGTTGTTGTAAATGGAACATACTCCGATTGGACTAATGTGGTAAGTGGGGTTCCTCAGGGTTCAGTATTCGGTCCTCTCCTTTTTAACATATTTATTAATGACTTGGAAGTGGGATTGGAGTGTGGTGACTCCATTTTCGCTGATGACACGAAGTTGTCAAGGTAATTAAATCAGATAATGATGTTCTTTCCCTCCAAAGGGATTTACATAAAATTGAGGAATGGGCATCTAAATGGCAGATGAGATTTAATACAAAGGCAAATAAAATATTAGCATGTATTAAGAAGGGTATAGAAGCAAGGGAAGCAAATATAATTCTGCCACTATAAAAATCTCTAGTAGGCCCTCATTTGGAATATAGAGTACAATTTTGGGCAAGACTTCATAAAAAGGATATTTTAGAGCTGAAAAAGGTACCGAGGAGGGGAACAAAAACTAATAAGGGGAATGGAGGGGCTAAGTTATGAAGAAAGACTAACCAAATTAAACTTATTTTCTCTAGACAAAAGGTGTCTAAGAGGAGATATGATTACCTTATATAAATACATCCAGGGTCAGTATAAAGATTTGTCAACGGAGCTATTTGTGCCAAGAGGTTTTCAACTGACAAGAGGACATCGCATGATGTTAGAAGTAAAAAGATTCCACCTTAAAGAAAGAAAAGGGTTCTTTACAGTAAGGGTGGTTAATCTGTGGAATTCTCTACCAGAGGAGATGGTGACAACAGATTGGATAGATAACTTTAAAAGGGGACTGGATTTATTTCTAATTAAAAAGGGAATTCAGGGTTATCATGGATAATTAGAGAGACAGTATTGATCCAGGGAGAAATCTGATCGCCAGTATCTGGGGTCAGGAAGGAATTAAAAAATGTTTTTCCCTTTAAGATGATTGGCTAAGTCTCACTTGGTTTTTTTTCTGTTTGCCTTCCTCTGGATTAATTAATAATTTTAAAATAATATTATTAATTATTAAATAATTGATTAATAATTAATTAACAACTAATTAATTAATATTGAATCTGCATATTGCAGGTCAGAGGAGATCTTAAAAGGTTGAACTTGTTGGACTGAAAGTCTTTTTTCAACCTTAATTACTATGTAACTATGTAACAATTATTTATAGATAATGTAAAGGAATATATATTTGTGTTTGCTATGGTTATTAAAATCTATATCATCATTTGAATATTTGTAGGTGTAGAATATGATTGTTAAGAATACTGTTTTTTTAGGTTAGTATTCCTCAACTGGTTTTCCCCTCTTAAAATGATAAGGGTATTCAAATGCAAGAGTATTTAAAAGATCTTATGCCTCGTGAAATTTGAGATGTGTTGCAACATAAGCTTTTCTTTTACAGCTGAAGATTACTATTAGAATAAGAAGGATTCAAATCCAGAACTTTTACATCTATATACAGAAATCACTTCTTTTGAATTTCTTTAGTGTGAGTGTAGCTGTTGGATACAACACATGCCCGATTAGAGCACAAATGGTGGTTATATTAACAATCAATTCATTCTCCTCGGTCACTTAAAAATAAAAAAATATCCCCAGCTATCCGTTCACAATCATATCTAGACTCACTTGTAGCTATGTTTGAAAAAAAAAAACAGGATAAAGAATAATTATCCAGGGTATATCTTAGAAACAATTATAATAATTAGATATGTTCATATATCAGATAAATTGTGTAGCTTCTGAGAAAATATCATTGGCAGTGTAAAAATGGATAATAGTAGCAAAAGAAAACAGGAAAGTACACCTTTAATTCCAATGATATTGTTTACCCTTATATAATGATCCTACATATAAGATAGACAAATCTCTAAATGGAATACCTTCTGTTAAAATATAATTTTATTAAAGTACACAATATACACAAGACAATAAAATATCTAAAAACATGGTAATCCGGCCGTCTACAGAATTAGGTAAGGTCTATGCAGAACCAATGTATTCCTGTAATTTATTAAATCTCTCTAACTGTATATCAGAAGAGTGAACCCATTGTTATCATAAATATAATCAAGAGCAAATGAATACGGATTGAATCAACAATGGGCTAATCAATACCAGTCTATATTATACAATAGAGATGTGTATTCAATATCAGGGTTGCATACATATAAATAACTTGCCACCTTCATGGATTGAATCAACAATGGGCTAATCAATACCAGTCTATATTATACAATAGTGATGTGTATTCAATATCAGAGTTGCATACATATAAATAACTAAACAGTCATAGTTTGCTCAGCAAGTGCCATCTTCATGGATTGAATCAACAATGGACTAATTAATACCAGTCTATATTATACAATAGAGATGTATATTCAATATTAAGGTTGCATGCATATAAATAACTAAAGAGTCATAGTTTGCTCAGCAAGTGCCACTGTGAGGAATTGACTCTGCTGGGTTTTGAACCCTGGTCCCCAGGCTGCTATACCTCTTCCCTACCACTGCGCCAGCCTGCCTGTTGTGAATTCCTTTGAGACCTTATAAGCCTGACTCTGCTAGCAATTGTATCAGTACCTAAGTCTCTTCAGCTGTGTCTGGTCAGGTGTCTGGTCCTTGGCCTATATAAGGCACTTCCTGTCTATTGTTCCTTGCCAGATTATTGTGTGGTTTCTGATCACTTCAATAAACCTTGCTCCTGTTTTCACCTACAAGTTTGCGGAACTGGATTATTGCTGACTTTGGCTACTGGTCTTCACAACTTTGTGATTTCTATATCATTACAGAATAATCTGGCCCTTTCATGGAGACCGCCGGGACAGATTCTGCATTGGCCCAGCAGGTTGCTTTATTTGCAAGAACTGTGCAGACCCAGGCACAGACCATCCAAGTGCTGCAGGACCAGGTAGCTGAACTGCAAAAAAAATTTCAGTCAATGCACAGTGAGTATACCAGCTACAGGGCACGTGATGCTGCGGCTGCTACTGTTACACCTGCTCAAGAGGCCCGCTTGCCCCTGCCAGAAAAATTTGGAGGAGATCGCAAAAAATGTAGGGGTTTCCTGAATCAATGCCGTTTGCACTTCATGATGTTACCTCGCCAATTTCCATCTGAAAGAGAGAAGGTGGGATTTATTTTTTCCTTATTCAAAGATGAAGCCCTGGCTTGGGGCTCCCCTCTTCTGGAACAAGACAGTCCAGTCTTGGGTAATCTAAATGACTTTCTTGAGGCCATGTGCCTAGTTTTTGATGACCCCAATCGATGTGCTACAGCAGAAGCCACTCTCCTTCATTTGCATCAAGGGAGGCGCTCGGTGGCTGAATATGCTGCTGAATTCAGACAGTGGGTTGCTGATACTACCTGGAACCAATCAGCCCAGAGGTTCCACTTCAGAAAAGGTCTCTCAGAAGCTATAAAAGATGAGCTAGCTCGTGTTGATCTTCCTGCTGACTTTGATGCATTTGTGCGTTTGGCTATCCATATTGATCGGAGACTTTCTGAAAGAAGATTGGAAAGACAGGGCTCTTTTAGACCAAGTACTACTCCAATTTCCTATTCAAGAACTTCTACTCCGATCCCACAAACACCTACAGACTCTGAGCCAGAGGCTATGCAGGTAAATCTAATAAGAGGGCCATTATCCAAAGAAGAAAAACAGTGGCGACGCACTCACAATTTATGCCTGTATTGTGGTAGTACAGGGCACTATGCCATCAATTGCCCTAGCAAATCCAAAAGAACAATAGCTATGGCGGCTGAGGGTGCACAGATTCGACACCAATCCCAGATTTCGGATCAACTGGATTCTGTCACACAACCCTTGTTTTCTCTGGCTCATGGTGAAGAGGGTATGTTGACTCAACATCCTCATTTTGTGGTGCCTATCACATTGCAATGTGGTGATCGTAAAATTTCAACTACCGCTATGATAGATTCTGGAGCAGGCGGAAACTTTATGGACATTAAATTTGCAGCAGGAAATAGAATTCAGTCTATCCCTAATTCTTCACCTGTGTTAATGGAGACAGTTGACGGTTCTCCACTTACGTCAGGCCCGGTTACACATGAGACTGTGCCCTTAATGTTGACTGTGGAAGTGAATCACCATGAGGCTATCTCTTTCCACCTAATTTCCTCAACACAGTTTCCAGTGATTTTGGGGGTACCTTGGCTTGCTCTGCATAACCCACAGATTGATTGGAAGATCAGAACTTTGTCCTTTCCTTCAGAACACTGCTTAATGAACTGTCAACCCTCTAAGATAACACCTGTTGCCGCAACAATTAATGAAATGGTTGCTACAAACTTGACTAAGCTTCCTCTACAATATCGGGATTTTGCAGATGTCTGTGATAAGAAGAATGCTGATCAGCTTCCACCACACAGGCCTTATGATTGCCCAATAGAGCTGTTGCCTGGGGCTGCTATCCCATTTGGCTGTATATATTCCCTTTCTGAGCCTGAATTGAAAGCTCTTCGTGAATACCTACAAGAAAATCTTGCCAAAGGCTTTATTCGACCATCTACTTCTCCAGCAGGAGCTCCTATTTTCTTTGTAGAAAAGAAAGATGGCAGCCTACGGCCATGCGTTGATTACAGGGACATTAATAACATCACTGTTAAAAACCGCTACCCCTTGCCTCTGATTCCTGAACTTTTGGAGAGACTCCGCTCAGCTAAAATATTTACGAAGCTTGATCTTCAGGGGGCATATAATCTGGTTCGCATAAGACCCAATGATGAATGGAAAACAGCTTTCAGAACCAGGTAAGGGCATTACGAATATCTAGTAATATGTGTAATGCCCCTGCAACTTTCCAGCATCTTATCAATGATGTACTACGAGATCTCCTGGATCAGTTTTTTGTGGCATATTTGGATGATATCCTAATATTCTCTGATAATCTTGAAAACCACAGAAAACAGGTCCGTATAGTTCTAGAGCGCCTTCGTACCCACCGCCTATACATTAAACTAGAAAAATGTGAGTTTGAACAAACAGAAATTCAATTCCTGGGGTATGTAATAACTCCCAAAGGTTTAAGTATGGACGCAAGTAAAATTAAAGCTGTGCTGGACTGGCCCATCCCCAAGAATGAAAAAGATGTTCAGAGATTTGTGGGGTTTGCCAATTTTTACAGGCGTTTCATTAAGAATTTCTCTGCCGTTATTACACCGATCACTGAACTCACACGTAAAG
The DNA here is from genome assembly GCA_027410445.1 of Discoglossus pictus. Lineage (NCBI taxonomy): Eukaryota > Metazoa > Chordata > Amphibia > Anura > Alytidae > Discoglossus > Discoglossus pictus. Next base: position 196,876,125 of record CM050164.1, on the reverse strand, counting down.
GGACTCCTTTTCAGTGGTCCGATAAGGCGGATACCGCATTTTCCCGATTGAAGACTCTGTTTACCTCTGCCCCTGTCCTGGTACATCCTCAGCCGGAATTACCATTTATTGTGGAAGTTGATGCTTCTGATTCAGCTGTTGGTGCTATACTGTCTCAAAGGACTGGACCTAAGATGCTGTTACACCCGTGTGCCTTCTATTCCCGCCAGATGGTGCCAGCAGAAAGAAACTATGACATAGGGAATAAAGAACTATTGGCTATAAAAGCTGCCTTCACCGAATGGAGACATCTCTTGGAGGGAGCTACTCATCCAATTACTGTCCTCACAGATCACAAAAATCTGGAATGTATTCGATCAGCTAAGAGACTGTCAGCCAGACAAGCACGCTGGTCCCTATTCTTCTCAAGGTTTAATTTTTTGGTTACATACCGTCCTGGCTCCAAGAATGGTAAGGCGGATGCCTTGTCTAGAATAGCTGACCCCCCTCCATACTACCGTAACCAAGACCACCATCTTGCCAGAGGATATATTTATAGGAGTTACATTTCCTTCTGATCTGATGTCTCGCATTAAAAAGGGCTACGCTGAAGACCCAGTTCTTCGTGATCCTCCTCGTGACCTCCATATGACGATGCGTAATGGGTTTTGGATTTTTCAACAACGTCTGTTTGCTCCGGAGTCAGTGCGACTGGACCTTTTACGTCTCTACCATGACTCAAAACCAGCAGGTCATCCAGGAATCCGAAAGACACAAGAGCTACTTGCCCGATCCTTTTGGTGGCCGAAGTATCATGAGGATGTTAAGAAGTATGTGTCCTCTTGTGATGTGTGTGCCAGACATAAGACTCCTCGCTCATCCCCTGTTGGCTTGCTTCAGCCTCTTCCGATTCCTCATCGTCCCTGGGGATCTATATCCATGGACTTTATTGTGGAACTACCTCCCTCTAAGGAACACACTACCATTCTTGTTGTTGTGGACAGGTTAACTAAGATGGGTCATTTCATACCAGCTCGTGGTCTCCCTTCAGCTAAACAGACGGCTGACCTGGTTATTCGGGAAATATTTCGCTTGCATGGAGTGCCTGATGAAGTAGTTTCTGACAGGGGAGTACAGTTTACGTCTCGTTTTTGGAAACATTTTTGTTCTAATCTAGGTATTAATGTAAATCTGTTGTCAGCTTTTCATCCGCAAAGTAATGGACAGACTGAGCGAACCAACCAGACTTTGGAGCAATATTTGCGGTGCTATATTAGTTACCTGCAGGATGACTGGCTGGATTTTCTACCCACGGCGGAGTTTGCCTATAACAATGCCCAACACTGCTCCACTTCTTTGAGCCCATTTTTTGCCAACTATGGTTACCATCCGACCTTTCTAGTCAGTCTCCCAATTACTACTTCCATTCCTGCTGTCGCTGACCGGCTAACGGCCTTACGTGATTCCCAAGCACTGTTGAAAGAGACTCTTTTGGAGGCTCAGGAATGTTACAAAAGAGCTGCTGATAGGCATAGAAAGGAGGCCCCAGTCTATCACGTTGGTGACAAGGTGTGGCTGTCAACAAGGAATCTCAAGCTTCGGATTCCTTCTCATAAATTGGGTCAAAGGTTCATGGGACCTTTTGAGATCATTGCTCAGATCAATGCTGTCACTTTCCGTTTACAACTCCCGAATTCCATGAAAATACATCCAGTGTTTCACGTTGCACTGCTTAAACCTTTTCATGAAAACACTTTCCCAGGCCGAGCCCTGCCTGCCCCACCTCCAGTCCTCGTGGATGGTGAGGATGAGTACGAAGTGGACAAAATTCTTGACTCCAGGATCTTCCGTGGCAAGCTTCAGTATCTGGTTCACTGGAAAGGCTATGGTGAAGAGGAGAGTTCGTGGGAACCAGTGGACAATATTCACGCTCCTGATCTCCTTCGGTCTTTTCATGTGCAGTACCCTGCTAAACCAGATAATAGGGCATCCAGAGGCTGCACCTATAGAGGCGGGGGTAATGTGAGGAATTTACTCTGCTGGGTTTTGAACCCTGGTCCCCAGGCTGCTATACCTCTTCCCTACCACTGCGTCAGCCTGCCTGTTGTGAATTCCATTGAGACCTTATAAGCTTGACTCTGCTAGCAATTGTATCAGTACCTAAGTCTCTTCAGCTGTGTCTGGTCAGGTGTCTGGTCCTTGGCCTATATAAGGCACTTCCTGTCTATTGATCCTTGCCAGATTCTGATCACTTCAATAAACCTTGCTCCTGTTTTCACCTACAAGTTTGCGGAACTGGATTATTGCTGACCTTGGCTACTGGTCTCCACAACTTTGTGATTTCTATATCATTACAGCCACCTTCATTCTGTAGTGGGGAGTGTATAGGCAGGTAGGGGAGACTAAAGTCTTACCTCTGTGGCCCTTTGTGTGAGTACACCAGCAGATTAAATATAAGGAGGCCTGCTGGTTACCTCCCTAATTACCTATACAAACTAGGTCTTTACTATCTATTCTGGGACTATGCCCACCACCTGCCCACTTACCCACTCCAGAATGACCTCTGTAGATAGTAGGTACAGCTCAAAACAGCAGCTGAGCCAAGATCCCACACAAACGGAAGTCCAAAAGCATGGAATCAAAACCGGAAGTAGATGACCGGAACCGGAAGTGATCCAAACAGGGATCGTGATGATGAAGGCGGAGCTCCATTATTTAAAGGTAACTGATTGTGGTTATTCAGATCAGATGTGTGGCTCTATCTTCAATTAGCCCAGGATCAAGGAGAAAGTCACTGAATCACACCTCAAAAGAAGAGGAAGTAATAATTAAGTTAAGCATTCTTATACAGTAACCTATAAAGGTGCTTGAAATATATCAAAATACGTTGATATCACAATAATATTATACAGTCTTATTATATCATATAATATGATTATTATTAATATCCTTATCAAATGTAATTGCTGGTAAATATGTGATTCATGACACATAGGATCAGAGAAAAGACCAGATAATTTTGTCAATATTACATAAATCTAAACTTACTCAAACAGACATCAGACACTTATCATGCATCCAGAATGCTGATTAGTGTCAAAGTTATCTCAAAACATAATGAATAATGATTAATAAACAAGAGAATATAAGAACATCTTTGTTGTATCTAGGAATAAAGCCACAGTAATGGATTTAAGAGTTTCCAATTGATATAATGTAGTTCCAACTGCTCTATATACATGATAGGGTTATAATAATAGTATGAAAATTAGAGCAATGGGGCATATGGCAGAAAATGTTGGAAGACTAAATGTATTGTGAATTGTATAGTAAATAGGCCAATACCACAATAGATGAAAATATATCTTACAGATCATAGTAATAAGGTTGGGTTTATAGAAAGACACTAAAATTGTTATTCTTATTAAGTCCACTAGTAGCAACGGTGTTAAGTAAAGATATCCATTTACTCTCTGCTTTAAGTAATTCCAATTCTAAGTTGCCTTTCCTGATTCCCAAACTGATTTTTTGTAAGATCCAACATCTTAACATCAATTTTGATTTGTGTTTCTCATAAAAATGTCTGGCTACAAAGGTAAGTGTTTTTCCTTTGATTGTATCACTAGCACTATTGCGGATGTTACCCAGGTGTTCACCCAGCCTTTTCCGCAGTTCTCTGCTAGTGATCCCGACATATCTGAGGGAACACGGGCATTCTAAGCAATAAACTACTGCGGATGTGCCACAGTTATATAGACCTCTCAATTTCGTGACCTTTCCTGTCCTGTCACATATTTCTTCTTGTCTATACATATAAGGGCACAATTTACAGTGTCCACATCCAACGGTTCCATTTGATAATGAGTTGTTTTTTCTTTTTTTGCAGACGTGGCTTCGTACCAGTTGGTCTCGCATATTACTGGATCTTCGCCAGACAGTTGATATCTTGTTACCAATCGTTGCCTGTAATTGGGGATCTGTGTTCAAAATGTTAATGTGTTTGTTTAAAATGCTTTCAATCCGTTTCCAATCCTCATTGTAAGTGGTGATGAAATGTACATTTCCATCCGTTTTTGTTCTAGACTTGGGAGATAATAGTTCTTCTCTTGCAGTATGTAATGCTCTCTGATATCCCTTTTTAATAGAGTTATTATTATATCCCCTCTTCTTTAAGCGTTCACGCAATTCTTTCGCTCTCTCAACAAATAAGTCCAAGGTTGAACAGTTTCTTCTAATATGTAAAAATTCACCTATTGGAATTGATTTGATTGTTGGTGGGAAATGTGAACTGGAATGATGCAAAGTACTGTTGGTGGCTGTTGGTTTGCGAAATAAATCTGTTGTAATGTTGCCACTGTCATCCTTACAGATTGATATATCCCAAAAATCTACTTTGCATCGATCATAAGTGTGTGTCAGCCTGAGATTGAGGTCATTGGCATTTAATTTGTTAATAAACTCGTTTAAACTTTCTTCAGAATCATCCCAGATGAAAAGGATGTCGTCGATGTATCTCAACCATATACTTACTATGTGATTGGAATACATTAAATTGGTGTCATTAAAGACAAACTCTTTTTCTCACCATCCCAAGTAGATATTGGCATATGTGGGTGCACAGGAAGATCCCATTGCTGTTCCTCTTTTTTGTAGGTAAAAATTATCATTAAACACAAAATAGTTATGATTTAGAATGAACCGCAATAACTTTAACAAAAAATTACTCATAGGGATCTTAGAGTTGGTTTGCATCTTCAAAAAGTATTCCACAGCATGACAACCTGCCTCGTGTTTGATAGAAGTATACAGACTTTCCACATCACAAGTTACTAGAAGAGTTTCAGGATTAATAGTAATGTCATTTAGTCTATTAAGAACGTCCATTGTATACCTGACATATGACGGTAAACTTAGTACGAATGGACGTAAATGAATATCAATAAACTTGCTAGCATTCTCGCCAAGACTCCCATTACCTGATATAATTGGTCTACCAGGAGGTATTGTAGCGATCTTATGGACCTTGGGTAACATATAAAGAGTTGCTGTTCTCGGTTTGTTAGGAATTCAGACTCTTTTTTATCAATTACCAGGTCATCCCTGGCTCTGTTGACTATTTTGTCATATATTTCCACAAAGTCTTTGGTAGGATTGCCCAGTAATCTTTTATAGCAATCTTTGTCATTTAGTTGTCTGAGGGCTTCACGTATATAGATCTCATTGGGCCAGAGAACTATGTTCCCACCTTTGTCCGAAGGTTTGATCGTGATATCAGTCCACTCTCTAATTTCTTTTAAAGCTTTGCTTTCATCTTGACATAAGTTGTATGTTATTGAAGACTGTAATTTTTCAATATCTTGTGTCACTGCTTTTACATAGACATCAACTGCAGAGCAACTGGATAATGTTGGATTAAAGCGAGATTTGTTTTTGATTTTGTGTGCAATAGAGGTTGAAGTAGTTGGTTCATCTGCCATAACTATGGGTTCTGTCTGTTCGCTCGAAATTGAGAGGTCTATATAACTGTGGCACATCCGCAGTAGTTTATTGCTTAGAATGCCCGTGTTCCCTCAGATATGTCGGGATCACTAGCAGAGAACTGCGGAAAAGGCTGGGTGTACACCTGGGTAACATCCGCAATAGTGCTAGTGATACAATCAAAGGAAAAACACTTACCTCTGCAGCCAGACATTATTATGAGAAACATGAATCAAAATCGATGTTAAGATGTTGCACCTTCCAAAAAAACAGTTTGTGAATCAGGAAAGGCAACTTAGAATTGGAATTACTTAAAGCAGAGAGTAAATGGATATCTTTACTTAACACCGTTGCTACTAGTGGACTTAATAAGAATAACAATTTTAGTGTCTTTCTATAAACCCAACCTTATTACTATGATCTGTAAGATATATTTTCATCTGTTGGACAAAGATTAATATTCACTATTGTGGTATTGGCCTATTTACTATACAATTAACAATACATTTAGTCTTCCAACATTTTCTGCCATATGCCCCATTGCTCTAATTTTCATACTATTATTATAACCCTATCATGTATATAGAGCAGTTGGAACTACATTATATCAATTGGAAACTCTTAAATCCATTACTGTGGCTTTTTTCCTAGATACGACAAAGATGTTCTTATATTCTCTTTTTTATTAATCATTATTCATTATATTTAGAGATAACTTTGACACTAATCAGCATTCTGGATGCATGATAAGTGTCTTTGATGTCTGTTTGAGTAAGTTTAGATTTATCTAATATTGACAAAATTATCTGGTCTTTTCTCTGATCCTATGTGTCATGAATCACATATTTACCAGCAATTACATTTGATAAGGATATTAATAATAATCATATTATATGATATAATAAGAATGTATGATATTATTGTGATATCAACATATTTTTATACATTTCAAGCACCTTTATAGGTTACTGTATAAGAATGCTTAACTTAATTATTACTTCCTCTTCTTTTGAGGTGTGATTCGGTGACTTTCTCCTTGATCCTGGGCTAATTGAAGATAGAGCCACACATCTGATCTGAATAACCACAATCAGTTACCTTTAAATAAAGGAGCACCGCCTTCATCATCACGATCCCTGTTGAAACTGGCGCGAAACGTGCACGTCAGGATCACTTCCGGTTCCGGTCACCTACCTCCGGTTTTGATTCCATGCTTTTGAATTTCCGTTTGTGTGGGATCTTGGCTCAGCTGCTGTTTTGAGCTGTTCCTACTATCCACAGAGGTCATTCTGGAGTGGGTAAGTGGGCAGGTGGTGGGCATAGTCCCAGAATAGATAGTATAGACCTAGTTTGTATAGGTAGTTAGGGAGGTAACCAGCAGGCCTCCTTATATTTAATCTGCTGGTGTACTCACAGAAAGGGCCACAGAGGTAAGACTTTTGCTAAGCTAATTATGACTGTTTAGTTATTTATATGTATGCAACCCTGATATTGAATACACATCTCTATTGTATAATATAGACTGGTATTGATTAGCCCATTGTTGATTCAATTCGTATTCATTTGTTCTTGATTATATTTATGATAACAAAGGGTTCACTCTTCTGATATACAGTTAGAGAGATTTAATAAATTACCGGAATACATTGGTTCTGCATAGACCTTACCTAATTCTGTAGATGGCCGGATTACCATGTTTTTAGATATTTTATTGTCTTGTGTATATTGTGTACTTTAATAAAATTATATTTTAACAGAAGGTATTCGATTTAGAGATTTTTCTATCTTATATGTAGGATCATTATATAAGGGTAACCAATATCATTGGAATTAAAGGTGTACTTTCCTCTTTTCACTTGTAGCTATCCTGTTCGCATTAAGGTAGCCACTAATTACTCATATGTCCCTTGGACCACAGATATGGCTTAAATAGAACATGAATACTCTATAGTTTAGTTAAATCCATATATTTATTTCCATACTGAAAATCCTTTTATTTATTAACTCAGAGGATTTAAAATATAAATTAGTGGGGAAACTTAGGATTCAACATTCAACATTTAGTAAAAGGAATGACCTGAGGCATATTATTTATAGATCTATTACTGATTTATAATTAAATAAGACCGCCATGTAAATCAAGTGCTCTCAGCTAGAGCACTGCCGTAAACTAGCTGCAGGAGTTTTTTTCTCCCTAAGGTCTACACTAATGTAAATCCTTTGCTCAACCATGATAGGGCACTCAGTCCACAGCCATAACTCTTGCCTTAGCCGCAACAGATTTCTGTGTAGGGAGTAGCCAAACCAAGTTTTAAGGGTGAGACAGACCCTAGGAGTCCATAGGAAATGTGAACATCAAAAATATTATAATGAGTGGTAAGAGCCATAACAAGTGCTGTAACTAGGCTGTGACAAGGAAACATTAGAGATATATACATAAATTGATTTTTATTTATTAATATATTTGAATATGAAAAAGATGTGACAATTGTATTTATAGCTTCAATAAATAAAGATGTATTTATTTTGTGTTGAAATATGATATATTTATAGACAATGCATTAGAGTATTTGTTCCTAGGCAACTTGGTTTTGTGATGTGTATTAACCCATTAAGTACTGTATTGTGTGTTACCCTGGATCTTGTATAATAAAACAGGCTTAATACCAACATATTTTTTAAATACACATATGTTTATATTGGATTGTTAAGTGTCAAATAATGTTGGTATTTCATCATTTTGTATTGCTTTTTGTGCTATACTGTCACTTTAAATGCTTCTGGGGGACTCGGCAATGGTTAGAAAACCACTTGCGAGTGGTCTTTGATACATGTAAATATTTCTCCTGCTTTTTGCAGTTACGGCAATGCCCTGATTTGCGAGTGATCCCTAAAATCTTATTAGCATAGTCAAAGTGTAAGGGAGTAACTCGTAATTTATTGTCAATGCAAGGATCAGTGGAGATTTTTGCCTTGCTTTTCGGCTTTGTTGTGAAGTTCACTCATAGCAGTTACTTGTAGCAGTTCTCTCGTCATGTTTTAGGGATGGGGGATTAACATCGCTAGGTAGGGTTTACTGTGCTGCTACAGCCCTCATAATTGCTCTTTCAGGGATTAGAACAGGGCTCTAAGTTCCTAGAATCACAAACTCTTTGGAACATTTAGGATAATTTATCAATTGATTATGATACAAATCATGAACATTAATATAGGTTCTGCTTTACATTGACACATTATATCTTTAAACGGCTTGACATAATAGTGTCCTAAATATATTTACAGTATATTCTTTTACTTATCCATTTCAGAATGTGTGCTCTATTTCACTACCAAACTGTGCCAAAGTTAATCACATACTGCTACTACATAGATACAGTGTTTACTGTAATACACATACATTGTGTGATGATCCAGGGGTAGCAGCTATTACTGCCCAGGGCCATCTGCTATTAACTACCCACAAGGACCATTTGGGCACTTGGAAATCTCGGCACCAGCACCCTGATATCTGGCTTCTGTATCAGTCAGAGTCTCTCCATCAATAATTGGCACTTCCAGGAGTCTCAGTAACTTTCCTGTGGTAGTGATCAGGGCAGGTTACTTGCAGGGTGGAGATAGGTTCAGTATCGCAGCCACCAGGAGCAAACTGAGACATACAATTTCTATGTGTCTCAGAAGTGAACTGATTTATTTTTGAAAAGTCTACAATACTTATATGGTTAGATACAGGGTGGGGGTGTATGCAGCAAAACAATAACAGGGAGTGTCAGACAAACACAGGAGATGGACTCCCCATGGGGTCTAGCAGTATGGGATCCTGCCTGGCACTTGTAAACAATAGGCCAACCTCCTAATACACATAATGCTGTCTTCTAGCACATCAGCTATGGCTATCAATGGGCCAACACAGATTACAAAACTGGCAATCAATGGGCCAACACAGATTACAATACAATTACTAGTTCCTGTCTGTCTAGCTGTTTCATGACTGTATAGTTACAATTTTGACTTATCACAGAAAGCAGTAATATAACATGTGGAATTACATATAGCATACAGGATAATATAAAGCATGGTGGTACACTACAGCCCTATTGTTATGATCCTACTCTACAACTGTAGGACCAAGGGTTCTTTTGCAAATTCCTTTAAGCAGCAATGAATTCAACACAGCATAACAGTACCCAGGACTGTCAGGAATCCAAGTCAGCAGAGTTCTCCCAGTGTGTAGGAGCAAAGTATCAGATAGGATCCAATGTCATAGTTATGTTATCTTTCCAGATTAAATCATACACAATGATGATGTATGTTTAATCTGTCCCTCTTACATCCCTTGGTTTAGGACACAAAAAGAACATCCATATCCTTGTGTAGTTCCAGCAGACTCAGTTTATTATTTCAGATTAAGTACCTTTTAACAACTTTCCCCACCCACCAGCTAACTCCTCTCAGACCCATCCCTCCTTTAATAGACCCATGTTTTTCTCTGGTTTTCCTGTCTTTACTCACACCAGCTGTCTCAGGCTTGGAAGGGGGGTGGTAATTGTTAGGGGCTGCTTCACTTTTACGACCCCTTTTAGACCAGATAGAGGGCTTTCATCTATTGCAAGATCCTGTGTTTATACTATGTGACCAGCTTAGACCAGATAGAGGGGTCTGGAAATGTATTATGCTTTGATGTGTAGCAAGATCCTGTGTTTATACTAAGTGACATGCTCTGCTCAGGTCGTGGAGGGGGAAGAGACAGGAGTGTTAGTACTTTGGGGTCAAGAACAAGTTAACATGGCCCCAGCTAGACAAAATGGTTTCTTACAATACATCCATAACAACACATACATGTTAACCCAGAATCCATGACAGTACTTTATGCGCACCATGTCCAGCTGTCCATCTTGTTATGACACCTATGTTTTGGGGCTATCCACCCCACTACCCACCTATCCACATTTCCAATGTGGTAATGTGATTCCACTACTCATTTTACAGTGGGGCGGTATGTCATCTATGGTGGCTCAATGCACCAGGATTCAGGCCCTGGAAAGGGGTCTGGGGAACAGTGCATCATACTTTGCTTCTAAATAGATCATGTTCAGTCATATTGAGTTACCCACTGTCTTCATCCCTAAGATACGTTCAGTTACAAACATAGTAACAACGCACTCATTAAAGTCTTTTACTGAGAAATTCTCATATATTAGTGTCAGATTAATCATATCTAGTGATAATTATACATATAATCCTGATTTGGATACTTTATTATTATTATTATTATTATTATTACAAATTTCTATAAAGTGCCAACATATTCCGTAGCGATGTACAGAGTTAAAGTATAAATGTAAAAAAAATGAAAATATAATGGTAAACACATGCCAAAAAGTAGGGGGACCTGTTTTTGAGTTTACAATCTTGTATACATGGTGCTTTTTTCAAAACACCATTGAAGACTGAAAATTTGCAAATTTACAATCTAAAGAGATTATTGAAATAAAAGGAAAAGTGATCAAAGAAGAAACAAGGGAAATATGTCCTTTTGGAAGTCCCTCTTCAGGCAATAATGTGAATACTCGTGTTCATGAAACCTCTCAAAGAGGCCTTTAGTCTGTAATATAACGTCCTCTTCCCTAGAGCAGCTTCTTTTAATTCTTGAATATGGCCCATGGAACATCAATTTTCAAAAATAGTCCTTGGATGGTGACTACTGTTCAAGACTGTGGGTTGTCATCCTCTTACCATGAGTTCTCGTAATTATAGAATTGGTGTCACTAATCTGGGTCTACAGATCTAGACACTTTATCCTATCACTGCTGATCCAGATCTAACAGACATAAGAAACCAACTTCTGCCCTACAGAGTTGCCAGGGTTTTAAAACATTCACAAATTCACTGAATTCGCTCAGAACCTCTGTAGAAGCCAGTCATGCGAAACCCGTGCGTCAGGCTCACAGAAACAGATGTTGTCTCATGATGACTTCAGACACTCTGTAAACAGGGTGATGGCAATAGCTTCCAGATACTCCTTTAATATTATGGTCAAGTAATTGTTATCCTTGGCCAAATTGTTACACTTAGACCCATATTCAATTGCAAGGCCACAGTTTACTTTATAACAGCCATAAGTCTGCTGGCTTGAAATTTGCAACAGTTACAGAGTGATTCAATTGATCAAGCCCATATCTAACTGTCTAAAAGGCTAAACCGTAAACCATGCACCTGTATGTAGCATTTCAGAGCATGATCATGATCAATTAGGCAAGGCCGTAACTACCTCTTTATAAACTCCCAATAGTAAATGAGACCATCATCATGACAACAATTAAACATGGAGGTCAATCAATTAGCTTTTAGAAGTCCGAAATGCGATCTAACTCACAATCTGGCAATGTAAAAAATAATAAAAATGAATGACGTTACTGTTCCAGTCCATGTGGGTGGGCTGATAGGTTTTAACTCCTTGATTCCTGGGATCAATATAACATGGAAATAAAACGTAAAAAAAAAAAAAATGATTGCAGATTTGTGAGCTTGAGACTGTTGTGCAATTCATTATAATGTCTTTCATCGCTTTCCCCATCTTTTAAAGTGCAGTATTAATTTTTTAATTTCCATTTACAGTGCTATGATCAGGTGTATGGTGATTTTTCTTCTACATTTGCCATTTATGGATGTGAAAACATTTGCAGGCTTAAGGAATAGTAGCAATTGAATAGCGATTTGCGAATGTAACATTTACGGGCTTGAAAGATCAAAGGCTTAGCTGGTTTGGAGTTAAGATTTTGACAACCACAGGGATTTTCATCCTGTAACCCACAGATCATTTGCTGATAGCTAAAAGACGTCAATCGAATAGCAAATTAGTTTATGGGTTACATTATGGGCTCCAGTAACTTACAGTTGCTCAATTGAATAGGGGCCATAGTTTGGACATAATTCAGTGGTATCTAGAGTTTTGAATAGTTATATTAAAAGCAGATTTAGGAAGTTTCTATCACTTAATTTTATCACTGTATTGAGCTTTATTATTAACTAGAGACTTGCCCATCACAATTTATGGCAATAAAATTTGAAGCCTGACAATGCTTTTTGCCACACAATGCAAGGCTCTCCCCCCTCTAACTTGCGGGCCTCGAGATAAGTGCCTTCGGTGCTCATTTACGGGCGTCGCGATGAGCATCGGGGAACCCGCAACTTTCGGGCCTCGAAATGAGTGCATTCGGTACTCATCACGAGCCCTGCGATGAGCACCTTTTGCGCTCATCGTAAGCTCTGCAATGAGCGCCTTTGGCGCTCATAGCAACCTCTCCCCACTCTCTCCCTCCTGTGTCTCTTAACCCCCTCTCCCTCGCCTGGGTTTTTATTTCCGTTACCTCCCACCCCTGTTTCTCCCCCACTCCCTCCCCTGTGTCTCTTTCCACCCTCTACCCCCTCTCCCTATTTCTCCCCCCTCCCCCTCTCCTGTGTGCTCATGTTTGCATTTATGGGTGTTAAACTATTGGCAGGCTTGGGAAATTTATAATTTTCCCCAAGCCCGAAATGGTTTTCCGAAATTACGGGCTTGAAAAAAAAAGATGGCTTTACGGCTGCCATTTTTTTTCTTGCCTAGCTGTTGACCGGCCAAAAACACCAATTAAATATCAAATTAGCTTGCACCCTCACTTACAGGCTCCCTGCCTTTCCCCCTGTGCTGTGTGTTAGGTTGTTTTTGGCGACCCCGAATGGCTTTCGAGTTATGGGCTTGACAAAAATAGTGGCCATTAAAGCCGTAATTTTTTTTAAGCGTGTAACTCATAAGCCGTTGGGAGCCTCTCCTACTCTCCATTTCGATCCTCATTGCAGCCCCCGTCAAACCCGTAACTTTCAGTGCTCATTGCACATGCACAAGCCCGTAACTTTTAACATTGCGTGACGACAACTCGTAGTTACCAACATTATTATATAGTGAGGGAAAACAATATTTGATCCCCTGCTGATTTTGAATGTTTGTACACTGACAAAGAAATGATCAGTCTATAGTTTTAATGGTAGGTGTATTTTAACAGTGAGAGACAGAATAACAAAATGAAAATCCAGAAAAACGCATGATGTGGTGTTCATCATCCCTGCACCACATCAAAGGGATGATGAACAGGGCATGCACCGTCAAATCTTGGGTGAAAACCTCCTTCCCTCAGCCAGGGCATTGAAAATGGGTCATGGATGGGTATTCAAGCATGACCATGACCCAAAATATACAGCCAAGGCAACAAAGGAGTGGCTCACGAAGACCTAGCCAGTCTCCTGACGTTAATCCCATAGAAAATGTGTGGAGGGAGCTGAAGGTTCGAGTTGCCAAACATCAGCCTTGAAACCTTAATGACTTGGAGAGGATCTGCAAAGAGGAGTAGGACAAAATCCCTCCTGAAATGTGTGCAAACCTGGTGGCCAACTCCAAGAAAGATCTGACCTCTGTGATTGCCAACAAGGGTTTTACCACCAAGTACTAAGTCAAAACAGAAAAATTTGCACATATGTAAAGTTAACTAAAACAATATAAAGAAGTTTCCATTTAGGCAGAACCATAATTTTAAGTGTCTTTTATGAGTTTTAGGAAAAATACCTGAATTGCTTTTTCATCACAAGTTTCCCACTTGTTACATTCAGGCTAATATACATTTTTTATAGATATAACTGGCGTCAGTGCCAGTAATTTTGGCATATAAATAGCAGTGCACCAAGCCCAAATACCATAGAATGAGGAGTGACGTACAATAGATTTGTCAGTGTCGACATGATAAATACTGATATCTATCAAATATTTCTCTGGACCAGACAGGGGGTTGGGTGACATTTTTGATATACTGCTTATGTCCTGAAGCTGAACTAAAATAACAACAGTACTAGCTTGTTGTATAAATTAGTAAGCACTTTGGTTCCTTGCTAACTGTAAATACATAGTAATAGGTAATAACTCATATACATCACAGTACAATTTTGTGTTTCATTGAAAATAATCAAAGTTAATTATTTCATAGACTTGAAATTATTAATTATAATGGGCATTGTGTTCTGAAAGTTGACTTTTTTTATTTATCTATCTACTTTTCTTGTCTATATAGGCTTTTTTTTTAGTATTTATTAGTATTTAGTCTGTGAAAGAGCTTAAATTTATCTAGTGTAGATGATATGCTTTTAAATGACCACTGTAGTTTGGTGATGTATGTAATAAGTAACAATTTCTGCTTGTGAAACTACCTAAGAGGTTTACTTTCTGCCAAAGACTGTACATAGCTACTCTTGTTCTTCTACCTTGACTCCAGTTTGAGAAATAGTGTTACTACTATACATCAGTTGAGAAGGGGAGATTGAGAGTGAGGAAGGAATTAAAGAGAATGAAGGACGAAAATATTAGGGAAAGCAAATAAAGCTAGGTTAAATAAAAACAGAGCAGAGAGTAGAAAATCATGTAAGAGAGAGAGAAAGAGAAATGAAATAAAGGGATAAGAAAAGCCAATGGAAAGAAGAAGACAATATTGAGGACAAAGCTAGGGAGGAAAACCTGAAAAAGATGGTAGAAGACAAATAAGGGTAATGAAGTTCATGCTAAAAGTAATGAGAGAGATCAGAAAAAGAAATTAGAGATGGTAAGGTGGTAACTAAAGAGCAAGTAAAAAGAAGTATCAGGAAAAAGGAAGGAGAAACATGTTGTGGACAGTTTTCTTGGAGAATCTAGAATCACTTCATACTCTCTTTTGGAGTGGACATGTTAAAAATAAGATGATTAAATTCTTGCTTAAGGATAACATGACTATACAAAGATATGTTTAGGCTCCTGTGGCACAGATATCTCGATTCCCTCACCATAATCCACAGCAATTTGAATTTGATGTTTAAGAGAAGCTCAGTGACATTTTATTATCTGTAACACTGTGACATATTGGGTCTGATATGCTGATACTGAAGGTCATGAGAAATCTTGCAAATCTGGTAAAAAAAAAAAAACAGATTTATAGAGTTATTAAAATGCATAGTTCATGGCAAATTTGCAAACATTTGACAAATAACATATGACTAAAGAGCCAGAGCTTTTGGAGAGATGTTACAGTAACAGTATGTACTATGCGCTGGAACTTTATGCCACTTTATGTTTCATTTCTTTTTTTATTATAGTACAGGGAATGACTAAGTTGACCCTTTATCACAAAAAGTATTCACCCCCCTTGGCATTTTTCGTGTTTTTGTTGCCTCACAACCTGGAATTAACATGGATTGTTTGAGAATTTGCATTATTTAATTTACAGAACATGGCCACAACTTTGAAGATGTTTTATTTTTTTATTGTGTAGCAAACAACAAATTGGACAAAATAAAAGAAAAAGTCAATGTGCATAACTATTTACCCCCCTAAAGTCAATACTTTGTAAAGCCACCTTTTGCAGCAATCACAGCTCCAAGTCGCCTTGGATAAGTCTCTATGAGCTTCCCACATCTTACCACTGGGATTTTTGCCCATTGCAAATCTACTCCAGCTCCTTCAAGTTGGATGGTTTGCACTTGTGAACAGCAATCTTTAAGTCTGACCACAAATTTTCTATTGGATTGAGGTCTGGACTTTGACTAGGCCATTCCTACACATTTACATGTTTCCCCTTAAACCACTCAAATGTTGCTTTAGCAATGTGTTTGGGGTCATTGTCCTGCTGGAAGGTGAACTTCCGTCCAGCCTCAAATCACGCAAAGAGTGGTACAGGATTTGCTCAAGAATATCCCTGTATTTAGCACCATCCATCTTTCCCAGTCCCAGCTGCTGAAAAACATCCCCACAGCATGATGCTGCCACCATCATGTTTCACTGTGGGGATGGTGTTCTTTGGATGATGTGATGTGTTGGGTTTGAGCCAGACATAGCGTTTCAATTTTAATTTCAATTTTAGTCTCATCAGACCAGTGCACCTTCCTCCATAAATTTTGGGAGTCTCCCACATGCCTTTTCGCAAACTCAAAATGTGCCATTTTGTTTTTTGCTGAAAGTAATGGCTTTCTTCTGGACACTCTGCTATAAAACCCAACTCTATGGAGCGTACAGCTTATTATTGTCCTATGTACAGATACTCCAGTCTCTGCTGTGGAACTCTGCAGCTCCTCCAGGGTTACCTTAGGTCTCGGTGCTGCCTCTCTGATTAATGCCTTCTTTGTGCGGTCCGTGAATTTTGGTGGGCGGCCGTCTCTTGGCAGGTTTGCTTTGTGCCATGTTTTTTCCATTTGGTTATGATAGTTTAGATGGTGCTCTTGGGGATCATCAAAGATTTAGATATTTTTTATAACCAAACCCTGACTTGTACTTCTCAACAACATTGTCCCTTACTTGTTTGGAGAGTTCCTTGGTCTTCATGGCAGTGTTTGGTAAGTGGTGCCTCTTGCTTAGGTGTTGCAGCCTTTGGGGCCTTTCAAAAAAATGTGTATATGTAATGACAGATCATGTGACACTTAGATTGCACACAGGTGGACATCATTTCACTAATTATGTGACTTCTGAAGGTAATTGGTTGCAGAAGAGCTTTTTTATGGGCTTCATAACAAAGGGGGTGAATACATAAGCACATGCCAATTTTCTGTTTTCTATTTCTAAAAAATAGTTTTATGTATATATTTTTCTCATTTCACTTCACCAACTTAGACTACTGCGTTCTGATCCATCACATACAATTCAGATTAACAAAACATTGAACTTAAGGCTGTAATGTAACACAATAGGTAAAAAGTCAAGGGGGGTGAATACTTTTGCAAGGCACTGTATATATATATATATATATATATATATATATATATATACACAAAATAGTACAGTTGTGTTCACATTTGAATGTCTAAAACAAGTCAAAAACTCAGAATTCTGAGAAATACAATTATTACACTGCAAAAGTGCCCACAAAGGCTTCACTCTTTCAAAACATAACCATTTCAAACATGGCTTCCCTTAAATACATGCTTGCTTTATCACACGGCTTTGAGCAAAGTTAAGGTTGGATTATACACAAGCTAGGAATCCCACCCATATACAGATGTTTCAAGGTTAATGCCTCTCATCTGTGTGTGTATCTGTGCGTGTGTATATATATATATATATATATATATATATATATATATATATATACTGTATATATATATATATATATATATATATATATATATAGTCGTTTACCAGTCATAAATGATGGTATAATATAACATATGTCTTTTCCTCCCCCTCCCTCCCCTGTGTCTCTTCCCCCCCATCTCCCTCCCATGTCTCTCCCCCCCTCTCCCTCCTCCTCTCCCTCCCCTGTGTCTCTTCCACTGTGTCTCTTCCCCCTGTCTCTTCCCTGTGTCTCTTTTCCCCCTTCTCCCTCCCCTGTGTCTCTTTCCCCCTTTCCCCCTCTGTCTCCCCCCCTCTGGCCCTGCGCTGGGTGCATGTACGGAATCTGTACAAAGAGTTTCTCCCACTGGAGACTTTATGCGCTCTTTAGAAACTATATATATATATATATATATATATATATATATATATATATATATATATATATATATATATATATATATATAGTGGATTGCTACCTTGTCATGGGGGCTTCTGTACTTCAATGAATCTGTGAGCTATACCATGTAGGATCACCCAATATGGGCAGGTCATAGCAGAGAGGTCAGACAAATCACGGTCCTCTGGAGAAAAAACTAGCATCCCACTCCATTAACTTTGCTAAGATAACCTTATGGACAGGCACAACCAGAGACATAACGCTATGGCACTGGAAGATGATCAGGTCAGAAGAGGACTACCACAATACTGAGGAATTGCAGAGGGAAAGTATGAGTAGCACCAGATCTAATTAAGTGGTTGGATCAAAGCCAAAAGGACATCCAGCTGTGGATGTGTCTGGAGGGGAAAGGAAAGTCTGCTGCTGTAAAGAACAATTTAGCATCGGAACATGGGATGTTAGAACTATGAACTAAGGAAAACTGGACATGATCAAACATGAACTCAAATATGGAATGGAAGTTGACTGCAGCTCAGATCATGAGCTTCTTATTGCAAAGTTCTGAATTAAATTGAAGAAAAGATGGAAAATATTCAGACCAAGCAGATACAAAATAAAAACAATGCCCTGGGAATATGCAGTGCAGGTAAAGAATATATTTAAGGGGCTAGACATAGAAGATAGAATGCCTGAAGAACTTTGGACTGAAGTCTGCAACATTATCCAGGAAACAGCAACAAAGAATATCCCCCAAAAAAGAAAAATAAGAAGGCAAACTGGCTGATGACTTGGAAAGTGGCTCAGGAATGAAGGAAAGAGAAAGGTAATGGAGATAGAAAAATATTTGTCCATGAATGCAGGATCTAAAAGGAACATTTATTTGCCAAAGTGGGTTTGATAATAGACGAAAAAGGGAAGGGACTTAACAAAAGCCAAACACATAAAGAAAAGTTGGCAGGAATATTCTGAAGAGCTGTACAGGAAGGAGCTTAACAGCGGTTTTATATATATATATATATATATATATATATATATATATATATATTATACTAGCGACTTGCCCTTCAAAATATTACGGCCAATAAAATTTTAAGCCATGGCAATGCTAGCGAGTCTCGCGCTGAGCGCCTTCGGCCTCTCTTCTGGTGGTCTTTTGCTCCTCTGAGCAGCCTCTGTGCTCATCAGAAAGACAGATACGTATGTCTATATTTTTGTAAATAAAAATCAATTAATTAGTTACTTAATGAATTAATATACTTTACCTTATTATAATTAATATATCCTTCAATCAATAGGCTGAAGAGCTAACAATCTTTTTTCATTTTATCCTCTGGTGTACTTTTGCTCCTCTGAGCAGCCTCTGCGCTCATCACAAAGACAGATACATATGTCTCTACTTTTGTAAATAATAATCAATTAATTAGTTACTTAATGAATTAATATACTTTACCTATTTGTAATTAATATATCCATCAATCAATAGGCTGAAAAGCTAACAATCTTTTTTCATTTTCCCGCAGCATATAATGTCCAGTTGGACTGTTGCTGGCCTGTGGCGATTTTTTTTTTATGAATGTCCCAACTGTGCATTAGAAGTAGGCTGTGTGCGCGAGGGCAAACCGTTTGTTTCTTTGTATAAAGCGCTACTGTAGATGCGTAATGTTGTGATGTGCAAGTTCGGAGTGTAAAGTAGCGTTGTTTTTGTGTGCTATACGGTTCGCGAATATTTGGCGTCCTTTGTAGTAGTGTATTTTGTACCTCGTACGTTCCTGTGTGAAAGTGGTATGCGGTTGGTGGTGTGTTGAGCGGTCCAGGGTCATGTAGCCTTGTTTTCATTTTTTTGGTCCGCCATTTTTTCCCCCGCTTAGCCGATTTTCGAGTGCCGAAACTCTTTAAAATTTACTTAAATTTGTGTTCCACCTCACTTCCAGACTTCCTGGCTGTTCCCCTGTGCTGTGCGTAAAGTTTTTTTTTTTTGTTAACGACCCTAAACACACCTCCAAGACGACCACTGCCTTGCTAAAGAAGCTGAAGGTAAAGATGATGGCCTGGATAATCATGTCACCAGAACTTAACCCTATTGAGCGCAAGGTTTCTAACATCCACAGCTCTGTGATGTGTTCATGGAGGAGTGGAAGTGGACTACAGTGGCAACCTGTGAAGCTCTGGTGAACTTCATGCCCATGAGGGTTAAGGCAGATCTGGAAAATAATGGTGGCCACACAAAATATTGACACTTTGGACCCAATTTGAACATTTCCACTTAGGGGTGTAATCACTTTTGTTGCCAACAGTTAAGTCATTAACGGCTGTGTGTTGAGTTACTCTGAGAGGACAGCAAATTTAAACAGTTATATAGGCTGTACACTTGCTACTTCACACTTGTAGCATTTTTTCAGTGTTGTCACATGTAAAGAAATATTTACAAAATTGTGAGGGGTGTACTCACTTTCGTGAGATACTGTGTGTGTATATATATATATATATATATATATATATATATATATATATATACAGTGGATATAAAAAGTCTACACACCCCTGTTAAAATGTAAGGTTTCTGTGCTGTAAAAAAATGAGACAAAGATAAATCATTTCAGAACCTTTTCCACCTTTAATGTGACCTATAAGCTGTATAACTCAATTGAAAAACAAGCTGAAATGTTTTAGGTGGAGGGAAGAAAAATAAAAATAATGTGATTGCATAAGTCTGCACACCCTCATTACTGGGGATGTAGCTGTGTTCAGAATTAAGCAATCACATTCCAAATCGTGTTAAATAGGAGTCAGCATACACCTGCGATCATTTAAAGTGCCTCTGATTAACCCCCAAAAAAGTTCAGCTGCTCTAGTTGGTCTTTCCTGAAATGTTCTTAGTCGCATCCCACAGCAAAAGCCATGGTCCACAGAGAGCTTCCAAAGCATCAGAGGGATCTCATTGTTAAAAGGTATCAGTCAGGAGAAGGGTACAAAAGAATTTCCAAGTCATTAGATATATCATGGAACACAGTGAAGACTGGAGCTCCTTCCAAAATTGATGAAAAGACGAGAAGAAAACTGGTCTGGGAGGCTACCAAGAGGCCTACAGCAACATTAAAGGAGCTGCAGGAATATCTGGCAAGTACTGGCTGTGTGGTACGTGACAACAATCTCCCGTATTCTTCATATGTCTGGGCTATGGGGTAGAGTGGCCAGACGAAAGCCTTTTCTTACGAAGAAAAACATCCAAGCCAGGCTACATTTTGCAAAAACACATCTGAAGTTTCCCAAAAGCACGTGGGAAAAGGTGTTATGGTCTGATGAAACCAAGGTTGAACTTTTTGGCCATAATTCCAAAAGAAATGTTTGGCGCAAAAACAACACTGCACATCACCAAAAGAACACCATACCCACAGTGAAGCATGGTGGTGGCAGCATCATGCTTTGGGGCTGTTTTTCTTCAGCTGGAACTGGGGCCTTAGTTAAGAGGGAATTATGAACAGTTCCAAATACCAGTCAATATTGGCACAAAACCTTTAGGCTTCTGCTAGAAAGCTGAACATGAAGAGGAACTTCATCTTTCAGCATGACAACGACCCAAAGCATACATCCAAATCAACAAAGGAATGGCTTCACCAGAAGAAGATTAAAGTTTTGGAATGGCCCAGCCAGAGCCCAGACCTGAATCTGATTGAAAATCTGTTGAGTGATCTGAAGAGGACTGTGCACAGGAGATGCCCTCGCAATCTCACAGATTTGGAGTGTTTTTGCAAAGAAGAGTGGGCAAATCTTGCAAAGTCAAAATGTGCCATGCTGATAGACTCATACCCAAAAAGACTGAGTGCTGTAATAAAATCAAAAGGTGCTTCAACAAAGTATTAGTTTAAGGATGTGCATACTTATGCAACCATATTATTTTATTTTTATATTTTTTCTTCCCTCTACCTAAAAGATTTCAGTTTGTTTTTCAATTGAGTTGTACAGTTTATAGGTCACATTAAAGGTGGAAAAAGTTCTGAAATGATTTATCTTTGTCTTATTTTTTTACAGCACAGAAACCTGACATTTTAACAGGGGTGTGTAGACTTTTTATATCCACTGTATATATATATATATATATATTATATATATATATATATATATATATATATATATATATATACACTTTATATATTGCCATACCTGTTGGAGAGATCCATTTATACTTAATTTCTCGTAAGACCTGAGCAATTTCTGTGTATTCGCTTCTACTAGTTAATGTTTGGGCAAACATTTTTTATTGTATACTGCCAGAATTATCGCATCCTTATAGGACAGATAATGTAACCTCATTAATACGTCTCTTGGAACTGACTTTTCTAGATTTTTGGCTAGAACCTATGCAACCTATGGATAACATCAATCAATATATATATATACAGTATATATGGGGTGCCCTGGTGGCACAGTGGTAAGGATGCAGGTGGTTTCCCCCAGCATCCTGGGTTCAAATACAGCCAGGAAACCAAGAGGTCACACTGGTCTGTACCTGGATGGGAGATCACTTGGGAATACTAGGAGCTGTATGCTGTGGCCCACTGGAGGAGGAACTGGCAACCCACTCCAGTATCTCTGCCATGAAATCCAAGTGGATCAGCATGGTGTGTTGTCCATGAGGTCATGGAGAGTCAGACTCAATTGAGCAACGCCATTTACATATATATATATATATATATATATATATATATATATATATATATGTGTGTGTGTGTACTGTCTTATTTTGTTTTACATGTTTTGTATTGTTTTTCTATAGAGCACTAGCTCTGGACTGTGCAGTAGTATCCTTCCCTTACCTGATCATCTTCTCTCCAAGAATATACCAATCCACATTCCACAGTAAGTTGAGTGATGGTTCATGGATGGTGCACCTTAGGGGCCAGGGGTTTGGTCCCCCGAGGAAGTCGAGATGGGGGCGATGCGCTATGTGTGTGTGGGGGTCCAACGAGAGGGAACTACTACACTACAAAGAAAAAAATACTAAAATTAAAATTAAAAAAGTTAGATCCACCCTGATCATTTATGTCAACTTTTGTGATTTTGAACCATGTAATCTTAAATATAGAAAAAGAGACATTTTAGGAAAATTACAATTTTGATTTCCAGTCATTAACATTCAAAATAGAGAAGGCAACAAAAATATCTCTTTGCAAAATATACAAATAATTAATTTATAATTCAGAATCAGAATCCGGCTATACATGTTTCTTATATGAGGGGCATCCTTCACTTGCAGTTTAACTGCTACCATACTTTCATAAATCTCTGATTGGGCAGTTCAGTGCCCCCATTTAAATACTTGATTCTAAGGTGGAAATGTTTGTAGATGAAAGGCATGAGGAAACTCATCATGCCCAAGACTTTTAAACTTAGTACATCTGGCCCACTTTGGGTTTTGTAACAATGTCTGATGCCTAGAGGATATGCTGTACTTTGCTGTATCTGTTACCACTCCCATTAAGTCTGGTACCAAGTACCTGAAGGCTCCATCTAAAGTACATTACTCAGATTCATCACTTACACACCCAATAAATTGAAAAAACAATAGCACGCACACAAAATATCTCCTGAACTTTACCATGTAATGTCTGAGTTTCACCATAATTAACAAAACCCAAATGTTAACAGCTGCTCTCAGGAACATGAAGGTTCAGTGTTGTCCTATATGTGCACTGTGCTCTTTATAATTACTACAATTAATAGTAAGCAATTTGTCTAGCAATTTTCCATTATGGCATCCGAAATATATATTGATCTGCTGCTCTCAGATTTGTGTTCCACTTTGTATCCCTAATTTAACTGGGCAACTCAGTCCTACAAGATTTCAGAATTTCCAATTTCAGAATTTTATTCTATATTAAGTTCAACTCATATAATCTGTCTCTCTTAACACACAGACTTCTTGAAGCAATAAATATAAATTAATATTATATATCTTTTAAACATTTCTCTTCCAACAAATGCAACTTTATTGACATTACTAGCCTATTATAACACAAAAATAATAATTATTATTTATTTATCATATTACTTCATAATTGAAATGTTACTTTCCTAGAGATTCAACAATAAATAATAATAAGATGTTATAGCAAGGAAGATTTCCCAAAAATAAATCTATCTTGGTCTAATTCAAAGTAATAAGCAAACAAATATGCAAAAAAGTGCAACTGTGATACTTAATATGCATGTATGGTCATTGCAAGCATCTGTTGTTATTATTATCACTCTTTAATTATAAAGCATCAACATTTGCCATAGCACTAAACACATCTAAATGTAATAATCATACAGAAGTGTTACACCTGTTTACTGTAGCTTTTCAATGACATTAAATATATATTACACAAGCACAGTCTTCTTAAAATGAAACGATTCAAGTTGGTAGAGTCAAGTAAACTCTAGGGCCCTCATTCTATTATCGGCCGTAAATCGTCCGCAAAGCTGCGATTCCTTGCGGGGCTCCCATTACCTTGCAATTCAAATAGACGGCGCCGCAAGGATATCCCCTTACGACCGGCCGCAAATCTTGCCCAATAGTCTCCCATGTCTCCCATCTTCCACCTTCCAAATTCAAATTGGGATGTCTTGTTCTTGCATTGCTACATTTCTGTAATGCATTTCCCTCTTGAATCCTCCCCCTTCTGTCCTCAAAGCTATACATATTCAGGGTTATCCTGGTTAATTAGTGAAGGAGTATTGTATTGATCCAGAGAGGTGTCCAATAACCAGTATCTGGGTTCAGGAAGGAATTCATTTTTTTCCCTTTTGAAACAATTGGCAAGTTTCACTTGATTTTTTTCTGTTTGTCTTCCTCTGGATCAAATAAACAATTAATAATTAATCTGAATACTGCAGATCAAATGAGATCTTAAAGGTTGAACTTGATGACTTTTTTCAACCACAATTAATATTAAGTCTTTCCTTTTCAATTCAAGTTAATGAGACCTCTGCTCAGTAACACTCATTTTCAGATATCCTACCACATGTCCCTCCTGCATAAAATATGATTGCATAGTGAATGCAGACATGTACTACATACTATATACTGTACTTCATAATTCATACTTCAATAATTTCTGAACATGTTTTTAAGTCCATGATTTACACAAGTGCTAATGTTGTTAGTTATTTCAATACTTCATAAACATATGTAAAAAACAAAAACAATTTGATACTCTATATAATCAGAAAGATTGATGATACTTAAGCAAATCTCGAATTCCCTTGATTTTAACAAGCTGCCATTGTTCTGCTTTCCTCACTTTGCATTTTCTTCCACTTGTATTCTGGAGTATGTTTAGATCTACGGGCATTAATCTGCTGAGATCCACTTGCCTAAGTCATCTAATTTGCTTTGTTTTTACTGTTCGGGAGAATAACATGGTTACTATTAAATGTATTTTTCAAGAAAGCTGTGTATGATGTTGTGTTCTAATTTACATTAATACACACAAGGAAAGGACAAGTTGTATGTACTGTAACTCACTTTCTATTTAGTTTTTATAGTATGTTACTATAAAGCAGTGTTTCAAAAACGAATTGAGTAATGCAAGTCTTTTTGAATACTACCATCCCAAAATATCCCCCATGGAACTCCACTGCATTATAAGGTACCCACTGACACAGGGCTTATTTAGATGTTATGCTTCCCCTAGGTCCATTCACATTTGTGTGCCCTTCACACCACAGTTAATACTACTAACTATGAGTTCTATGTTAATCAGGTGCTCTAAGTGAGGGGAATGCTGTAAAAAGTCTGCAGGAGCTTTTTTTCCATAACTTTTGCGCCAACTGATATTTGTGCAGGGAGCAGCCAGCTACGAATGAGACGGCCCTAGAAGCCAATAGGAAATGTGAACGTCACAAATCTTATAATGAGGGGGATGCGCAGGGACAAATGCCTGACATTGGCTACAGCAAGGGAACAGAGAGATATATATAAAGTAATTGTTTTTCTTTATTAATATATTTTGAAATTAAAAAGATGGGACAATTGTATTTATAGGTTCAATAAAAAAAATTGTGTTTATTTGGTGTTAAAATATAATATATTTATAGACAGTGCATTGGAGTGTTTGTTCCTAGGCAACATGGTTTTGTGACGTGTATTAACCCCTTGAGTACTGGATTGTTTGTTACCCTGAATTTTGTGTCATAAAACGGGCTTAATTCCAACATATCATACTTTTTAATTACACATATGTTGATATTGGATTGTTTTGTGTCAAATAATGTTAAAATCTAATAATTGTGTAGTGTTTTTTGTGCTATACTGTCACTTTGAAAACCTTTGCTGAGTCTCCCAGAAGCATTTAAAGCATTTACGAGTGGGCTCTGGTACACGTAGATCTTTCTTCTGTTTTTTTAAATTACTGTACTGCCCTGATCCGTAAAATCTTATTAACATGGGGTTTGGGTGTGAGAGTGTCAGGGAATAACTTGTAATTTATTTTCAGTAAGAAACTCAATGGAGATTTATGTCTTGCTTTTTGTCTGTGTCGTGAAGTTCACTAGTAGCAATGACCAGAAGCTGTTTGCTGGCAATGTTTTATGGATTGATGATTAGCATAGTTAGGTAGGGTTTGCTCTGTAGTTAGGGCACTCGTAAATGTTTTTCAGGGATTAGCATGGGGCCCTATTTGACTTCTAGAGACAATTGGTTGCACCCAAGCTTATTTAAATATTTTTACCGCATAGAGGGTAAACATTTATGCAGCCAAGATTTTTTCTAAAATGTATGTAGATCAGTGACATAAATTCCAAATAAAACAAACAGGGGGTCTACCTATTTCATCTGCCTCTCATGTGTCCTATTGTTCTTTCACTTTACACCATTAATTCTCCCTGTATACTTCTCTTCTCTCCCTGTCACTAATTGTTGTTTCCCATCTTTTCTCAATGGTCTTCATTTTCTCCATGTTTTCCTTTTATCTCCTTTTACCTCCCTCCCTCCATTTGTCATCCTCTTCATTTGACATCATCTTATTTTAGAGTTTGACATCATCTTATTTGACATCATCTTATTTTAGAGTTGATCACACATTATATATATATATATATATATATATATATATATATATATATATATATATTTCTACTTCTTAAAGCCAGTGAGACATGGCAATGACATTTCTCCTTATACACATCTGTTGTATGTACGTATAAGCATCAACATTTCTGATAATACACCTTGACCCAGTATATCTCTGACTTTGTATGGACCTATCTTGGTCTCACTTAGTTCTTTTACACATTTATACACTTGCAGGAAGTGATGCATGCTCCAGATCTGATTTGAATCAGTGGAGCTGAGCAGCTGGGAGAGACCGTAGAGGCTATGCTGAAACAGCGCTAGATTGGACAACATTAAAGTTAAGTGGTTCTTCTACCCCCTCGATTGTAAATACCTAAATGGAATATATGGGTGCTGTCTCCTAAGCTCACAGAAAAGTTCTGCAGTAAGTCCGCCAAGTGCAGCCGATATATGAAAACAAGATTGAATCACAGACTGTGATTGCCTCAGCCTGGGTGTGCAGCTGGTGCATACGAGGGACCCGTAGAGACGCCCACGATCTAGTCTGGAGACGTGGAGGGTCTGGAGCTCCAGCTAGGGAGCAGATCAATCGCTGTGCCTAGCAGGGGAGCAGGCTAATTGCTGCGTAGCTCCAAAGGCATGAGAAGCAAGTGAGGTCCATAGAGCCTGAGCTGTTGTGGTGTGTGGGACAGAGAGGCCCCTGAAGCATGGTGAAGCATGGTAAAGCCCTGCAGTATGAAGGAGGTTTTTAAAGTGACGCAGCAAGGCACACACGAGCGAAACGGGGGATATTAGGCTGATACAGGCTATCACAGTACCGGGACGCGCACAGCAGCAGCTAAAAAGGTGAGCACCTCAGAGACATTTACATTAATACAGTTACAAGCTTAAGGGGGTAGGAGGAGAAGTTCCTGCTCTGTATAATAAATATAGAACTGTACATATGCCCTAGTAAACCTGGCGATTAATGAAATTGAGGGGGTATTGGAGTGTACAGGAGTGCATTGCTGAATGGTTATATCTCTCCCAGAGTTGCCAAATGACACCATCTGGACTGACAAGACAGGGAGGGCCCCACTCCCCTCCCCCCCTCACATAATAAGGCAGGAACAAAGCCACTGCATTAGGAAAGCAGTATTGGGAACTATCTGAGTATATATTGGAACATCAAACACCCCTTCTGGGGAAAACTGCTTTCCTAATTACTGAAGAGGAAAAAGGTGTTAAGATGCCCTCAAAAATTAAACCAAAAGAAAAAAAGAGCAATAATACAACTAAAACTCAGAGTATGCTTATGTCTGGGAAGAAAAACGTAACTTCAAGTACCCCGGAGGACGATCTGAGTCCAAATACATCTGAAAACAGATCCCCAGAAAAAAATATACAATCTGTAAATTTAAGTGGCTTGTCTTTGGATGAGGGAGAGGCCTTAACCTGCTCTAAATTAAGAGACATTTTACAAGACTTCCAGATTAAACTAACTATGGATTTAACAAACAAAATAGCAAATAACTCTAAAGCTACAGCGGAAGTCTCACAAAGAGTGTGGACAGTCTGGAAAATACATGTGAAAAGTTAGTTAAAGATAATGAAACCATGTTGAATTATAATATGGAGCTGGTAGGTAAAAACAGAACTCTGACAGCAAAAGTTGCCCAACTAGAAGACCGTAGCAGAAAAACAACCTCCGGATTAGGGGCATAGAAGAAAACCAAAAAGATGCAGACCTCAAACCATATATGGAGACATTATTAAGTTCTCTGTTACCCAATTTCCCTAAAGAAGATATTTTAATAGATGCTATACGTAGATTACCATTGGCAAAGCACCTGGATAAAACAGTCCCTAGAGACGTAATAATGAGAGTCCATTATATCTCTTACAAAGAGGCCATACGGCGTATAGCATACGAAAAAGGAAATTTTGAGGCTCCATACCAAAATATTAAAATATTTATGGACCTGTCTGCACAGACATTAGCCAATAGAAGAGAATATGGAGCCTTTACGGCCGCTCTAACAAAAAGAGAAATTAAATACAAATGGACTACACCAATGGGCCTGGCGATACAGAAAGACCTACTGTGGCATAGAGTGCATTCGCCATCTGAGGGAATAGCACTATTGAAGAAATGGGGTATTGAAATTACACCTGTTAGCAAGGAGAGCAATAGGCCGCAGTTGTTAACCACTACAGAACTTTGGCAAAAATCCCAAAAGAGAAAGAAAATTTCTTGATCTATGATGCTAAAGAGCAAATTTTTCCCCTGTAGAAGGAAACTCTTAATCAAACGGTTTTGATATCAAGTAATATATAATATATGTTAAGAAATATATAACCTGAGTAGTTTAAAATGGTATATGTTAATTTACAAGTCTAAACGGAGGTATATAAGGAAGTTATTTAGTTAAGAAATGGTGATTTAAGATATATTCAAATTGATAGAAAGTTATGCCTCAGTAACATAGAAAGCCACAAAGTCTAGAAGTATTTGGGAGTAACCCAAAAAGCACTAATATAGAGTAGGATTATAATTTTCCACTAAATAAAAGGAAGTAGTAGCTATGGTAGTTAGGTATGGTAAATATATCAATGGGGTAGGCCATTGTCAAAAAATGACTTTTTCTTTGTAAAACACGAGCACGGTGCGGACACTACTAGCTGAAACCTAATGGGCTAAAATGCCCCTTATAATACTTGTTATAATCACTTAGTATAATGGATAGTTGAGATACATAGATACATATAGTTGAATTTAGAAATACTCACTGGGCTTAGAGATTAATTTAAAAGGAATCAGGTTAATATCACTTGAATAAACTGAGATTATGAGTAAGGGGGAATAAACTTAAAATATGCGACCGTATACCCTGCCGGATAGCGGGTGGACCTTGTAAGAAGGGCTGGAAATACGATAACATATAAAAGGTTTACGAAATATGCTCTATTGCCAGGACATCAGAGAAATACCCTAAATTAGGATAAAATTGGGTGAGACTTGAACCCCTATAGATCCTTGATAAGGATATTTCTGGGTGGGAAATATAACATTGATAAGTAGATAAGGGAAATAATAAGAACAAAGGGGTATGATATTAAAGGAATAAATGTTGTATGTTGACAAAGTTGGTTGCGGTCAGTAATTTGCTACACACTGACTGGGGCGGGATGGGGGGGGTGAGGAGGAGGGGGAGTTCAATCTTAACGAATAAGAAAATATCAACTATAGGGGAGGATAGAGTTGACAATAGAGTAGCTGGGTTGTTCTCTCTCTCCCTTCCCCACCACCTCTTTTTCTCCGTTCCCAGTCCAGTCGGAGGACTATTAGGGGAGGAAAAGGTAGCCCTTGGGTCTCTCCCAACTATGGTTGTAGAAACCAATCTATAATTTCCAAATATCAGGCTTTAGCCCTGTATTACCAAGTGGGAGTGGTGTGGTCCACCCTTGGTATTTTAAGTTTAGGTATGAAGGGAACGAGTGTGAGTAAGGTACCAGACCTGAATGAACTGTAGGTTTAAAGGCTGTATGGGAGGGAAAAGGGAGCTGTAGTCAGCTAGATTTTACTATGTGGTTTATATGGGATTAAAAATAGTGTCACATAACGTAAATGGACTCAACTTCCCCTCCAAAAGAAAAATTGCGTTTAACAACTATACTAAGCTGAATATAGATATTTTATGCTTACAAGAGACACATCTTAAGAAGGGCAATGAATCCTATCTGTCAAATAATATATTTTCCAAAAGTATACACTCTACATTTAAAAATAAGTCTAAGGGAGTCTCGATCTTTTTTAATAGGAGACTCAATATTAAAGAACAGGGCAGTATAATAGATCCCATGGGGAGATATATAGTCTGGAGGGGTGAGGTGGAAAGTAGACCAATAACATTGGCTAATTTGTACCTTCCCAATAAAAAACAGTGTAGCTTTCTAAAGAAAATTTTGGCAGAGATAAAAAAAAGTGGAATATGGGATCCTCCTGATCTGTGGCGACTTTAACATGGTCATGGACCCGGAGCTTGATAGGCAAGGTAAATGCAAGTTGACGTCATTAAATAATTTAAGTAAAATCGCAACAGATTTCTCAGGTATAATGAAGGATAAGGAGTACTTAGATCTATGGAGACTAATGCACCCAAGCGACCGCCAATTCACTTTTTACTCTAATAGATTTTCCTCGTCATCTCGAATAGATCACATTTTCTCCGATAGGGCCACGATAAGTTTGATTAAAAAAATAGAAATAGAACTGGCCCCCTGGTCGGATCACTCAATGAACCTCTTGGTTTTATATGATACAGTAAAAAAAAAACAGAACAGGAATTGGAGACTGGATACATCACTATTAAAAGATCAGGAATTTATGAAAGAACTAAAAAAAAAAAATAAGGAATTCTTCAAAATAAATGAAGGAACCGTGGGCTCACATAAAACAATATGGTGCACATACAAAGCCTTCATTAGAGGCATATTAATTGCCAGATCAGCAGAAAGAAGGAAACTAAGAGGAAAACCCCTAAAACTGCTGTATATGGAATTAATAAAGCTTCATCAGATTAACAGGGGAAAATATATCAAAGAGATAGGTGATAAAATATGCATTATGAATAAAGAAATTAGGGCAATACTGCAATTACAAGCCGATAATTTACTGTGGCGCTATCGTCAAAATCACTTCAAGTTCGGCAGTAAAACAGGGAAATTTTTGGCGAATAGACTCAAAAAACAACGAGAGCAAAATAGAACAGCCAGAATAATTGACCTGAAAGGAAAATATCAATATCATACAGATAAAATTGGGGAGGTTTTCCTAAACTTCTAAAGGAAGCTATATAATTTGGAAAAGGACTCACAACTTACAGGCCCCACTAAAGTGGATATATCAAAATTTTTGGATGGGATAAATGTACCTTCCATCTCGGAGCCAGAATTAATCTATCTAAACAGTAATATTACAGAGTTAGAGGTCTGTGAGGTAATTAACAGTAACAAGAGAAACAAAGCCCCAGGGTTAGATGGGTTTGATGCAGCCTTCTTTCAACTTCTTCTTCCAGAGATTAAAGAACCCCTATGTAATGTATATAATGATATTAAAATATCTGGGGAGATCCCAAGAGAAATGTCAGAATCTAAAATAATAAACTTATTAAAGGAGGATAAAAACCCAGATGATGATTTTGAATCAGTATCTTTTAGTATAAGCAATGGCACGTGCCAGGGCTGTCCCCTATCCCCGCTCCTATTTATCCTGTTTCTGGAACCGCTGGCAATACGTATAAGGGAAGAGGCGGATATCAGTGGAGTCAGAATAGGGAAACATGAGTTTAAACTATTAGCATACGCGGACGATATAGTAGTAACATTTACAGAGCCTGTGACATGTCAAAAGTTCCTGGACATTCTGGAGGAATTCAGTAGAATTTCCTTCTTTAATATAAATCAAACTAAGTCCGTGGCTTTGAAAAGAGAATTAAAGATAGAAGATAGGGAGGCTCTAGAGCATATGCTACAGTGTAACTGGCATTCAAATAGTATCACCCACCTAGGAATCAAATTCTCATTCCAATTGGGTAAATTGATTAAAGCTAATTTAGATGAAACCATGAGTAAAATAAACATTACCTTGAACAATTGGAAACAACTAAATTTATCATGGTTAGCTAAAATTGCAGCTATCAATATGAATATCATCCCAAAAATCACTTACTGTCTGAGATGTATTCCGGGAGCGCTGGCATATAACTACGTCAAAAAAATACAAGTGCAGCTAGATAAGTTTATCTATGGTGGGAAGAAACCCCGGGTGGGAAAAATAATAGCAAATCAAAAGGTCGAGAAAGGTGGGTTAAATTCCCCCTGTATATTAGATATTTACCAACAAATTTGTATAGCACATCTTTTTAGCTGGAATTTAGTAAAGGAACAACCTAGATGGATGGAAATTGAGGAGGCCTTATTAAGAAATATTAAGATCCATTCCGTGTTGTGGCTACCTAGCTTGAACGAGACGGTGATTAGAGATGTCCCGAAGAATTTGGTTTCCCTAACCAAATTTTGGTATAGAAATAGACTATCCATGCAGCTAATTAACCTTGATTGATACATTGGAACCCCCCGTTCTAACCCAATAATTACATCTCTGAAAATCAAGGGTGACACACCCACAGCAAAACTGTTCGAAGATGGACAACTTATAGACCTACAAAGGATGTGTAGGAAATTTGGAGATATAAGATTGACTTGGCTAGAATATGAGTGTATTAAAAAAAGACTAGTAGTCTGCGGTTATAGGATCTCACAACATTTAAAAACAACTAAAATGGAAGATCTAGTGATAAAAAGAGATAATTTACAAACTATTTCGAAATGTAATAAAATTATAAATGAGAACCGCTCACTTAGGAAAAATTAAGGTTTGATGTACTGGGAATCAACTTTGGGAGAAACCTTTGAAGCGATGGTATGGTACCAAAGCTTAAGAATGTTAAAAAAAGCAGCAGATCTGCCAAGGTATATAGAAATGCTTTTTGAGCTTTCGAATAATTGGTACCTCTCTCCTGAACGTATGAATAAAATAGACCCAAAAAATCAAAGTATAAATCATATAATAGGTAGTTTAGGAACCCAAACTCTTATCCCTCCAGCAACAACCTATTGGTAGCTCATCGGTCTGGTACAGTGTGAATGGTTTATGTGTTTCTTTTTCTTTCCTTTTCTCCTCTTATTTCCTTTTGATATTTAGTCAAATATTCTGTAGATATAAGGAGGTTAAACGGGGGTATACCTTGAATTTATAGAAAAAAAAAAAAGAAAAAAAAAAAAAAAAGAAAGAAGAGAGGGAAAGAGAAAAAAGAAAAGTTTTGTTATTATATATACAGACGCCTTTACTGAAAACACAAATATAGGGAAAAGTGCGGGAAGGCAGATAGTTAAGAAAGAGACGTGATAAAGAATAATAGACCTTTCTCTAAAAGAGAGGGTAGACCTCGGTCCCTATATAGAATGGTTAGCGAAAAACTCTCTCACATAATGTTGGAATTAACTTTGGGTGGGGGGATGGCAAAAAGCCATTGATATAGATGCAAATATTAGAGAGGTGTTAAGATATGTCAAAATATCTAACAGAACTCACAGCCCTGGGTCTAAAGAAGTTAAGTTGTAATATAGGGGATACAGATGTAATATTTGTTCTCTGTATATATATGTATATATATATGTATATATTGTTTAAATCTGGTTTGGAGGTATAAGTTACCGCCGTTAAGAGGAAAATATGAGGGGAAAGGGGGGAAGAGAGAGTATTATCAGAAGATTGTCATGAATCGTGATTGTTTGTCTGTTCTGTACTTTGTATCTACGTCTTGTTTTTGTACTTGTATTCTTTTGTCTGGAAAAAATAAAAATAAAAATAAATAAAGAAATGTAGCAATGCAAGAACAAGACTTCCCGATTTGAATTTGGAAGGTGGACGATTTAGGGATAATATAAGAAAGTACTACTTTGCAAAAAGAGTAGTATGTAACTGGAAAAGCTTTCCAGTGGAAGTGGTAGAGTCAAACAAAGTTAAGGATAAGGCATTCCTAGATATTTTTGTAGCTAGAATGGGAATGCAAGTGTGCCCAAAAAGGCTTCACTCTTCCAATCCATAACCATTTCAATTATGGCTTCCCTTAAGCATATGCCTGCTTTGTCAAACAGCTTTGAGCAAAGCTAGGGTTGGATTATACACAAGCTAGGAATTCCACCCACTTACAGCTGTTTCAAGGTTATTGCCTTTCGCCAGCACAGGGCCAATTACTTAGCTTGTGTAGTGGATATTTTGAGGAGGTAGTTTACCACAACAATCAATTAATTTTTGTTGGGGAAAAAAGATGGATGCTTACTGGGACAAATTCTGCCCACACAACCTTTACATCGTATGTGGGAGGATGCTACAAGTTCGAGCCTGGAAATCCCTCTATTATACATATTTACAATATACAGTTTACTTTATGACTAGAAATCTGGGACAGGCATTGCAAAAAAAGTCATATATTTTACCTTTTAAAAACAATCACAGTAACTTACTTTAATGCAAATTATCATGCATATGACATTTTATATTTAGATATTGCACCGTCTAACAACATAAATACTGACAAAATAGATTTACGTGTTTAGAAAACCTAATTCCAGTAATACCATTTGTCATGCAAAGGTAGTCATCTTAATAATTTGCTTTATGGCTTTGCTGGAGGTCAAAATTTCAGCTGCAGGTAGAAGAAACTGTTCTTTGGATGACGCATCTAAAAAGCAAGTTTTGTAACTAAAAGGAAAACTGGTTACCATGGGTTACCATATACAAACAATAAACAAAGTTTAGGAAGATGTTAAATCTCAGGATAAATGTAATAACAACTATATAACCAGCAATAATGATATATGCTTAACCAATAAGAATAATGTATGCTTATTTATTTTATAGCCAAATCACTTCTATTCTATGCAATATATTAAAAAGGGCATTACCTATTGTAGAACAGAATGTTAATTCAGCAGACTAACTTTGAATTTGTAGCAAGAAGATATAAAATACTGGGCAGTATCATATTTCCTACTATGTTGCCACCTCTCAAAGAACTGACTACAAATAAATTCAATATATTTTAAATCCTGTAGATATAATGTTACTACAAGAAGCATTAAATTATATAACTGCAACATTCTTGAACACATAAATCCGAATACAAGCAACTGTTATATCTCTTGTAAGAAAAACTATATTGGGCACACAACCAGAGCCTTTGAAAATTGCATATGTGAGCATTTTATAATTCTGAATCTTAAACAGTATATCCAGACACATTATTACATTTTCTAATTCATCACTGAGTAGTTTTTAGGTAAAGGATTTTTAACACCTCTAAGAACATCTGACAATTTTGGATAATAGAAGTTTTCTCTTGCATAAAATAAGTTTTTAATTTGAATGCTAGGTCACCAAAATGATTCAACCAAGAGTCAGATATAAATCTTTGCTACTAAGATTTATTTAGTTGGAATTTTTGTAAATGAATGAGATTAGTATAATCTCTATCTTCATTTAGATTGAATTTATATTCTAACACTAATAATTTAAAGCATTCAAAAACTATTATATCTTGTAGCGAATTACCCGTCAAAAAATGACAGCATTACAATTGTAAGCCAGGCAATGCTGTTTGCCACACAATGTGAGGCTTTTTCTTCTCTGAGCACCTTCGGCACTCATTGCGAACCTTTCCTCCCGCCTACTGTACGGGCTGCTCATTGCAGGGTTCATTAACCTGCAAGTTTTGTGCTTGGGAATGCCATGTGTCTCTTTCCAGCATCTCCCCCAGTGCCTTCCCTTTGTGTTTCTCTTCTGTGTGTCTGCTGAAACTTTGCGTGACGCGCGCTGACTGACATTTGTTTCATTTTCTAAGTCCTACATGCCTGGAGTTGTTGGTGTAAGTGTTACTGTCTTTGCCGTTGTGTATTTTCTAAGTCCCGCGTGCCTGGCTTTGCTCAGCTTTGTTTTCATCCAGTTTCATATATTTTACATTTTTCATCCCCCATTTTTTTCTTGCTTAGCCAATTTTGATGAAACACATCAAATAAAGCACAAAATCGCTTGCAAACTCACTCCCATGCTTCCTGGTTCCCCCCCTGTGCTTTGTGTGTTTGTGCTTTTAAGTTTTTTTTTTAATTATTTTTCTTGGTTTTCGTGGTTTTCGATTTCTGCAGTTTGGTCGTTAAATTCATATTTTTCAGAGGTCGTATTTTGTTGGTGTAAGGCTAGATGGAGGCTTATGGGGGTCTGTATATACCGCCATAAGTGATGGGGCTAGATGGAGACCGCCATAGGTGATGGGATTAAATAGGTTTAGGCCTAGATGGAGTTAGATGCTAGATGGGGTTACAAAGGCTTAGATGGTGTTAAATATGGCTAGATGGGGTTAAATAGGCCTAGTTAGGGTTAAAGGGGGATAGTTGTGGTTGATAGGGTTTAGTTAGGGTTAATGGGGTATGGTTAGGGTTAATAGTGTAGTGCTTAGATTTTGTGTCATGAGGGTTCTGGAGGACCCTCATGGCACTTGTAGGGTTAACCTAGGGGTTAATTGTGTCCTATGGGGTTCTATATAAACTCCTATTGGACTGAGGGGGTTAATTTTAGTCTCATGGGGATCTATATTGACCCCCATAAGTGATGGGGTACATAGAGTGTTATGGGGGTCTATATTGACCCCCATAGTGTTGTGGTTACATAGAGGCTTATGGGGGTCTATATTGACCCCCATAAGTGATGGAATTACATAGAACTTATGCAGGTCTGTATAGACCCCCATAAGTGATGGGGTTATTTAGGGGCTTTGCATAGAGCCCCATGAGTGCTGTGGATCATTTTAGGTGCCTGGGGGGGGTACTGTAACGGATCTACTGGCACCCCGACCGGGTACCTCCGTTGATAGACGCGTCCTAGCTTGCGTCGAGGCCTACAAGCACCGCACCGGACACCAAAACCACCACAGACTCCAAGGATAGTACATCAGGAACAATGGTTCAGTTGGTACAGCTCAAGGGAGTATGCAAAAAGCACAGCAATCCCCAGTATGATAGCGATCCCCTCCAATAATGAGACAAGGCTACGTTTTGAAGGGTCAAGTAGAACTATATTTTAATGACAGGGAATCTCCTTTTATGCAAGGGTGCCCTCTGAAGGGCTACACCCACATAATTATCACAACAGCCAATTATCTACATGGTTCAACCCCCACGTCTCCTCCCCTCAGATAACAGGTAACACAATTAAAACAGACACAATTTTAACCACATTCTGGATGTACCCCAAATACAGGGGGTACACCTTTAAGTCCCGCACCATTCAATATCTCTCACCCAGGGGAACAACATATACAAAAATGGCATGAATCAGACCAGGGGTTCAAAAGTTAGTAAAAGTATGTTTTTACACATAACACACAGACATTGCACATATCCCCCACACAATACACATATAGGACAATAGGTGAGTCACACCTCCCTGGCAACTTGGATACAATCAGACATTAATTAGATCATTCTTCTTTGTTCTTATCAGAGAATGAAAACACTTTGGAAAATGCAAGGATCCTTTACAACTTTCTTATCTCTTGAATCTCTGTAACAGGATTATCTATTAGCCTAGGTCTGCAAAAGTCTGGCTAATATTCTCAGCCAATATATTCTGTAGAACATAAAACAACATATATACAGTACAGCAATGTGATCATATTTTAACCAAGAATTAAATAATCATAAAACAGGGTAAAACAGTGATGGGTTCCGTTACACACCTCCCCCGTGACCATAAACCGGCATACACGGTCTGATCCCAACGGATCGGCCTAGGGATGTCCGGACAAAAATATTTGTTGGTCAATTCTCTAGTTTGACAACCCATCAGCATTACTGCAATTCACATTGACTCACATTTCACATATCCCCAGATAGCTGGGATCTGAGCGCACAAAACTACCGAATAGCGCTCAGATCCTATTCACACAGTTCAATTGCCATGTAGCTAAAGTCTTTCCCATAGTCTTTCATTATATGAATGGGCTCCATGGCATAGTTATCTGGGGTATCACCGCTCCCACAGGGCAAGTACCGAATGACCCCCCTGTATGTAAAGGGCCAGAATGAGTGACATACACTCTGGTATGGCCGAACACTGGTTCCAAAGGGAAATATGTCCCAGGGCCATAGTCGCAGGGCAGGAGGCTGGCAAACAGTCCTCTCCAAGCCAAGGTGGCGAAGGGCACTTCGTCACACATTTCCCCTTTGGGGGGAAGTCTAACCAGGCACCTGGATATTTCACTGGGGTGATGGGGCAACACGCTGAGGGGACTTGAGGGGCAGAGGCCAGCGGCACTCTGCCCTGATGCCAGCTCTTCCGCTGGTATAACCTGCAGGACATCCTGCTCTGTACAAGGGACAAAGGGAGGGCAGAGGCCGACTGCACTCTGCCCCGCTGTCAGCTCTTCATATTCCGGCTCAGTAGCCAGGGAAACGTGGGGGTCAGTGGGGGTTAACATTTCCTCTTTTAACCCTGGGGCCACATTAGAAGTTAGCTGGGGAGGGGAATTTGTACTTACCCCCTCCTCCGGTTGTCCCAGTGACGGTAGTTGGGGATCTGGACAAGCTGTGGGCGCAGAGACCACGGTCCCATCTGCGCCGTCTGGGAGATTGGTGTCTCCCCTGGTTAGGGTAAACTGTCGCTGGGGGGGAAGGACGACACCTTCTGCCCCCTGTGTTTCACACTGCCGCTGGGGGGAAAGGACGAAACCTTCTGCCCCCTGGGGTTCACACTGCCGCTGGGGGGGAAGGATGACACCTTTGGCCCCCTGGGGTACCCACTGCCGCTGTGGAGGAAGGTCGACACCTTTTGCCCCCTGGGGTTCACACTGCCGCTGGGGAGGAAGGACGGCCCCTTCTGCTCCCTGGGGTACACACTGCCGCTGGGGGGGAAGGACGTCACCTTCGGCCCCCTGGGGTACACACTGTCGCTGGGGAGGAAGGACGACACCTTCAGCTCCCTGGGGTACACACTGCCGCTGGGGAGGAAGGACGACACCTTCTGCCCCCTGGGGTACACACTGCCGCTGGGGAGGAAGGACGACACCTTCAGCTCCCTGGGGTACACACTGCCGCTGGGGAGGAAGGACGACACCTTCGGCTCCCTGGGGAACACACTGCCGCTGGGGAGGAAGGACGACACCTTCGGCTCCCTGGGGTACACACTGCCGCTTGGGGGGAGGGACGACACCTTTGGCCCCCTGGGGTACACACTGCCGCTGGGGAGGAAGGACGACACCTTCGGCTCCCTGGGGAACACACTGCCGCTGGGGAGGAAGGACGACACCTTCGGCTCCCTGGGGTACACACTGCCGCTTGGGGGGAAGGACGACACCTTCGGCCCCCTGGGGTACACACTGCCGCTGGGGGGGAAGGATGACACCTTCAGCTCCCTGGGGTACACACTGTCGCTGGGGGGGAAGGACGACACCTTCGGCCCCCTGGGGTACACACTGCTGCTAGGAGGTGGAATTAGTTGGAGTATTCCACGTGGAGCGGTTTCTGTTTCTGGGACAGTCTCTCTGCATGTGGCCCTGCTGGTTACACGTGTGGCACCTGATGTACCGTGGAGGGGTTTGGTAGTTCCCACCACCCGGACGCAGTGCTGGGGCGGGGTTAATGGTGGGAGGTGGGTTAGCAGCTCCCAAGATGGACCGCTCCCGTGCCCGCTGCTTTTCCATTATGAATTTGTGGACATCTGTCATTAACCATTCCAAGGTTTTTATGGGAACCATGAGTTCCTTTCTGTCTGCATCCGTGTAGTCCGCGGCTGCCTCCTCCCCCTCATGATGGAACGCTGTCTGAAAACTAGCCGGTTCCATCCTGCTGTAGCCAGGGGCGCTGTACGGATACTAGCGTTGCCCTCAATTTGTACTCCACGGAATGGTGTCTCCTGTAGCTGTCCTTCTGACCGTGGGAACAATTCCGCCACTTGCCAACAAATGTAACGGATCTACTGGCACCCCGACCGGGTACCTCCGTTGATAGACGCGTCCTAGCTTGCGTCGAGGCCTACAAGCACCGCACCGGACACCAAAACCACCACAGACTCCAAGGATAGTACATCAGGAACAAGGGTTCAGTTGGTACAGCTCAAGGGAGTATGCAAAAAGCATAGCAATCCCCAGTATGATAGCGATCCCCTCCAATAACGAGACAAGGCTACGTTTTGAAGGGTCAAGTAGAACTATATTTTAATGACAGGGAATCTTCTTTTATGCAAGGGTGCCCTCTGAAGGGCTACACCCACATAATTATCACAACAGCCAATTATCTACATGGTTCAACCCCCACGTCTTCTCCCCTCAGATAACAGGTAACACAATTAAAACAGACACAATTTTAACCACATTCTGGATGTACCCCAAATACAGGGGGTACACCTTTAAGTCCCGCACCATTCAATATCTCTCACCCAGGGGAACAACATATACAAAAATGGCATGAATCAGACCAGGGGTTCAAAAGTTAGTAAAAGTATGTTTTTACACATAACACACAGACATTGCACATATCCCCCACACAATACACATATAGGACAATAGGTGAGTCACACCTCCCTGGCAACTTGGATACAATCAGACATTAATTAGATCATTCTTCTTTGTTCTTATCAGAGAATGAAAACACTTTGGAAAATGCAAGGATCCTCTACAACTTTCTTATCTCTTGAATCTCTGTAACAGGATTATCTATTAGCCTAGGTCTGCAAAAGTCTGGCTAATATTCTGAGCCAATATATTCTGTAGAACATAAAACAACATATCTACAGTACAGCAATGTGATCATATTTTAACCAAGAATTAAATAATCATAAAACAGGGTAAAACAGTGATGGGTTCCGTTACAGGTACTTATATAATTTTAGGGTTAATTGTTTTATTGATCACGGGTCCTTTAAGGACCTTTAAGGTCCTTTCAGGACCCACAGCGGGAAATTTGAAAATTTAAGTGCAGCGAAGGTCGCGATCAGTCTTGATTGGGACCCCTGTTGCAAGGGTTAATGTGGGGACACTGCAGGGGTCCCGATGGGGCCCCCCAGCATTGGGGGTTTAATGTTAGGTGCCATGGGGGTATTTACAGTACACCCGTGGCTTTGGGTAACCATTTGGGTCCCGATCAGGATCCCTACAGCAAGGGGTTAATGTAGGGACACTGCATGGGTCCTGAACCTGCCCCCTGCAGCAAGGGGGGAGTTAAGGAGTTGCTGCGATCGGGTTGCAGCCTGCCAAGGCTTACGGGCGACTGCATGGTTTTCAATCAGCCTTAAAGGGGACCTCCTTGCGGCTCCTCTATTGTGAATAACAACGTAGCCATAGGGCTGCGAGGGGCAGTAGCTCCATCGCAAGGAATCGCAGAGTTACGGCCATTTTACGGCCATCATTTGAATAACGCCAATAGTAAATAAGGTTAAAAAAATACTTTCTGACCCCAGATACTGACGATCGGATTCCCCCCTGGATCAATACTTACTTTCTAATTAACCAGGGTAACCCTGAATGCCCTTTTTATTTAAAAATATATCCAATCCCTTTTTTAAATTATTTATCGAATCCGCTGTCACCACCTTCCTTGGTAGGGAATTTCACCAATTATTATTATTATCTTTATTTATATCGCACCAACATATTCAGTAGCACTGTACAGGGGTTGAGTACATGGCAAAAAAAACATGGCAAAAAACAAACTTAACACATTATAAAGAATGGGCTTAGAATCAAATGTACATAATGCTAGTTTCCAAGGCACATGTACAAGATTGAAAACTCGCAAACATACAATCACAGCCTTACAAAACTTACAAACTTACAAAACAGCCTTATTAAATTCGGCTAATTCTAAAGGGCTCTATATAAGCACATAGCATAATTGTTTTACAGAAGTCTTTAGTTAGGGAAGACCTTGCTCTTAGAAGTTCACTAACTAAAAACTTCTGTAAAAATAATATGCTCTGTGCTTATATAGAGCTCTATTCAATTGGCCAAATGACAATTTAATAAGGCTGTAAGGGTTTATGTGTGATACAAGAGGGTGACAAATGCAAGATTGCAATGTGAAAGCAATTTGTTTAGGCAAGTGAAGGTGTCTGAGTCTTTCAGTCTAT
Source organism: Discoglossus pictus (assembly GCA_027410445.1). Classification (NCBI taxonomy): domain Eukaryota; kingdom Metazoa; phylum Chordata; class Amphibia; order Anura; family Alytidae; genus Discoglossus; species Discoglossus pictus. The sequence continues at coordinate 196,833,401 of CM050164.1, read as the reverse complement.
TCAACCATTTAAGATCTCCTCTTATCTGCACTATGCTGATTAGTTATGAATTAATTAGTTGTTAATTAATTATTAATCAATTATTTAAGTATTTAATTATTTATTCTTAATTTTCTTTTTCTTTTTAAACTATTAATTACATAGTTACATAGTTACATAGGGCCTCATTCAATTGCGATTTGGCCAATTGAATAGGGCCCTAAATAAGCACATAGCATATTTTTATTAAAGAAGTTTTTAGTTAGTGAAAACCTTGCTTTTGGATAGATGCATGCTAACTAAAAACTTCTTTAAAAAATATATGTTATGTGCTTATTTAGGGCCCTATTCAATTGGCCAAATTGCAATTGAATGAGGGCCATAGTAATTAAGGTTGAAAAAAGACTTTCAGTCCATCAAGTTCAACCTGTTAAGATCTCCTCTGATCTGCAATATACGGATTAGTTATTAATTAATTAGTTGTTAAATAATTATTAATAGTATAGTATTTGAGGATGAATAAAGAGTTAGTCCATCAAGTTCAACCTTTTTAGATCTCTATTAATCTTTTTAATATGTGGACTATTTATTATTAATTAATAATTGATCCAGAGGAAGGCAAACAGAAAAAAAAAAACATTGAAACTTTTCCAATTGTCTCATAAGGGAAAAAAAAGCTAAATTCCTTCCTGACCCCAGAAACTAGCGATCAAATTTCTCCTTGGATCAATATTCCTTCTCTAGTTATCTAGGATAACCTGGAATGCCCTCTTTATTCAAAAACATATCTAACCCCTTTTTGAAGTTATCTATCGAATTCAATGTCACCACCTCCTTTGGTAGAAAATTCCACAGTTTAACCACACTAACTGTGAAGAACCCTTTTCTTTCTTTAAGGTGAAATCTTTTTTTCTCTAACCTCAAAGGATGTCCTCTTGTCAGTTGAAAATCTCTTGCTACAAAAAGTTCACTTGACAAAGCCTTATATTGACCCTGGATGTATATAAAGAAGGTAATCATATCCCCTCGTAATTAGTTGTGAAGGTGTGTTTTTAGTAATATTTTTAAGGTTTTGTGGCAGGAAGATAGTCTAATGGAGCGGGCAAGGGGTTCCAGATAGAAGGGCAGCACGAGAAAAGTCTTGAAGACGGGAGTGAGAGGAGGTGATAAGAGAGGAGGAAAGATGAAGGTCATTAGCAGAAAGAATGGGGCGGTTGGGAAAGTATTTTGAAACAAGAGCAGAGATTCAAGGCACTCTACTGTTCTTGAGGGCCAGTGGAGTGACTGACAAAAAGGAGCTGCAGACACTGAGCGTTTGGTATGGAAGATGAGTCTAGCAGAGGCGTTCATTATGGATTGGAGGGGAGACTAACGAAAGAAGGGGTTTTAGCACATTGGAAAATTGTTGTGGATTGAGTGCTTGCAGGTTTCTGCGGGTTCTGGTGGCAGGGATTGAAGAAGGGTGGTGAGCGGAAGATCAGATGAGGTTGCAAGTTAATAGGTGCCGATCAGATAGGGCAAGTGGGGAGATGACAAGGTTTGAGATAGTGCAGACATTGGTGAAAATAAGGTCAATGGAGTGTCCACCATGGTGAGTTGTGGAAACTGTCCATTGTGAGAGGCCAAGGGAAGAGGTAAGTGCAAGTAATTTTGCAGTTGTTGGGGAGGTAGGTGTGTCAGAGGCTATATTGAAATCACCAAGAATGAGTGAAGGTATATTGGAGGAGAGAAAGTGAGGGAGCCAGGCGGCAAAGTTGTCCAGAAATTGAGAGGGTGATCCAGGCGGGTGATAGATCACAGCTACTCACAGAGGGATGGGAGAGAAGATGCAGATAGTATGAACTTCAAAGGATGAAAATTGGAGGGAGGGAACAGGGGGTATGCAGTGAAAAGTGCAGCGAGAGGATAGTAGTATGCCCACACCTCCACCTTGTTTGTTCCCAGGTCTAGGAGTGTGGTTGAAGTGTAGACCACCATAAGAGAGTGCAGCAGGGGAGACAGAGTCAGATGAAGTGAGCCAGGTTTCTCTGTTAGCCAGTAAATTGAGGGAGTTGTAAATAAAGAGGTCATGAATGAAGGTAAGTTTACTGCATTCCAGAGGGCACAGGAGAATGGCAAAGTAGATGGTTTGTGACAAGTGATGGGTATTAGATTTTGGGTGTTTTGGGTATTTGCTGCCCTTGGGACTGACAGTAGGCGAGAATGAGTGAGGGGCCTGGGTTAGTGGTTATATCTCCACAAGCCACCAGAAGCAGGAGTGAGAGTAAAAGGAGATGGGTATAGGACTTACAGGAGCATTTATGCTTTTCAGCTTTAGGGGAGGGATGAGATAGCAATTGGAGGAGAGAGAGGAGCTCATGAGAGCAGAGGAGAGGAAAGCAGGGAAGGTGAGAGTGTTATTATTGGAAAAATGGGGCCTCATTCAATTGTGATTTGGCCAATGGAATAGGGCTTTATATAAGCACATAGCATATTTCTTTTACAGAAGTTTTTCGTTAGTAAACATCTATCCAAAAGCAAGGTCTTCACTAACGAAAAACTTCTGTAAAAAAAATATGCTATGTGCTTATATAGAGTCCTATTTAATTGGCCAAATCACATTTGAATGAGGACCATGATATGTAGAGACAGTATATGAGAGTCTGAAAAAGAGAGGCAGGAAGTTACAATGAAGAAGAAGGTGTGAGAAAACATTGTGACACTGTGTAAGCAAATAAGCAATAGATGAAAGTAAATACACTTGCCTTAATAAGTCTTGTCAAAGGCGATATACAAATCCCATTCAATCCCCTGTAATTCAATTTGCTGCACTTAAGAGATGTGAACATTTGCATTAGATATTACATCTTGCAAATGCCTTCCCAGCTATACACCAGATATATAGGGCCTAGTCAGTCAGCTGTGGGATGTTAGGGCTAATTAGCAATTCACAGACTGGCCAATTGAATAGATAAGAATATTTTTCTCATCAGGATAAAACAAATGCATGTGTGCAATACACTTAATTGCTACAAGTGTCAGGTAGTAAATTATTTGTACATCAAACTGACTGTGTAAGGTGTATAGATTGTGTAAGGTATATTGTCAGTTGAAGACTTCTTGGCAAAAAGCTCCCCTGATAAAGCCTTATCTTGACCCTGGATATATTTATATACAGTAATCATATCACCGCTTAGCAGCCTTTTTTCTAGAGCAAATATTAGATTAGTCTTTCTTCATAACTTAGCCCATTTATTCCCCTTATTAGTTTTGTTGCCCTTCTCTGTACTTTTTCCAGCTCTAAAATGTCCTTTTTATGAAGTGGTGCCCAAAATTGTACTCCATATTCCAAATGAGGGCATACTCAAGATTTGTATAGTGGAAGAATTATATTTGCTTCCCTTGCTTCTATATCCTTCTTAATACATACTAATATTTTATTTGCCTTTGCAGCTGCTGCTTGGCATTGAGCACTGCTACGTAGGTGGTTGTCCACAAGCACTCCCCAATCCCTTTCAATATCTGATACCCCTAGATTTGCTTCATTAAGTTTATAAATTGCATGGCTATTTTTCCTTCCCAGAATCATAGCCTTATATTTATTCCTATTAAATCTCATTTGCCATTTACTTGTCCATTTCTCTACTTTATGTAAATCCCTTTGGAGGGAAAGTACATACTTTTCTGATTTAATTACCTTGCACAACTTAGTGTCATCAGCAAAAATGGAGACAGTACTTTTCAATCCTACTGCTATCTTAATGTATATGTTAAAAAGGAGAGGACCTAATACTGAACCCTTACCACATTAGTCCAATATGAGTATGTTCCATTTACAACAAGCCTGTGCTTTACTGACAAAGGCATGGGTTTACGAGTTGCTGGTGGGATCAGTAATATTACGGCTAGGCAGTATTGAATATGTGTGTAATATTACTGAAAAAAGCTCCTGCAGTTGAAATACGTACAAACGTAATTTACCTAACTTGGTTTATACCAATGTGGCTTAAATTGTCCAAAACTCTTCTGTAACTGTTTAAAAATCTTACTTTATAGTTGTATGTATCAACTATGTCTCCTTAAGTATAGAATAATAAATGTGCTGTTTGGTAAAAATATAACATGTTTATAAAGTATGTTACAATATAACAGCATTATCGGCTATACAAAACATAAATATAAAATACAAAAGAGAAATATTTTATTTAGATGGCTCTGAATGTATATTCTGGCATTCCATCTTAGACTGATTGTCTGTTTGTCGCTTGAGGGGTTGTCTTGTGAGACCTTTCTAACATGGAGTTCTGTGGTCAAGGAACTGATTTTAACCTTATCTGTGTCCACTGTTACTTCCACTCATCTCATATTTCTAATCCTTGTACAAGCAAAGACAAAATATCCATCATCAAAGTAAAACTGAATACAATAAGTTAAAAGCTGTAATGGTCAGACATATCGGGCAAAACTGTTCTTGTATAGAAGCAAAAGCAGCAAAACTTTTTTTTTCCAGTTTAAAAGACTTGGTGAAGCTCCATCGTAAACACAATTTGCACTAAGACTAGATTACATTATCACAATATTCTTTGCATGCATTTTGATTAATATATATATAATTTAACATATACAGTCCATTTATCAGGCTATTTGTGAGGCCCAGGCCTAGGGCAATACCTATTTAGTAGTAGCAAGATTTTCCCAACAACTCCAGGATAATCATTTTATTCTACTTTCAAGTCATTGGGGATTTTGCTGTGGCTCCTTTCCTATCTGTAGGCAGTCACTGCTCATTTCCATCATGAGTGATTTCATTGAAATATTTGCTTGTATTCTGAAAAATCTAATAAAAATTATGAAGCAAAAAGAGGGAACCATGCAGGAGGAAGGTGGTGCTATGATAATTAGTAGGTACAGGGACACTCTTACTGACTTTCACTTGATATACTTTTTCTCCCTCTCTACTCTATCCTATCTGCACAAAGAGAGTAGTAATGCATGGAAAGGGGAGAGAAGATGGAATGGGGAAAGGAAGAAGGGAGGGTTTAAAGGATGGATAAGAAAGAAAAATTATGAGCAGAAAAAAGAGAAGAGGAGAAAGATATGAAGGGCAAGAGATGAAGAGGAGAAAAGGGGAAACAATGGAACAGCAGAGGAGAGGAGATAATAAATGAAGAATAAGGAAAAGTAGGGAACTTATGATGGAGTGGGTGAGAGAAGATGAAGCAGGGAAAGATAGTCACATTTGAGATTGAATACAAAAAAAACAGAGCTGTAAGGGGCCAACAAAAACCCTAAATTTTAAAAGGGCTAACTTTAATGGGCTATGGGCAGCAATACTACATATAGACTGGGACAAAGAACTTACAGGGAAAAATACTGAAAATAAATGGACAACATTCAAATCCTTACTAAATAAACATACTTATCGGCATGTACCATGTGGAAATAAAATGAATAGGAGTAAATCACATCCCATGTGATTTGCAGATAATATCTGCTCATGGATTTAGAGATGGCTAAAAGACAGGAAGCAAAGGGTTGTTGTAAATGGAACATACTCCAATTGGACTAATGTGGTAAGCCAGGTTCCTCAAGGTTCAGTATTAGGTCCTCTCCTTTTTAACAGATTTATTAATGACGTAGAAGTAGGACTCGAAAGTAGTGTCTCCATTTTTGCTGATGACACTAAGTTGTGCAAAGTAATTAAAACAGATAATGATGTACTTTCCCTACAAAGGGATTTGTATAAATTAGAGAAATGGGCGGCTAAATGGCAGATGAGATTTAGTACAAATAAATGTAAGGTTATGCATTTGGGAAGGAAAAATAGCCATGCAATTTATAATCTTAATGGAGCAAATCTAGGGGTATCAGATATTGAAAGGGATTTGGGAGTACTAGTGGGCAACCACCTAGGCAGCTGTGCTCAATGCCAAGCAGTAGCTGCAATGGCAAGTAAAATATTAGCATGTATTAAGAAGGGTATAGAAGCAAGGGAAGCAAATATAATTCTGCCACTATACAAATCCCTAGTACACCCTCATTTGGAATATGGTGTACAGTTTTGGGCACCACTTCATAAAAAGGACATTTTAGAGCTGGAAAAAGTACAGAGAAGGGCAACAAAACTAATAAGGGGAATGAAGGGGCTAAGTTAAACTGAACTTATTTGCTCTAGAAAAAAGGCTGCTAAGCGGTGATATGATTACTGTATATAAATATATTCAGGGTCAAGATAAGGCTTTATCAGGGGAGATTTTTGTGCCAAGAGGACTTCAACTGACAAGAGGACATCCTCTGAGGTTAGAAGTAAAAAGATTCCACCTTAAAGAAAGGAAAGGGTTCTTCACAGTAAGAGTGGTTAATCTGTGTTAATCTGCTCTGAAATTGTATCTCAATATCCTTCCTATGCTTCTAATATCATTTATGGTATGCTCTTTAATATCTGAATATCTGCTCAGTCTATACTCTTTACACATTCTGTGTGATGTACAAATAATTTACTACCTGACACTTGTAGCAATTAAGTGTATTGCACACATGCATTTGTTTCATCCTGATAAGAAACAGACTCTTATCTAGTCAATTGGCCAGTCTGTGAATTGCTAATTAGCCCTAACAAGAACTTACAGGGAAAAATACTGAAAGTAAATGGACAACATTCAAATCCTTACTAAATAAACATACTCATCGGCACGTACCACGTGGAAATAAAATGAATAGGAGTAAATCACATCCCATGTGGCTTAACAATGACTTAAAGATCATGATAAGGAAAAAGAAACATGCATTTAAATTATACAAGAAGGAGGAAACAGAGGCAGCTTTATGTGACTATAAGGAAATCAACAAGGCTTGCAAAAGGGCTATTAGACTGGCTAAAATAGAAAATGAGAAGTCAGTTGCATAGGAAAGTAAGACTAACCCTAAAATATTTTTAAAATATATTAATGGGAAGAAGGCGAGGAAGGAAGCTATAGGAAAATTACAATGTGACACAGGCCATGTGATAATTAGTGACCAGGAATAGGCAGATGAGCTAAATAGGTTCTTTTTGTCGGTATACACAAGAGAGGTACCAGTGGTTGGGACAACGCAACATAATGAGGCTACACTACCGTCACTAAATAACTGGTTAACGCAGGAAGAAATCCAAAAGACATTGGAGAAAATAAATGTTAATAAAGCCCCGGGTCCTGATGGAATACATCCAAGGGTACTGAGGGAGCTGGGTTCTGTAATAGCCAAACCATTATATCTAATCTTTCAAGACTCACTCACTACAGGGTCTCTACCAGATGTCTGGAGAAAAGCAGAGGTGATACCTATATTTAAGAAGGGATCTAGAGCAAATCCGGGAAATTATAGACCAGTGAGCCTCACATCTGTAGTTAGGAAGCTTTTAGAAGGGTTAATAAGGGACATAATTTACATGGATTTATGAAGGATAGGTCATGTCAGACCAATCTAATTAGTTTCTATGAGGAGGTTAGTAGGAACTTGGATCAGGGCAACTCAGTGGATGTAGTCTTTTTGGATTTTGCAAAGGCTTTTGATACAGTGCCTCATGGGAGACTTTTGAGCAAATTAAGGGATACAGGAATTGCAGATAATATCTGCTCATGGATTGAGAGCTGGCTAAAAGACAGTAAGCAAAGGGTTGTTGTAAATGGAACATACTCCAATTGGACTAATGTGGTAAGCCGGGTTCCTCAAGGTTCAGTATTAGGTCCTCTCCTTTTTAACAGATTTATTAATAAGATAGAAGTAGGACTCGAAAATAGTGTCTCCATTTTTACTGATGACAGTAAGTTGTGCAAGGTAATTAAATCAGATAATGATGTACTTTCCCTACAAAGGGATTTGCATAAATTAGAGAAATGGGCGGCTAAATGGCAGATGAGATTTAGCACAAATAAATGTAAGGTTATGCATCTGGGAAGGAAAAATAGCTATGCAATTTATAATCTTAATGGAGCAAATCTAGGGGTATCAGATATTGAAAGGGATTTGGGAGTACTAGTGGGCAACCACCTAGGTAGCTGTGCTCAATGCCAAGCAGCAGCTGCAATGGCAAGTAAAATATTAGCATGTATTAAGAAGGGTATAGAAGCAAGGGAAGCAAATATAATTCTGCCACTATACAAATCCCTAGTACGCCCTCATTTGGAATATGGAGTACAATTTTGGGCACCACTTTAAAAAAGGGCATTTTAGAGCTGGAAAAAGTACAGAGAAGGGCAACAAAACCAATAAGGGGAATGGAGGGGCTAAGTTATGAAGAAAGACTAACCAAATTAAACTTATTTTCGCTAGGAAAAAAGGCATCTACTAGGGGATATGATTACGCTATTTAAATACATCCAGGGTCAATATAAGGCTTTGCCATGTGAACTTTTTGTAGCAAGAGATTTTCAACTGACAAGAGGATATCCTTTGAGGTTAGAGGAAAAAAGATTTCACCTTAAACAAAGAAAAGGGTTCTTCACAGTTAGGGTGGTTAAACTGTGGAATTCTCTACCAAAGGAGGTGGTGACAGCGAATTCGATAGATAACTTCAAAAAGGGATTAGATATATTTTTGAATAAAGAGGGCAATTAAAGTTATCCTAGATAACTAGCGAAGGAATATTGATCCAGGGAGAAATTTGATCGCCAGTTTCTGGGGTCAGGAAGGAATTTTGCTTTTTTTCCCCTTATGAGACAATTGGCAAAGTTTCAATGGGGATTTTTTTTTCTATTTGCCTTCCTCTGGATCAATTAACAATTAATAACAAATGGTCCACATATTAAAAAGATCAAGAGAGATCTAAAAAGGTTGAACTTGATGAACTAACTCTTTATTCATCTTCAAATACTATACTATTAATAATTAATTAACAACTAATTAATTAATAACTAATCTGCATATTGCAGATCAGAGGAGATCTTAAAATGTTGAACTTGATGGACTGAAAGTCTTTTTTCAACCTTGATTACTATGTAACTATGTAATAAAGTGAGTTACAGTACATACAACTTGTCCTTTCCTCATGTGTATTAATGTAAATTAGAACACTGCATCATACACAGCTTTCTTGAAAAATACATTTAATAGTAACCATTTTATTCTCCCAAGCAGTAAAAACAAAGCAAATTAGATGACCTAGGCAAGTGGATCTCAGCAGATTAATGCCTGTAGATCTAAACATACTCCAGAATACAAGTGGAAGAAAATGCAAAGTGAGGAAAGCAGAACAATGGCAGCTTGTTAGAATCAAGGGAATTCACGATTTGCTTAAGTATCATCAATCTTTCTGATTATATAGAGTATGAAATTGTTTTTGTTTTTTACATATGTTTATGAAGTATTGAAATAACTAACAACAGTAGCACTTGTTTAAATCATGGACTTAAAAACGTGTTCAGAAATGATTGAAGTATGAATTATGAAGTACAGTATATAGTATGTAGTACATGTGTGCATTCACTATGCAATCATATTTTATGCAGGAGGGACATGTGGTAAGATATCTGAAAATTAGTGTTACTGAGCAGAGGCCTCATTAAATTGAATTATTATTATTAGTTCTTAATAAATTAATAAGTATAAACTAATCTTCAAAAACGTTACTTCAAAATCTCAGAATTAAAACAATTTTGTCTGAAGGAAAGGAACGTCTATTTTATTTGGGGCCGTTCATAGATGATTTTAAAATAGAATTATTAAATTAGAATAAACTATTAGGTCATAACCCATCTAACGGATAGAAAAAATGAGCCAAAATTAAATAAATCTAAAGCTGTGGTCAAGTTTGTGACATCTAAAACTCAACACTTCTAGAATTCTATATTTACTTAAAGAGGAAAAGGGCTTGTGAATTATTATATCACATGCTTTAAAAATAGCCAACATATGCAACAAAGTCATAGGAAAAGTAAATAGGGTACTTGGTTGTATTGTAAGAGGAATTAGCAGCAGAAAAAGAGAGATACTAATGTCATCCTATAGATCTCAGATCAGATCTCACCTAGAATAGGCTCAGCGGGTTAATGCATTGAAGTCTAGTGTTTAGGACTTTGGGTTCAAACCCTGTGTCTGACTCAATATTTTTATATGCTCAACTTGCTTTCTGTTCCAATTTCCTTTATTCTGGTCCAAATGCCTTTACGCTAAGGCTGTGGCACTCTGTTAATGTTGCTGTCTTTGGTGAAGATATTACTGGGCTTGATTCCCATTGTGTACAGACTTGGAGGTTGTGTCTTCAAAAACTATACAAACAAAACACAAAAATTTCAAACCATAAAAACAACAACAAAAAAAAACAGTTTAAAAAGGAAAGACTTTATAGTAATTGAAAAAAGTAATTCAGTTCAACCTTTTAAGATCTCATTTGATCTGCAGTATTCAGATTAATTATTAATTGTTAGATGATCCAGAGGAAGACAAACAGAAAAAAAAATCAAGTGAAACTTGCCAATTGTTTCAAAAGGGAAAAAAATGAATTCCTTCCTGAACCCAGATACTAGTTATTGGACACCTCTCTGGATCAATACAATACTCCTTCACTAATTAACCAGTATAACCCTGAATATGTATAGCTTTGAGGACAGAAGGGGGAGGATTCAAGAGGGAAATGCATTCCAGAAATGTAGCAATGCAAGAACAAGACATCCCGATTTGAATTTGGAAGGTGGAAGATAGGAGACATGGGAGACTATTGGGCAAACTAAGGGATACAGGAATTTCAGTAAATATCTGCTCATGGATTGAGAGCTGGCTAAAAGACAGGAAGCAAAGGGTTGTTGTAAATGGAACATACTCCGATTGGACTAATCTGGTAAGTGGGGTTCCTCAGGGTTCAGTATTAGGTCCTCTCCTTTTTAACATATTTATTAATGACTTAGAGGTAGGATTGGAGTGTGGGGTCTCCATTTTCGCTGATGACACAAAGTTGTGCAAGGTAATTAAATCAGATAATAATGTGCTTTCCCTCCAAGGGGATTTACATAAAATTGAGGAATGGGCATCTAAATGGCAGATGAGATTTAATGAAAAAAAATGTAAGGTTATGCATCTGGGAAGGAAAAATAGCCATGCAATTTATAATCTTAATGGAGCAAATCTAGGGGTATCAGATATTGAAAGGGATTTGGGAGTGCTTGTGGACAACCACCTAGGTAACAGTGCTCAAAGCCAAGCAGCAGCTGCAAAGGCCAATAAAATATTAGCATGTATTAAGAAGGGTATAAAAGCCAGGGAAGCAAATATAATTCTGCCACTATACAAATCTCTAGTACGCCCTCATTTGGAATATGGAGTACAATTTTGGGCACCACTTCATAAAAAGGACATTTTAGAGCTGGAAAAGGTACAGAGAAGGGCAACAAAACTAATAAGGGGAATGGAGGGGCTAAGTTATGAAGAAAGACTAACCAAATGAAGCTTTTTTTCTCTAGGAAAAAGGCATCTAAGAGGAAATATGATTACCTTATATAAATACATCCAGGGTCAGTATAAAGATTTGTCAGGGGAGCTTTTTGTGCCAAGAGGTTTTCAACTGACAAGAGGACATCCCTTGAGGTTAGAAGTAAAAAGATTCCACCTCAAAGAAAGAAAAGGGTTCTTCACAGTAAGGGTGGTTAATCTTTTGGAATTCTCTACCAGAGGAGGTGGTGACAGCGCATTCGATAGATAACTTTAAAAGGGGACTAGATTAATTTCTAATTAAAAAGGGAATTCAGGGTTATCATGGATAATTAGAGAGACAGTATTGATCCAAATTTTTTACATTTCCCTTTGAGACAATTGGCTAAGTCTCGCTTGTGTTTTTTTTTTTTTTTCTGTTTTCCTTCCTCTGGACTAATTAATAATAATAAAAATAAAAAAAAAACATTAAATAATTGATTAATAATTAATTAACATCTAATGAATTAATAGTTAATCCTCATATTGCAGATCATAGGAGATCTTAAAAGGTTGAACTTGATGGACTGAAAGTTACATAGTTACATAGTTACATAGTATTTAAGGTTGAAAAAAGACTTTTAGTCCATCAAGTTCAACCTTTTAAGATCTCCTCTGATCTGCAATATGCGGATTAACTACTAATTCATTAGTTGTTAATTTATTATTAATCAATGATTTAATTTTTTTATTTTTTTATTATTATTAATTAGTCCAGAGGAAGGCAAATAGAAAAAAAAACCAAAAAAACAAGCAAGACTTAGCCAATTGTCTCAAGGGGAAATGTAAACAATTTGGATCATTACTGTCTCTCTAATTATCCATGATAACCCTGAATACCCTTTTTAATTAGAAATAAATCTAGTCCCCTTTTAAAGTTATCTATCGAATCCACTGTCACCACCTCCTCTGGTAGAGAATTACACAGATTAACCACCCTTACTGTGAAGAACCCTCTTCTTTCTTTGAGGTGGAATCTTTTTACTTCTAACCGCAAGGGATGTCCTCTTGTCAGTTGAAAACCTCTTGGCACAAAAAGCTCCCCCGACAAATCTTTATACTGACCCTGGATGTATTTATATAAGGTAATCATATCTCCTCTTAAATGCCTTTTTTCTAGAGAAAATAAGTTTCATTTGGTTAGTCTTTCTTCATAACTTAGCCCCTCCATTACCCTTATTAGTTTTGTTGCCATTCTCTGTACCTTATCCAGCTCTAAAATGTCCTTTTTATGAAGTGGTGCCCAAAATTGTACTCCATATTCCAAATGAGGGCGTACTAGAGATTTGTATAGTGGCAGAATTATATTTGCTTCCCTGGCTTCTATACCCTTCTTAATACATGCTAATATTTTATTGGCCTTTGCAGCAGCTGCTTGGCTTTGAGCACTGTTACCTAGGTGGTTGTCCACAAGCACTCCCAAATCCCTTTCAATATCTGATACACCTAGATTTGCTCCATTAAGATTATAAATTGCATGGCTATTTTTCCTTCCCAGATGCATAACCTTACATTTATTCGTATTAAATCTCATCTGCCATTTAGATGCCCATTCCTCAATTTTATGTAAATCCCCTTGGAGGGAAAGCACATCATTATCTGATTTAATTACCTTGCACAACTTTGTGTCATCAGCGAAAATGGAGACCCCACACTCCAATCCTACCTCTAAGTCATTAATAAATATGTTAAAAAGGAGAGGACCTAATACTGAACCCTGAGGAACCCCACTTACCACATTAGTCCAATCGGAGTATGTTCCGTTTACAACAACTCTTTGCTTCCTGTCTTTTAGCCAGCTCTCAATCCATGAGCAGATATTTACTTTCACATCCTGTATCCCTTAGTTTGCCCAATAGTCTCCCATGTGGCACTGTATCAAAAGCCTTTGCAAAATCCAAAAAAACTACATCCACTGAGTTGCCTTGATCCAGGTTCCTACTAACCTCCTCATAGAAACTAATTAGATTTGTTTGACATGACCTATCCCTCATAAACCAATGTTGACTCCTACTTATAATCCTGTTCAAATTGAAATATTCTTGTATATTATCCCTTATTAACCTTTCTAAAAGCTTCCCCACTACAGAAGTGAGGCTCACTGGTCTATAATTCCCCGGATTTGCTCTTGCTCCCTTTTTAAATAGAGGTATCACATCAGCTTTTCTCCAGTCATCTGGTAGAGACCCTGTGTTGAGTGAATCTTGAAAAATTAAATATAATGGTTTGGCTATTACAGAACCCAGTTCCCTTAGTACCCTCGGATGTATTCCATCAGGACCCGGGGCTTTATTAACATTTATTTTTTCCAACCTCTTTTGGATTACTTCCTGTTTTAACCAATTATTTGGCAAAGGTAGTGTAGCCCCATTATGTTGCAGTGTCCCAACCACTGGTACCTCCCTTGTGTATACCGAAGAAAAGAACCTATTTAGTTCATCTGCCTTTTCCTGGTCACTAATTTTCAGACAGCCTGTTTCACATTCTAATGTTCCTATAGCTTCCTTCCTCGCCTTCTCCCCATTGATATACTTAAAAAATATTTTAGGGTTAGTCTTACTCTCTTTTGCAATTAATTTTTCATTTTCTATTTTAGCCAGTCTAATCGCGCTTTTGCAAGCCTTGTTGATTTCCTTGTATTCCCGTAAAGCAGTCTCTGTCCCCTCTTGTTTGTATAATTGAAATGCCTGTTTTTTACTCCGTATCTTGATCTTTAAATCATTGTTAAGCCACATGGGTTGTGATTTACTCCTTTTACTTTTATTCCCACACGGTATATGCCGATGTGTATTTATATTTAGTAAGGATTTAACTGTTGTCCATTTATGTTCAGTGTTTTTACCTATCAGTTCTCAGTCCCAGTCTATACTTTGTATTGCTGCCCTTAGACCGTTAAAATGTGCCCTTTTAAAATTAAGAGTTTTTTTTGGCCCCTTAAAATGTTTTTTTTTTAATTCAATCTCAAATGAGACTGTGTTGTGATCACTGTTTCCCAAAGGTTGCCCTATTTCAACATTTGATACAATATCAATATTATTTGTAATGAGTAAATCTAAGATAGCTTAATTCTAGTAGGCTCCTGTATAACCTGGGCCAGATAATGATCCCTGAGTGTACTCAAGAACCTGCTCCCCTTAGATGAACTGCTGGTCTCATTTATCCAGTTTATTTCAGGGTAATTAAAATCTCCCATTATTCGAACTTGCCCGTGCTTAGCTGCATTTCCAATCTGTAACAATAATTGTATTTCCTCACTTTCAGCTATATTTGGGGGTTTATAGCATACTCCTACTAATATTCTTTTGGAATTTGCTGCTCCGCTATTTAACATTTAACCCACAAACATTCAACTTCATCACTAGGTCCACCATAAATATCTTCTCTGACTATAGCCTTAAATTCAGGCTTAATATACAGACAAATCCCTGCTCCTCGTTTACCATTGCCTCTATCTTTCCTAAATATGTTATAACCATCCAGATTAACAGTCCAGTCATGAGATTCATCCCACCACGTTTTGGTAATGCCTATTAGATCAAATTTTTAATTAATTGCTAATAATTCTAACTCTCCCATTTTTCCTGGGAAGCTTCTGGCATTAGCAAGAATACACCTTATGTTATGAGTCTGTAGTTCTGAAGTGCCTGCCACTGAACTTGAATTACTTAGTACTACCTCCCTATTGACTATACTACCCCTCCCCCCATCTCCTCCCATATGAGTTGTTAATTCATCCCTTATACCCTCTACACTTTCTACCCCATTACTTATATCTAGTCCCTCCCCCCCACCTACTAGTTTAAAAACTCCTCCAGCCTTTCTACCATCCTATCCCCTAGTACAAAAGCTCCCTCATCATTAAGGTGCAATCCATCCCTACTGTAGAGATTGTACCGAAGTGAGAAGTCAGCCCAGTGCTCTAAAAAGCCAAACCCCTCCTTAGTGCACCACATCTTTAGCCACGCATTAACCTCCCTAATCTCCTTCTGCCTCCCTGGGCTAGCACGTGGCACTGGTAGTATCTCAGAAAATACTACCTTGGAGGTCCTTGCCTTCAGCTTATTACCTAGTTCTCTAAAACCATTCTTTAGGACACTCCATCTTCCACTAACTTTGTCATTGGTACCAATATGTACCAAGACCGCCGGTTCATTTCCAGCCCCTCCCAATAATTTGTCTACCCGATCCACAACATGACGAACCCGAGCAACTGGGAGACAGCAAACTGTTCGATTGCTGGGATCTGGGTGACAAATCACCCTGTCTACCTTCCTAATAATAGAGTCCCCTACAACCAAAACCTGTCTGTTGTTCTGCCTATTCTGCCCTCCCTCTCCTCCAGTAGAGCTGTTCGCCCGGCTGTTAGAGGGAACAGCTCTATCTGGCATTGCCATTCCTGAATGGACATCCCCAACAGTTTCACTCAATCTGGCAAATCTGTTGTTGTTTGCCAACTCAGAACTGGCCTGCCTCCTCCTGTTCCCCCTGCTTCCCCTTGTAACTGTAACCCAGCTGCCTCCCTGGACATCCTCACTAGCCCCATCTCCACCCTCCATGCTAGGCCCAGCTAAACTGTGCTCAGTGAGCACCAACCCCCTTTCCAGTGGCGCAATATCACTAAGTGCTGCAATCCTCTCCAGATCTCCAATTTGAGCTTCCAGAGAGGCAACATGCACCTCTCACAGAGGTATGGGCCCTGGATCATCTGTTCCAGTATTGCATACATATGACAGGATGTACACTGAATAAGGTTGCCACTGGACTGACTCATAATTATTATTATTGTCTACGAAATTTAAGTGGGAAAAATAAAGAATATAAAATAATATATTTATATAAAGTTTTCCTCCTTTGCACTATAAATCTGCCCTCCCTTTTCTTTGAAGTCCCTCCTTTTATTTAAACTCCTAGGCTTTTACTAGAATTGCACTTGATACTGAAAATGTTCGCAAGCTCACAAGTTCCCCTTCTCCGGTTTATATTAACTTCTGCCTTTTCACCTGGGCACAATTAGTGCATTCTGCAATTTATCAGCCTTTACTTGTAAGGTAAATCCACTTGTAAACAGACCCCAAACCAGCTCACAAACCTTTTATACAAGTTTTACAGTCAAGCCACACCCCTCTCACCAGGGCACAATTAGTGCACTCTGCAGTTTATCAGCCTTTACTTTTTAAGGTAAATCCACTTGTAAACAGACCCCAAACCAGCTCACAAACCTTTTATACAAGTTTAACAGTCAAGCCACACCCCTCTCACCTGGGCACAATTAGTGCACTCTGCAGTTATCAGCCTTTACTTTTTAAGGTGAATCCACTTGTAAACAGACCCCAAACCAGCTCACAAACCTTTTATACAAGTTTAACAGTCAAGAAACACCACTCTCACCTGGGCACAATTAGTGCACTCTGCCGTTTATCAGCCTTTACTTTTTAAGGTAAATCCACATAAAAAAAAAAAAAAGGATTTTTTCAACCTTAAATACTATGGCCCTCATTCTATTTTCGGCCGTAGGAGATGCGGGGCCACAAGGACCGGCCACAAGCTATTTGCCTATTCTATTCCATTCCAGCCGGGGACTCCGGCAGGCTTGCGGCCGGCGCCTTGTTATCCCTTGCGGCCGCACGCGCCGGAGAAAAGCGTTTGATCTTAAACGGCCGCAAGAGTTTCGGCCGCAAGAAAATCCCGGTTGCTATTCAATTGCTCAGGGAACCCTCTCTGTAAGGCTAAAACCGAGCCGCAGCTTACTTGCAGCAAAAAGGTCCCGCAAGCACACAATTAAGCACATAATAAAGCCATCCTGCACTCTGAGGAGACGATAAAGTGATTGTAGGTGTTAGCATTCATAGCACAACATTCCCCCACACTCAAATCCGTAAATATATATTTTTTTAATTCATGTCAAATATCTGTGGACAAAGTCCCGAGGGCTTGGAGCACCTCAGACCCGCAAAGGCTGCGGGTTTAGCCTCCGTCAAGTCCGTAAATGGGTAAAATAGACCTACGGGTCGTAAAGTGAAAGTGATGTTTGGCTTTAGAATTAATAGCTCAACATTCCCCTACTCTCAAATCCGCAAATAAAGATATTTAACTTCATGTTCAATCTTCGTGTTTTATCTATCATGCAAGCCTGCACGGGTTTGAATAACGAGCTACGGGCTTGAAGGGCAATCATCCGCCAAACCCGTACGTGCTTCACCAAGAAGCTACAGTCTTGCGTTACGGCCAGAAGTCTCAAGCCCGTAATCCTGAAATCAATTAACCTGAAATCAATTAACCAATAGGAAAATGACAATCAAGGCCACAAATAGTTTAAAAGTGAGGGAAATTCGTAAATCTGTGACTGTGTTGTATGCTGTGCAAGTGGACACACAGGTCTTGGAGTTGGAGGGTTTTGAGAGCTAGCAAGAGAGAGTGAGGAGAGGAGGAGAGATGGAGGGAGAAGGCAGTGAAGGTAGAGGCCAGGGAGAGCAGGGCCCCCAGCCACAGGCTGGCCAGCAAGCTGCTGCTGCTGCCAGAAAAAGGGCAGCAAACTTTAATCAGGAGGAGATTGAAACTCTCATAAGAGGAGTACAAGCCCACCACTCCATCTTAACCGGTGGGAGCGAGGTGAGGCCCAGGCAAAGGACAGATGACTGGAGGGCAATAGCGGCTGAAGTCTCTTCGCTGGGGTATGCAAATCGTACCTGGCAGTCTGTCCAGCACCGGTACCAAGACTGCCGCATTGAGGTAAAAAAGAAAATGGCGAATGAGGCCAATGCGGCACGTGGAACCGGTGGTGGGCCTCCAGAAACATTTACATACCCCGGATGGGAGGCCAAAGGGCGCGACATGATCTAGCCAGCGGCAGTCGTGGGCCTCCTTGGCCTGGTGGAGCAGAAAGCCTGCAATGTAAGTACCATGTACACCTTAACACCCTCATATGTACACACATGTACCCCACACAGATAAATAACTGACGTTGAATTGCACTGTAAGATGTCTGGTTGTGACTACAGATATATGAGGCAGCAAAAATCATGTAAATCCAGTGTAAAGAAATATACTTGTCAGAATTGGTAGCAATGAAATATATGTCCAATACCTCCTCCCACAACTGATTATGATACCGTTTTGCAAATCTATTGATGTTACTGTTATGTTTGCTGTTGGTTCAGAGTGCATATAAAGCATACATGACAACTCCATTGCAATTGTTTGTTTATTGTCATGAGTTCCCCTGTCACACTCTACTCCATGTTAAACTGGCCCATTCATAGCTGTTTGGCTTAACACTCCTACTGCTTAGAACCCATGTACATCTTGAAACTAGGTATAGCGGATGTATCCTGTTTTATGTGGGCATTTCAGTATGTGCTGGAAGAGTGCCGCCGCCGACTCTAGGGATGCGGCTGCGCTTGCGTCCCCATGTAGCCGTCAAAAATAGTTGGTACACCCAAAGCTCTAACCCTAACCCCCTAAACCCCACTTTCTAACTCTAACCCATATCCCCTAACTGTAGCCAGAACCCGAAACCCATAACCACTTACCCGGCCTGCTGGGCTGGCGTAGCTAGAGTCGGTGGCGGTGCACTTCCAGAGATGCGCACATACAACAGGATAGGTCCGGTATAGCTGGTACATCCCCATGAGACTACATGCATGAATGTGCACACTGCAGCATATGTGGAGACAGACTCTGATGGACTGCAAGTTTGTGTCGTGTAACAGCCTAATATGGACCATGTTACATTAAAATGTTATCTCACATTGCTGAGGATTGGTCACAGATTGGTCTGTCTCACACACTGGCCAACAGATTCAGATGAGCACGTATCCTAACTAACTGCAGTTGGCACACCGCACCAGCATTACATATAGTCAAATGAGCCATGGGCCCTTTCCTGTTATCTTACCGTGACTGCTAATAGCAGCAGTGAGCAGCCTCTACATGTCACAGCATTTTCCTGGAGATTATATAATCATGCAGATTTAGTGGGTTATGGTGGTGTTAAGGTATGGATTTCGGATTAGGGTGAGGGCTAGTGCTTTTGGGCTTGTGTGTAAGGTGAAAATGATGTATATAACAGCGGCAGCGCCATCTATCAGCCCCTTGGTCCAACTGCTGCTGCCAGCAGGCGCTGTCACATAACAGAAAGATCCCAGCCAGGATCCACAATACTAATGATGCAGATGAATTTTTATTTGCGTCAAACATTCACAGCCAATTCCAAGTCACTATGATCTCAGAGATATGGAAACACACATCAATCAATTTTCAGAACAATACTCAAATACAAATCTTGTCTCATTTCAGTACCAGCCAGGCGTACCCTGCCTCCTCAGGGCCCTGAAATAGCGGGCCCTGCACCATGCCAAGATGCAGGACCACCTGCAGCAAGACCACCTGCAGCAGAACCACCAGCAGAAAGTCCACCTGGGCCCTCCACAAGATGCAAGTCAATGTGGGCTGGCCAAATGTGGGCTGGCCAAATATGGGGACATCCAATGTGGTCTCATCCCAGTTGGGCCCACAGTCTGGAGCCACAAGAAATGGTGCCCTGGAGCATGGGCCCCCGGCAGGGCATGTGGCTCCCACAGGCCCCGCAGCTACTCTGGCCCCGCTGGCCACTCCGGCCCCACAGGCCCCGCTGGCCACTCTGGCCCCGCTGGCCACTCCGGCCCAGCTGGCCACTCCGGCCCCACTGCCCACTCTGGCCCCGCTGGTCACTCTGGCCGAACAGGCCCGCAGGCCCCGCTGGTCACTCTGGCCCCACAGGCCCCTCAGGCCCCACTGGTCACTCTGGCCCCACAGGCCCCGTAGGCCCCGCTGGTCACTCTGGCCCCACAGGCCACGCTGGTCACTCTGGCCCCACAGGCCCCGCTGGTCACTCTGGCCCCACATGCAACGCAGGCCCTGCTGGTCACTCTGGCCCCACAGGCCCTGCTGGTCACTCTGGCCCCACAGGCCCCACTGGTCACTCTGGCCCCACCGGCCCTGCAGGCCCTGCTGGTCACTCCAGCCCCACAGGCCCCGCTGGTCACTCCGGCTCCACAGGCCCCGCTGCCCACTCCGGCCCTGCAGGCCCCGCAGGCCACTCCAGACCGGCAGACCACTCTGGCCCGGCAGGACACTCCACACAGCCGTGCCTCCACCCAGAGGACACAGTGGTCTGGGTCCGCCCGGGTAGTCCGGCGCTGTCAGCGGCCCAGTGCCACGATTTCCTCGCTCATCTCCAGCATGAGCGGGAGCAAAATCAAGAGTTCATGCTGGAGATGAGACGGCATAATGACCGGGTGTTTGAAGAGTTAAGGCGGCATTACCAGGTCATGGAGATGGGCCAGCAAAATGACCAGGCGTTGCAGGAGTTAAGGCGGCATCACCGGGTAATGGAGGAATATGCACAAAGGGCCGAAATGGCCGGAAAAGGCCATCCCCAAGAACAAGGTACCTCCTCAACATCCCAGACCTTGCCCCCAGCATCCAGGGCAGAAGAGCCGCCAACCCATCGAAGAGGTCGTGGCCGGCCTAGGGCAATGGTTGGCAAAGGCCAGGAGAGTCATGAACAACACAAGCGAAAGCGGAAATAGGTTAGAACATGTTCATGTTGCATATAGAAGCAATTGATGTCCAAGATATATTGACGTTGAGGTGTTGCAGTCAATGCGTATATTGTTCTAATTGATGTCTTGTTCTTATCTCTTTAGGTTCAAATCGACAGACGGAATGTTTGCCTCCAATTTTCTTTTTTTGTTTCTATAATTTGCAAACATAAGAATAAATATTATGTATTGCTCACATTATCATTGTTTGTTTTCGTTTGTACTGTACCATGATTGTTAAACACCAGATGAATGCTACACAACAACGTTATTGTATTAGTACATACATCTTCCTTCAATATACCAGCCCTGTGTTAATGTAGGGTTGGGGTAACAGCCACTAGTGCAGCTGAGGGTGGAGGTAATATTCCTGAGTTTGATTCCAGTAACGGCGATGCATGATATTCGTATTTCTGACACATGGAGATATTCATTCAGGGTAAATATCAAAAGTGAGTACACCCCTAAGTGAAAGTGTAAATATTTTTTTTATGCACTGACTTAACCCTCATGGGGATGGAGTTCACCAGAGATTCACAGGTTGCCACTGGAGTCCTCTTCCACTCCTTCATGATGATATCATGGAGCTGGTGGATGTTCGTGACCTTGCACTCCCCACCTTCCATTTAAGGATGCCCCCACAGATGCTCGATAGGGTTTAGGTCTGGTGACCTACTTGGCCAGTCCATCAACTTTTTACCTTCAGCTTCTTTAGCCAGGCAGGGGTCAGCTTGGAGGTGTGTTTGGGGTCGTTATCATGTTGGAATACTGGCATGCAGCCCAGTCTCCGAAGGGAGGGATCATGCTCTGCTTCAGTATGTCACAGTACATGTTGGCATTCATGGGTTCCCTCAAAGAACTGTAGCTCCTCAGTGCTGGCAGCATGCATGCAGGCCCAGACCAAACATATATGCATGTCTATATATGTTTTATATAATATGTTGTGTGGATTCCCCCTATATGCATTTACCTAATGATGTCAGATGCTGCCTCCCCTCTCTCTGCATCACTGTTTAGGTTCAAAATGAGGGTTTCATCTCATATCAATGTTTTTGTGTTCGTTGTGACTTATCCATTTATCTGTAATTCAGGTATTATTTCAACTACTTTTGCTCAGTATAGATGTATACTTTTGGTGGTGGGAGTGTCATGGTCGGGCCTGCGTGACTGCCTCCGGCACTGGGGAGGTACAGTTCATTGAGGGAACCATGAATGCAAACATGTACTGTGACATACTGAAGCAGAACATGATCCCCTCCCTTGGGAGACTGGGCTGCAGGGCAACATAACATAACGACCCTAAACACACCGCCAAGACGACACTGCCTTGCTAAAGAAGGTAAAGGTGATGGACTGGCCAAGCTTGTCGCCAGACCTAAACCATATTGAGCATCTGTGGGGCATCCTCAAGCTGACGGTGGGGGAGTGCAAGGTCTCTAGCATCAACCAGCTCTGATGTATCATTAAGGAGTGGAAGAGGACTCCAGTGGCAACCTGGGAAGCTCGGGTGAACACCCTGGCCATGAGGGTTAAGGCAGTTCTGGCAAATAATGGTGGCCACACATAATTTACATTTAGTACCAATTTGGACTTTTCAAATTAGGGGTGTACTGACTTTTGTTGCCAATGGTTTAGACATTAATGGCTGTGTATTGAGTTATTGATGGGTCAGCAAACTTACTTTACATTGTAGCAGAGTGTAATTTCTTCAGTGTCACATGAAAAGATATACTAAAATATTAACAAGAATGTGACGGGTGTACTCACTTCTGTTAGATACTGTGGCCCTCATGCAATTGCAATTTGGTCAATTGAATAGGGCTCTAAATAAGCACATAACATATTTTTTTTAAATAATTTTTTAGTTAGTAAACATCTATCCAAAAGCAAGGTTTTCACTAACTAAAAACTTTTAAAAAATATATATGTTATGTTCTTATTTAGAGCCCTATTCAATTGGCCAAATCGCAATTGAATGAGGCCCTGTATGTTCACTATTAGGATGTGAGCCACTTACGGACACCTGTCTCATTTGTCTGTTTCTGTGTCATATAGATTGTTAATACCAACCTTCCTTCATGGTTGAAATCAGTAATGCAAACACACTGTGAGATGACTAACTGATGGTGCAGAGCACAGATGTGGAGTCTGAAGGTCCTTTCATTGATGTTACAGAAATGCTATGGTATCAACATTGACGAAGCAGACACAAACAACATCTCGGATAAATCATATTTACTATTTACAGAAATTAACAAAGCAAGCTTGCTCCAAAGCCACAGGTTGACTAATCATCACAGGTAAGCAAAGGATCATGGTGGAGGGGGGTAGGATACAAACTCCAAGTAACACAGGGAAATAGGGATATGAGAGCAGAATGCAGGCAAGGTAAATTACATTGATATAGATAATCATGGGATTTACAGTGTATCACCCAACATTAGGCAATATAATAGATCTCATTATTGTTACTACATATATATATAACAGTCAATAAGGAAAGACCACAATAATCAAGAATAAGGTGATATAAATATGGGGAGAGCAAAATGTATGCTTGTGTGTTAAAAGGACACTCTGATGCAACATCAGAAGTATAAGTGCTCAATCAGTGAATGCTATGAGCCCATGAGGTAAGTTCTCACGCAACAATAAGCAGCACATATATAACCTTGGTCAAAAAGATGTCGACCTGACCAGGACCATATCAGTCAGATGTTAATTATTCCAGAGAACTCACAACAAACCAGGCAATATCAAGGGTAGTTTGTTCTCTGATTGAGCATCTATACTCACTGTTGTTGCATATGCATAACTGAAGATTACGTAACCTCATTAACTGTTAAATCCAAAGCCTGGATTTACTCTTCTCCATATGCACAGGGAGGGTCACATCAGCACTGAAGAAAAGATCTGGAAGGGTTTGTGCTGCAGGCTTCACAACAGTCCAAGTAGAGGAGAGGATAGAATGTCCAAACCAATAGGTACATATGAATGTGGATATACCAGGAACATCAGCTGACAGATGTCACATCACATCTGCATTGTATAGTGAAATTGTCTCGTGACACATATCGGCTATTCAGTCAAGGTAATCAGATATCAAACTGGATCCAACAAAGCAATGAAACGGACACATGCACATACATTAGGACATTGACATGGCCATGGAATGTCATGATGTTTATCGTCATGCCTTGTTCTGACCGTGATCTGGAATACAAACACACAAATAATATATTAGTGGAAACCTTACATATGCCATATGAGCAGCCACCAACAGATGCAGGTATGTCGGCACACATGTTATGCATTGGGATCTCATACAAGCTAACCATCTGTCAGATGATAATGATGGCCCAGACTAATTTGTCCGGATGTGGGAATATTATTAGTCTAATTATCATTTATTTGTATTGTGCAAACATATTCCGTGGCGCTGTACAGGTGAGAAGAACACGAAAATATACAGTATGTAATATTGCCAATGCCAGAAAATGGAGGGCCCTGTTTTGAGCGTAAAGTCTGTTGATAACTGATTTCTTCTTAAAGGCCCCCACAAGATTCGAAAATCACCACTTCCAAGCTAAAGGTAATGGACATGGGGAAGAGTAGATAAGGAATAGCAAGGTTAATAAGTAAGTGAGAGATACATAGGAAGGAAGTTGTGTCAAGTAGAAAGTTATGCATTAGTCGGAGAGGAAAGGGATCAGATGTAAAGTGCTATGCACTATTATGTAATAAGGTATCTGCCCCATGTGGACAGATGATGTAATCTGCAGATGGGACAGTCAGGAGACACATAGTTTAACCACAGCTTGAGTAAAATTAGCTGATGGACGAATAAAAGGAGAGAGGTGGGCATGAGAGTTGAAATGAAAATGTTGGAGACAAAAAGGGGAGAAGTAAAGAAGAGTCTGAGGAAAAGGCAGGGGATGTGAGGAAGAAGACAAGAGAAAACATAGTGTAAAGGGTTAATTGGGATAGTTAGCAGAAGTTGCTAATTGTTCAGGCGTCGAAGACTTGTGTGACTCAATAAATTAAGGGTAAACAGGGGTGGGTGGGATGAGGAGAGAGACAGACAGACAGACAGACAAAGAGACAGAGAGAGACAGAGAGACCAGTGCAGCCTGTAATAGAAATGGAAGATCCCAACTATCACACATTGATACATGTTCGGACATCCACATGTGGTTCTCTACCTTGGATAGATCAAGTGGAGTATTCAACGAAGAGATCTGTTCCCCCAGGACACGTCTGCATGGTCCGATAAACGTTTCTGACCGCTTCAGCAATACATAGGGGATGTCTTGGGAAAAAGAAAGTTAGGCCTACATTAATGGAGTTATTAGTCATTTCCTCTCATGCATACATGCACATGTTTCCCGCAAATACTCACTTACAATGTAGACGCCATTGATGTAGCTGATGTTCTGTTGCTGGCAAGGTCGTTTCCCATGTCTGTGTGGGTAAACAATGTGTTGACACACGGCAACAGTTCTGTAATGGCAATATGATGATATGAGTCACACAATCCATATGATATATTGCACAATGATTCCTAGTTAACACATCCTTGAGACTATTCCTGTTATCTGACTGAGAATGCTTTTACCAGCATTCGCTGACAAAGAACTGGAGAGATCCCCTCTTTGCATCCCATGAGGTACATTTATTATGGTTTACAATATGCTGGTATGTTCATATATCCAGATTGCTATGAATTGCATTGACCTCCATGGGATGTGGAATAGCATGATCAGACAATGGGAACATTACTGTTCTGTGAAGATGTTTTCAAATACGATTGTGAGGCCTATATCCATTGACATTGTGGAATACATCAGACCATCCATTTAGCTTAGCTTCTGGAGGTTGGCAGATATCAATATATATGATGTGTATGGGAATGTGCGCATACTTACCATTAACGGATATCAGAGCAGTCTGTATTTGATCCAGTATTAAGAATGCGACACGAGACATATGTTACATCACAAAGCTATCCTCTACTGTGGACTGTTGTATATTCTGTATGACAATGGGGAAGGAGAAAAGAGATGTATTAGTAACCATAATCAAGGTACATTATAGTTGGTTGTTATTAGTTTCAGACTTACATGGGAAGTACTCCCGAATGACGTGGGCACGTAGTCGTGACCCCTGAACGTTATCCTCACCAGGGGGAGGTACTGGACGCTCCGCCGGTTCAAGCGGAGCATCATCAATGTTCCCCAGACAGTTTGCCTGTAATGCTATATTGTGCAGACAACAGCAGGCCAGGATGATGTGACAAACCTTCACTGGTGTATACTGTACCGCCCCGCCATTGGAATGTAAACATCTGAAGCGCATCTTCAGGAGGCCAAAGGTGCGCTCTATTACATTCCGGGTTCTGGCATGGGCCGCATTGTACCTCTCCTCCCCCTCTGTGCGTGGATTGTTCACAGGGGTCAACAACCACGGCAAACACCTATATCCTGCATCACCTGAAGGAAACAAAAATGGGAGATGTAGATATGAATGTGAGGTTGTTCAGCTCGTTAAAGCATCTGTAAATATACACAATGATTAATGTGACGTTAGTTTAGGGATCTCTGGGTTGGAACTTCCTACTCCTATGACCAGGTCACATCGGGTTAGGCACAGCAACAAGCTACGATGCAATGGCTCAGTCGGCACACCTTCTTTAGGGCGCACGGCAAATGAGTGCGGACAATACAGCGCTGACAGAAGCTGGCGACAGTAGCGCACTGTTGAAAATTGTGTGGCAAAATGTGCGTCGATCAAAGAGCGCAAGTTGTAGAATCTTTTGCCTAATGGGCCAAAACCCTCTAAAGCACCTTGAAAGGCTTGCCTGAGACATTCCTCCTACTATGCTAGCAGTGTTCTGAAAACTACCAGATGATAGGATGTGTATGGCGGCTAACATCCGTGTCATGCCTGGGATGGCTCTATTGGTCCGTGAGGAAGGCTCCATGTCCTCCCTCAGGACCGCATAGAGCTCCTCCAGGCTGGCACGGGTTAGCCTAAAACGCTCATACACTTCCACATCAGTTAACCCCTCTAATGTGACTCTCTCCCTGTACACCCTGGGTGCACGCCTCGACTGTGTTGCGATTTCGGACCGAAGTAGCACGCGGTTCCCGGAGCTTGGTGGGTGAGAGGAGGTAAGTTGCTTTATTATCAAGTCGCGTTTTATGTTCTTTTTACGGAAATACGTTACTACATTTACGGATTACGATGTAAAGAAGTACAATTGCGTTCTTTTTCTTGTTTATAGGTTTCTTGAGAGTTTGTGTATTTTGTCCAACACAAAGGAGTTTGGAAGGAGGTAAGTTGCATTGTACATGCTTTTCATCCTATCAAGCTGTATTTAATTTTTGGATTTGACAATTTCTATATTTACTGAATACACTGGCGAGAAGTACAATTGTCTTTTTTTCTTGTTTATAGGTGTTTGTAGTGTTTTGGGATTTTGTCCAGCACAGAGGAGTTTGGAGGGAGGTAAGTTGCATTGTACATGCTTTTCATCCTATCAATCTGTATTTTTTTTTCCGGCTTTGACAATTTCTATATTTACTGAATACACTGGCGAGAAGTACAATTGTCTTTTTTTCTTGTTTATAGGTGTTTGTAGTGTTTTTGGATTTTGTCCGGCACAACGTAGTATGGAGGGAGGTAAGTTGCATTGTACATGCTTTTCATCCTATCAAGCTGTATTTTATTTTTATGTTTTGACAATTTCTATATTTACTGAATACACTGGCGAGAAATACATTTGTGTTTTTTTTTGGGGTTGGCTTATAGGTTTGGAGAGTTTTTTTGTGTGGGGAGAGGAGTTTGGTGGAGGGAGGTAAGTTTTTTTTTTTTAATGTTTCGTATTATATCTGGATCTCTCTCTCAATCTCAATCTCAATCTCTCTCTCTCTCTCTCTCTCTCTCTCTCTCTCTATATATATATATATATATATATATATATATAGAGAGAGAGAGAGAGAGAGACAGAGAGAGAGAGAGAGAGAGAGATTGAGATTGAGAGAGAGATTGAGATTGAGAGAGAGATTGAGAGAGAGAGAGAGATTGAGAGAGAGAGAGAGATTGAAAGAGAGAGATAGATTGGGAGAGAGAGATTGAGAGCGAGGGATTGAGAGCGAGGGATTGAGAGCGAGGGATTGAGAGCGAGAGAGTTTGATTGAGTTTGAGTTTGAGTTTGAGTTTGATAGAGTTTGATTGAGTTTGATTGAATTTGATTGAGTTTGAGTTTGATTGAGTTTGATTGAGATTTCTACACATATTTGCAATACACATAGGTGTTTCAAACTGCTTCTTCAATGGGGCTTGACAAGAACTTATTTTCAGCCTAGCCCAGCAGGACCATGTAGTTCCTACTACCTCTGGTACAGAAGATGGCTTCAGGATAGGTACCTCGCCCAGGAATATGTGCAGAGTATAATGCAGATAGGATATCAGTGGCCTTAGACATGGGCCACTCCCCACACATGATAGCACACAGTAAATAGCCGCATACCTTGTATATATGCAAACTGTAACTGACCCTTCCACATTGTTTAGGAAAGTATTGATCTAGCGTGTTTCATCAGCGCCACTCAGGTCCAGAGTGAGAGGTGCTGTACACCCCTCCCACTGCTGTCACAGGCTCTGTCCACTTAAGGTTGATTACTGCAGTTAGTTACAACATTGATATCCAAGCAGAAATAGTGTTATAGGCGATCAGAATGGGGGACGAGGGAGGAGCAGGCAAACCCACTAAAACATTTCTTAATTTCTCTTTCTTTTCTTTTCAGGTGGTGATGGAGGGAGAGGAGCATAGGGGAGAGGAGTGGCAGGGAGTGCCGGGCGTGGAGGTGGGGAAGAGGAGGGGAGGAGTAAGGAGGAGGAGGTAGTAGTTGAGGAGGGGGGGTAGTTGAGGAGGGGGAGGTAGTTGAGGAGGAGGAGGGAGGAGAGGAGGAGGAGGGAGGAGAGGAGGGAGGAGAGGAGGAGGGAGGAGAGGAGGAGGGAGCAGAGGAGGAGGGAGGAGAGGAGGGAGGAGAGGAGGGAGGAGAGGAGGAGGGAAAGGAGGAGGAGGAAGGGAGAGGAGGAGGAAGGAGGGAGGAGAGGAGGAGGGAGGAGAGGAGGAGAAGGAGGGAGGAGAGGAGAGTAAGGAGGGAGGAGAGGAGGGAAGGAGGGAGGAGGGAGGAGAGTAGAGGAAGGAGGGAGGAGAGTAGAGGAAGGAGGGAGGAGAGGAGGGAGGAGAGCAGAGGAGGGAGGAGGGAGAGTAGGAGGAGGAAGGAGGAGGAGGAGGGAGGAGAGGAGGGAGGAGGAGAGTGGAGAGGGTCCTCAACCCCAGTCTGGAGAGCAAGAGGCTGGTGGCAGGTCCAGGGCCCACAATTATAGCCGGGAGGAGAACATGGTCCTCCTGGAGGCCATCCGTGCCCGCCCCGTCATCACCTCGGGGGGTAGGGAAGTCAAGGCTGGGCCCAGGGCTAATGCTTGGCAGCAGGTGGTCGATCTGGGCAATGGTGTGGCGGGCAGTGGACGGAGTCTGCGGTCCATTAAGCACCGGTTTGACGACATCAGGGCCGCGGTGAGAAAGAAGATGGCGCAGGAGGCCGAGGGGCGGAGGGTCAAGTACCTGGGACATGAAGTAATTGCAAGGGCCATACTTGCACCCTCCGCCGCAGCTGGAGCTTCAGGCCCAGGGGAGCAGCAGGACCCAGCCTCCATGGCAGGTGAATATGACATACAGCAACATGCCACCACATGTGCATCACACACACTACACATGGACATGACACTGACATGTCAGCTCCATGAAATTAACAAGGGATAGATGGATGCATCATTAAATTCATGAAGCTGACAAATCACTGTCATTCCTGGTCACCACAACAGTAATCAAGCAATAGAGAAGGTGTGTACAAACTCGGTCCTGGTGGGCCACACACATGCCTGGATTTGATAACCCTACTGCGCACAGGTGAGTCAATCGCTTCTTCAGTCATCCTGATTGACTCACCAGTGCACAGAAAGGATATCTTCCAATCCAGGAAAGAGTTTGGACACCCCTGTAATAGAGAGTCCATGGGCCTCATTCAATTGCAATTTGTCCAATTGAATCAGACCCTAAATAAGCAAATAACATATATTTTTTAAAGAAGTTTTTAGTTAGTGAAAACCTTTCTTTTGGATAGATTCTTGCTAACAAAAAACTTATTTAAAAAATATATGTAATGTGGTTATTTAGGGCCCTATTCAATTGGGCAAATTGCAATTGAATGAGGGCCCATGTATTGGTGTGCCCGTTCAGCCTATGCAGTTACAGACAGCAGCCGTAATACAGATAGCGTTGTGAGCCGAGAACCATCAAGAACAGAAACCAAAGAATAGATAACAGCTAGTATAAGATAGCTAATCAGAGTTGCAAAGAGGAGAATCATCCATATTCAAGGCTGTCAGATAATTAGAAATGAACACATATCAATGCGCTAATCAACATACTAATGACATGTACCTTTCTTCTCTATCTCTCAGCATCCAGGAGGAGCTCTGGGTCCTGTGACCAGGCAGAGGAGGCAGGGCCATCAGCCCCGTACCAGGATCTTCCAGCACAGGGGGAGGAGGAAGGAAGATCGGAGGTTCCTGGGTGAGAGGATGGGCTGGTCATTGACCTCGCAAGCTCAACTGCTACAAGCCCTGGGACTATGCCCATCCTCTAAAGACT
The DNA here is from genome assembly GCA_027410445.1 of Discoglossus pictus. Classification (NCBI taxonomy): domain Eukaryota; kingdom Metazoa; phylum Chordata; class Amphibia; order Anura; family Alytidae; genus Discoglossus; species Discoglossus pictus. The sequence continues at coordinate 196,802,696 of CM050164.1, read as the reverse complement.
TGCTCTGGGGCCCTCCCACGGGCTTGGGACAGCACCTCCTTCCCCACACAGTGTGCTGGCCTGGTCACCGCCGGGCGCATTGTCACCCCAGGCTCCAGCGGTAGACCTCCCCACTACACCTCACCAGGCCCACCTAGCGGTGTCGTCGCCGCAGCGCCTGGCTGTGCTGGTGGAGATGCTGGCCGTCATGAAGTAGCAGCTGGTAAGCTCACAAAGGATCGAGGCCAGCATGCAGGAGTCGACGGCCAGCCAGCTCCGGATGGAGGCCAGCGTCTCTGGCCTCCGGTCGCATATGACCCACAGCCTGGCCAGGCTGTCCAGGGAGGTGAGGAGGCACCACATGACAGCAGAACACCTTCAGGTCAGGCTGCTCAGACAGGAGATGGTCCCCAGCCCGACATCAACGGGGGATCTCCCAATCCCCCAGTCAAGAGCAGCATGGCCCCTCCTCTCCTCCCATGTGTCCGCCACCGGACAGACCACCGCTGCCTGGCACCGCGCGCCCCCCCCCCCCCACCATCACCACCAGAGGGGAGACGGAGGATGGTCACAGGTGATGTGGGTCCTGGGCCCAAGCGGAGGAGGACATAGGGACTCATTCAATTGCAATGTGGCCGAATGCTAAGGGCTCAATTTTAGCACAGAGCATATTTTTTACAGATGTTTGTAGTTAGTGAACTTCTATCCAAAAGCAAGGTCTTCACTAACTACAAACGTCTGTAACTAAATATATGCTCTGTGCTTATATAGAGCCCTTTTCAATTGGCCAAATCGCAATTGAATGACGCCGATAGGGTCTGCAGACATGTTTTTGCCTTCTCAACAGCACTCCTCAGTGACCATCAATTGGTGACAGGTTAAACAGAACACAAAGGGCCTCATTAAAATGTGATTTGGTCAATTGAATAGAGCTCTATATAAGCAAATAGGATATTTTTTTACAGAGGTTTTTAGTTAGTGAAGACCTGGCTTTTGCATAGAAGTTCCCTAACTAAAAACTTCTTTAAAAAAATATGCTGTGTGCTTATATAGAGCCCTATTCAATTTGTTACATAGCAATTTAATAAGGCTGTTAATTAGTAGTGTGACCAATAAATTGTCACTAAGGAGTGCTGTTGAGAAGAGATGCTGCAGGCCCTATGATGTTTTCAGGCCTTTTTTCTTAGGTTTTGTCTTTTTTTGCTTTTTTATTTTTGTTTTGTTTAGGTCTATGAAGGCATCTCCTGCATCTGCAAGCATTGTGTAGGAATTATATGAGGTTTAAGGTTTTCCCAGTGCCTCTCAGGTAGACATGTCTTCAATGGCAGCCCTCTTAACATGTAGCTCCCACAATCTTACAGCTATCATATTGCCAGATATCTCAGACATGATTGTTGTTAGCTTAAATGTAGACTAATACCACTATGGCGGTGGACTTGCAAAGTCTCCCAATGGCATGTAAATGACAGCCAGCAATAATATATGCAGGAGTGAAGCATGTGATCCTGACCTCAATATCAGTCTGAGAACAGATCTTTGGGTCTGATGTAAGTAACATTGAATCTGGCTGCTGATCTTTGTGTCCTCTCCAAAATAATGGCTATTTGCCCATATTTCTGATTATCCACAGACCTAGCTAAAGGTTAGTAATGCTTGCAGATGGGAATCAGGTGAGTTGGTATATTGGTACAGTATTTATAACTGTACTGTACATACATCGTGATTATAATTTTTTTTTGGATCCTCCTCTGCCTTTTTTTATTTGACCACTTATTTCAGATTTTTGTTTGGTCAACACACTGTATGTGTTAAACTGGATTGGATTACACAGTCCAAAGGTTGAATCATCTGTTTCATTGAGCAGATCTAGTTACAAGTTGTAAGTGCTATGCACATAAATGGTTTCTTCAGTTAAATGGAGAGATTTCTGGTTCCGGTTGCAGCATGTGACCCTGGTAGGTGCTATGCATCTTGCTTATGCTAGACTATTAGATTGACCCCTGTAGGTTTCCCCTTTTTTCCAGTCTCTTGCTCTTCAAGGACCTGCCCACACCACACCCATGATATTAATGCAGTTTTGACCACTGCTGATTGTGGTCTGTCTAGCAAATAAAGCTTTGTTATACTGTTATGTGAATGCACAATCTTGACCACTGCTGATTGTGGTCTGTCTAGCAAATAAAGCTTTGTTATACTGTTATGTGAATGCACAATCTTGACCACTGCTGATTGTGGTCTGTCTAGCACATAAAGCTTTGTTATACTGTTATGTGAATGCACAATCTTGACCACTGCTGATTGTGGTCTGTCTAGCATATAAAGCTTTGTTATACTGTTATGTGAATGTACAATCTTGACCACTGCTGATTGTGGTCTGTCTAGCAAATAAAGCTTTGTTATACTGTTATGTGAATGCACACTCTTGACCACTGCTGATTGTGGTCTGTGTAAAAAATAAAGCTTTGTTAGACCTTTCTGACTGCGTCCGTGTGTTATGAATATGTTTGGTTCTGGGAAATCCACATGCATTACATTAGTGTCACATTCCTATAAATGTAAACTGATGAGCCATAGTTAACATGCAATAGATCAATACATATAAAACTGTTAAGGAGTCAGAATAGCTTTAGATATCATATGATCCCAAATATCATATCTACTACTAATATCGGTTTAATACCCATGACAAGTCTGATTAGCGATATTGTGGAGTAGGAACATTCCCCTGAGGGCCTACAATGAATAGGACAGGTGACACTGGAGTGGTTTTCCAGTTCCTTCTCTAGTTGATTGGGCTTAGTCTGACCTCTCTGATAAGACGTACCCCCCTACACTGGCCCTATGTAGTATAGCTCACAGCTTCATTGAAGTACACAAACCCCTTCACCAACATCACTTAGCATATGTATGAATACAGTTAGTTGCCCAATAATGAACATGCATTGGCTAAATATCCTTTGGTTATCATATGTTGTAATGGTCATGCACATGCCAATATGACAAACCATGCTGCAACATGCATAATATGATTAAAGCCACACTACCCAATTCAATAGCAAGAGTAAAACATGAGTCAGGTCATATGAACCATTTGCCAAGCACATGAGCTCTATTGTGATCCCTTAAATCTCTATCTAATTGCATATACATCTCGCTAATCACATCTACATTTGGTAACACAATTATTTTGCTAATTTCACCAAAACATGGCATATATCAAGTAGCAGGGAAACATTGTAATGTATGTTGTTCAGTTCTTCAGTTGTGTCTGACTCTCTGTGACCCTAGGAGCTGCAGCACATTCAGCTAGGTCTCTGCCTGTGCTGTTATCCACGGTTTGCATGCTAAATATACTGGTGTGGTTTGTCAGTTCCTTCTCAAGTGGATTGGACCTTGTCTGATCTCTCTGCTATGACGTGCCCACCTACAGTGGCCCTACATGTTATAGTTCACAGCTTCATTCAGGTACACAAGCCCCTTCACACCACTTAGCAATGCTGAAGGGGACTGGGGGAACATACACCACACATATCTACTCTGACCCATCAGGAAGGGCCGCAAGCACAAAGGGAGACAGTCCAGAGTCTCTGGGATCGACAGCAAACTCACCACCATCAGGCATAATCTCTGCTACGCCCATCCTGGTGGGAGCCATGTGCCAGCTGTCTAGTTATTCCCATTTGGTGAACTTCCAAACTGTTCTGCTATTTATCAATTTACATGGGTGAGGGTTGCTAAGTAGTGGTGGTGGTGAAGCAGCTTGTGTACCTGAATGAAGCTGTGAGCTACTGTAGGTGGGCAGGTCATAGCAGAGAGATCAGACAAATCCCAATCCACTAGAGGAGGAACTGACAACCCACTCCAATCTCTTTGGCCTTCAAACTTTAGAGAACAGCACAGGCAGAGACCTTACTTAATGTGCTGCAGTACATAGGTCTCACAGAGAGTAGGACACAACTGAAGAACTTAACCACATATATTGAAATATTCCCCTGGTACTTGATATATGCCAAGTGGCGGTCTGATTTGGCCACTATTTGTATTCTCTAATGTGGATGTGATGAGCGAGATGTGTATTCTATCGTTGATCAACTATATAGCGTGCATCGAATGTGCGCGGTCATCTGCGCACCGACACATACGCGCATCAACAACAGCAGGCCCGACAGGAGGCTAGCGGATCTAATGATTAGGATTAGGCTGTGGGGTGTTAGGGTTAGGATTAGGCTGTGGCTACAAGGGTTAGAAGGGTTTATGGCATTAGGTCATATCACTTGCGCCCTTTCATCGACACGCAGTAGTCAAAAACATTAGAACTGCGCAATGATGTGGGACCGCTCATGTCAGCTACATGTTGTCAAAACACATTTGCTGTGCGTGCCAATGTTGGGGTGACATATTCTATTATAGGGCTGTTTTAGAGGCTACAATGGAACCTGTATGTGTGTTGACCAATCAAACATATGAGGAATATTAAACTAATTTGAACAATTGTTAATTTGGAGGCTGTAATGCTTGGGCCTTCATTTTAGGGTTACAGGCTTAAACCATGCAGACTGCAAAAACCGTAACAAAATGGATACCTTCAACCTCCAAGCACGTACGGGCTTTAAGAACGAGCTACGGGCTTGGAGGACATGCGCCCTCCAAGCCCGCACGGGCTTGAATAAGGAGCTATGGGCTTGATCATTAAAGTCCGTGGGACTTGGACGGATTTTAAAATTAAAGTACAATTTGGCGATGTGCAAGCTTGAGAATGTTTTGCTATTAATCCTCATGCCCCCCCATTATGTTCCCTATCATTTACAGTGCTTTGCAGTGCTGGATTGAATATATATTGGCTTCTACAATGCTTTGTTTGCGGACCTCCACCTCCGAACCCGTACAGGTTTTAACAAGGACGAGCCCGCGGGACTACGGGATGGAAAGTAAACCGTAAATGATATATCGGATTTGGGCTGATGTGCAAGCTTGAGAGGGTGTTGCTATTAATCCTCATGTCCCCCATTATGATGCCTAGCATTTACGGAGCTTTACAGTGCCATCATGAATTTATATTTGCATTTACAGTTTTCTGACTTTGCGGCCGGAAAACAAGATTTACGGGCGCTGGAAAAACGCTTCCGGCCGTTTGCATGATATGCGGCCGGCCGGAAGGGGGATATCCTTGCGGCGCCGTCTATTTGAATTGCAAGGCAAAGGTAGCTCTACACAGGGCCGTAAGACAGCCGCAAGGAATCGCAGCTTTGCACCCGTTTTACGGCCGATAATTGAATGAGGGCCCATGTAACTATGTATGTAACTATGTAAGATTTAGGGATAATATAAGAAAGTACTACTTTGGAAAAAGAGTAGTAGGTAACTGGAAAAGCTTTCCAGTGGAAGTGGTAGAGTCAAACACAGTTAAGGATAAGGCATTCCTAGATATTTTTGTAGATATAATGGAAATGCCAGTGTGCCCACAAAGGCTTCACTCTTTCAATCCATAACCATTTCAATCATGGCTTCCCTTAAGCATATGCCTGCTGTATCAAACAGCTTTGAGCAAAGCTAGGGTTGGATTATACACAAGCTAGGAATTCCACCCACTTACAGCTGTTTCAAGGTTACTGCCTTTCGCCAGCATGGGGCCAGTTACTTAGCTTGTGTAGTGGATATTTTGAGGAGGTAGTTTACTACAACAATCAATTAATTTTTGTTGGGAAAAAAATGGATGCTTACTGTGACAAATTCTGCATATACAACCTTTACATCGTATGTGGGAGGATGCTACAAGTTCGAGCCTGGGAATCCCTCTATTATACATATTTACAATATATAATTTACTTTATGACTAGAAATCTGGGACAGGCATTCCAAAATAATTTTGATATATTTTACCTTTTAAAAACAATCACTGCAACTTACTTTAATTAAATATGACATTTTGTATTTAGATATTGCACCGTCCAACAACATAAATACTGACGAAATAGATTTACATGTTTAGAAAACCTAAATCCAGTAATACCATTTGTCATGCAAAGGTAGTCATCTTAAGCATTTGCTTTATGGCATTGCTGGAGTTCAAAATTTCAGCTGCAGGTAGAAGAAACTGTTCTTTGGATGACGCATCTAAAAAGCAAGTTTTGTAACTAAAATGAAAACTGGTTACCATGGGTTACCATATACAAACAATAAACAAAGTTTAGGAAGATGTTAAATATCAGGTTAAATGTAATAACAACTATATAACCAGCAATAATGATATATGCTTAACCAATAAGAATAATGTATGCTTATTTATTTTATAGCCAAATCACTTCTATTCTATGCAATATATTAAAAAGGGCATTACCTATTGTAGAACAGAATGTTAATTCAGCAGACTAACTTTGAATTTGTAGCAAGTCTTTTTCTTCTCTGTGCACCTTTGGTGCTCATTGTGATCCTTTCCACCCGACAACTGTATGGGCTGCTCATTGCAGGGTTCATTAACCTGCAAGTTTTTTGCTTGGGAATGCCATGTGTCTCTTTCCACCATCTCCCCCCTGTGCCTTCCCTGTGTGTTTCTCTTCTGTGTGTCTGCTGAATCTTTGATGGCGCACGCTGACTGCCGTTTATTTTTATGTCAAATGCCATGGCAGATGAGGGAACAATTTGGTGTCATAATGCTCCTAATGCATTAGCTTTGTAGGTCAAATTTAAAACAAATATGTCTGAAGACTTTATGCAACGTTACAATAAGTCCATTGCAGAATTAAAAGCATTACTTGAAATTCAAGAGGTCTTTCTTTCTCATGGATTACATTTTGCAAGTTTTAATCTGCAAGATCCAGGATGCATAGAGAACATACACTTTGAAGACTATTACACTGAGCTTTGAAACCAAAGAACACAAGAAAGACTGGCAACTTTAAATACATTACAATTGCAAGCATTTAACGCCATAAAAAATGCCCTAAATGATGACATGCTCAAAAAGTGTTATTTCTATCTAGATGGACCTGGTGAATCAGGTAAAAGTTATCTGTATAATTTATTGATGACCAATTGGGGTTTCAATGAATCCCCTGATGGGGACAATGGAGATGTGGTCATTATGAATTTGAAAAATTGAGACTTCAGAATAAGTCTATAAATCTTAAAAATCTTTAAATCTAGCGGATGATTTATCAACATGTACCATTGATAAAGAAATCAGTAAAGACAATTTGAGATTTATAATGCTAGGATATCAAAGAAGAAAAGAGAATAATTTAACTTTATCTATTATAGATAAAGAGAACCTCAGTAGAGGAATTGTACAACCAAAACAAGAAGAAAAGTGATAAATGTATCCAAATTTAATTTGAAGGATTCTCATATATCTCTCTTACCAAAGGGTCTTTCATTTGTCCTCACAAGTAACTCAGATTTATTTGAGAATGTCAAAGACTTAAATCTATTCGCCAGAAAATTGGCTCTTAAGAGATTCTTTACACAAAAACGAGAAAGAGAACTTAATAATCTGGGAGTAAATAATGAAGATATTGAAGCTTTTGAAACTATGATGTCTCTAATAGATGAACAAAAGGATTAAGGTTCTTCCTCAACGGAAATAACTAGAAAAAACAAAAGCACTTTTACACCATATTTCAAACAATATGCTAATATTCAAGTATTTGTGGATCTGGTTACAAAAGATTTGAAAAGTTTATTCAATCACAATCAGCATAAAATGGGAAATGATAAAAACAATTTGAGCATAAAGGAATTTAAAGCCTTACATGAATTAAAAAGAAGTAAGGTGGTAATCAAACCTGCCGATAATAATAATACTGTTCTTTTGGAGGAACAAGAGTATTTAACAATGTGTAACAAATTGTTATCTGGTACATTAACATACTATATGAATTTCAAAAAGAGTTAAAACAGCTATTAAGTTTAGCCAAGCAAGACAAGATCATAGATCAGAACACCCATGATTATCTATTTCCAAAATGGCCCCTGGTGGCAACCTTCTTTGCGTTGCCAAAGATACACAAAAATAAAGTACCTATACCGGGGCGACCAATTGTATCTGGAAAATGGTGTCTCACGGAAAAAATAAGTGAATATGTAAATGATTACATCAAAGAAATTGTGCCAGCGATACCATCGTATCTGAAGAACACACTAGATGTCTTGAAACATTTGGATGATATCACAGTTCCCAAAGAAACCATTTTGATAACTTATGATGTTGAACAGCTTTATTCCAGATCAAGGTATATTAGCAGTTAAGCATTATTTAAATATGAAGCCCACCAAGTATAGGGCAATGAATGCCTTTATTATATCTTTACTTAGATTTGTGTTAACGAGGAATTTCTTCATATTTAATAATCATTGGTATTATCACATTAATGAAATGGCTATGGGCACACCCTGTGCTCCGAATTATGCAAACCTGTATTTAGGGTTTTGGGAAAAAACATATGTATTCTCTGACATGTCAGATTATTGTGACAAGATCTTATCTTGGCATTGTTTTATCGATGATATCTTGGTTTTCTGGGCATTCTGGAATTTACCAATTTCATGACAAAGCTGACTGAAAACCCTTTGGGTCTGAAATTTACTTATGTCTTGGATAATGACAAAATTGATTTCCTCGACTTAACTATAGCCAAAGATACAATGGGTAAAATACATACGTCTACTTTTACTAAATCAACGGCAACTAATTAATTGTTAAAATGGTCTAGTCAGCATCAGAGAGCCTAAAAATCCAGCATTCCTATAAGTCAATACTTAAGGGTAAAAGGGAATTGTAATAACCCGGAAGATTTCAAGATTCAGGCTGACCAATTATGGAACAAATTTAAAGCTCGTGGATATCCTAACTGCATATTGAAGAAAGCGTATAAGAGAGATTTGGAATCTAATAGACAGGACCTCCTGTATGTAAGAAAAGAAGTACAGGAGGATCAACAGATTAGATGTATTATGGCATATGGCAAAGACTGGATAGAAATTAGAGAAGTGCTAAACAAGCATTGGTACATCTTAAAAAATTATTCCATACTACATTCCAGTCTTCCTGAAAAAGCCTCTGTCACATATGGTAAGAATAAAAGCATCAAAGATGAATTAGTAAAAAGCTTCTTTAAATCATCTAATCCAAATAAAACAACGTGGCTGTCATCCACGAAAGGTATTTTTAAATGTGGGAGATGTAAGGCCTGTAAGTTCATCCATCCCAGTAAAGAATTTATGGATCCAAACTCCAACATCAAATATACAATCAAGAACTTTATTAACTGCAGCTCTACTCATGTGATCTATATAATAACATGCCCATGTCCAAAGTTATATAAAGGTAAAACCTCAAGTCAATTGAGGAGACGTATTTTGGAACATACCTATGCAGTTACCAAGGAAATGAACACTTCTGTATCTCAACATATTAAACAATTCCATGGCAATGGATCTGAAGTTATGAAGTTTTCGGTAATCGATCAGATCTTATCAGGACCAAGAGGAGGAGATATTGATAAAGCTCTGTTGAAATTGGAAAGTAAATGGATCTTTTTACTCAACACGCAAAGTCCTTATGGACTCAATGAAGGTTTTTCATATTAGGGCTTTTTTGTAAAATAGTCCAATTATATAAGGATTTCCACTGGATCAGTATTTAAGATTAGTACTATGTGTTGCATATGGTGGGGTTATGTTTTCAACAATAGAAAAAAAAAAAATCACATCATATCACATCCTACATTTTCTATAATTTACTAATACTTTCAACAATATTTCTCCATTAATCACTCATCACAATCAATATTATAATCACATGTAGATTAGCTTTAAACACAAATATATACCATTTTTTATTGTACTTACTTCACATTATATTACAAATTTAATCAGTATAGATAGATTAGTATGTACATTGATAGATGTCATAATTATGGACATTCATCTTTATTTCACATCAGTTAGTTTAGTAGCACTATTTTTCACATTCACTTCCATATTATTGATTATTTGTTCGTTATATTATATATTCGTTATATTTAAATAAGTGTTTAGTGATGCAGCATAGGCATGAATTCGCTTTGGAATGTGGACTGGGTGTTGTTATAACATACAGTAGAGTTTTTCCCAATAGATATGTATCTCTCCTTTTTGTGAGACATAATTTAAAAAAAGAACAGGTTCTCTATATAATTATATATATACATTAAAGATCCGAGTTCCTTGAGTGAGATATAACTTAAAAGAAGGGAAGTGCCCAAATATATACTGTATATATATATTAAAGTTTTTAGTATTGTTGTTTTTCCCTGGATGTGCGTTCCACGATAGGAGTTAGGTGTCTCAGTGTGGCGTTGGGAGCGAAGTGAGGTCATCACTCACATTATTACAGCAATGCGATTGGTTTTCCCCGGTCAAGAGACTTAATTTCACAAAGGAATAATGACGTCCTGTATGTGCCTTCCACGATAGGAGCTGTGCGTTTCAGGTTGGTGTTGGGTACGTAGTGAAGTAATTACGCACGTCATTACAGTAACGCAATTGATTTGCGCCGGACAAAAGACGTCATTGCGCAAAAGCGTAGTAACGATGTTACGCAAATGACGTCACAACGCAATAACGGAATGACGCGGTTGCGTAAGTTATAGCGGAAATGGATAGGTTATGGGCTTTAAAAGCCCTAGCAAGACTGATGTTAAGTAGCCCATGAGTAAGCCCTAAGTAGGGTGAAATGGACCGTCAGAACCATTTTGTTGGATGCTCAAGTACTCTGGTTATCAATATTTATTTGGGCAGTATAGTTTTATGATGAATAGTGGCTTGTTATTATTGCTTTGACTACTGCTGTAAATTGCTTGTTTGCACTCATGATATACAGTAGTGTGTGGTTATAGAGAGCTGAGTGTTTAGCGGCTCCATATTCAAGCCTTATTTTATACTCCCTATTTTTCATTATACCTACAGAGTTACTATGCATGCTTTTCCTTTGTTGTTTTTAACTTGTACTGAGCTTTAATTAATTTTATAACTTCCCAAGGATTAGCAAAGTAATTTGCCATATGAGGGAAGTTGTAATGGGATACTAATGTAGTGTTCTGGAGATAAAGATTGTCTCACAGAGGGGGTTATCCCTTGTTACTATATTTTTTGATAGAATAAGATATACATGTCTTCTATAGGAGTACTTTTTGTAACCAATTCTCTCAGTTATCCCATTTACATTTGACAGGCTCTTTATGAGTTTTTTTCAGTCTGTTCTTATCCAAAAAGCTTTTTTTTTTCTTCTAATTATTGTTATCATGTTTTCAATTAATGGGTGTTAGGCACCAGGAAACTTTTTATAGTGATATATACATAATATAATTTATTGATGAGTTACATTCAAGCAGAAGGTCAAATAGCACTGCCATTTGCAACAACTGGAATTGCCGCACTTTTGTTAGGAGGAGGAAGAACTGTGCATAGTGGATTTAAACTGCCAGTTCCCATTCTGGAAACATCAGTGTCGGATATTTGAATGACATAATTACAAGCAAAAACATTTAAAAAAAGTAAATTAATTATAGTAGATGAAGCTACAATGATGTCATGCCATGCCCTACAATGTATTGACCATTTGTTACGTGAAGTCATGGATAATGATTTGCCATTTGGTGGAAAGGTAATGTTGTTAGGTGGAGATTTTAGGCAAACATTACCTGTCGTTGTAAATGGAAAACGAACAGACATTTTTGAATCATGTATAAAGTCAAGTACACTATGGAAACTATTTACCCATCTTCAATTACAACAAGATATGAGATCAGAAGGACAACATTAATTCAATGATTGGGTCATTAAAATTGGAGAAGGAATAACAGAGCAAATTCATAATTTAACTGATGATACCGTGGAAATTCCATCTGAAATGATTTGCAAACAGGATTTCATATCAGTTATATTCCAAAATACAATAACTAATTAGAATTACGCAGAGCTTGCAAACAGAGTAATACTAACATCCAAAAATAAGGAGGCATTGTTTTTCAATAATGAATTATTAAAAAATGCACCACAAAAAATTATGACAGTGCTGATTCTGTACTTGGTGATGACAAAGAAAGTCAGACAAACTTTTCAACTGAATCTAATAATTCATTTACTCTATCTGGAATGACACCACATATTTTGTAGCTAAAAAAAGGTTCAATTATCATGTTACTGCAAAATATGAATCCGAAAAAAGGACTATGTAATGGGACAAGATTAATTGTTCAAGAATAAAAGACCTTTTCATAGATGCTGAAATTCTAACTAGAACCCATAAAGGAGAATGAGCTTTCATACCAAGAATAGATTTGGCACCATGTGAGAGTAGCCTCCCTTTTGTAATTCAAAGGAGACAATTTCCCATCATCATGGCATTTGCCATGGCCATTAATAAATCAGAAGGACAAACTTTTAAATCCGTTGGTATCTTTTTGGAAGAACCAGTGTTTGCACAGCCAACTGTATGTTGCATTTTCAAGATGCAAGAATCCAGAGGAAATTAAAGTTTAAATTGAAAAAAAAAACAAAGCCAGGGTGATTTATTAGATGATGGGAGAATTTTTACAAAAAATATTGTCTGCTATGAGGTGCTGTAACTTAAATTACAAAAAAGGATAACAATACAACAGATGGACAAAAAAAAAGCTTTTATCTCAAGGACAAAATCACAAAAAATACAACAAACATATAGAGAACAGTGGTTTTATTTTGAGGACGAACTTTGATGTCACTCTGAGTCTTTTTAGACGACCACTATTTCACATAGGAAACTCTATACAATGGCAACAAACATAGAGAACAGTGGTTTTACTTCCAGGACTAACTTTTATGTCACTGGGACTCTATTTAGAGGACCACTATTTCACATAGGAAACTCTATGTCCCATTTTCAATGACTACACGAATAACAAACAACACATGAAAAAAAATAGGAAAACAACAAGAATAAACAGTGGTTATATCCCATAGACAAAGTTAGAAGTCTGCTGGGCTCTGTTTGGAGGAACCACTTGGACATCCAAAATAAAACAAACAAAAAAAAAGAACAGTGGTTAAATCCCATAGACAAACTTAAAAGTCTGCTGGGCTCTATTTAGAAGAACCACTTGAACATTGACAACTCTATTTGGCACGTTATGAATGCAAATAAAAATGAACACTGATTAAAAAACAAATACATTATTGCAATGTCCTGGAAGTCGCCTTTTGGCAGGACTGGCCCCACAAAACAGTTATGTTGTTTTTCCTTAAATTTCTGTCATTAAAGGTTCATGTCTGTAGGAGGATGATCATTTGTAAGAAAATGTAAATGTATCATTCAATAGAGGGTACTGATCCAGGGAGTAATCTGATCGCCAGTTACTGGGGTCAGGAAGGAATTAATTTCCCCCCCTCCTTTGACACAATTGACTAAGTTTCCCCTGGGGTTTTTCTGTCTGCCTTCCTCTGGATTCAATATTCAAGATCACTGTATTCTCATACAATTCACGTTTAAATGTTATTAGATTTCACTAATGTTTGCATTGTTAAAATTGTATTTTACAAGGTTTGGAAAGTTGCTTTATTTTATGTTATTAAGGGTTCATATCAGTAGGAGGAGAATCATTTGTTCAAAAATTAAAATGTATAAAAAAATAGAGAGTAATAATCCAGGGAGTAATCTGATCGCCAGTTAATGGGGTCAGGAAGGATTTTTTTTTCCCCTTTGAAACAATTGGATAAGTTTCACTAGGGTTTTTTTCTGTTAGCCTTCCTCTGGATTCAATACCTATGTGGTTTACCAGTACTTGAACAAGTTGCATGTTACAAAGCATTAATTAATGGATTATAATACTTATTCATACAAAGTAGAGCCATTGTTATATTAGTCCTGCAAAGCTAACAATTAAAAATGGTAACATTGTTAAAAAAAATATTTACCTGTTGTACAACTACAATTTGCATGTTTGAAAGCATTATGTCATGGTTTACAATACTGATTAATATAAAGTTGAAAAATTGTCATATTAGTCCTGCATAGCTGGCAAATAAAAATGTTAATATTGTTTAAAAAAGGATGGTTTACCAGTTCTTGAACTACAAGTTTCATGTTAAAAAAATAAACACATTTACTATAATTGTTATACTTCTTTATAGATTACAAATTAGAAAAATAACCACATAGCGTGGCAAACAGCATTCACAGCATACACATTTAATTGCCGTAATTTTTTGACGGGCAAGTCGCTAGTAATAATAATAGTAATAATTTCATTAGATATCATATAATAATATATATCATATATAATCAACATAAAGGGTTACTACACATGCAAATGTCCAATTAGTGATATTGTGGAGAATCAACATTCCCCTGAGGGCCTGCTCACAATATGACAGGTTATACTGGAGTGGGTTGCCAGTTCCTCCTCTAGTGGACTGTGATTTGTCTGACCTCTCTGCCATCACCTGCCCACCTACAGTGGCCCTACGAGGTATAGCTCACAGCTTCATTCAGGTACACAAGCCCCTTCACCACCACCACTTAGCAATCCAGAAGGGGACCAGTGGAACATACACCACACTAATGTAAATTGATAAATAGCAAAACATAATTGGAGGTTATAAATGGAAATACCGTATTTTTCGCCCTATAAGACGCACCGGCAGATAAGACGCACCTAGTTTTTAGAGGAGGAAAACAAGAAAAAAAAAATCTGAATCAAACACAAATACACTTTACACACAGATACACACCTACATTACACACAAATATATATATATATATATATATATATATATATATATATATATATATATATATATACACATACATACATATACATACACACATAAATATACATATATATATATATATATATATATATATATATATATATATATATATACACATACATACATATACATACACACATAAATATACATACACATACATACATATACATACATACACACACATACATGCACACACATACACATACACACACACATACACACATGCACACATACATGCACACACATACATGCACACACATACATGCACACATACACACACACATACACACATACACACATACATATACATATACTGCAGCATTTGGGAGCCCTTGACCCTCCCTGACCCTCCTGATCCTCACCTTTCTTCTGATCTCTGCCATCTTGATCTCACCCCAGCGCTTCCTACCAGCACTCCTCGTGTACTGCAGCGTTGCGTGTGTGACGTCACTAGGACGCACCGGCCGACGCGATGCTGGTAGGAAGCGCTGGGGTGAGATCAAGAGGACAGAGAGGCAGTTTGAAAAGGTATATTCGCCGTATAAGACGCACCAACTTTCCTCCCCCAGTTTTGGGGAAGAAAAAGTGCGTCTTATACGGCGAAAAATACGGTAGGTATACATCTTGGCACATGGCCACCAACAATGGCGTGGGACTTTCCAGGATGTGCGTAGCGGAGATTATCCCTGGTGGAGGTGAGTTGGCTGTTGATCCCTGTGCCTCTGCACAGCCTCCATGTATTTTTTAAGGCCCTTCCTGATGTGTTAGAGTAGATTAGTGTGGTGCATGTTCCCCTAGTCCCCTTGTGGATTGCTAAGTGTTGGTGGTGTTGAAGGGGCTTCTGTACCTGAATGAAGCTGAGAGCTATACCATGTAGGGCCACTGTAGATGGGCAGGTGATGGCAGAGAGGTCAGACAAATTTCAATGTCCTGTTGTTTTTTTTCGCCCTTGACCCGCAGAATGTTAGCAAGTTGCTTTACAGGGCCAATTTTAATAACCATAAGTCTTGCGGGCTATGTTACGGGCAACAGTTTTACACGTTGAGAGAATTTCATAGGGCTGTTAGTGTCCCAGCAGTATTTTCTGTGACTCTCTTGCTCTCTATATTATCCAGAGTACATTGGCAATTTGATCTCTTGTGCCTCTGCCTCTGTGAAACCTTGCACATCTGGTAGTTCTCAGTCCATATATTGTTGGAGCCTTTTGTAAGATCTACATTAGCATTCCAGAAAATTAAGCCACTTTATGCTAAATTTGTATCTTTTAGTGTTCTAATTCCAAATGATCTTATTGTAATTTGTAATCATATGCTGTTTACCCTAAAATATTCATTATTATTATGAAAAATATATCACATTGTTTAAAATAGTGAATAAAGGATTATTATTAAAATTGACATTAATACATGCAACTAATCACAAAATCCATACATTTGTATATTATGTTTATAAAATGTTTCAATAATTGAGGGTAGGAGAGATGATTCCAGTTAAAGATAATACACAGATACAATGAACACACCACATATTTGTTTTCAAAATGATTGCAAAAATAATTGTTATAAATATTCCACACAATTATACATATAGTTTTTTTGAAACACCCAAGCTCATGCTTGCCAATTAAATTCATCTATACATTTTCATAAGCTCAGTCACTTAGGTGATTTCTTCTTCAGGCACTTGCTTGACATACCAGCATAATACCTTTTACAGCTACAATGGAATGTAAATAGATATGAAAGGAAAGCTGACATATGCGTGTGCATGTGTGTGTGGGCAGTTCATGTTTGACTGTCAGTGTGTCAATAAATGAATGCAGTGAAGTAGCTGTCTTTGACCGTGTTTGAGAATAAGTGCTGCATATACTTATTAAATGCTTTTGAACTGGACTGTGTGAATGGTTGTTCATTTGTGCAGAGAAATGTGAGCACAAATGTCTCTGCATTGCACACCTTCAAGCTTATGCTCATGGCTGGGTAAACAGTCTGGCTGCCCACCTTGTATTTTATATGTGAGTCCTTGCTGTGCCAACCATTATTTTTATACATGGTGGCAGAGCACTTACTTTAAGTTATCTTAAACATGACCCAAATGCCCTCCTGTTGACAAGTGGTGAGGAATTTTCATATTCATTGGTGTCAAAAGGTTTTTGTTATAATTGGATGACCAGACCATTTGGATGCCCGCTGTTAACTATCGTGGAAATTCAATGCAGAGAACAAGTGATATTAGCATCAACACATACCACTGCTTTCTTCTCCTTACTCTGCTTGTTCACAACAGGAAATGATTATGATCTAATGGTCTGTAACACCCCCTCCACTGACATCTCCAAAATGTGTGCATATGGGGGGGGGGGAGGTTAAAGAATTGGAGATGAAAAATATTGATAGTCACAACATGGGGTCAACTCTCCATTGGTGCACTGGGTTCATTTCTACACCTCACTAGCTGGAGCAGACAGCAACATTCTGATAACCTTTCATCTTATCAGACAAAAAATATTTATGAAACAATACATATTAATTATTGCAAGAGAGACGGAGCAATCACTAATACTTCTGATTCACATAGTGAACTGTTTAATAGGTTTTGAGCAAGGGGAATTCCTTACCTAAAGATAGAAGGAGATATTCGTCTTTTGCTGTGGCAGCCACCACTTATTGAGGTTTACACCACTAAGAGTAACCGTTATAACAGCAAGAGAGTGTTTTGAGAGGAATTGGGCAACCATCTTAACTCACACCACTATTTACAGTGGGCACATCATCTCTCTTGGACCTAATCAACACATTAGCCCTTTAAAATCCACTTGGTTATGACTTATTATTGAAATTGAATTAGCACTGTGACTTCAACTTTTTCAAATTATTTCCAATGGTATTACATTCTACACTGAGCACTTTATGTATATTTGAATCTTCAGAATTAATGATGCCCATAAATCGTTAGCTCCATAAGAATAAAATACAAGGTTGCAAACTTTAGGGGCATTTCTCTCAAACTACTCGTGTGTAGTGTCTATGTTATCAGTTTTTACTAAAAAAAAAAATTGTGATATCAATAAAGGTTATATTTTAAATGTATTCTCTTCAATGACAGTAGGTATTGGGTGTGCCCCACTAAAGGGATCTTGCTCTGTCTCTCTTGAAATAATGAATGTGTCATAAACTATCTATGGGAGCACCCCAATTAATTGTTTTTTGGTAAATACTCTAATGCGTTGAGCCACCAAGCATTTACTTCTTGAAACAATACATACCAAAATCAGTCATGTTTAATATGAATATAGTCACTATAGCAAAATACACACAAATATAATGCACCCAGTAATATGGTATAGTGAAACAACCACCTATATAGTATAGTGAATATTCAGAGAGCTGAACACAGTACCACTTCAATACCAACCATAATACTTTCCAAGCGAGCTTCTGCTGAAAGGACTCTGCTGCCACTACCTTACTTTCTATCTCTACTGGTGAGGACTAGTGCCTTCTGCAATGCTTCATTACTGCCGCTGCGGAGCACTGGTATCCTCCACTTCAAATTCTATGAATTCCAGTTGCCTCTGTGGATTTAAATGTAGGTTGCTCCATTTCCATTTCTTGCTCCAGCACCATCTCCAGTAATTCTTGCACCCACTAGTATGAACCGTCCCTCTGAATGTCTTCCTATGTTGCCAAGAGCTCCTGCTTGATTCTCCTGGGGCCTCCAGTTACTCCCTCAAGTCCTTGCTGGGTATTTCCTTACACTGCTGAGAGAGCAGGGATCATAGCTCAGCTTTCTGTATGGGCAATGGTTCCACCTGCCATTCACTGCCCCTCTGAGTTCCCTAAAGTTCATGTTTATTGCTTCAACTACCTAATTTATCAATCTCTGAATCTGCTGTCTCCTTCTTTTTGTGCCTTTAGTCTGCCCAAGCATCAAAGTCTTCTCTAGTCTTTCTCTATTATCCAGAAGCTATGCACATGTGGTAGTTCTAAGTTCATATATTGTTGGAGCCTTTAGTAAGATATACTATAGCATTCATGAAAATTAAGCCACTTTATGCTAAATTTGTATGTTCAAGTGTCCAAATGCCAGATGATCTTACGGTTATTGGTAATCATGTGCTGTTTACTCCAGAATAGTCATTATTATTAGCAAAAATACATGACGTTGATAAAAACAGTAAACAAAGGATTCTTCTTAAACTTAACATTAATACATGCAATCATTCACAAAATACATACATTCTTATATGTATTCTGTTTATAAAAGGATTTAATAAATAAGTGCAGGTAAAGATAATACACAAATACAATGAAAACACCACACATTGTTTTTAAATGATTACAATAAATATGCCACACAATCATCCAAATAGTTATTTGGAACCCCCAAGGCATTTGGCACTTAAATTCATCTATGCCTATTCATCAGCTCAGTCATTTATGTGATTTCTCCTTCAGGCACTTGCTTACTATACCAGCATAATATTTTCTACAGCTACAATGGAATGGAAATAAAGATGAAAAGAAAGCAGACGTATGTGTGTGCGTGTGGATAATTTATGTTTGACTGTCAGTATGTCAATAAATGATTGCAGTAAAATAGTTTTTTTTGAGCTCATCAACACACACAACTGCTTTCTCCTGCTTACCCTACCAGTTCTCAACAGAAACGTCTGATGCTCTGTAACTCCCACTCCACAGTCACCTCCAAATTGTCGGCACATGGAAGGGTTGAAGAATCAGAGATGAAGAATAATAATTGTCACAGAATATTGCAATTACTTGAGCCCATAATGGAACCTGTAAATCGTTACTGATATTTAATTGGCTACATTTTGCTACTAACAATCGATTTGCGAGTTACAGGTTCAAAATCACTGAGGTTGTCAAAAACGTAACTCCTATCTCCCCTTTTGATGTTTCATGCCTGTAAATATTACCAGTGCTAAAGATGCCTGATTGATATTTAATTACAACAAATCAACAAGCCCGCAATTGCCTTTAAACCCGTAAATGGCAAATGTACCAAACTATTCTACGAGTACCAGATAGGACTTGCAAGTGGGTTAAACACCTGTTTCTAACACTGCAAAAGCAAATAAAAACACAATACTGTGCTTAAAAATACTGGGAAAACAATGAAAGACATTAGAATTAATTGCACAGCGTCATGAAGACGCTTTAATTTACTATTGGCTCTGTCTAAATTGTAACTTAAGGGCTTGCTAAATTAAACATGATCATGCCCTTAATTGCTACATACAGGTTCATGGTTTGGTTGTTGGGACTGTGAGCCTGTACTTGAGTCAATTAACTACATCTGTAACCGTGACAAATTTCTAACCCGCAGACAGATGGGCAGTATGATGGTTATTAAATGGGAGCCTATGTGACTGGTTAGGAAGTTGGTTATTTACATCAGTCCACAAGATGCCTTTAATTATAAACTATCCAATTGAATGCATTGTTTCTCCTCCACATATGACTTCTTAAAACTTTGTTTGCAAACAATAATTTGACTACAACTCCAAAGACCAGGCCACACATTTTACTAAATTATGAGAGATGGAAAAGTACACCTTTCAAGTCTAGTTATCAATACCCCTAGATACTGTAAAGATGTCTTAATATCTGCAGAATTTGCAAATAAAGAGTCCTCATTTGGTAGGGACACAAATACTTATATTTAAACTGGCGAATAGTAAAATCTTAAGCCAGGCAATGCTGTTTGTCACACAATGTGAGGCTTTTGCTTTTCTGAGCACCTTCGGTGATAATCGCGAGCCCTGCGAAGAGTGCCTTCGGCGGTCATCGCGTAGCTCACAATGAGCGCCTTTGGCGCTCATTGCAAACTTTTCCTCCCGGCTACTTTACGGCCTGCTCATTGCAGGGTTCATTAACCTGCAAGTTTTGTGCTTGGAAATGCCATGTGCCTCTTTCCAGCATCCCCCCTGTGCCTTCCCTGTATGTTTCTCTTCTGTGTGGCTGCTGACTGTTTGTGTGGGGGGCTCTAACTGCCGTTTGTTTTATTTTCAAAGTCCCGCGTGCCTAGCGTTGTTGGTGTAAGTGTTAGTGTCTTTGCCATCAGGTATTTTCTATGTCCTGCATGCCTGGCGTTGTTCGTGTAAATGTTACTGTCTTTGTCATCGTGTATTTTTTAAGTGCTGCGTGCCTGGCTTTGCTCCGGCTCGTTTTCATCCAGTTTCAGAAATTATTACTTTTTTCGTCCGCCATTTTATTTCTCGCTTAGTCAATTTTTGAGTGACGAAACACATCAAATATGACTCAAAATCGCTTGCAACCACACTCTCATGCTTCCTGGCTCTCCCCCTGTGCTGTGTGTGAGTGTGCCAAAGTCCTTTGGTGCTAATTGCCTAAGTCCTGCGAGCTCGTAAGGCTTCAATGCCTCAACGGCTCGCCTCGCTCTGCAAGGCTTGCAGTTGCGGCCCTCTGGGCCGCAAGCGGTTTGCCTCGCTTTGCGAGGTTCCCAAGCGTGACGACAAATCGCAGTTTGACAATTATAATATGTGATTCCCAAGTCAACATATAGTTAGTGTCCCATGGCAGAAAAGTGGATAAGGATGAGTTTTCTTTAAAACTTAACTTGTATTGTATTACATCTTTATGTAACATTCACACACATATAGTATAAAAACAGACAATTACAAAAGATATTTACACTGATGTTTGGAGCTGTCAACTGGAAACAAATACCTTTGGACAGGGAAGACAGAATTACTTTATGGTAATAGTATCACTGTAATTATCATGTAAAACTGAAACAGTGTGTAACACTTACTTCCAACTTATTGAAAAATACATATAAATCGTGTCACTGTAACAATTTATATAAAGGTGACCTCACCATACTTCATTGTCTCAAATAATAAAATATGAGCTAATTAAAAATGTATCATTCCTGTTTACCAACAATTCTCTATATTCTGTATATGATGATTAAACATAAGTATGCTGAACAGTCCCTATCACTATTTAGCCATAATTCCCTATAAACATTCACAAAGCTGCTCTTGGAGTACCCGCTATTTATCCTCTAACTAAGTTAATTATAGGGATATAGTTTTTTCAACCAATCTCTTATTATATGGATGATAATGAGCACAAATATGCTAAACAAGCCATACTCCTGTATAGCAGTAATTTCCTGTAAGTGGTAGCAAAACTACTCTAGGAGGACCCGCTATTTATCCTATAGCTCAGTTTATCAAAAAATAATCAGCTGACTACACTATCTTAATGTCCTAGGTGTTCAAGAATGACTACACCGCAAATGACACTTATCCCATGGCTCGTAGATGATTTACTATATAGATGTGTCAGGAACACCTACATGTCCTCTTTGACTTGTCTAGAGAATGCTGACTCATCCCATTAGCTCTCTGCATATATCACTCTATTTGAAATGTGAAAAAAAAATGTTATTTATACACATTTTGATAAAAATTACTGCTGGGGCTTCAAGTTTTAATGATATGTAGGCATTTAAATTATACAAACAAGAGGGGACAGAGACTGCTTTATGCAAGTACAAGGAAATCACCAAGGCTTGCAAAAGGGCTATTAGACTGGCTAAAATGATTAGAGGAATTTGGAAAAAAATGTTCTCATTAGCAAGAAAGCTGTCAGTTTTCTAGATTTAACATATATTTGTATTATAACGTACATCCCTTTAAAGAAATGATTTTTTTTTTAGAGAAATACTTACATATTTATAATATATGTAATATTTTCCATTCAGACACACCCTCTTTGTCATGTCCCTTTAGGAGATATGATTAATAATTTGAGTAATTTTTGTACAGCACAGGGCACTTTTCAGGCAGAAGAAGTCAAACTCAAGATTAATATGAACTGCCCAAAGCTCAGGGTTTGGAGCCAAGTCTCAGACTGGGAGTACGTGGTCAATCGCTAGAAGACATGTGCCAGACAAGGAAAAAGTGGTCCAAACAACTAAAGTGCAAGGTTTGGAAGGTGCCGATGTAAGCAGAGAAAATGTGGTCTATACAACTAAAGTGCAAGGTTTGGAAAGAGAGGACGTAAGCAAAAACACATTGTGTACATTCATTCACACACCCCATTACAAAAATACATAATGCATCATAGAATACATATACTCCCCGCACGCACACTTCTGCTTTTAATTCACATCAAAGCAATTTACATTCCATTATAGATGTAAAAATAAATGTGCCGATTACAGAAGCAAGCTTGTGCCTGGAAGGGAATACGCTGAAATAACTGAAGTGATGGAAAATAAAATGCAATGCATACCCTTGGTGGTATCCAAACAGTTGGCTTACTATGTTTATTATATTCACTCTTTAGAGATTTAAATTGCTCATTATAAATATAATCTGTAGTTGGCCGTTTAACATTTAAGACATGCATAGAGTATACCCTATGGAATTAATTTACTATGAGCCGTATTCTATTACCTGTAATTTTGGCTGCGGGAGTTTTTGTTTCTTAATGTTTAGATATATTCTATTGAATCAAGCCCGCAATTTTCATCTTACAGTGTCCACACGTAAACCCTGTCTTTTTAAATAGGAGTACAGCGGGTGTGATCATATGATCTGGCAATTTTTAAGCAAGCCTGTAATTTACTTCTTAGACACAGCCAATAGTAAATGAGTCTGTCATCAGTAAGTAATATTTGCTGATCATGCAAGCAATAAATCAATCTTGCACTCTATAAAATGCATAAGAGCATCTGTTCTGGTCCATGTGAGATTTATGATATGTATGATCGATATTTTTTAACTGAATATTTGTGGATTTGAGACTGTTCTGCAATTAATTCTTATGTGTTTCCATGCCTTCACATGCTTTTAAAGTACAGTATTGTGTGTTTAATTGCTGCTATAGCTCTAATAAGAGTTTGAAATAGCCCTTCCAAGTCTTCTTTCGTACTCGCAATATTTTTGACAGAAACTTGATAATTTATTTAATTTGCGGGTCAGACTTAATTTGTGAGCTAGAGCTATGGGTCTAATAGAATATTGATTATGTGTATCTTAATAAATCAGCGCTCATAATATTCAAGCTGTGCTAAAACCAATGGAGTTCTAAGCTTGAATTTGCATATTTGGCGGTCCTGTAGTGGTTGTGGGCGGGTAAGTTGTAATTAGAATACAAATAGCTAATAAAATATGTGGCAATTTTAAGAGTGGTTTTAAGTTTGTATAAATTTACGATTTGGGCAATAGAATAGGGCATGGTGTTTCTTTGCCATGCTTACCTCTAAACAGCTGTTTCTGCTATTTCCCCCAAAATGAAAAACACTTTATTGCTCATGAAACATTGGAAATTTCAGATTGTTAGCACAGCATTTGATCTGAATGCATCATAAGGGAAGTCCATTTGTGCATGCACGTGCTATTACTAAACTGATAAAGAAATAGATTTTTTTGTGCCTAAGTGCACATCACCCATTCCTTATACCAATTAATTCTCTTCCTCTCTGTCTCTGTTCCTCTTTCTCAATAACTCACTGTTTTTACTATTTCCCTGCCAGAAACCTTTTTATTCTTTGAAGCCTGGTCTATGTATAGTGAGACCAGAAAAGTAGTTTATGAAGAAATGTGTAAGATGCTTCATTTTACCAGACAACCAAATTCTGATCGACTTTTGAGTCTTATTGATGTTTTTAATGTAAAAAAGAACCATTTTTTCTAGTCACTGCTTTCAATGTGTGTTTGTGAGTGCAATTTCTGCTTACATTGTTCTTACAGAACAGCCCGTGATGCTAGGCGAGTGGGTTACCAGTCAGGTAGGTGTAATTGTGGCAATGCCTAGTGCAAATGTTTCAGAGTGCGCTTGTGAGCTAAACATTATAGTAGAGAAGAGTTAACCCTTTGGGATGAAAAATAGTTCATCATAAAGAAAGGGCTCTTCACAGTAAAGGAATCAGATTGTGGAAATCTCTACCAACAGAGATTGTGACAACACTTAAACGGACATGAAAGAAACTGTTGCTTCAAAAAGAGGGTATATGATAATTTCTCAGAATGTGTTTTCTTTTTTTGAAATTAATGTCTCAGAGCAAAAAAATTAGTGCCCTATTCAATTTGCTAAATCGCAGTTACATGAGCCCGTAAAACAGCTTGTAAGTGTTACTGATATTCAATTAACTCATTTCAGTTGCATGTTACAGGCTCAAAAGCACTGCGGTTGTCAAAACTGTAACTCTGTCCTATTGCCTCCATTGATTTTTCAAGCATGTAAATTAGATTGAAAAGTGAATATATGGCTAGAAGGTTTAGCCAAGGAGGGATTTCATACCCTTTGTTAAGAGTGTATCAGGATGCAGTATTATTGATGCACGCTTTAAAACGGTTATACCCTCAAGTTAATTATCCATGGTACCAAATAGAGAAATCAGCAATTGAAAATGAAGAGTTAAGAGCTTTAATTTATGTTCATAATTACTCTTCTGGATATATAACTGAAGAAAATTATATAGTTAAGAATATGTTAACAAACCTGGAAAAGACTAAATAATAAATATAAATTACTTCCTTCTTTAAGTAGTATTACACCGCTTGAAATGTTGGCTAATTATTTTAATTTATCATGGTCTAAAAGTTGGAGCAAGAAAGGAATAGTAATTATAAAAGATTTGTATATTGAAAATGAATTAGCAAACTTTTCCCAAATAAAAGAAAAGTTAGGAATTCAAACACAAAATTGGTTAATTTTTAAACAAATGAGGTATGCTATCAACTCTTTAAGATCTAGTGGAAAGTTTTCTGTTAAAATGAACAGTTTGGAATGAAATATAATAAAGCCTGATCTTACTCACATGATTTCAAAAATGTATAATATCATTTCATTAGAATTGGATAAGGATCAACCTTATGGTATGAAGTCATGGGAGAGGGATATGGGTAGATCGATATCTCCCTCTAATTGGGCAAAAGCTTTAAACAACACCAGTAAAGTCATTAAAAATGCTGCTCAAAGGGAATCTTACTTTAAAACAATCAATAAATAATACGTGGTACCTGCGAAATTATATCAGATTACTCATAAGACTGAGGACAAATTATGTTGGAGAGGATGCAGACATAGCAGCAAACATTTCCACATATGGTGAGACTGTCCTGGCATTAAATAACTTTGGTTAAAGTGTTTTGAATATGTTTCGGAGGTACTAGGAAGGTCAGTTACACCAGCTGCCTACAGCGGAATACTGCATATTTTGTTAGACAAATTCACCAAAGTTGAAATAACTTTTATGATTCAGCTTTTCACTATTGTCAAACAGTGTATTGTTTCAAAATGGAAACAAAAAAAAATCCCAGTATGGATGGATATATTATGCAAGGTAGATCGCTGTAGGGAATTGGAAAGACAGTTTATGTTAACCGGACTAAAATCACAAACTAAAAGTAAATGGGTTATTTGGGACAGGTTACAACAAAATTAAATATAATTATTTTCCATACCCCAAGCTATATATGGAATTTTTCCCCTCCCTAAATATAATATAATATCTAATTTTCCCCAGCTTCATCTAAAGGTTAAACTAAAGAATAATTGTGCGGATGTGGTATGAATGAATGTTGTTGTTTTAAAAGGGTAACTGTTTAACTGTAAGATTGAAATATTTTTAAGACCACATATGTTATGCTATTATGTATGTTGTATTCTGAATGTCTTATATTATAATAAAAATAAAAAAAAAGAGGCAATATTGGATCATTATGCAATGTTTAACAGACATTTTTTTTGTTTACTTTTTCTTTTCTTTGAAGCTCCAGCACACTCATTTTGTGCTTTCTTACTTATTTTTCTTTTATTTAAAAGTCTCTGTCGGTCTCCTTCTCTTAAGCGATCTCGGGGCACTGTGCTTCTCTCCACCTGTGCTTCCTTTCCCTTGCTGCTCTTCTTTTGCGTTCAATCCTGTTTTCACCGTTGTCCGCCATCGTAATCTGTAATTGTAAATACAGGTGTAAGATGTAATGCAAAAACTAAATAGCATTAATGAAAGAATGCAATAATTTGAAAAGAATTTAGAATTTTTCCTTGAAATAAATTAATCTATTAAGTTTTTTTTTTATTGGCATACATTAAAAAGCAAAGCGCTGCACATATATATATATTGATAAATAATATATATTTTTGTAATAATTAATTATTAGGTCATTAATAAATGAATATACATTAATGAATTAATCAATAACTGACATCAATGGTAAACCTAAAGAGGTAATTATGTTTTCCTAAAGAAGGGCAAGCAGAAAGAGCTATGAGCAAAGTATGGATGGGACTTAAAATAATGTGCAATTTTGTAATTTCATTAATGATGGAATCAATTGACTTATGAGGTGTAAATTGCGTTCTTTAAAAGTTAATTAGGTAAACATATATGTATGCATATATATATATATATATATATATATATATATATATATATATATATATATATATATATATTTTGTTATTATGAATGAATAATTAAATACAAAGGGCCTCATTTATTTGCAATGCAATAGAGCACTATATAAGCACATAACATGTATTTTTGTTAGTTCTTATTTGGTGAAAACCTTAGTTTTGGATAGATGTTCATTAACTAAAACATTATATAAAAATAATATGCTGTGTCCTTATATAGTGCCCTATTCATTTTTTTTTATTAATTAATCATTAACTATCATCAATGCAAAACAAAAAGGGCATCATGAAATCATATACCTGTGAAATCGATGTTATTTTAGAAAAAAATCCTGCAGAATTCCCTCTCTGTTTTCAGTCAGGTGCAGAGATGAGTAATCTGTGAAATGACATGATAAGCATTTTTAATGTTTGTATTCAATTAATTTGGGACTCATTGAAACTATGATGTTTGATTGGCATAGATGCAAAACATAAACGCATAATCATCAATATATTCATTAATAAAAGCAGTATAAAATACTAAATGTAGCGCATGTCAGAATCTAAGAAACTGCTTTAAATATTTAAGTGCTTGGAAGGTCCTATACCTGTCAGACAATTATAAGCACTCCACATATGTAAGTGCTTTGTACAATGCACATTTCCATTTTTGATCTATTATAAATGTTTTTTTTTATTTTATTACTAGCGACTTGCCCGTCAAAAAATGACGGCAATGTGATGTATATGTTTGTGAAGTTGTTTAGTTATTTAAATATATTTTTGACCCTTGTAAGTATTGTGATATGAACATGTATTTTTGTAAAACGTTGATGTAATGGTTTTTTAAAATGAAATTTGTATCTGAAGAATTGTTCACTTTAATATACATAGAATCCAGAGAAAAGTAAAAAGTAAAAAGACTTTTTTAAACGTGCCGAATTTTAACATGAAGTTTAAAATATATGTAAGCAATAACCTTGAAAGTATATATTTTTAAAATTGAACTTTATTTTTTATGTAACTTTGTAATTTTTTCAAAACATTTGTCTAATTTTTAACATTATAAACAGGAACATAGTAAATACATTTTGTAACATAATTTTGAATTAAAAGTATTAACATTTAAATGTAAAAACAGTTTAACTTTAAATTAATCAGTATTAACATGCAATTTATATCAGAATAATTGTTAAGTTTAATATACATTGAATGTAGAGGAAGGCATACAGTAAAAACTCTCCTTAAACCGTACGTAATTAAAGTAATTCATTACTGAGCACATAAACTGGCGATAAACATTAATGTAGGTAGTAATCTTAAGATAACATAGAATATTTACATTGTGACTTAAAAGGTGCTTGAGCTCTTAACATGAAGTTTGTAATATGTTGAATGAAATAACTTGAAAATATTGTTTTTAAACTTGTAACATTAGAAACATTAACATAGTGACTTAACATTTTAACATAATTTTTCATAGAAATGCAAGGCAAGTATTTTGTGAGGCGAATTATCCATAAACATGACTTTCCATCTTCTAATAAATCACCTTGACTTTCATTGTTTTCAATGTAAACTTTAATAGCCTGTGGATTTTTGCAGCGTGACAACGCAACGTACAATTGACCATGTGCAAAAACTGGTTCTTCCAAGTAAATACCCACAGATTTGAAAGTTTGACCTTGTGATTTATTAATGGTCATGGCAAATGCCATAATAATGGGAAATTGTCTTCTTTGAAGTATAAAAGGGAGACTACTTTCACTTGGTGCTAAATCTATTCTTGGTATGAAAACTCTCTCTCCTTTATGGGTCCCAGTTAAAATTTCAGCATCTATAAAATGGTCCTTTAATTGTTGAACAATTAATCTTGTGCCATTGCATAGGCCTTTTTTTGGGGTTCATATTTCGCAGTAACATGATAATTGCACCTTTCTTTAGCTGCAAAATATGTGGTGGCATTCCAGAAGGAGTTAAAGAGTTAGTTTGCCTGACTTTCATTGTCATCAGCAAGTACAGAATCAGCACTGTGATAATTTATTTGTGGTGCATTAATTTTTTTTAAGATTTCATTATTGAGTATTAATGCATCTTTATTTTTACACGTCAGTATAACTTGGTTGGCAAGCTCGGAATATTCTTTGTTATTTATGCTCCCTTCAAATATAGCCGATATAATATCTTGTTGACAAATCATATGAGGTGGGATCTCTACAGTGTCGTCAGGTAAATGTAGTATTTTTTCTGTTCTGCCTTCTCCAATTTTAATAAGCCAATCATTGAAATCAGTTTGGCCCTCTGATCTCATATTTTGTTGCAGTTGAAGATGGGTAAAATGTTTCCATACTGTACTTGACTTTATACATGTTTCAATAATGTCTGTTCGATTTCCATGTACAACGACAGGTAATGTTTTTCTAAAATCGCCACCCAACAACATTACCTTTCCACCAAATGGAAAAATATTATCCATGACTTCACAAAGCAAACGGTCAATACATTGGAGGGCATAGCATGACATCATTGTGGCCTCATCTATTATAATTAATTTACATTTCTTCAATTTTTTTGCTTGTAATGATGTCATGTGAATATCTGACACAGCATTTTTTAAAATAGGCACTGGCAGTTTAAATCCACTATGAACAGTTCTTCCACCTTCTAATAAAAGTGCAGCAATTCCAGTAGTGGCAAACGCCATTGCTATTTTTCCTTGTGCTCGTACTGAACTCATTAATAAATTGTACAAATATGTTTTCCCTGATCCGCCAGGTCCATCAAGATAGAAATAACACTCTGTCACCATGTCATCATCTATAGCATTTTTAATGGCATGAAATGCTTGCAATTGTAGTGTATTTATAGTTGCAAGTCTTTCTTCTGTTCTTTCTGCTTGTAGTTGAATGTCATAGTCTTCAAAGTTAATGTCATCTATTAGACCTGGATCAGGCAAATTAAAACTTGCACAACTTAATCCATGAGTTAAAAAGACTTCTTGAATTTCCATTTACGCTTTTAAGTGTGCAATGGGTTCATTGTATCGTCGCATAAAGTCTTCAGCCATATTACTTTTAAAAGTCTCCCACAAAGCTAATGCATTTGGAGCATTTGAGAAGATACAAATAAAAGCAAATTGTTCTCTCATCTGTCGTGGCATTTGACATTGTGCTGCTTCTTCTAAACATCTTTCCCACTCTGTATCATCAGCGAGTAAGTTTCTATGTCTTGCAGCTAAATGGAAGGATTCATATACAATGTCATTAACAGTTCTTAATTGTTCAAAACTTTGTGCTCCTGGAACATTTAAAAGTAATATCCGTAAGCAAAAACGTTCAACATCTCTTGGACTGACTGTGTAAATTCGTGGAATTATTTTATTGCCTCTGGTTTTTCTTGCTCTCCATAATCCCTTCACAAAAACATAGTGATATGGAATTTCAATATATAAGTATTGTGTTGCTTCAGCATCAGTGGAATTTAATGCAAACCATGCAGTTAGTGTAGTGTGACGATCTTCACTTTGGGCCAATGCATTCATTTCATTTCCAGCATGGAAATAGACTAAATGTCGTTGTGGCAAATGTACTGCTAACCTATATACTGCATGTGATCTATCATGCATTTCAAATTTTAAAAGCCGCCACATAGCTTCTGGTGCACTGACATAGCGAGCATCTACATGAGATGCAAGTTCATCATGTACTAACTCACTACTTTCAGGGTTGTCTGCACTTTTGACGACTACAGTAGCTGCATCGTAACCTTTGTAAATATATTTGTAGACATATTTAATGGATTTGATGGAAGTGCAGGCTTCTACGTTGATGTGGGCGTTGTACTTCATGAGTAAATGTGGATTGTAGGGTACTACATATCTATTGTCCACTTTTTTTCCACGAATAATGGCACTATCTCCTTCTCTTCTTTTATAAAGTGGATATCCATCACAATTTGCATATGTTTTGTCTCTATAATCTTTTGGAAAATCTTTTGAACATTGATTATTTTCCATACATGGTGATTGTGGATTAAGGTCTCCACAGGGTCCATGAATCATGCGATGAGTAACAATCTCATATAGTCTACCATATAGTTCTGGATCTGGTAGTTCAGCAACTATGACTGCATCCACTTTGTCCGAAGTATCTAATTTATCTTTCTCTTGAAGTATTATGAGAAGATGTGCATGTGGAAGGCCTCTTTTTTGAAATTCAATGGTATATACATAAGCAAGACATTTGCCAAATAACTGATTTATAGTGAAGTCACGTATTAATTCATTTAATTTGATCTGAAAAACTCTGGCTACTAAATCTGGTCGATCTGAAGCACTTTGTCCAAGAAGTAGATTTTGATTAATTTCTGGCCATTGTGGATTACATGTAAATGTCACAAATAAATCTGGTTTTCCAAATTTTGTCACAATAGCCATAGCATCATTGTATCTTTCTCTCATATTTCGAGGAGATCCTTGAAAGGAAGATGGTAAAATGATGGCTTTGCCAGCTGTCATGTCTCTGCTTGTAGCCATGTCAGCAACATAGTCCATGAGTCCACAATATTGTTCTACACGTAGTTTATCTTGTTGATATTTTATAAAGTTTAAATTATTTGCCTCAACTTGCAAATATGAATCAATAATCCATTGTTGTGTTAGTTTCCCACCACATAAAATTGGATTAAATTCATCTCTAATGGCAATTTGAGCTACTTTAAATTCAAGCATAGAAACATTATTTCGGATTCTGGCTTTAGCATTTGGGTAACTGGGAAGGGTTAATTTTGGTTGCCAACCTGCTTCTCCGTGTGGGAAAAAGATGGGATATGTCATTGGATCTAAATTTGGACTTAAGATATTAATATTAATAAATGGTTGCTCCTCATTTCTGGGATATACTCTAATGTCTCTTTGAAATGGTGGTTCTCCTTCATCATTCTGAAAGACCATTGCAACCTCATTTGATGTTGGCAAGTTATAACGACGTTTATCAGTATGTCTGTCTCTTTTAAGCACCATATTAACCTTTGGCATGGGTAATTGATGTCTTTGTGCATGAAGTAGTTGTTCATTTTCTACTTCTGCCAATTTTTTGTAAGCTTTACTGTAGGGATTGTTGTCCATAATGGTATTTAGCTCTATAAAAACACTGGGTAAGCATTTTTTATTTTCTTCCATCTGCATACGTTGGTCAACAGCTTCCATTGTATCTAGGACATATAGTTGAGCGAATTTTCTTTGCTCTCCTTCCTCTGGATGTAAATGTGAAGTCCGATGATAAATTTGTCCTTGGACTTTAAAACAGTAAGGACCATGTCCTGGTACATTAGCAGCCAATGTTGCCCCCATAGATGCAAATGATATGGCACTATTGTAGGATCTTATGTTTGTCTTAAAATTTTTGTAATTTGGAAAAGTAGGTTCAGTCATAATATTTTGTAAATAGGTTGGAAATTGTTTCCTTTCTGGAAGTTTGAACTTTCCTTTTTGACAACAACTAATAAATTGTCCATCTCTGGGTCTCTCCTGTTTAAAATAATAAGCCTCACAAAATTGACATTGAGTAGTCATGTCCCCACAACTATGAACCTCTACTGCTAAAGACTTCAGTAAAGGACAATTTGCAAAGCATATCGCATGTTGACTTTCATATTCATCAGATGAAAAGTCATGAAATGTTTCAACAACAGGTTCTAAATGTTTAGTTTTTTTCGTGGATTTTCTTGGTATATGTTGTACTTGTTTGGTTGAAATGTCCTGTAAGTTTTTAGTAAGAGTTTGTAAATGCTTTGTTTTTGTAGTTGCTTTTTTTGGTCTGTCTTGACTGGTATGTTGTAAAATGTCATCTGATGTTTTAGGAACAGTTTGTAAATGCTTTATTATCTTTTTATTTTTTTTGGTTGTATCTTTCATTTTTGCAGCTGATATTCTTTTATTTGCAAGTCTTTTGCGTTCTTTTTCTCGTCGAATTTCTTTCTCCTCCGGTGTCTGCTGGGCGGCCCATCTCTCTTGTCTTTCTCTAGTTTGACGTCTTTTCTTCTCTTCTTTGGTCTCGTTATCAGCCATATTAATCTGTAAAGGAAAAAAAATATATGTAATTGTGTATATTTTAATTTGTAATTCCTGTTAAAGATTCTTGTGCACAATTGGTGAATTAAAAGGCAAATCATTAATGTATCATTTATATTTAGTAAAATTTATAATTCCTGTCCTCACTGGCTAAGAATTTGGCCAATGGAATACTGCTGTAAATAAGCATGTAACATATTTTTTTAAAATAATGGTTTTATTTATTAAAAACGTTGTTTGTGGATAGATATTTACCACTGCAAAACTTCTTTGCTAAAAAAAAAAGTGATGTGGTTATTGAGCTATGTATTGCATAGTAGCAATTTAAATAAAATAAGGGAGATAGTAAATTAATTATTTTATTTTTCTGTTGACACGGATGCAACTGAAAGCAGATTCTTTAGTTTTATACTTTAGTACTTATTATACTGTACCTTGGTTGAAGTGTGATTTAAATCCGAATGTTTGTTGGTCCTCGGTTCAAAATCGTTGTCCAATGGTGTGGTCCTCTGTTGGAAGTCCTCGTCCGATGGTGTGGTCCTGTGGCGATAGCACTCGTCCGATGGTGTGGTCCTGTGGCGATAGCCCTCGTCCGATGTTGTGGTCCTTTGGTGAAAGTCCTCGTCCGATGGTCTGGTCCTGTGTTGAAATTCCTCGTCTGCTGGTCTGGTCCTGTGTTGAAATTCCTCGTCTGCTGGTCTGGTCCGAGTCCTCGTCCGATGGTCCGGTCCTGTGGAGAAAGTCCTCGTCCGATTGTCTTCACGCAGTATCTGTTGTAATATAAAATAGAAAATGTTGTTTGAGTGAAATGTCTTTTAAATAATTTTAAAATTTATGAATTTGGCTGTATTGTATCAGTTATGGTTATTTTTTTCTATTTTTTTTTTTTTTACTTTCTGTACAATCCCACGACTTTTGTTATTCTTATTTCAGGTTCTTAGTAAGGCTTGTGGGTTGTGATATATTAAATAAGAATATAAATTTATTTTGCTATGTGTTTATGTTATTTTTTGTACAATCCTGTTTTGTGCACACCACTTGTGGTATACTTATTTAACCTTTATTGGGATGCTTATAGTTAGTGAAACATGAAATAATATAATTAATGTAGTTTGCTATGTGTTTGTGTTAGTTTTTGACAATCCTATTTGGTGCGCACCACTTGTGCAAAAGTTATTTATTCTTGATTGTACTGGTTATAGGTTGTTAAACATTAAAGAAGAATGTTAATGTAGTTTCCTATGAGTTTGTGTGATTTTTTGTACAATGCTATTAGGTGCGCAACACTTTTGTTATTCTTATTTTTGCTTCTTTGTAAGGCTTATAGGTTGTTAAACATTGAATAAGAAATTCAGTTTTGTGTGTAGCAGTTTGTGTCTCATTCAATTGCGATTTGGCAAATTGAATCGTGCCCTAAATAAGCACATAGCATATTTTTTTAAATACTTTTTTAGTCATTTAAAATTTTTATTTTGGATATATTTTTAGTAACTAAAAACTTCTTTTAAAAAAATTGTTATGTTGTTATTTAGAGCCCTATTCAATTGGGCAAATTGCAATTGAATGAGGGCCTTTGTGTGTACCATATGTTGCATAGTTTGCCCCTCATTCAATTGCATTTTTTACAATGTAATAGTACTCTAAGGCCGTCATTGAATTGCAATGTTGAAAATTGAATAGGGTTGTAAATAAGCACATCACATATATTTGTTAAAATAGAATAAGGGCCTAAAAGTGCTTATTTATAGCCATATTTAATTGTCCAAAATAGCAATTGAATGAGGGCCTTTGGTTACTGCATTTGTTATATTGTAAGCTCCTCATTCAATTGTGTTTTGGCCAATGGAATAGAGCTCAATATCAGCACAGAGCATATTTTTTTACGGAATTTTGTATTTAGTGAACTTGTATCCAAAAGCAACGTGTTCACAAAATAAAAAGTTCCTTTAAAAAATATGCTCTGTGCTTATATAGAGCCCTATTGAAATGGGCAAATCACATTTGAGTGATGCCCTTGGCCATTAAAGATATATAGGTCCTCATTGAATTGCAATTTTGCCAATTGAAGAGGGCTCTATATAATCACATAACATATTTATTGAGCAAAGTTTTTAGTTATTGAAAACCTTGATTGTGGTTAGAAGTTCAGTAACTAAAAAGTTCTGTATAAAAAATATGTTATTGAGGAAGTCGCAATTGAATAAGGCTCATGGTTCTTTCTTGTTTATACTTAATACTTTACCTTGATTGACGTTTGGAATGACAGACGGTCCCCTCCTGCCAATCTTAATGCGCCGGTCTTCTTGTAGTGTCTGTTTGAAAAAGAAAGTGAAATAGTTATTTGTATATTTATAATTTTTCATCTAGCAAAGCATGGCCTTTTGAGCATGTAATGTCTTGTTGTATCTTACCTCTTCTTCTTTGTTGGTGTTCTTTAAAAGGGATTGTGCTTCACAGTGCACGGTGCAAATTGTTGAGAGACGCTATTGATGCAGAGTCTATTTGAATATTCAAAGAAATAAAAAGATTCAGCTTTATATGATCTATTGAATTGCAGTAAATGAATGTCATTTAAATATACTTCTGTAATTTTTTTTTAATTGACCTTATTTTTTGTTGGGGGCTACACACATATGTCACATACATGAAGCACATTCCATAGTTTAATGTAATTATTTTGTGTACGTGTGACATATCAGTATACATGACTCATATTTAAATGGTTAAATTAACCTTATATTTTTTTTTTCCAACACACATAAATGTGTGTGTGTGAGATGTAACTATAGATGATACACATATATGTGCGTGTGACATATCAGTATACATGACATATAATGTCATTTAAATGTAGTTGTTTACTGATTTTGTTTTAAGCTAATTTTGTTGCAGTGGCAATACACATAAATGTGCGTGTGACATGTCACTATACATTATACACATATATGTGCGTGTCAGATGTCACTATACATTATACACATATATGTGCGTGTCAGATGTCACTATACATTATAGACATATATGTGCGTGTCACATGTCACTATACATAAACCTCTGTTTAATATTGAATTATGTTTTTTTGTTGTTTTGTTAAATGAACCGTATTATTTTTTTGAGCCTATACACTTAAATGTGCCATATATGTCACTACATAAATCCTATTTTTTTATTTTTATTTGTTTGACCTGTCCTGATAATAAAATGTAATATATTATAGCTTACCTCTCAGTTGTAATTTGCACAATGCAAAGTAGTAAATTAGTAAAGAATTGTCTTCTCAAGTAAAAGCAGCAGTTATCTCAGAAGTCACTCCGTTGATCACCTGAGGAGAAATGTATTTTTTTGTTTGAAATAGGCAGTATTTATAAACTTGTAGAAAGTTCTGGAAAGTGAGACCGTTAGAACGCAATACGCATGCGCTATTTGCGTTCCAGCTTACAATTTGCGTTCCATCCGCCATTTTCTGCGTATTACTGTTCAAAATGGTGTTTAATATGATTGTGATACGTTCCGCATAGTATGTGTTTCATTATTGTGAGTAAGTGTAGTGTAGTTACGTCTGAAGCCTCGTTTTCGTTTTGTTCGTCGGCCATTTTTTCTGTCGCTTAGCGATGGTATTAGTGTCTAAAGTGTTTTATTTTGATTTAAATGTAGGTGTAACTTGTTTTTTTGAGGTGCTGGCTGGTTCCTCTTGCTGTAGGTAAGCTTTTTATGTGTTTGTTGTGTGTCTTTCTTAAGTTTTAAATGTTTGTATGTCGGCGTGTTGAGTCCGATGTTTGCGAAGTCGTAATGTGTGGTAACGTGTCTCGTATGGTGTTTGCGTGTGTAGCCTCGTTTTCGTTTTATTCGTCGGCCATTTTTTGTGTCGCTTAACAAACTATTTAGTGTCTAAACTCTTTTATTTTGAGTGCAATTAAGTTGTAAGTTGCATTTTTGAGGTCCTGGGTGCTTCCTGTTTGTGTAGGTAAGGTTTTTATGTATGTGCTGTGTGTATGTATTGTGTTTTTAATTTTGTAATGTTCGCGAGTTGCGTCCGAGTGTTGCGAGGCCGTAATGTGTGTGAACGTGTGTCGTATGTTGTTTGCGAGTGTCGTAATGTGTGTGAACGTGTGTCGTATGTTGTTTGCGAGTGTCGTAATGTGTTGCGACGTGAACTTTTTTTGAAATTTTGCAAGGGTCGCAGTTGCTGCAACTGAAGACCTCGCTTTGCGAGGTCCTCAGGTGCTGGCATGGAGCGCCTGTGGCGCTCCAAGCCAGCAACTGAGGCCCTCGCTTCGCGAGGGTCCTCAGTTGCTGGCAAGGAGCGCTTTCGGCGCTCCATGCCAGCAACTGAGAACCTGGCACAGTGCCCTCGCTTCGCGAGGGCCGCGGGCTCGCTACGCAAGCCCGCAGCGTTAGCAACAACTCGTACGCTCACAACTATATATGTGATTAATTAATAGTTCCAAAAGCAATGCACATGAATGAGAAGTAAGTCAGATATATAAGTGCAGGTAAAAAATTGTCATTATTTTTATTGCAGTATAAAATTATTTTTTTTTGTAATGATTACTAATTTTTAATCAATTAATATATTAATATACGTTAATTAATCAATAACTGTCATCAATACAAAATAAAAAGACTTAATCCTTTGTGTTCCATAAAAACATAATTAAATTATATACCTGTAAAGGTGATTTTTATGCTGTTGAAAAGCTGCAAACGTCATCATTTGTAATATTTGGATTCATCCCTATCAAGCAATCAGCAGCAACACTGATATATCAGTGCACAGTAAAATATACATATTGTTTATGGTCCTTTTTTTATATAATATTACTAATTAATAATTAATAAATTAATGTACATTATTAATCAATTAATCAATGACTAAATGCATTCTAAAGAGCTAATCATTAATATATTATTAAACTAAAGGCATTGTAAAATATAGAATATTTGTTGTTTATAATGATTACTAAAAATTAATTAATAAAATAATGTACATTAATAATTAATTAATCAATGTCTAAATATATTAGAAAAAGGTAAGCATTAATGTATTAATGAACTTTAGGCAGTTTAAAATGTTATCCATTTTGTTTATAATGATTACTAATTACTAATTAATAAATGAATGTACATTACAAATTCATTATTCAATTAATTAATATATTACAAACAGCT
The DNA here is from genome assembly GCA_027410445.1 of Discoglossus pictus. Classification (NCBI taxonomy): domain Eukaryota; kingdom Metazoa; phylum Chordata; class Amphibia; order Anura; family Alytidae; genus Discoglossus; species Discoglossus pictus. The sequence goes on along the minus strand of CM050164.1, from coordinate 196,764,290 downwards.
AAAGCAAGTGTAAATTATAAGTTTATTGCTTATTTTTTTAAACTAATAATATATACCTTTTTTGAGAATAATTAATTTATTAATTATTTATGAATGATTATTAATATAAATGAATATACTATTTGTATTTATTATTCAGCAATAAGTATCCTGAAGAGCTAACAATCCCTTTGGATTTTTTCCGGCAGCAAAAAATGCCCACTAAGACTGTCATCACCTGAGGAGAAAGTGTCAGTTCTTTTGCAAGTGTGCCCTATATATAGGCTGCGTGCACGAGACAAAACCATTGGTTTAGGCAGGAAATCCACCATTTCAGAAACTTAATGTGTAAATATGTAAGTTAGTGTTGTAAAATGGCGGCGTTAGTCTATGTTTTACGTGTTTCGCAAGCATTTTGCTTCCTTCCTATTAGTATTTTTGTACTGTCTACTTCGCTTGCTGTGTTTTGCGCGGTTCGGGTTCGTGTAGCCTTGTTTTCATCATGTAGCCTTGTTTTTTCTTCTTTTTTTCTCGCTTAGCCGATTTTCAAGTGCGGAAGTTGCTTAAATTCCACATAAATTAGCATTTCACCTCACTTCCAGATGTCCTGGCTGTTCTCCCGTGCTGTGTGTGATGTGCCGCATCTCATATTTTTTCTTTCTAAGTTCCGCGTTTGTCAACTGTTTGCAGCCTAAGGCGATTCCACGTTTTGTGTTTGTAGGCTAAGTCCTACGTGTTTCATTACCTGCACTGCTTGCCTCGCTTTGCCAGGATCACAGGCAATGAGCGCCTTTGGTGTTCATCGCCTAAGTGCTCTGAGTTAACATCTCGCGTCTCTACGTTAGGCTCAGCAGATTAGCGAATTTGGAGCTCATCGCTAAGTCGCACACACCACGCAAAGCGTGATGACGTCTCGTAGTTCGACAATTATGATATGTGATACACAGACTGCAGGCTATTTCAAACCTACTTGATATTTTAAACTCTTTGAGCCCGATTGAATTGCAAGCCTACATCCCGCTGGATCCTGGCCGTCTGTCTAGGGGAGTGCTGTGGGTTCCCGTTCGTCTCTGATTCTCGTGCTATGCAATTAATGGAGCCGGCAAATTATGGGCCAAAAGCCGACTCCGTAAACCATGCACTCGTTTGCAGCAGTTCAGGGAGGGAATATGATCAATTAAGCAAGACTGTAATCTCCCATTTCGAAACAGCCAATAGGCAATGAGACCACCATTATTGCATCAGTAAAACATGGTGGTTACATGTCAATCAATTAGGTTTGGGTTCCAATATGTGATGGGACTCGCACACCCTCAAAATACGTCATTATAAACATGAATGCCAATTCTGTTCTAGTCCATATGGGTGTCCTGATATATAATAACTCCTCGATTCCTGAGATCGATTAAACCCAGAAATGACACATAAAAATACATGTATTTTATTGCCATCTTGCGAGCTTGAGACCGTTGTGCAATTAATTCTACTGTCTTTCATCGCTTTCCCTGTTATTTCTAGTGCAGTGTTAATTTTTTATTTGCATTTACAGTGCTGTGGACAGGGGTTAAACCCCCTTGGGGGTCCTCTCTAGCACTTGTAGGGTTTTCTCCTACATTTGCCTTTTACGGGTGTGAAAACATTTGCGGACTTGGGGAATTTGAGCAATTGAAAAGCGATTTGCAATTTTAACGATCGTAACCCTTGCGGAAGTGAATGATCAAAGGCTTTGGGAGGCTGTAAGTTCCCGGGTTTAACTATCGCAAAGTTTTCAAGCCTGTAACCTGTAAACCGTCTAGTGCCTGCAAAAAGATGCCAATTGAATCGCAAATTATTTCACAGCTTCGGTAACCTAAAATTGCTCAATTGAATCGGGCTCCATGTTTCCTTTTGGCGCTATAAGTGTAAAACACCCGTCACCTGCTGTTCAGCACAGGATAGAGATACAAAGCAACTTCCTTTAAAAGTGAAAGATGTGTGCTTAACCCTGTTATTGCTTGCAGAAATATTGCAAGCAGTTCAAACTGCTAACTGCATTACAACTGTTATTGAATAGAACAATAATATGGATTTGCCTGTCCACTGCTGTAAGGTACCATTGTTCTAACATTTAATTATTTAAAATTAATTATACCAACATTTGTAAATTTGCTACTGGAAGTGTATCACTAACCAAGAGTAAAATATCAATGTAAAATTCTCTATATTTTTCTTTAGGTTGAGGCACCCATCAAAGATGCCCTCTGTCACCATTATTATTCAAATCACTTATAAAATGTATAGAAAGGTACTCTATTTTATAAGTCATGAACATGGGGTTGGAGGTCTTTAAAGTGGAAGCAGTTGCAAATAATAATTTACATTAACTTGTAAAAACCAATGATAACAAAGATTTACCTAAATCGAAGAACTACAAAATTACAAACTTAGGTAGATGGCATTTAAAGGCATGGCTTATGAATGCATCTAAGGAAAATCAGTAGTATATGAAAAAATCCTAAAATAAACATTAATAAACTTAGTTAAATTGAAGTTAGCAAAATGTCTTCTATGTTTTGGCGATGGCATCTAAGAGTAGACCCTCTAAAACTAAATTACATAAAATGCATAATTATTTTTAGCCAATCACAGGCAGCCACAACATTGTAGCAAAAGTCTGGGTATCCTGTCTCTGCAGTAAATTGTTGTGGGATTTGTAGTCTGACACATATCCATGTAAGAAGTTTCTATGTATTTTCATAGAAGAGTCTCTCTCGCTCTCTGCATCTCATTTCAACTCTCACATTTATTAAGCAATGTATTCTACCTCAGTATCTGCAGCACATTTTCATAGTCTATGAAGCTCATTCCACCCCAGTCCCTGCAGGAAAGAATAACATAGAGATTACAAATAAAATACAATCATACTGCTATACCAAACATTACATGCTTTGTCGGTTCAGCCTTGATTATTCTCAGCACCGTCTCTACCACCTTTGCTGGAACTCAATTCTATGTATTATCTGCATGTTTTTTTTAATGCTGTTGTCTGGTACACAATTAAAAGCTTGCATTGTGCGGCTATGCCATGTACGGAAAAGCCGAGCAATGCAAGCCTCACTATGCACGTAGTAAAGCGTGCAACCCTTTCACGCTTTACTACGCCGCGACGTCGCTCTATGACGTCACACGCAGACGCATAGGCGACACGTGGGTAGTTTGGAGCTTAGGCGTTTCAAAATAGACTGACCATCTATATTAAAAACATATATAAGTATTATCAAAATCAATCTCAAATCTATGAGCAATTGGACTCCATATAGAAATAATGAGACACTTGATATTACACACCTAAGCTTCATAGTTCGAGTAGTGAAACAAACAATTATATTACTATTTTAGTAGCGGACTCATACTTATAAAGCATGATTGTGTACAGATCCCTATACCCTCACACTTAGCACTCAGCACTAGCACTTTACCTATATAACAGTGCCATTTACACAAATAATCATTACTTATTATAAGTTTATACTTATTCAATTATCAATAGCACTAGACACTTTATTAAAGTGCAATATATAAATGCCATATATAAGTCTGGTATTTAGATTTATGTTTTTGCCACTTTACAATATCACATTGAACTATATATATCACTTTGTTTTAGAGGATTTATCACTTTGAATAAGAGGGTATATAGGGCCCAATCTCAAATCTCAGTCAACATATAAGTCAGTCCTCAGAATTACATATTTTCCTACTCTTATTATCTCGTCAGAACTTCAGGATTTTAAAACTAGAAGTTTTAATTATACTAATAAATGTTAAGTTTTATATTTTACTGCTCTATATTGTTATTTGGGCAGAGGGTATAACAACAGTGCTTCGCAATCCATCATGGTACTGGATAACGTTTTTTTTTTAATGTGACATGGAAGATTCCCAGTTTTTAACAAAAAAAAAATAGCTATGTGTTCTAAGATATAAATGTATGTATATTTCATTGGCAGACAGGTATGACTCATACATCTATATTACTGCTCAATGGCCGACAGGGGGAAAGCCCTGAGATCAGTAAAAAAATGTAATCAGTTTTTATTTGCTTTGAGGGCATCATTTGAAACAAAGAAAACAAACAGTGGTACAATATAAAATACTCTCTTTCAAATGACACTAAGAAAAAATGTTTTAATGACCTTTTAACTTAAAAAAAATCTTTATGATCTATCACAAGGATTCTGCAATAATGCTATCGAGCCACTAGCCATGCAAGTTAGAGAAAATATTAATGGGCCTAAAAATCAAAAATACAAATGCAGATTTTTTGCAGATGACATATTACAGAATATAGCTAATATGCACACATCGTTACCTAATGTCCGTGCAACACTAGAGAAATTTAAAAAATGATCGGAAAGATAAAAGTCCTTGAGGCAGCAAACCTATAAACTACCTTTCACAAATCTGAGGATTTTCAGCACCAAATCTAATAAAATATTATGTGGCAGGAACGGTGACACGAATTGCAACCTGGCAAAAAGTAATATTTATGTCAAGATGGGTATAAATATATAAAAAAAGACAATTACAAATAGTGACATTGAATATCTCCTATGGGCAACAACCAATAATAAATCACATATTATAGTTGTGAAACTGCGAGTCGTTGTCGGCAAAGCAAGGGGCCGCATTTGCGGAAGGTGGAGGCTTCAATGTCGGCTGCAATGAGCCAAAGGCTCATTGCAGGCTGCAAAGGCAGACCCTCGCTCACGGTTAAAAAAATAGGAAATTAAATGCTGAAACGCTGACATCCACAAACAACAAAAACACTTCAAAATACCACAAAAAAAAACACACACACAGCATGGGGGGGACAGCCCTGAAATCTGCCATTGAAGTTGCCCCCGAATTAAAATCTAATTTAAGGAGTTTTGAAACTTGAAAATCGGCTAAGCGAGAAAAAAAATGGCGTTGAAAAAAATTTAAACGAGACTACATAACACAAAACCCGCAAATAACAGCCAGGTACATGCGACTTTTGCCAGGGACGTACGAGGTACAAAAATGCAAATCTACGAGGTCGCAAAAATACGAACTTAACGGCCGAACCGTGCACAGCGTAAAACATGAAAAACAAACAAAATACAAACGCAAATACATAAAAAAACATTACAAACAGCAAGGGGGGGCCCCCTTAGCCACTCGAAAATCCGCTAAGCGAGAGAAAAAATGGCCGCAGAAACAAACGATAACGAGACTACACGACACCTAAAGCTGCAAAACACAGCCTAGCACATACGACTTTTACACAAACCCGTACGAGGTGCAAAATACACTATTAGCAAAATCATTCACTCCCTCGTACCACATACACAATCGCCGCCATTTTACAACACTAACTTACAAAATACGGAATTACACAGCTAAACAAATGCATTGCCCTCGCGCACGCAGCCTATTTACACTACACACTTCACACATTCCTGACACTTACACCTCAGCTCAACAACAGTGCAAATATACATTGTATACTGCAGGAACATCAAAACAGATTGTTAGCTCTTCAGCATATTGCTTGCTGCATACATTATTACAATTAAAGTAAAGTAGATTAATTTATCATTTTAATAATTAATTAACTATCATTAAAAAATGCATATACAGAAAAACAAAAATACACCACACGACAGGATCGCAATAAACGACAAAGACGTTTAGCACGCGCCTCACAGCGGAGCGCCAAGGGTACTCAGATGACCAAAAGTACACCAGGGGAGAGGCTCAATGAGTACCAAAAGGAGATCAGTGCAGACCTTACAATGAGCGACCAAAGTGGCTCTGATAACAAAAAATACTTCAACCGAGAGGTTCACAATGAGTGCCGAAGGTACTCAGAGGACCAAAACACTTACAGCCTAATTAAATTCCAGCCTCGTAAATACAAGGCTTCTACTTAAACCCTACGTGCTGCAAATTTATAAAAGTTACAACGCTATTAAATTAGCCCTGCTGCGAGCAACTTGTGAGCTACGCAGCAAGGCCGTTCGTGTCAATATGGAAAAAATCTACATGAGTGACAGCCTGCAAGATGATCTCACACTCTCCCATACCTCATCAATTACTGTGGGGTTCCTGAATGGGTCCAGTACTGCCATAGGGGGTACTCCAACTACCCCCCTGGCACCTAAAATTAACCCCCCTCTATCCCCACTGGGATGCCCAAAGTGCCATGCATTAATCACTTGCTTCAGGGGTCCATAGGGACCCCAGCAGCCCCCCCACATTAACCCCTTGCAGTGGGGGTACCCGATCGGCACAAATCGTGACCACACTGGATTTAAAATTTGAAATATCACGGTTAATTAAGGGCTTGTATTGATCCCCATGAGTAACAGGGTTATTTAAGGGCTTATGGGGCTCTGTTTAGACCCCCATGAGTGATGTGGGTTATTTTATTTGCCTGGGGGGGGGGTGCTTATAGTAACCCCCACAGCAGGGGTTAATATTTTTTAGCGCAGGTCCTTTAAGGACCCGCAAGGTGGAAAATTTTAAATTTTAAATGCAGCGGGGTGCTGATCGGGGACCCCCGCTGCAAGGGGTTAATGTGGGGGACTGCGGGGTCCCTATGGACCCCTGCAGCAAGGCGGTAATGTGAAGACACTTTGGGAGTCCCGATGGGGACCCCCAGCATAGAGGGGGGTTAATTGGCAGAGGCCGGGATTGGCTCATAGTGTGCCATGGGCCCTTTAAGGAGCCGTGGCAGGGAATTTAAAAGTTTTAAATGCAGTGGGGGCCCGATCTATGCCGATCGGGGCCCCTCGCTACAAGGGGTTAATGTGGGAGGACTGCAGGGGTCCCGATAGGGACCCCTCAACATGGGGATGTGATTAGGGAGCAAGGCAGCATGTATAGGCTTTAGGATCCCTTGCTGGCACTTTTGTGTGCATGTAGGGATTCTTCCGAGGTGCGAGGTTCACCTCTTAGATTTAAGGCTGCGTGTTACTCTCTCGGAGCTTATTCTGGGCCATTTTTCGGAGTCATCTCGCAAAGCAGGCTGCGAGGGACGTATTGTGAAAACGGTCCTCGCAAACAGCAAAAAACTGCCTTTTGCGAGGACCGAGGGAACTGCGAGGGCTAATTTAAACAGCATTACCTGCCTTACAATTTTATGGCCCCGTCATTTTTGACGGGCAAGTCGCTAATTAAATAATAATATTTATAACTCATATGTTAAATATTTCCCAATGTTATGGAACAAATATAAGTTAAAGTGGAATCTCACTAGAAATAATTATTTACTACCACCAGTGATTCATAATAAACATTTTAAGCGATAATGGCACAAGCAAATGTCCCAATGCTGGGTTCATTAAGGCCGACTGATGAATATGCATTACTTCAAAGAAAACAAAATATTAGGAAGTGCTGAGCTAAATATAAAGCATAACATACCGAACAATGAAACATTTACATACTTACAGATTTATCATTTTTTTAATTCTATACTTGAACTATCACAGTCTTAGTATTAATATTCCTATACTCCCCATGTGCAAAAGAAGTATATTTCACAACATCATACAACAACACATGTCTAACAAAAGGAAATTTATGAAAAATTGGGAAAAATATTTCAAACTTACAGTAGAGTCCAATGATTGGATGGACATATTTAAAGCAACATATAAAAGTAATATGCACTCTCATTAAAATATCTACACAGAACTTGCTTAATACCTACTAGACTACAAGATCGCCTCTAGCATATCACCAAACTGCTTCAGGGGATGCAACCAGAAAAGTTCATATACACATATAATATGAGATTGCCCAGTTGAAAATATATATATATATAGATCAGGATAAATGATTTTCAAATTTTGAAGAAAACTTTCAAATCAGAGTCAATACACTTCCTTCTAGAACTGCCACTTCCTTTAAGGCAGAAACATGTTATCAACCTAAATGATCTCAAATATGCACCTACTTTCAGGTAGGTATATAAATAAATAAAAAAATAAAAAAATAAATATATATATATATATATATATAGTAAATAAAAAGTACATCTGTGTTCACATTTGAATGTCTAAAGCAAGTTAAAAAACCTGCTTCCAGCTCAGAATTCCAAGAAAAACAGTTATTACATTGCAATCTATTAAATATCAATTACAAGATCTACCACTTAAAACCCATGTAGTTGTTCAGTCATGCCTGACTCTGCCTAGACCCTATGAACCTCAGAACACCAGTCGTATATGTCAGTCTCTCCCACTCAGGCATCCCTCAAGGACATGTTTATTGCTTCAATTACTTTATCGATCCATCACCGCCTCAGTTATCCCCTTCTTCGTGTGCCTTTAATCACTTCCAGCATGGGAGTCTTCTCTAGGGAATTCACTCTCATACTATGGCAATATCATTTGAGCTTTAGCTTCATAATCAAACATTCCAATGAACACTTTGGCTTGATTTCTTACAGTGGTGATTAATTGGAACTTCTTGGGGACCAAAGAACTCTAAGCAGTTTTCTCCAAAACCATAATTTAAAGGCATTTTATTACGCTCAGTCTTCTTTATGTTTCAGCTCTCACATCCATATGTAACTACTTGGAATAGTATAGTTTTAACTGTGAGAACATTTGCTGATAGTGTAATATCTTTACTTTAATAGCTTGTCTAGACTTGCCATAACTTTCCTTCCCAAAAGCAAAGGTTTTTTAATTTCATGGCTGCAGTCACCATCTACAGAGGTCTTGGATGCTAGGAAAATAAAACCTTTCACTGTCTCTACCTCTTCCCCATCAAATAAAGCACATTTTAATATTGGAACAATTATTGAGCACTCTAAATGACAGTGCAGATAAAATCAAAAGAACCTGGCCATTATGGCTGTGCTCAACATATGATAGGCACCTGAATACCTAACTGGACCATAGTGGCTAATGTGATAAGAAAATATAAAATTCCACAAAGAAGGCCAACTAAATAAGAACTGTGATATAATTCTAATAATGGATAATAAAAATGAAAATGAATGACTACTAATACATGCAGACCAGTGGTTACATATTTGATGACAGTTTGTAATGATATCATATAATTTAGAAGAGAAAAAAAAGAATATGCAACTTATTATTATTATTATTATTATTATTTTTATTATCTTTTATTTGTATCGCGCCAACATATTCCGTATCGCTGTACAGGGGTTAAGAACAGGGGAAATACACATTTAACAAATTCAGAAGTTGAAGGGCCCTGTTTTGAGCTTAGAATCTTAGCAGAAATGCTTTATCCCAAAGCACCCTACAAGACTGGAAACTCGCTACTTACAATCTAAAGGGAATTAAAGGGCAGAGAACTGGGGAAGAAAAACAAATAAGGAATAGCAGGGGTCAAGAAGAAAGTGAAAGATAGAAAGAGTTTTATTTTAGAGGGAGAGGCGAGGGATCTGAGGTGAAAGACTAGTATGTTGGCTGACCCCTAGTGTTGAGATGGTATATCTGCAAGTAGGAAGTCAGGTGTTTTCCATGGCTCTATAAATTGTATCTGAGTTTGGGTGGGTGAGCTGGAGGGAGGGCAATATTCTGAGCATCTCACAGATGTAGCAGGCCTTAAAGCAGAGTGAATTTGCACTGAAAGAAATAGTGAATGGATTGGGGTCAGACAGTACAGGAAGATAGAGGAGTTAGAAAGGAATGAGAGAGAGACCTTAGAATGAAGGTATGTGAGGAGGGGGGAGGGGATTTGAGGTAATTATGCCAGCCATAAATGCGGAAAGGATGGGGGAAGGTGGAGACAGCCAAGCAGGTTATAGGAAACAGTTAGAAATTGAAAACAAAAAGTTAGAAATATTTCTATCTGCCAAGATATAATAACATGCATACAGTAGTGATATTAATAAACATATTGGCTCCAGGGATGGCACAGTTTCCATAGTCTCTTCCATACCTGCGAGGTGTTGTGAATGCAGCACTTAGTATCTCACAAGTGTGGCAGGCCTTAAAGCAGAGTGCATTTGCACTGAAAGAAATAGAGAATGGATTGGGGTCAGACAGTACAGGAAGATAGGGGAGTTAGAACGGAACTTAAATGTGAAATGTTTATGGTTGTCATTTTATTTTGCAAAAGTTCAATAAAAAACCTATAAGAAAAAAAGGAACACTAAAAAAAAATGCCGTCATGTAAGGAAAGACAGCAACATTTGGAAATAATGTTATTTTTGAATAAAATATAATATAAAATACAGTTCTTTGGAACCTAAGGCCATGAATTGGTAAAACTATTAAGTAAATAATTACAACTTAGTAAATAGTATTTTGAAACTCTTACATATTCTGATAGATAGCAATGTTTAATAAAAAATGTATAAAAATAAAACCTGCCATACAAAATTTCATTAAACATTTTCAATATACAACCTACAAAATAAGGACATGCATTAATTTAAATCTTATGCAATATGAAAAAAAAGTTGTAAATGCTATGAAGACATGCCAATGCCATACAAAATGGCTATACAGTGTATATTGTATAAAAAGAAAAACTGGAGTGTAGTTGGGTGTGGTTATAGTTTAGAAAGCCAGACTGCCTGTACGTGGTGACTTGCAGCAGTCAATGGGATGGTATATTCAGTAGCTCTAATTATAATTTCACATGTTAGATCAGCGGCGTAGGAACTGTGGGGAAAAATACCCCTCCCCGAGATTAAATTAATAGAGGACACAGAAAATAACAAAATTAAACTTAATCATGCATTACCAGATGCAGCAGTATGTCTTTACCATGAAACCTTTGACACATAATTTATACAACACAACTACTACTACACAGAAGCTAGGAACCAGCCCCACACTGATGAGAGGCGGTAACCTCAAAACAACTGTCTGTGCCTAGCTTTCCTGGCTTATGCATAATCCAGCATGGCCTTTGCTTAAAGCTGTGTAATACAGCAGGCATATGCTTAAAATGAGCCATGTTTGAAATGGTATTGGATTAAAGAGCAGAGTATTTTTGGGCACATTTGTATGTCCCTGCCTAGGTTCCCAGAATGCAAGCACAAATGTACTATTTATTTGCAATATATATGTATAGCAGCTCTATGAAGCATTATGACTTTCCCATAATTGTCCATGAAATAATAATAATAATTTAAGGGCATGTCCCTGCCTAGGTTCCCAGAATGCAAGCACAAATGTACTATTTATTTGCAATATATACAGTATGTATAGCAGCTCTATGAAGCAGTATGACTTTCCCATAATTGTCCATGAAATAATGATAATAATTTAAGGGCATGTCCCTGCCTAGGTTCCCAGAATGCAAGCACAAATGTACTATTTATTTGCAATATAGATGTATAGCAGCTCTATGAAGCAGTATGACTTTCCCATAATTGTCCATGAAATAATAATAATAATTTAAGGGCATTGAGAATTTGAACAAGAACTTAACACATTTTTAGGGTCACTGGTGTAGGAAGGGGGAGGGGCAGGGGGACAGACCCCCCCATCTCCTTGGGGGCGTCATCTCGTACGTCCTTGTCAGTGTTTTCTGCACTTTGTGTTTGTGTAGCCTCATTTTCATATTTTTCTGCCTCCATTTTTTTTCTTGCTTAGGTGAATTTCAAGTGGTGAAACTCCTTAAATTCGACTTTAATTCATGTGCAACATCAACCCCAGACATCCTAACTGTCACCCCATGCTGTGTGTGATTTTTTTAATGTTTTGTTTTAATTTTTCTGTGCTTTTTGTGTTTTTTGATGTACGAGTTTCGTATTTTCACTTTGCGAGGGGCTTATTGCAGCTGACGTGGCAGCCTCCACCTCCGTAAATGCAGCCCTCACTTCCACGAGGTCCACAATTAACGCCAGAACTGCGTGAGCTCACAGAGCATGACGATAACTCGCAGTTTGACCCATGTTATATGTGATATAAATTGAAAATTTGTATTCTAATGTGTATATGAAGCAACACTGTAAAATAATGAAGGATCTATAAGGGATCTGTAAATGATTCCTGACATCTCTTCATTTGATTTATTTTCATACTCATTTTCCATTTTCATAACACTAGAGGGTGCTACATGACTATTTTTCTTTACATTGAAAAGCAAACACATTTATTCTCAGTTAATGCCATCATTGTGGCTAAATGCTTTATTTGTATGGTAATTGTTTAATTACAGTACCGTCTTACATATTCTCTTCTGTATTGCTGTCTTGTTGTGGTGAAGGCGTTTGTGTACTTCAATGAAACTGTGAGCTACACCATGTAAGGTCATCTAAGATGTGTACGTTTTGGCAGAAATGTCAGATAGATCCTGGTCCACTGGAGAAGAAATTGGCAACCTACTCCAGTAACTTTGCTAAGATAAGTTTATGGACAAGCACAATCAGAGACATGATGTTATGGCACCAGAAGATGAGCCCCTGAGGTCAGAAGGTGACTACCACATTACTGAAGAAAGGCAGAGTACAGGTACCAATAGCACCAGATCTAATGAAGTGGCTGGGTCAAAGCCAAAATGACACCCAGCTGCGGATGCGTCTGGAATGTCAGAACTATGAACCAAGGCAAAATGGGCATGGTCAAGAATGGGATGATAAGGTTAAACATTGATATCCTGGAATTAGTGAACTTAAATGGACTGGAATGGTACATTTCACATCAGACAACCACCAGATCTTCTGCTATGGAAGTCCATGCTGCACATGCTGTTATCTCACTGAGCTGACATCATGTGGTCTCAGGTTCATATCTGGCAGTAGCCCTGACAGAACCTCCCCCCTCCATACGGGCAATCTCTGGGTACCTTGAGATCCAGGTCTAGAGAGATTTATAGGGTGGATTATATGCTCACCATAAACCTAGCTTGAACAATATAGTGGTGTGTAAGAGCACAAGATTGTATGTTAAAATTATCGATTTTTTTAATTACACTAATTAAAGCTAAGACATCTAAAGTTTTATGTCTGTTTACATAACAAAGGTTTCCCCTGCCTACTGACAGTTTCCTGTTTAATAACAGAGGTTGGGCCACATGGTAAGGGGTGTGATTTATAGCATTTTCTCCCTGAACTCAGGAATAAACTGACCAGTTAACCTACAATTGACCTGTTTAGGTGATTCCAGAATGATTCTGTTTTTCTATTACTGGCAGTGGGCAGTCAGTAACTGATATAAGCAAAGATTTAATTTAGCTTATTTCTTAGTGAACATTTTCAAAAAGTATTTCTTTACTGTGATATTGTCCAAATTGTACTGAATTAAGTGGTATTTTAAACAGCTGAGGAATCTGAGCAAGTTTGTATCTATTTTTGACAGTGATGGCATTCAGTGCAGGTTCTTAGGATACAATCTTTTTTCTTAACAATCAATTCTGGAGCTCCTACAGGAAATGATGAAGAGTGAATAAACCCTTTCTTCATGATTTTTATCAATAACGTGTTTATGGGTCTGCAATTCAGGTTCAGCAAGTGGGTATATAGTGCCTGCAATAAGATCAATTGGACAACCATTGATCCTGTTAGGTAGCAGAACATCTACTTCTTTGTTATCAATTACATCAGCAAAAGTCTGGTACATGGACTAGTAAGTGGGAAAGTTCTGTACTGGAACAGGTAGCACCATAGAGAAGGATAGAGAGTAATGCATAAGAATTACACTGATTCTGACATCTTTCTGGAGGGAATGTAACAGTCTGTCGGCCATTATTAATGCTGTGATTATGGGGAAATAAAAATGACAAGTGGGATTAATGTAGAGGATGACATATCAAACGAAATCCATTCTTGATGATTGTGATTAGTGGCCAGAAGCAATTGAATAACAGGCACAGATCTGGTGATGATTTCCATCAATAGGTATGGGCACTGGCTTAGCAACACATGGTATGTTGAGGTCTTGGGTTAGGTGCACATGAATAAAGGAGGAACTAGCCCATTATTGTTTGGTTTTGTATAATTTCCTGGCCCAACAATAACAATACATTCATGCTGTAATGGATTAATGAAGGTGTGACAAATAGTTTGATAACCTTGTATATAATTAACCTCCCAGATGTCTGGTTCAAATTTCAATTACGTTGCAGAACTCCCAGTCCTCCATATACCTATGCTTCAGTATAATCAAAAGAGTGGTCCGGAGCGGTCCACCTGCCTGTATGTTTCCCCTGGCTCTCACTCTAGCCAAGTTCTCTTACATTATGGGCCTTGGTTCCACTCCTTACTACTTCCTGGTGTCCCTTGCCCCTACTTGAACCCCTGGGGAAGAGACTTGTCTACATGCCCCTGCATGTCCCGTAAAATTAGATAGGACACCCAACTCATCAGAGCCACCAAGAGAATAGGCTCACAACTGATTTGCTTAATTAAATTCCCTAGGCAAGGTGTTACCTCTCTGATGGGACGTTAGCTCTTCCCAGTGTCTAATACAGGATGATGACATCAGCCCTCGGTATGAGGATTTTAAATTGGAGGAAGACTGGAATTGGACACTTTGGGTTTTGCTTAGCAATTGTTTTTGTCCTTCCATTCATCCAAATATAGTGTGTTTTTCTGGTTAATGTGAGAGCTACATTTCATTATTTCTCTGAACTTCTTTTGGGTTATAATTCCTCTAATTACATAGAACACAAGGCCCTCCCGGTGGGAGGTTCAGAGAGTACTGATGCAACTGGCCATGACAGAAGACTTTGGCAAAGATAACTTAAGAGGAATTGAGAAATGGAAAGCTTACCTCAACTGGGTTTATTACAGCTAAGACAGTCCCAGAGTTAATGGCAAGCTCACCAATATAGGCATAAACAACTAGTTATTTGTAACACTTTTTCCTTAGGGTTAAAGACCTTCTTACAATTCCTCGTTTAAGTGGTTCATAAGCAGACAGGACTAAAGTGGTGGGAAGAATGATAGGTATAGTAGAAAACTCATACTCTGTCTTTCTGCATCATGGCATCATAGGTAGTAGGGAAATATATTAATTCTAATTAAACCTTGTGAGGCTTAAATAACCCAAACTGAAGCTGATAAAGCAACACAGTTTCTTTCCAATGAGTATCTTCAGACTACAAAACTACAAACTCATACCATAAGGTGCATGCTTGCTAATGCCAGAAGCTGGCCAGGAAAATGGGAGAGTTAGAATTACTGGCAATTAATGAAAAATTTGATTTAACTGGCATTACTGAAACATGATGGGATGAATCTCATGATTTCACTGTTAATTTGGATGGTTATAACCTATTGTTAGGGAATATTGGAGTGTTCTTATTAGTCATTAAAAGCTTATAATATATAAATATATATAAATATATATATATATATATATATATATATATATATATATATGTTAAACACGCCTAGATTAGAGAATAAGTACCAGCTTTAATATAAAGCTGAAAGGCTATTTATATTCGTTTTTTTTCTCACTCAATTGGAGATACAGTGCTCTGAATAGTGGATGAATTTGCTGAATGACCACATGATGGATGGTGGATTTGACTAGCACAGTCTAATCCAGAGAATTATCAGAAGACAACATGTGGTATTCTTGTACGCATGGGTGTGTGTAACTTTGAAAACTAGATTTCTCCAGTTTTCCATGTGGCCGAAGGAATCCTTTGTGTGGACAGCTGACCAGTGAGGGGACTTTGTGAAGGACATGTGACCAAACTGACCAGTAAGAAGTAAAGGAGTATGGGGGTGGGATTCAAATACAGGAATAAAAGTAGCATACCAGGCTGTTTCTCTCTCTCTTCCTCTCTACCTCTTCTCCTCTATCTCTTCTGTCTTCACTACACTGTGAAGGCTTTGTAAAGTATCATACTCTCATACACACACATGGACATAATTGGTAGCTTTAGAATACCTTTCTGCTAAGTTAAGATATGTTGTTTCCATAGTATTATCATGTATTTTTAATGTATTTGTATTAATTATTGTATTCTAATAAATACACATTTTGTAACCATTAATCTGTAACGCTTCTTGAGTTAAGTTGTTTTTCCGTGGAAGGCAAGAATCTCACAGGATGAGATTGGAATAATTATTATAATAATAATATTGTAATTAATTAATTAACCGTTTTTTATAACAATATATATATACAGTATATATATATATATATATATATATATATATATATATATATATATATATATTCATATATCTCTTACTATCTCTCTTAATATGTTATATGTTTCTATTTTCCACTTAATACTGGCAAAGTGACAAAATGGGATGGTGTTAACGGGATTATCATTTATAATACCCCATCCTGAGATGCTACTTCCTCTTTTATTTCTATAACTGATTTGCGTAGTTCCGATTACAAATGTCTACTAGCCTCTATGTAACCACAAGTAAACATATGATGGACAACGTATCATATGACAAAATAAATATTGCAATGTTTTCTGCTTTTTTATGACGCTTTTTTCATTATAAATACAGGTACCATTCTGATTAAAAACTCTGAACTCATTGGTTCAATTTATATTTTCTTGTGTTTGTCATTATTTGACATCTGATTTCCCAGAATTCTGCAGTAGTGATGTCGCGAACATAACATTTTCGGTTTGCGAATTGCGAACGCAAACCGCCCCAAATGTTCGCGAACCGGCGAACCAGGCGAGCCGCCATAGACTTCAATGGGCAGGCGGATTTTAAAACCCACAGGGACTTTTTCTGGCCACAATAGTGATGGGAAAGTTGTTTCAACGGGACTAACACCTGGACTGTGGCATGCCGGAGGAGGAACCATGGCAAAACTCAGACGGAAAATTACATAGTTGATGCAGAGTCTGGTTTTAAGCCATAAAGGGTATAAATTACCTAACATTCCTAAATTGTTTGGAATAACGTGCTTTAAAACATCAGGTATGATGTTGTATCGATCAGGTAGTGTAAGGGTTAGGCCCGCTTCACAGTGACAGACCAAACTCCCCGTTTAACGCACCGCAAACAACCGCAAACAGTCCATTAGCACAACCGCAAACTCCCCATTTGCACAAGGTTGGATACCAAGCTAGCCATGTCCCGTTCCTTGTCCTCACTGATGTCATTGAAGGTTTCTTCCTCCACCCAGCCACCAAGGGTCCCCGAAAGGTGACAACAAGCCCCCTGGGACGCCTGCTGTGTTTGGTCTTCCACCTCCTCAAAGAATAAAAAAATAGATGCTTGGTTGGTCGTATCACTTCAATTTTGGGTCACGGCACGTGCAATCAAAGGTGCCACCATATAGGAGTGGCGTGTTTGTAAGTACTACTCTTATCAGTTTATTACCTGTTACAGCACCTATCAGGGGAATGTGTATAAGGCCTGGAATTTTAGAACCGGGAGATGGAAAAAGATGCTTGGTTGGTCGTATCACTTCAATTTTGGGGCACGGCACGTGCAATCAAAGGTGCCACCATATAGGAGTGGCGTATTTGTAAGTACTACTCTTATCAGTTTAATACCTGTTACAGCACCTATCAGGGGGCGTGTATAAGGCCTGGAATTTTAGAACCGGGATATGGAAAAAGATGCTTGGTTGGTCGTATCACTTCAATTTTGGGGCACGGCACGTGCAATCAAAGGTGCCACAAGATAGGAGTGGCGTGTTTGTAAGTACTACTCTTATCAGTTTAATACCTGTTACAGCACCTATCAGGGGGCGTGTATAAGGCCTGGATTTTTAGAACCGGGAGATGGAAAAAGATGCTTGGTTGGTCATATCACTTAAATTTTGGGGCACAGCACGTGCAATCAAAGGTGCCACCAGATAGGAGTGGCGTGTTTGTAAGTACTACTCTTATCAGTTTAATACTTGTTACAGCACCTATCAGGGGGCGTGTATAAGGCCTGGAATTTTAGAACCGGGAGATGGAAAAAGATGCTTGGTTGGTCGTATCACTTCAATTTTGGGGCACGGCAGTGCAATCAAAGGTGCCACCATATAGGAGTGGCGTATTTGTAAGTACTACTCTTATCAGTTTAATACCTGTTACAGCACCTATCAGGGGGCGTGTATAAGGCCTGGGATTTTAGAACCGGGAGATGGAAAAAGATGCTTGGTTGGTTGTATCACTTCAATTTTGGGGCACGGCACGTGCAATCAAAGGTGCCACAAGATAGGAGTGGCGTGTTTGTAAGTACTACTCTTATCAGTTTAATACTTGTTACGTCACCTATCAGGGGGCGTGTATAAGGCCTGGATTTTTAGAACCGGGAGATGGAAAAAGATGCTTGGTTGGTCATATCACTTAAATTTTGGGGCACAGCACGTGCAATCAAAGGTGCCACCAGATAGGAGTGGCGTGTTTGTAAGTACTACTCTTATCAGTTTAATACTTGTTACGTCACCTATCAGGGCACGTGTATAAGGCCTGAATTTTTGGGACCGGGAGATGGAAAAAGATGCTTGGTTGGTCGTATCACTTCAAATTTGGGGCACTTTGTGACATTAGCTTCTTACGCTCAAACATGTCCTTTACAGGCACCTGACTATGGGCAGATGAGCAGGAACTGCTCAAGGCAAGAGACGGAGTGGCGGATGGTTGAGAGGGGGCAAGGAGGACAGCAGTGGTTGATGTGGCTGATGATGCTGGACCAGGAGGAGGATGGCGGCTTTCAGTTTGTGTGTTGCATGTACTCATGTGTTGGTCTGGAGTCACCCAAACATTAGGTCTCAACCTGTAGAGGATAAGGGAACCAGGCTACTCTAGACCTCATTCATCATTACAGGTTTTGACAGATTGGTACTATGCGTGCAAGCTACTGTGACAACAGATATGAGTGGCACTGTGCACTTGCTGAAGTTGGCAGAGTAGACGCTGTAGGCCTGACACAGACGCTTGCAGACAAGTAACTGCTATTCAATGTATTGCAGTCAAAATTTTATTCTTTGTTTAAATGTGCACTACTGACTGTTACACCAGATATGAGTGGTGGCACTGACTGGGCAAGTGGGCACAGTATACGATGTGAGCCTAAGACACACACACAGGCAGGCAGGCTAATGAAATTAGATTACACAGAAAAAAAGGGTGTTTTTTTTTAAATGTAGATTGCTGGTACACCACTAGATTGGATTAGTTGAACTTGGCACAGTACTTGTAAGCCTGACACACACACTGGCTAGCGGTCAGGCAAATTAACTTAGATTGGCGGTCAGGCAAATGAACTTAGATTTAATAAAATAAAATTATCGTTTTTTTAAATGTAGACTGCTGGTACCCCAACTAGATTGGATTGGTTGAACTTGGCACAGTACTTGTAAGCCTGACACACACACTGGCTAGCGGTCAGGCAAATTAACTTAGATTGGCGGTCAGGCAAATGAACTTAGATTTAAGAAAATAAAATTATTGTTTTTTTAAATGTAGACTGCTGGTACACCACTAGATTGGATTGGTTGAACTTGGCACAATACTTGTAAGCCTGACACACACACTGGCTAGCGGTCAGGCAAATGAACTTAGATTGGCGGTCAGGCAAATGAACTTAGATTTAAGAAAATAAAATTATTGTTTTTTTAAATGTAGACTGCTGGTACACCACTAGATTGGATTGGTTGAACTTGGCACAATACTTTTAAGCCTGACACACACACTGGCTAGCGGTCAGGCAAATGAACTTAGATTGGCGGTCAGGCAAATGAACTTAGATTTAAGAAAATAAAATTATTGTTTTTTTAAATGTAGACTGCTGGTACACCACTAGATTGGATTGGTTGAACTTGGCACAATACTTGTAAGCCTGACACACATATTGGCTAGCGGTCAGACAAATGAACTTAGATAGGCGGTCAGGCAAATGAACTAAGATTTAACAAAATAAAAAAACAAACAAAAAAAAATGATGTTATAGCCCTAAAAAGGGCTTTTTGGGGTGCTGTGTTTACAGCAGAGATCTGATGAGTCCTTCAGCACTGCACTGGACACTGAATAAACTTGCCTAGCTATTGATTTCCCTATTCAATCAGCATCACCTACACTCTCCCTCCTCTCAGTAAGACTGCAAGTTAGTTATGATTCCAAAATGGCTGCTGTCCATGAGGTAGAAGGGTCTGGAAGGCAGGGTATGATGCTGATTGGCGGGAATGTGTCTGCTGACTGTGAAGTGCAGGGTCAAAGTTTGCTCAATGATAAAGTATAGGGGGCGGATCGAACAACGCATATGTTCGCAGTTCGCCGGGAACAGTGCGCCGGCGAATTATTCGCGACATCTCTATTCTGCAGCCATTTAACATAGAGACATTAAGGAAGGTTGTTAAAATCTGGTTGACCCGGGTCATGCTCTCTCAGGCAGCTGACCCTCATATCCTGCCTTTTTAACACCTATTTAGGAAAGACAGGGGAAATGGTAAAAGAGGAGAAGGGATTTGTCTGTACATTAAGCTTGAATTTAGAAGATATTTATGCTGGAAATAGTGGTAATATTGATTGTTTGTGGGTAAAGTTAAATAGCGTTGCAGCAACTTCCAACTGAATATTAGTTGGAGTATGCTATAAACACCCAAATATAATTAAAAGTGAGGAAATTAAATTATTGTTGCAGATTGGAAATGCAGCTAAACATGGGAAAATTCTAATAATGGAAGATTTTAACTAACCAGAAATAAACTGGATGAATGAGACCAGCAGGTTCTTGAGTACACTCAGGGATCATTATCTAGCCAAGGGTATACAAGAACCTTATAGAAATTAGGCTATCTTGGATTTAGTCATCACAAATAATATTTATATTGTATCAAATGTTACATAGTTACATAGTTACATAGTTACATAGTAATTAAGGTTGAAAAAAGACTTTCAGTCCATCAAGTTCAACCTGTTAAGATCTCCTCTGATCTGCAATATGCGGATTAGTTATTAATTAAATTATTGATTAAATAATTATTAATAGTATAGTATTGGAGAATGAATAAAGAGTTAGTCCATCAAGTTCAACCTTTTTAGATCTCTATTGATCTTTTTAATTTGGACTATTTATTATTATTGTTAATTGTTAATTATTGTTAATTGATCCAGAGGAAGGCAAACATAAAAAAAAAAACCATTGAAACTTTGCCAATTGTCTCATAAGGGGAAAAAAAAGCAAAATTCCTTCCTGACCCCAGAAACTGGCGATCAAATTTCTCCCTGGATCAATATTCCTTGCTAGTTATCTAGGATAGCCTTGAATGCCCTCTTTATTCAGAAATATATCTAACCCCTTTTTGAAGTTGTCTATCGAATTCGCTGTCACCACCTCCTTTGGTAGAGAATTCCACAGTTTAACCACCCTAACTGTGAAGAACCCTTTTCTTTGTTTAAGGTGAAATCTTTTTTCCTCTAACCTCAACGGATGTCCTCTTGTCAGTTGAAAATCTCTTGCTACAAAAAGTTCACTTGACAAAGCCTTATATTGACCCTGGATGTATTTAAATAACGTAATCATATCTCCTCTTAGACGCCTTTTTTCTAGCGAAAATAAGTTTAATTTTCTAGTCTTTCTTCATAACTTAGCCCCTCCATTCCCCTTATTAGTTTTGTAGCCCTTCTCTGTACTTTTTCCAGCTCTAAAATGTCTTTTTTGTGAGGTGGTGCCCAAAATTGTACTCCATATTCCAAATGAGGGCGTACTAGAGATTTGTATAGTGGCAGAATTATATCTTCTTCCCTGGCTTCTATACCCTTCCTAATACATGCTAATATTTTATTTGCCTTTGCAGCCGCTGCTTGGCTTTGAGCGCTGTTACCTAGGTGGTTGTCCACTAGTACTCCCAAATCCCTTTCAATATCTGATACCCCTAGATTTGCTCCATTAAGATTATAGATTGCTTGGCTATTGTTCCTTCCCAAATGCATAACCTTACATTTATTTGTATTAAATCTCATCTGCCATTTAGCCGCCCATTTCTCTAATTTATGCAAATCCTTTTGTAGGGAAAGTACATCATTATCTGATTTTATTACCTTGCACAACTTCGTGTCATCAGCAAAAATGGAGACACTACATTCGAGTCCTACTTCAATGTCATTAATAAATATGTTAAAAAGGAGAGGACCCAATACTGAGCCCTGAGGAACCCCACTTATCACATTAGACCAATCGGAGTATGTTCCATTTACAACAACCCTTTGCTTCCTGTCTTTTAGCCAGCTCTCGATCCATGAGCAGATATTTACTGCAATTCCTGTATCCCTTAGTTTGCTCACTAGTCTTCCATGTGGCACTGTATCAAATGCCTTTGAAAAATCTAAAAAGACTACATCCACTGAGTTGCCCTGATCCAAGTTCCTACTAACCTCCTCATAAAAACTAATTAGATTGGTCTGACACGACCTTTCCTTCATAAATCCATGTTGACTGCTACCTATGATCCTGTTCAAATAGACATATTCTTGTATTCTGTCCCTTATTAACCCTTCTAAAAGCTTCCCAACTACAGAAGTGAGGCTCACTGGTCTATAATTCCCCGGATTTGCTCTAGATCCCTTCTTAAATATAGGTATTACCTCTGCTTTTCTCCAGTCATCTGGTAGAGACCCTGTAGTGAGCGAGTCTTTAAAGATTAGATATAATGGTTTGGCTATTACAGAACCCAGCTCCCTCAGTACCCTTGGATGTATTCCATCAGGACCTGGGGCTTTATTAACATTTATTTTCTCCAACCTCTTTTGTATTTCTTCCTGCGTTAACCAATTATTTAGTGAAGGTAGTGTAGCCCCATTATGTTGCAGTGTCCCAACCACTGGTACCTCCCTTGTGTAAACCGACGAAAAGAACCTATTTAGCTCATCTGCCTTTTCCTGGTCACTAATTATCAGATGGCCTGTGTCACATTGTAATGGTCCTATCGATTCCTTCCTGGCCTTCTTCCCATTAATATATTTATAAAATATTTTAGGGTTAGTCTTACTTTCCATTGCAACTGACTTCTCATTTTCTATTTTAGCCAGTCTAATAGCCCTTTTGCAAGCCTTGTTGATTTCCTTATAGTCACATAAAGATGCCTCTGTTCCCTCCTTCTTGTATAATTTAAATGCATATTTCTTTTTCCTCATCATGATCTTTAAGTCATTGTTAAGCCACATGGGATGTGATTTACTCCTATTTATTTTATTTCCACATGGTACATGCTGATGAGTATGTTTATTTAGTAAGGATTTGAATGTTGTCCATTTATTTTCAGTATTCTTCCCTGTAAGTTCTTTGTCCCAGTCTATATGTTGTATTGCTGCCCGTAGCCCATTAAAGTTAGCCCTTTTAAAATTTAGAGTTTTCGTTGGCCCCTTACAACTCTGTTTTTTGTATTCAATCTCAAATGAGACTGTGTTGTGATCACTGTTCCCCAAGGGTTCCCCTATTTTTACATTTGATATTATATCAATATTACTTGTGATGACTAAATCCAAGATGGCCCCATTTCTAGTAGGTTCTTGTATTACCTGGGCTAGATAATGATTCCTGAGTGTACTCAAGAACCTGCTCCCCTTAGCTGAGCTGCTGGTCTCGTTTATCCAGTTTATATCAGGGTAATTAAAGTCTCCCATTATTAGAACTTGCGCGTGCTTAGCTGCATTTCCAATCTGTAACAATAATTGTATTTCCTCACTTTCAGCTATATTTGGGGGTTTATAGCATACTCCCACCAATATGCATTTAGAATTAGCTCCTCCACTATTTAGCTCAACCCACAAGGATTCAATGATGCCGTTAGTGCCAGCATAAATATCTTCTCTAACTATAGGCTTAAATTCAGGCTTAACATAAAGACAGATCCCTCCTCCTCTTTTACCATTTCCCCTATCTTTCCTAAATAGGTTATAACCATCCAGATTAACAGTCCAGTCATGAGATTCATCCCACCATGTTTCCGTAATGCCTATTAAGCCCCATTTTTCTTGTACTGCTAATATTTCTAGCACATCCATTTTCCCAGGCAAACTTCTTGCGTTTGCAATCATACACTTTATGTTGCTATGGCTCTGCTGATGTGAAGTGCCTGCCACTGTATTTGAGGCCCCTATTAATATCTCCCTACTTTCTATTGTAACCCTCCCCCCTTCTCCTCCCCCATGGGTAAATAATTCATCCCTTTCCCTCTCTACCCTATTTACCCCAATACTTCTATATAGTCCCTCCCCCCCACCTACAAGTTTAAAAACTCCCCCAGCCGTTCTACCATCCTATTCCCTAGCACAAAAGCGCCCTCATCATTAAGGTGCAATCCATCCCTGCTATAGAGATTGTACCCAAGTGAGAAGTCAGCCCAGTGCTCTAAAAACCCAAAACCCTCTGCACTGCACCACTTTTTTAGCCACGCATTAACCTCCCTAAGCTCCTTCTGCCTCCCTGGGCTAGCACGTGGCACTGGTATTATCTCAGAAAATACTACCTTGGAGGTCCTTGCTTTAAGCTTATTCCCTAATTCTCTAAAATCATTCTTTAGGACGCTCCATCTTCCACTAACTTTGTCATTGGTACCAATGTGTACCAAGACCGCCGGTTCATTACCAGCCCCTCCCAATAATTTATCCACCCGATCCACAACATGCCGAACCCGAGCACCCGGGATACAGCAAACTGTTCGATTGCTGGGATCTGGGTGACAAATTACCCTGTCTACCTTCCTAATAATAGAGTCCCCTACCACTAAAACATGTCTGTTGCTCTGCCTATTCTGCCCTCCCTCTTCTCCAGTAGAGCTGTTCGCCCGGCTGTTAGAGGGAACAGCTCTATCTGGCATTGCCATTCCTGAATGGACATCACCAACAGTTTCACTCAATCTGGCAAATCTGTTGTTGTTTGCCAACTCAGAACTGGCCTGCCTCCTCCTGTACCCTCTGATTCCCCTTCTAACTGTAACCCAGCTACCTCCCTGGCCATCCTCACTAGCCCCAGCTCCTCCCTCCATACTAGGCCCAGCTAAACTGTGCTCCGTGAGCACCAACTCCCTTTCCAGTGGAGCAATATCACTAAGTGCTGCAATTCTCCTCTCCAGATCTTCAATTTGAGCTTCCAAAGAGGCAACATGCTCACACCTGTCACAGAGGTATGGACACTGGATCATCTGTTCCAGTAGTGCATACATTTGACAGGATGTACACTGAATAAGGTTGCCACTGGACTGACTCATAATTATTATTATTGTCTACGAAATTTCAGTGGGAAAAATAAAGAATATAATATAATATATTTATATAAAGTTTTCCTCCTTTGCACTATAAATCTGCCCTCCCTTTTCTTTGAAGGCCCTCCTTTTATTTAAACTCCTAGGCTTTTACTAGAATTGCACTTGATACTGAAAATGTTCGCAAGCTCACAAGTTCCCCTTCTCCAGTTTCTATTAACTTCTGCCTTCTCGCCTGGGCACAATTAGTGCACTCTGCAATTTATCAGCCTTTACTTGTAAGGTAAATCCACTTGTAAACAGGCCCCAAACCAGCTCACAAATCCTTTATCCTAGTTTAACAGTCAAGCCACACCCCTCTCACCTGGGCACACTTAGTGCACTCTGCAATTTATCAGCCTTTACTTGTAAGGTAAATCCAGTTTATCAGCCTTTACTTTTTAAGGTAAATCCACTTGTAAACAGACCCCAAACCAGCTCACAAACCTTTTATACAAGTTTAACAGTCAAGCCACACCCCTCTCGCCTGGGCACAATTAGTGCACTCTGCAGTTTATTAGCCTTTACTTTTTAAGGTAAATCCACTTGTAAACATGTTGTAAGAGGGCAACCTTTGGGAAACAGTAATCACAACACAGTCTCATTTGAGATTGAATAAAAAAAAACATTACTGTAAGGGGCCAACAAAAACTCTTAATTTTAAAAGCGCAAATTTTAACGGTCCAAGGGTAGCAATACAACGTATAGACTGGGACAAAGAACTGGTGAGTAAAAATACTGAACATAAACGGACATTTAAATTCTTACTAAATATACATACTTATCATGATATACCAGGGGCGACTGGTGCATATTGGCAAATGGGCAACCGCCCCCAAAATTATCAATACATTTAATATTGTATTTTAAATGTATATAGATAAAAAAAATGTTATTATATCTGTATATTAGCTTTCATGTCTTCTTTTGATTTTGTTAAAAATATGCATCTCTTACTTTAAATTAACCCTTTGTGTGCCTCCCCCCCCTTGTCTTTCCCTAGTGCTGCTATAGATTATATTAGAGTGAGAGCATCCTATTGCTCAGCCTGGCTGAGTCTACATTCACTATGCTAGGAATTGTATAAATGTTCCTGTCTGTCAGCTTGCAGCATCAACCAATCAGTGCTGCAGGTTGTCAGGAATATCCGCTTAGACCTCTCTGAATTTCCCCAAGCCTATATAGAGGATTTATAAGCCCATTATTTCAAACCCTCCCCACTCCGTTCCCTGACTGATTCTGATTCTCATCCTCCTGTGCTGATCTACCCAACCTTCTCAACCAAGTAAGTTTGCACAAGCAGTGATACTGGAGTGGGTTGGCAGCTCTTTCTCCAGGGACTGACTTGGATTAGAACCCCGGTCAACAGTTGCAAAAGCACAGAGCCCTAACCCACTGTACAACCACTGCACCACAAACAACATCACAATTATTATATTTACTAGCGACTTGCCCATCAAAAATTACGTGGCAATAAAATTGTAAGGCAGGTAATGCTGTTTGCCAAAGACATAATTTTTTTTTCTTCCGCGCTCATTGTGTGGCTCGCAATGAGCGCCTTCGGCACTCATTGCGAGGCTCTTGGTTGTTGTACTTTTTTTAAAAAAAGGTGCTTTTGCTGTCATTGAAAGGTTGGTGCTGATCTCGCTTTTGCGCTTATTGCAAGGCTGTCCCCTGGTGTAGTTTGTGTGCTATCGGCAGCGTTGACACTCGTTTTAGGCGCAGTGAATGGCTTTTGTGTTTATTGCGATAGTTTTTTTTTGTGTATATGTACTTTTGTATGTTAATGAAATAATTAATAAAATAAGAAATTAATATACTTTACCTATTTGTAAGTAATATATGCAGGAAGCATTGTGCTGAAGAGCTTACAATCTGTTCCTGCAGCATACAATGTAGGTTTGCAGTGTTGTTGAGCTGAGGCGTAAGTGTCAGTAATGTGTGCAGGGAAAGCCGTTAGTGTAGCTATGTATTTCCGCATTCTGTAAGTTAGTGTTGTAAAATGGCGGTGAATGTGTATGTGGTACGCGGTGTGGATGAATTAGCGTCCTTGCTAAAAGTGTATCTTGTACCTCGTACTGCTTTTTGGAAAAGCCGCATGTGCTTGGAGGTGTTTTGCGGCTTTTGGGTCTTGTATCCTCGTTTTCGTTTTTTTCTTTGACATTTATTTTCTCGCTTAGGGGATTTTCGTGTGTCTAAACTCGGTAATTTCAACTTAAATCTAGGTGTAAGTTCACTTGCAGAGGTCCTGGGTGCCCCCCCCCCCTTGCTGTGAGTAAGCTTTTTATATCATTTTTGTGTGTATTTATTGTTTTTTTTATGTTTTCAGGTGCGGCTCATACTTTTTTAGTGTAAGTCCATACATTTTTCATTCTAAGTACCGCGTCTCGTAGTTTTTTGTGTAAGTCCGTATTTAGTGATTGCGTGTTAGATGTATTTTTTCAAAGTCCCGCTTCTGTGGGTGCAGCCGACGTAGAAGCCCCCACCACCGCAAATGCGGCTCTTCGCTTTGCGAGGGTCTGCATTTGCGGCCTGCAATGAGCCGACGTTGGAGCCTCCACCTTCGCGAGGGATGCAGTTCTTGCGAGCTTGCTTTGCGAGCTCGCAAAGCTTGACGACAATTCGTAGTTTGACAACTATTATATGTGATATATGTGTATGTATTATTTGTTTCTGTACTCTGTAGTAGAGGGTGGGAGAGGCTCGCAATAAGCACCTCCTGTCAAGTTGAAGGGGGAGAGGCTTGCAATGAGCACAGAAGGCGCTCATTGCGAAGCATGTGAAGAGCTCATTCGGCGCTCATCGCAAGACCAGTAGAGAGGAGGAGAGGCTCACAATGAAAGCACATAGCCCTGACCCACTGCACCACCACTGCACCACCAGCAATACCCCAATTATTATATACTAGCGACTTGCCCGTCAAAAAATGACGGCAATGTGATGTATATGTTTGTCAAGTTGTTTAGTTATTAACATATATTTTTGTCACTTGTAAGTATTTTAATATGATCGTGTATTTTTGTAAAATGTTGATGTAATGGTTTTTTAAAATGTAATTTGTATCTGAAGAATTGTTAACTTTAATATACATTGAATGAATAGGAAAGCAAAAAGTAAAAAGCCTTCTTTAAACGTCACGAATTTTAACATGAAGTTTACAATATATGTAAGCAATAACCTTCAAAGTATATATTTTTAAACTTGAACTTTATTTTTTATGTAAGTTTAGAAGTTGACAAAACATTGGTATAATTTTTAACATTATAAACAGGAACATAGTGAATACATTTTGTAACCTAATTTTTTATTAAAAGTATTAACATTTGAATGTAAAAACAATTGACCTTTAAATTAATCAGTATTAAAATGCAATTTCTATCACAATAATTGTTAACTTGAATATACATTGAATGTAGAGGAAGGCATACAGTAAAACTCTTCTTAAAACGTACGTAATTAAAGTAATTCATTACTGAGCACATAAACTGGCGATAAACATTAATGTAGGTAGTAATCTTAAGATAACAGACAATATTTACATTGTGACTTAAAAGGTGCTTGACCTCTTAACATCCACTTTGTAATCTGTTGAATGAAATAACTTGAAAATATATTTTTTAAACTTGTAACATTAGAAACATTAACATAGTGACTTAACATTTTAACATAATTTTTACTAACAATGCAAGGCAAGTATTTTGTGAGGCGAATCATTCATAAACAGTACTTCCATTAATTATGACTGAATTAAACAACCAATTGTTATGTATTTTGGAATGCTTTTAAAAAATGTTGGCATCTTTAATTTGTATCCTGCAAAGTTATAGTACTTCATAGTAGACAATGTTTTTAGTAAAAATACGTCCATCTTCTAATAAATCACCTTGACTTTCATTGTTTTCAATGTAAACTTTAATAGCCTGTGGATTTTTGCACCGTGACAACGCAACGTACAATTGACCATGTGCAAAAACTGGTTCTTCCAAGAAAATACCCACAGATTTGAAAGTTTGACCTTGTGATTTATTAATGGTCATGGCAAATGCCATAATAATGGGAAATTGTCTTCTTTGAAGTATAAAAGGGAGACTACTTTCACTTGGTGCTAAATCTATTCTTGGTATGAAAACTCTCTCTCCTTTATGGGTCCCAGTTAAAATTTCAGCATCTATAAAATGGTCCTTTAATTGTTGAACAATTAATCTTGTGCCATTGCATAGGCCTTTTTTGGGGTTCATATTTCGCAGTAACATGATAATTGCACCTTTCTTTAGCTGCAAAATATGTGGTGGCATTCCAGAAGGAGTTAAAGAGTTTATGAATTCAGTTGAAAAGTTTGCCTGACTTTCATTGTCATCAGCAAGTACAGAATCAGCACTGTGATAATTTCTTTGTGGTGCATTAATTTTTTTAAAGATTTCATTATTGAGTATTAATGCATCTTTATTTTTACACGTCAGTATAACTTGGTTGGCAAGCTCGGAATATTCTTCGTTATTTATGCTCCCTTCAAATATAGCCGATATAATATCTTGTTGACAAATCATATGAGGTGGGATCTCTACAGTGTCGTCAGGTAAATGTAGTATTTTTTCTGTTCTGCCTTCTCCAATTTTAATAAGCCAATCATTGAAATCAGTTTGGCCTTCTGATCTCATATTTTGTTGCAGTTGAAGATGGGTAAAATGTTTCCATACTGTACTTGACTTTATACATGTTTCGATAATGTCAGTTCGATTTCCATGTACAACGACAGGTAATGTTTGTCTAAAATCGCCACCCAACAACATTACCTTTCCACCAAATGGAAAAATATTATCCATGACTTCACGAAGCAAACGGTCAATACATTGGAGGGCATAGCATGACATCATTGTGGCCTCATCTATTATAATTAATTTACATTTCTTCAATTTCTTTGCTTGTAAGGATGTCATGCGAATATCTGACACAGAGTTTTCTAAAATAGGCACTGGCAGTTTAAATCCACTATGAACAGTTCTTCCACCTTCTAATAAAAGTGCAGCAATTCCAGTAGTGGCAAACGCCATTGCTATTTTTCCTTGTGCTCGTACTGAACTCATTAATAAATTGTACAAATATGTTTTTCCTGATCCGCCAGCTCCATCAAGATAGAAATAACGCTCTGTCACCATGTCATCATCTATAGCATTTTTAATGGCATGAAATGCTTGCAATTGTAGTGTATTTAAAGTTGCAAGTCTTTCTTCTGTTCTTTCTGCTTGTAGTTGAATGTCATAGTCTTCAAAGTTAATGTCATCTATAAGACCTGGATCAGGCAAATTAAAACTTGCACAACTTAATCCATGAGTTAAAAAGACTTCTTGGATTTCCATTAACGCTTTTAAGTGTGCAATGGGTTCATTGTATCGTCGCATAAAGTCTTCAGCCATATTACTTTTTTAAGTCTCCCGCAAAGCTAATGCATTTGGAGCATTTGAGAAGATACAAATAAAAGCAAATTGTTCTCTCATCTGTCGTGGCATTTGACATTGTGCTGCTTCTTCTAAACATCTTTCCCACTCTGTATCATCAGCGAGTAAGTTTCTATGTCTTGCAGCTAAATGGAAGGATTCATATACAATGTCATTAACAGTTCTTAATTGTTCAAAACTTTGTGCTCCTGGAACATTTAAAAGTAATATCCGTAAGCAAAAACGTTCAACATCTCTTGGACTGACTGTGTAAATTCGTGGAATTATTTTATTGCCTCTGGTTTTTCTTGGTCTCCATAATCCATTCACAAAAACATAGTGATATGGAATTTCAATATATAAGTATTGTGTTGCTTCAGCATCAGTGGAATTTAATGCAAACCATGCAGTTAGTGTAGTGTGACAATCTTCACTTTGGGCCAATGTATTCATTTCATTTCCAGCATGGAAATAGACTAAATGTCGTTGTGGCAAATGTACTGCTAACCTATATACTGCATGTGATCTATCATGCATTTCAAATTTTAAAAGCCGCCACATAGCTTCTGGCGCACTGACATAGCGAGCATCTACATGAGATGCAAGTTCATCATGTACTAACTCACTACTTTCAGGGTTGTCTGCACTTTTGACGACTACTGTAGCTGCATTGTAACCTTTGTAAATATATTTGTAGACATATTTAATGGATTTGATGGAAGTGCAGGCTTCTACGTTGATGTGGGCTTTGTACTTCATGAGTAAATGTGGATTGTAGGTTACTACATATCTATTGTCCACTTTTTTCCCACGAATAATGGCACTATCTCCTTCTCTTCTTTTATAAAGTGGATATCCATCACAATTTGCATATGTTTTGTCTCTATAATCTTTTGGAAAATCTTTTGAACATTTATTATTTTCCATACATGGTGATTGTGGATTAAGGTCTCCACAGGGTCCATGAATCATGCGATGAGTAACAATCTCATATAGTCTACCATATAGTTCTGGATCTGGTAGTTCAGCAAATATGACTGCATCCACTTTGTCCGAAGTATCTAATTTATCTTTCTCTTGAAGTATTATGAGAAGATGTGCATGTGGAAGGCCTCTTTTTTTAAATTCAATGGTATATACATAAGCAAGACATTTGCCAAATAACTGATTTATAGTGAAGTCACGTATTAATTCATTTAATTTGATCTTAAAAACTCTGGCTACTAAATCTGGTCGATCTGAAGCACTTTGTCCAAGAAGTAGATTTTGATTAATTTCTGGCCATTGTGGATTACATGTAAATGTCACAAATAAATCTGGTTTTCCAAATTTTGTCACAATAGCCATAGCATCATTGTATCTTTCTCTCATATTTCGAGGAGATCCTTGAAAGGAAGATGGTAAAATGATGGCTTTGCCAGCTGTCATGTCTCTGCTTGTAGCCACGTCAGCAACATAGTCCATAAGTCCACAATATTGTTCTACACGTAGTTTATCTTGTTGATATTTTATAAAGTTTAAATTATTTGCCTCAACTTGCAAATATGAATCAATAATCCATTGTTGTGTTAGTTTCCCACCACATAAAATTGGATTAAATTCATCTCTAATGGCAATTTGAGCTACTTTAAATTCAAGCATAGAAACATTATTTCGGATTCTGGCTTTAGCATTTGGGTAACTGGGAAGGGTTAATTTTGGTTGCCAACCTGCTTCTCCATGTGGGAAAAAGATGGGATATGTCATTGGATCTAAATTTGGACTTAAGATATTAATATTAATAAATGGTTGCTCCTCATTTCTGGGATATACTCTAATGTCTCTTTAAAATGGTGGTTCTCCTTCATCATTCTGAAATACCATTGCAACTTCATTTGATGTTGGCAAGTTATAACGACGTTTATCAGTATGTCTGTCTCTTTTAAGCACCATATTAACCTTTGGCATAGGTAATAGATGTCTTTGTGCATGAAGTTGTTGTTCATTTTCTACTTCTGCCAATTTTTTGTATGCTTTACTGTAGGGATTGTTGTCCATAATGTTATTTAGCTCTATGAAAACACTGGGTAAGCATTTTTTATCTTCTTCCATCTGCATACGTTGGTCAACAGCTTCCATTGTATCTAGGACATATAGTTGAGCAAATTTTCTTTGCTCTCCTTGCTCTGGATGTAAATGTGAAGTCCGATGATAAATTTGTCCTTGGACTTTAAAACAGTAAGGACCATGTCCTGGTACATTAGCAGCCAATGTTGCCCCCATAGATGCAAATGATATGGCACTATTGTAGGATCTTATGTTTGTCTTAAAATTTTTGTAATTTGGAAAAGTAGGTTCATTCATAATATTTTGTAAATAGCTTGGAAATTGTTTCCTTTCTGGAAGTTTGAACTTGCCTTTTTGACAACAACTAATAAATTGTCCATCTCTGGGTCTCTCCTGTTTAAAATAATAAGCCTCACAAAATTGACATTGAGTACTCATGTCCCCACAACTATGAACCTCTACTGCTAAAGACTTGAGTAAAGGACAATTTGCAAAGCATATCGGATGTTGACTTTCATATTGATCAGGTGAAAAGTCATGAAATGTTTCAACAACAGGTTCTAAATGTTTAGTTTTTTTCGTGGCTTTTCTTGGTATATGTTGTCCTTGTTTGGTTGAAATGTCTTGTAAGTTTTTAGTAAGAGTTTGTAAATGCTTTGTTTTTGTAGTTGCTTTTTTTGGTCTGTCTTGACTGGTATCTTGTAAAATGTCATCTGATGTTTGAGGAACAGTTTGTAAATGCTTTATTATCTTTTTATTTTTTTTGGTTGTATCTTTCATTTTTGCAGCTGATATTCTTTTATTTGCAAGTCTTTTGCGTTCTTTTTCTCGTCGAATTTCTTTCTCCTCCGGTGTCTGCTGGGCGGCCCATCTCTCTTGTCTTTCTCTAGTTTGACGTCTTTTCTTCTCTTCTTTGGTCTCGTTATCATCCATATTAATCTGTAAAGGAAAAAAAATAAATGTAATTGTGTATATTTTAATTTGTAATTCCTGTTAAAGATTCTTGTGCACAATTGGTGAAATAAAAGGCAAATCATTAATGTATCAGTTATATTTAGTTAAAATTATAATTCCTGTCCTCACTGGCTAAGAATTTGGCCAATGGAATACTGCTGTAAATAAGCATGTAACATATTTTTTTTAAATAATGGTTTTATTTATAAAAAACGTTGTTTGTGGATAGATATTTACCACTGCAAAACTTCTTTGCTAAAAAAAAAATTGATGTGGTTATTGAGCTATGTATTGCATAGTAGCAATTTAAATAGAATAAGGGAGATAGTAGATTCATTTTTTTATTTTTCTGTTGACACGGATGCAACTGAAAGCAGTTTCTTTAGTTTTCTACTTTAGTACTTATTATACTGTACCTTGGTTGAAGTGTGATTTAAATCCGAATGTTTGTTGGTCCTCGGTTCAAAATCGTTGTCCAATGGTGTGGTCCTCTGTTGGAAGTCCTCGTCCGATGGTGTGGTCCTGTGTGTAAAATCCTGGTCCTATGGTCTGGTCCTCTGTTGAAAGTTCTGGTCCGATGGTGTGGTCCTGTGGCGATAGCCCTCGTCCGATGTTGTGGTCCTGTGGCGATAGCCCTCGTCCGATATTGTGGTCCTTTGGTGAAAGTCCTCGTCCGATGGTCTGGTCCTGTGTTGAAATTCCTCGTCCGCTGGTCTGGTCCTGTGTTGAAAGTCCTCGTCCGATGGTCTGGTCCTGTGGAGAAAGTCCTCGTCCGATTGTCTTCACGCAGTAACTGTTGTAATATAAAATAGAAAATATTGTTTGAGTGAAATGTCTTTTAAATAAGTAAAAAATGTATGAATTTGGCTGTATTGTATCAGTTATGGTTATTTTTTTCTATTTTTTTTTTTTAAAGAAGAATGTTAATGTAGTTTCCTATGTGTTTGTGTGATTTTTTGTGCAATGCTATTAGGTGCGCAACACTTTTGTTATTCTTATTTTGGCTTCTTTGTAAGGCTTATAGGTTGTTAAACATTGAATAAGAAAGTTAATTTATTTTGCTATGTGTTTGTGTGAGTTTGTTCCAATTCTGTTTTGTGTGTAGCAGTTTGGGTCTCATTCAATTGCGATTTGGCTAATTGAATCGTGCCCTAAATAAGCACATAGCATATTTTTTTAAAGAAGTTTTTAGTCAGTGAAAAACTTTCTTTTGGATAGATTTTGGATAGATTTTTAGTAACTAAAAACTTCTTTAAAAAAAAATGTTATGTTCTTATTTAGAGCCCTATTTAATTGGGCAAATTGCAATTGAATGAGGGCCTTTGTGTGTACCATATGTTGCATATGTTGCATAGTTTGCCCCTCATTCAATTGCATTTTTTACAATGTAATAGTACTCTAAAGCCGTCATTGAATTGCAATGTTGAAAATTGAATAGAGTTCTAAATAAGCACATCACATATATTTGTTAAAGAAGTTTTTACTTATTACGCATCTATCCAAAAGCAAGGTTTTCACTAACGAAAAGATATTTAAAAAATATATGTTATGTGATTATTTGGATCCCTATAGAATTAGCAAAATGGCAATTGAATAAGGGCCTAAAAGTGCTTATTTATAGCCATATTAAATTGTCCAAAATAGCAATTGAATGAGGGCCTTTGGTTACTGCATTTGTTATATTGTCAGCTCCTCATTCAATTGTGTTTTGGCCAATGGAATAGAGCTCAATATCACCACAGAGCATATTTTTTTACCGAATTTTGTATTTAGTGAACTTGTATCCAAAAGCAACGTGTTCACTAAATAAAAAGTTCCTTTAAAAAATATGCTCTGTGCTTATATAGAGCCCTATTGAAATGGGCAAATCACATTTGAGTGAGGCCCTTGGCCATTAAACATATATAGGTCCTCATTGAATTGCAATTTTGCCAATTGAAGAGGGCTCTATATAAGCACATAACATATTTATTGAGCAAAGTTTTTAGTTATTGAAGACCTTGATTGTGGTTAGAAGTTCAGTAACTAAAAAGTTCTGTATAAAAAATATGTTTTGTGCTTATATAGAGCCCTATTCAATTGAGCAAGTCGCAATTGAATAAGGCTCATGATTCTTTCTTTTTTATACTTAATACTTTACCTTGATTGAAGTGTCGAATGACAGACGGTCCCCTCCTGCCAATCTTAATCCGCCGGTCTTCTTGTAGTGTCTGTTTGAAAAAGAAAGTGAAATAGTTATTTGTATATTTATAATTTTTCATCTAGCAAAGCATGGCCTTTTGAGCATGTAATGTCTTGTTGTATCTTACCTCTTCTTCTTTGTTGGTGTTCTTTAAAAGGGATTGTGCTTCACAGTGCACGGTGCAAATTGTTGAGTGACGCTGTTGATGCAGAGTCTGTTTGAATATTAAAATAAATAGAAAGATTCAGCTTTATATGATCTATTGAATAGCAGTAAATTAATGTCATTTAAATATACTTCTGTAATTATTTTCAATTGACCTTATTTTTTGGTGGGGGCTACACACATATGTCACATACATGAAGCACATTCCATAGTTTAATGTAATTATTTTGTGTGCGTGTGACATCAGTATACATGAATCATATTTAAATTGTTAAATTAACCTTATATTTTTTTTTTCCAACACACATAAATGTCTGTGTGTGAGATGTAACTATAGATGATACACATATATGTGCGTGTCACATATCAGTATACATGATATATAATGTCATTTAAATGTAGTTGTTTACTGATTTTGTTTTAAACTAATTTTGTTGCAGTGGCAATACACATAAATGTGCGTGTCACATGTCACTATGAAGGGGCAATACACATAAATGTGCGTGTCACATGTCACTATACATTATACACATATATGTCCGTGTCACATGTCACTATGAAGGGGCAATACACATAAATGTGCGTGTCACATGTCACTATACATTCTATACATATATGTGCGTGTCACATGTCACTATACATTATAGACATATATGTGCGTGTCAGATGTCACTATACATTATAGACATATATGTGCGTGTCACATGTCACTATACATAAACCTCTGTTTAATATTGAATTATGTTTTTTTGTTGTTTTGTTAAATGAACCGTATTTTTTTTGTGAGCCTATACACATAAATGTGCCATATGTGTCACTACATAAATCCTAGTTTATTTTTTTATTTGTTTGACCTGTCCTGATAATAAAATGTAATATATTATAGCTTACCTCTCAGTTGTAATTTGCACAATGTAAAGTAGTAAATTAGTAAAGAATTGTCTTCTCAAGTAAAAGCAGCAGTTATCTCAGAAGTCACTCCGTTGATCACCTGAGGAGAAATGTATTTTTTTGTGTGAAATAGGCAGTATTTATAAACTTGTAGAAAGTTCTGGAAAGTGAGACCGTTAGAACGCAATACGCATGCGCTATTTGCGTTCCAGCTTACAATTTGCGTTCCATCCGCCATTTTCTGCGTATTACTGTTCAAAATGGTGTTTAATATGATTGTGATACGTTCCGCATAGTATGTGTTTTATTATTGCGAGTAAGTGTAGTTACGTTTTCGTTTTGTTCGTCGGCCATTTTTTCTCTTGCTTACCGATGATATTAGTGTCTAAAGTGTTTTATTTTGATTTAAATGTAGATGTAACTTGTTTTTTTGAGGTGCTGGATGGTTCCTCTTGCTGTAGGTAAGCTTTTTATGTGTTTGTTGTGTGTCTTTCTTAAGTTTTAAATGTTTGTATGTCGGCGTGTTGCGTCCGATGTTTGCGAAGTCGTAATGTGTGGTAACGTGTCTCGTATGGTGTTTGCGTGTGTAGCCTCGTTTTCGTTTTATTCGTCGGCCATTTTTTGTGTCGCTTAACAAACTATTTAGTGTCTAAACTCTTTTATTTTGAGTGCAATTAAGTTGTAAGTTGCATTTTTGAGGTCCTGGGTGCTTCCTGTTTGTGTAGGTAAGGTTTTTATGTATGTGCTGTGTGTATGTATTGTGTTTTTAATTTTGTAATGTTCGCGAGTTGCGTCCGAGTGTTGCAAGGCCGTAATGTGTGCGAACGTGTGTCGTATGTTGTTTGCGAGTGTCGTAATGTGTGTGTCGTGCTCTTTAGGTTGCGACGTGAACTTTGCGAGATTCTCAGTTCTTTAAGTTGGGAATTTGTGTTGTGAATTTTGCAAGGGTCGCAGTTGCTGCAACTGAAGACCTCGCTTTGCGAGGTCCTCAGGTGCTGGCATGGAGCGCCTGTGGCGCTCCAAGCCAGCAACTGAGGCCCTCGCTTCGCGAGGGTCCTCAGTTGCTGGGAAGGAGCGCCTTCGGCGCTCCATGCCAGCAACTGAGAACCTGGCACAGTGCCCTCGCTTCGCGAGGGCTGCGGGCTCGCTACGCGAGCCACGGCCCTCGCTTTGCGATGGGCCGTGGGCTCGCTACGCGAGCCCGCAGCGTTAGCAACAACTCATACGCTCACAACTATATATGTGACTAGAGAATTGCCCGTCAAAAAATTACGGCAATGAAATTGTAAGTGAGCTAATGCTGTTTGGTGTATAATAATGAAATATATAAAACATTAATAAATGAATATACTTTACCTATTTTGAAGCATTGTGTTGAAAAGCTGGCAATCTGTTTTGATGTTGCTGGAGCATTAGTGGTGTGCAGCTGCTGTGTAAGCGTGATGAATGTGTGCAGTGTAATAGTGTGCGTGCGCGAGACCAAACCGTTATCGTAGTTGTGTACTTCCGCATTGTCGTAAAATGGCGGGTAATGTGTGGTATTCCTCTTATCGGAATATCCGTAGGTCTTTTGTGGCGTTTTGCAAGTTTCTTGTAGTGTTTTGCGTGTTTAGAATGCTGTAGCCTCGTTTTCGTTTTGTTCGGCGCCCATTTTTTCTCTCGCTTAGAGAATTTTTTAGTGTCTAAACTCTTTTATTTCGAGTTAAATGAAGGTGTAACTTGCTTTTTGGAGGTCCTGGATGCTCCCTCTTGCTGTTGGTAAGCTTTTTATGTATGTTTTGTGTGTATTTATTGTGTTTTAAATTTTTTCATGTTCGCGGGTTGTGGACGATTTTTGCGAGGTCGTAATTTGTGGTAACGTGTCTCGTATGTCTTTTGTGGTGTTTTGCAAGTTTCTTGTGGTGTTTTGCGTGTTTACAGTGCTGTAGCACTGTAGTGTTGTGTTCGGCGGCCAATATTTTCTCTCTCTTAGAGAATTTTTTTGTGTTTAAACTCTTTTGTTTTGAGTTAAATGAAGGTGTAACTTGATTTTTTGAGGTTTTTATTGTGTTTGAATTTTTTTCATGTCCGCAGGTTTTGCGGTCGATTTTTGCGAGGTCGTAATTTGTGGTAATGTGTCTCGTATGTTTTTTGCGTTATGACGTGAAGTTTGCGAGGGTCGCAGTTGCTGGCAAGGAGCGGATAAGGGGGAGGATCAGGAGGATGAGGGGGAATGAGGAGGATAAGGGGGATAGGGGGGAGGATAAGGGAGGAAATGGAGGCAGGCAGATAAGGGGAAGAGGGGGGAAAAGGAGGAGGAGAAGGAGGAGAAGGGGAAAGAGATAAGAAAAGGGGGAAGTGGTAATGGTATCTAAAGGCGGCATGATTATGACAGTATTTTAGAATGTAACGCTTTAACATTCTAAATACTGAAATAATCATACTGCCAGGAAGGTTAAAGTAGAGGGTGGGAGAGGCTTGCAATGAGTGTGTGCCGTCAAGAAGAGGGGCACTGATTGCCTCACTTCAAGTAGAGGGGGAAGAGATAGAGGGGAGGGGAGAGGTTAACAATGAGCACCAAAGGCCAGTAAAGTAGAGGGGGGGTGGGCTCACAAAGAGCATCTCCCATCAAGAAGGGGGGGAGGCTGGCAATGAGCACTAAAGGCTCTCATTGCGAGGCTCGTGATTAGCACAGAAGGCTCTTATCACAAGGCCAGTAAAGTAGAGGGGGGGGAGGCTGGCAATGAGTGCCTCCCATCAGTTAGAGAGGGGGAGAGGTAGAGGGGGGACTCGCATTTAGCACCAAAGGTGCTCATTGTGAGGCCTGTGATGAGCACCGAAGGCTCTCATCACAAAGCCAGTAAAGTAGAGGGGGGGGGGGAGAGGCTCGCAATGAGCTCCACCTGTCAAGTACAGGGGGGAGAGGTAGAGTGGGGAAAGGCTTGTAATGAGCACTGAAGGCTCTCATTGCGAGACCCGTGATGAGCGCCAAAGACGCTCATCGCAAGGCCAGTAAATTAGAGGGGGGGGGGGAGGCTCGCAAACAGTGCCTCTCATCAAGTAGACAGGGGGAGAGGCGCTCATTGTGAGGCCCGGGATAAACGCCAAAGGCACTCATCACAAGGTCAGTATAGGAGGGGGGAGAGGCTGACAATGAGTGCCTCCTGTCAAGTAGAGGGAGGAGAGGTAGGGAGGGAGAGGCTCAAAATGAGCACCAAATTGCAAGGCCCGTGTTGAGCGCCAAAGGCCAGTAAAGTAAAGGGGGAAGTGGCTAGCAATGAGTGCCTCCCATCAAGTAGAGAGGGAGAGAGGTAGAGGGGGGAGAGGCTTGCAATGAGCACCTCCTGTCAAGTAGTGGTGGAAAGAGGTAGAGGTCTGAGAGGCTCACAATGAGCTCCGATGATGCTTATTGGTAGGCCTGTGATGAGCACCGAAGACGCTCATCGCAATGCCAGTAAAGTAGAGGGAGGGGAGGCTCGCAATGAGTGCCTCCCGTCAAGTAGAGGGGTGGAGAGGTAAAAGAGGAGAGGCTCGCAATGAGTGCAGAAGGCACTCATTGTGCAGCTTGGGATGACCAGTAAAGTCGATGGCGGGAGAGGCTCGCAATGAGCGCCTCCTGTCAAGTAGAGGGGGGAAGAGGTAGAGGGGGGGGCTTACAATGAGTGCCTCCCTTTAAGTAGTGGGGGGTGAGGCTCACAATGAGTGCCTCCCATCAAGTAGAGGTGAGGCGATTCTAGCAATGAGCGCAAAGGCTCTCATTGCAAGACCAGTAAAGTAAAGGGGGAGGCTTGCAATGAGCGCCTTCCATTAAGTAGAAGGGCGGAGAAGTAGAGGGCAGGAGAGGCAAACAATGAGCGCTGAAGGAGCTCATTGCATGGCCAGTAAAGTAGAGGGAGGGGAGAGGCTTGCAATGAGCGTCAAATATGAAGGCAATAAAATTGTAAGGCTAGGAATGCTGTTTGCTACACAATGTGAGTCTCTGACACTCTTAATCTTTTTGTTATCTACGAAGAAGGACAGCAATTATAGTAAATGTGTTTATTTTTTCAACATTCAACTTGTAGTTCAAAAACTGGTAAAACATTTTTTTTTAACAATATTAACCTTTTTAATTGTCAGCTATGCAGGCATGATATAACAATGGATCAACTTTGTATGAATCAGTAGTGATGTCGCGAACATCAAATTTTGGGTTCGCGAACAGCGAACTCGAACTTCGTCAAATGTTCGCGAACGGGCGAACATCGGCGAACCGCCACAGACTTCAATGGGCAAGCGAATTTCAAAAAACACAGGGACTCTTTCTGGCCACAATAGTGATGGGAAAGTTGTTTCAAGGGGACTAAAACCTGGACTGTGGCATGCCGGAGGGGGATCCATGGCAAAACTCCCACAGAAAATTACATAGCGTTAGGGTTAGATTTAGGGTTAGACTTGGGGTTT
Source organism: Discoglossus pictus (assembly GCA_027410445.1). Taxonomy (NCBI): domain Eukaryota; kingdom Metazoa; phylum Chordata; class Amphibia; order Anura; family Alytidae; genus Discoglossus; species Discoglossus pictus. The sequence continues at coordinate 196,723,092 of CM050164.1, read as the reverse complement.
AGGTTTAAGGGTTAGGGTAGATAATAAGCTTTACATTAACAACAATTGACTAAAATCGACTAGTGGCTGATGGCTACCAATGCTGGCTGTCAGAAAACACGATCCCAAATTAACATATCAAAGCAGCTAATTAACATGTGCAAGCCATCCATTTGCATATAAATAAAGCAGCAAAAACATGTAATGTCCAAGGATTGGTTCACTTTAGAAATAATGGATAACACAACTCATGCTCTTTAAGTATTAGTGTCCCTTTAAATCCAGCACTTCTCTAGCCATTGTGTCCCTTTAAATGCTTATTCGTTTGTCCTATCGGATCGGATAGCTCCGGGAAACCTGCTCTGCACCCCGGGATCACAAAGAGTATAAGGGCCTGTGAGGAGCCCTCCACTGCAGTGACAAGGTAAGACCCCCAGCCAGGTGTGACATGTGGCACCCAGTCACCCTATCCTGTGTACTGAGTGCTGGCCTGAACTTTAATAGGAAGAGCTGCTGCAGTAACACCCAGCACCAGTCATCTAAATGGACATATTACCTGTTCACCTTCTCCTAGAATAGGGGCTAAGGGTGGCAGCACTGCATTGCACCCCCTCTGCCAGCTAAAGGTTTATTAGATCTTGCATTGGATTATACAGCACATTAACCCCTTACTGTATACAGTCACTGTGCTGGGTACACACAGGTAGCTATAACCGAATACAGAGGGGGTAGTACCCCATGCAGTGGCACAACAAGCAGCACTGATTTGCTGGCTCTGCCCCCTGCTTTGCTTATGCTGCCTCTCCATGTTAATCCTTGGATACAAGGCAGCCCTCCAGGCTTGTGCTGTGCAATGCTCTGCAACCCCCTCCAGCATCAGGAGTGTGTGTGGGCAACAAATGCGTGGGAAGATCAGCACAAATTAGTGTACACCAAATTATTGTTAGACGCCTTTTGTAGTTTTTACTAATGAAAGGTTTTATTCACAAGTCAATTTGCTTCAACATAAATAAATGCTCATTATAAATCATGGGGAATGTGAATGAGCTGCTGAAAAGTAATCAATATGGATGTTTATTTGGTGTTTGGATGTTTCTAAATGATGTTCAAAGTTTCCTCAATGATAAAGTATAGGGGGCGAACCAAAAAGCGCATGTGTTCGCTGTTCGCGGCGAACGCGAACATGCGAAAATCGCAGCGAATAGTTCGCCGGCGGACATCCCTATGAATCAGTATTGTAAACCATTAAATAATGCTTTGTAACATGTAACTTGTAGTTCAACTACTGGTAAACCACATAGGTATTGAATCCAGATGAAGACAAACAGAAAAAACCCCAGTGAAACTTATTCAATTGTGTCAAAGGGGAACATTTTTTATTCATTCCTGACCCCAGTAACTGGTGGTTGGATTACTCCCTGGATCAATAATACCTATTGGTTAATACATTTTAATTTTAACATGCAACTTGTAGTTCAACTACTGCTAAAAAAATAGTTTTTTTAACAATATTAAAATTTTCAGTTGTCAGCTATGCAGAAATAATATAATAATTGGTCAACTTTGTATGAATGAGTATTGAAAACCATTACATAATGCTTTATAACATGCAACTTGTAGTAACATGCGATCGGATTGCTCTCTGGATCAATACTCACTATTTAATTATACATTTCTATTTTCCCACAAATGATCATTCTCCTACTAACAAAAATCCTTAATTACATACAATGAAACAACTTTCCACATATTTTTAAATACAATTTTAACATTTCAAACATTAACTTAATGTAATAACATTTCAACTGGAATTTTATGAAAATGCAACGTAACTGTTTTGTTTTCACCGTTTTTTTTGTTTTTCTTGTAGTTATTGAAAATGGCACATAGAATTTCCTATGTGAAATAGTGGTCCTCTAAAAAGAGTCCTCCAGACATAAAAGTTTGTCCTCAGAGTATAAACCACTGTCCTCTATGTTTTTTGCCATTTTATAGAGTTTCCTATGTGAAATAGTGGTCCTCTATAAAAGGTCAGAGTGACATCAAAGTTCATCCTCAAAAAACCCCCACTGTATTCTATGTTTGATGGGGTTTTTGTTGTGAAGTTGTCCTTTAGATAAAAGCACTTTTCCTTTTTTTTGGTTCAAAAAATTTGTAAAATCAATATAAACTTTAATTTTCTCTGGATTGTTGCATCTTGAAAATGCAACATAGAGTTGTCCATGTGCAAATACAGGTTCCTGCAAAAAAATACCCACAGACTTAAAAGTTTGTCCTTGGCATTTATTTATGGTCATAGCAAATGCTATGATGATGTGAAATTGTCTCCTTTGAAGGACAAAAGGCAAACTAACTCTCACTTGGAGCCAAATCAATTCTTGGTATAAAAACTCTTTCACCTTTATATAATTTCTGCATGTATGAAAGGTTCTCTTAAATCCTGCACAATTAATCTGGTCCCATTACAAAGTCCTTTTTTTTTATTCATATTTCTCAGTAGCATGACAATTGCCCCTTTTTTCAGTTGCAAAACATGTGGGGGCATTCCAGAGGGAGTTAAAGAATTCATACAATTCATAGTAAAGTCCAATTCACTATCTGTGTTATCAGCCAGAACCGAATCTGCAGTGAAAATATTTTTTTGGGTGCATTGATTAATTTTAAAATTTTGTTATTTAGCTTCAAGGCATTACTATTTTTTATGTTAATATCACTTTATTTGCAATGTCTGAGTAATCATCGTTATTGATAGTATTTAGAAAGATTGCTGATATTAGTGATTCTTTGCAAATCATTCTGATGGAATTTCAATGGTATTATCAGGTAGATTGGTTATTTTTGGATGTTTTCCTTCTCCAATTTTAATTAGCCATTAATTGAATTAATTTTGGCCTTGAGATCTCATATTTAGTTCTAATTTAAGGTGTGTAAATATTTTCCACAGTTTGCATGTTTCGACGATGTCAGTCCTATTTCCATGTGGCACAACAGGTAATGTCTGCCTAAAATCTCCTTCTATCAACATCACCTTTCAACCAAATGGCTTGTAAATAATTAATTCGAATATCCGACACTGATGTTTCTAGAATGGGGACTGTCAGTTTAAGTCCACCATGCACAGTTCTCCCACCTTCTAACAAAAGTGCTGCAATTCCAGTTGTTGCAAATGGCAGTGCTATTTGACCTTGTGCTCAAATAAAATTCATCAATAAATTATATAGATACGTTTTTCCTAAGCCACCAGGTCCATCTAGATAGAAATAACGCTCTTTGAGCAAGTCATCATCTATTGCATTTGTGATGGCGTTAAAGGCTTGCAATTGTAATGTAATTAAAGTTGCAGTTTTTTCTTGGGTTTTTTGGTTTTCAAGCTCAGTGTCATATTCCTGGATCAGGAAGAATAACATTTGCACAATTTAATCCATGACAAAGGAAGACTTCTTGAATTTCCATTAATGATTTTAATTGCACAATGGTCTCATTGTAGCGTTTCAGAAAGTCTTCACACATATTTAATTAAATTTTTTCCCACAAAGCTAATACAGCAGGTACATTGCAAAAGATGCAAATTAATGTATTTGACATAGTGCTGCTTCTTCTAGGCCTCTCTCCCATTCTGTATCATCTGCCAGGAAGTTTTGATGTCTTGCAGCTAATTAGAAAGTATCATAAACTACTGTATATACTCGAGTATAATCCGGCCCGAGTATAAGCCAAGGCACCTATTTTACCACAAAATACTGGGTAAAATGAGTGACTCGAGTATAAGCCGAGGGTGGGAAATGTGCTGCCCCCTGTGTCCCTCTTGTGCCTTCTGTTTCCCCCTCTCTCTCCCGTGTCTCTTCTCCCCTCTCCCTTCCCTGTGTCTCTTCCCCCCTCTCCCTTCCCTATGTCTCTTCCGCCCCTCTCCCTTCCCTGTGTCTCTTCCCCCCCTCCTCATTCTCAACCTCCCTCCTCAACCCCACTCCTCATCCTTAACCTCCCTCCTCATCATCCCTCCTCATCCTCAACCTCCCTCCTCAACCCCCTCATCCTAAACCCCCTCCTCCTCATCCCCCCATCCTCATCCTCAACCCCCTCCTCAACCCCCTCATCCTCAACCTCAACCGCCCTCCTCAACCTCAACCGCCCTCCTCAACCTCAACCCCCCTCCTCATCCTCAACTCCTCCTCAACCTTCCTCCTCATCCTCAACCTCCCTCCTCATACTCAACCTCCCTCCTCATCCTCAACCCCCCTCCTCATCCTCAAGCCCCTCCTCAACTTTCCTCCTCAACCTCAACCCCCCATCCTCAACCCCGTCCTCAACCTCCCTCCTCAACCTCAACCCCTGCATAATCAAACCTCTCCTCAACCTTAACCCCCATCCTCAATGCCCCTCCTCATCCTCCCTCCTAATCCTCCCTCCTCATCCTCAACCTCCCTCCTCATCCTCCCTCCTCATCCTCAACCTCCCTCCTCAAACTCCCTCCTCAACCCCCCTCCTTATCCTCAACCTCCCTCCTCATCCTCAGCCCCTCTCCTCATCCTCAGGCCTTCTCCTCATCCTCAGGCCCCCTCCTCATCCTCAACCCCCTCCTCATCCTCAACCCCCTCCTCAACCTCCCTCCTCAACCTCAACCCCCCCATCCTCAACCCCCTCCTCAACCTCCCTCCTCAACCTCAACCCCCCATCCTCAACCCCCTCCTCAACCTCCCTCCTCAACCTCAACACCCATCCTCAACCCCCTCCTCATCCTCAACCCCCCTCATTCTAAACCCCCCTCCTCATTCTAAACCCCCCTCCTCATTCTAACCCCCCTCATACTACCCCTCTAAATACCCTCCCCTCAGTTACCTGCTCCGGCCTCTGCTCCTTCCGGGTCTTGACGTGGTGCGCATGTGACGTCACAACATAAGCATATACTGGGTGCCGGCACCCGGTATATGCTAATGCCGTGATGTCACATGCGCGCCACGTCATTAGCATATACCAGGTGCCGGCACCCGGTATATGCCAATGCCGTGACATCACATGCGTGCCACGCCAAGACCCGGAAGGAGCGGAGGCCGGAGCAGGTAAGTGAGGAGGGGGGGGGGGGTATTTAAAGGGGTAGTATGAGGGGGGGTTTAGAATGAGGGGGGGTGTTGAGGATGAGGAGGGGGGAGGGAAAGAGACACGGGGGGATAGAGAGTCATGGGGTGGTAGAGAGACACGGGGGGTAGAGAGACACAAGGGGGGGTTAGAGAGACACGGGGGGGGAGAGTGATTTGAGTATAAGCCGAGTGGGCCCTTTTTAGCCTTAAAAAAAGGGCTGAAAAACTCGGCTTATATTCGAGTATGTCATTCACTGTGTGTAAATTTTCATAACTTTGTGCACCCGGAACATGTAAAAGAAGTAATCTTAAACTGAAACGTGCAATGTCTCTTGGACAAACGGTATTAATTCTAGGGATAATTTTATTTGTATCTTTTTTCCGTTGTCGCCATTGGCCATTTACGAATTAATAATGATATGGAATCGCAATGTATAAAAATTGTCTGGTCTCAGTGTTCTCGCAATTTAATTGAAGCCAAGCAGTAAGGGTTTTTTTTTTTTTTTCGAATTTTTTTTTCTTTTAATATAAAAACATTCTACAAAAAAATCAAGAAAATGACATGTATTAACTGCAACTTCCATAACATAAAACACTCATACATACATACAAATATATTTTGATCAGGAACCCTGTATTGGTCCCATTTAGACCATTTAACCAGTAAGGATTTTTTCAATAGAAAGCTAGATTGTTTGTTATTACATAGTTACATAGTTACATAGTTACATAGTATTTAAGGTTGAAAAAAGACTTTCAGTCCATCAAGTTCAACCTTTTAAGATCTCCTCTGATCTGATTAACTATTAATTCATTAGTTGTTAATTAATTATTAATCAATTATTTAATGTTTTTTTTTTATTTATTATTATTAATTAGTCCAGAGGAAGGCAAATAGAAAAAAAAACAAAAAAAAAAAAACACAAGCGAGACTTAGCCAATTGTCTCAAAGGGAAATGTAAAAAATTTGGATAAATACTGTCTCTCTAATTATCCATGATAACCCTGAATTCCCTTTTTAATTAGAAATAAATCTAGTCCCCTTTTAAAGTTATCTATCGAATCCGCTGTCACCACCTCCTCTGGTAGAGAATTCCACAGATTAACCACCCTTACTGTAAAGAACCCTTTTCTTTCTTTGAGGTGGAATCTTTTTACTTCTAACCTCAAGGGATGTCCTCTTGTCAGTTGAAAACCTCTTGGCACAAAAAGCTCCCTGACAAATCTTTATACTGACCCTGGATGTATTTATATAAGGTAATCATATCTCCTCTTAGAGGCCTTTTTTCTAGAGAAAATAAGTTTAATTTGGTTAGTATTTCTTCATAACTTAGCCCCTCCATTCCCCTTATTAGTTTTGTTGTCCTTCTCTGTACCTTTTCCAGCTCTAAAATGTCCTTTTTATGAAGTGGTGCCCAAAATTGTACTCCATAGTCCAAATGAGGGCGTACTAGAGATTTGTATAGTGGCAGAATTATATTTTCTTCCCTGGCTTCTATACCCTTCTTAATACATGCTAATATTTTATTTGCCTTTGCAGCTGCTGCTTGGCTTTGAGCACTGTTACCTAGGTGGTTGTCCACAAGCACTCCCAAATCCCTTTCAATATCTGATACACCTAGATTTGCTCTATTAAGATTATAAATTACATGGCTATTTTTCCTTCCCAGATGCATAACCTTACATTTATTCGTATTAAATCTCATCTGCCATTTAGATGCCCATTCCGCAATTTTATGTAAATCCCCTTGGAGGGAAACCACATCATTATCTCATTTAATTACCTTGCACAACTTCATGTCATCAGCGAAAATGGAGACCCCACACTCCAATCCTACCTCTAAGTCATTAATAAATATGTTAAAAAGGAGAGGACCTAATACTGAACCCTGAGGAACCCCACTTACCACATTAGTCCAATCGGAGTATGTTCCATTTACAAAAACCCTTTGCTTCCTGTCTTTTAGCCAGCTCTCAATCAATGAGCAGATATTTACTGCAATTCCTGTATCCCTTAGTTTGCCCAATATTCTCCCATGTGGCACTGTATCAAAAGCCTTTGCAAAATCCAAAAAGACTACATCCACTGAGTTGCCTTGATCCAGGTTCCTACTAACCTCCTCATAGAAACTAATTAGATATTTTTGACATGACCTATCCCTCATAAATCCATGTTGACTCCTACTTATAATCCTGTTCAAATAGACATATTCTTGTATATTATCCCTTATTAACCCTTCTAAAAGCTTCCCCACTACAGAAGTGAGGCTCACTGGTCTATAATTCCCCAGATTTTCTCTTGCTCCCTTTTTAAATATAGGTATCACATCAGCTTTTCTCCAGTCATCTGGTAGAGACCCTGTGTTGAGTGAATCTTGAAAAATTAAATATAATGGTTTGGCTATTACAGAACCCAGTTCCCTTAGTACCCTTGGATGTATTCCATCAGGACCCGGGGCTTTATTAACATTTATTTTTTCTAACCTCTTTTGGATTACTTCCTGTGTTAACCAATTATTTGGCAAAGGTAGTGTAGCCCCATTATGTTGCAGTGTCCCAACCACTTGTACCTCCCTTGTGTATACCGAAGAAAATAACCTATTTAGCTCATCTGCCTTTTCCTGGTCACTAATTTTCAGACAGCCTGTTTCACATTCTAATGTTCCTGTAGCGTCCTTCCTCGCCTTCTTCCCATTAATATACTTAAAAATATTTTAGGGTTAGTCTTACTCTCTTTTGCAATACATTTTTCATTTTCTATTTTAGCCAGTCTAATCACGCTTTTGCAAGCCTTGTTGATTTCCTTGTATTCCCGTAAAGCAGTCTCTGTCCCCTCTTGTTTGTATAATTGAAATGCCTGTTTTTTACTCCGTATCTTGATCTTTAAATCATTGTTAAGCCACATGGGTTGTGATTTACTCCTTTTACTTTTATTCCCACACGGTATATGCCGATGTGTATGTATATTTAGTAAGGATTTAAATGTTGTCCATTTATGTTCAGTGTTTTTACCTATCAGTTCTCTGTCCCAGTCTATACTTTGTATTGCTGCCCTTAGACCATTAAAAATCTGCCCTTTTAAAATTAAGAGTTTTTGTTGGCCCCTTAAAATGTTGTTTTTTTTATTTAATTTAATTTAAGTGTTGTGATCACTGTTTCCCAAAGGTTGCCCTATTTCAACATTTGATACTATATCAATATTATTTGTGATGAGTAAATCTAAGATAGCTTCATTTCTAGAAAGCTCCTGTATAACCTGGGCCAGATAATGATCCCTGAGTGTACTCAAGAACCTGCTCCCCTTAGCTGAACTGCTGGTCTCATTTATCCAGTTTATTTCAGGGTAATTAAAATCTCCCATTATTAGAACTTGCCCGTGCTTATCTGCATTTCCAATCTGTAACAATAATTGTATTTCCTCACTTTCAGCTATATTTGGGGGTTTATAGCATACTCCTACTAATATTCTTTTGGAATTTTCTGCTCCGCTATTTAACTCTAGCCAAAAACATTCAACTTTATCACTAGGTCCACCATAAATATCTTCTCTGACTATAGCCTTAAATTCAGGCTTAACATACAGACAAATCCCTCCTCCTCGTTTACCATTGCCTCTATCTTTCCTAAATAGGTTATAACCATCCAGATTAACAGTCCAGTCATGAGATTCATCCCACCATGTTTCAGTAATGCCTATTAAATCCCATTTTTCATTAATTGCTAATAATTCTAACTCTCCCATTTTTCCTGGCAAGCTTCTGGCATTAGCAAGCATACACCTTATGTTATGAGTCTGTAGTTCTGAAGTGCCTGCCACTGTACTTGAATTACTCTAAAAAGCCAAACCCATCCTTAGTGCACCACATCTTCAGCCACGCATTAACCTCCCTAATCTCCTTCTGCCTCCCTGGGCTAGCACGTGGCACTGGTAGTATCTCAGAAAATACTACCTTGGAGGTCCTTGCCTTCAGCTTATTACCTAGTTCTCTAAAATCATTCTTTAGGACACTCCATTTTCCACTAACTTTGTCATTGGTACCAATATGTACCAAGACCGCCGGTTCATTTCCAGCCCCTCCCAATAATTTGTCTACCCGATCCACAACATGACCAACCCGAGCACCCGGGAGACAGCAAACTGTTCGATTGCTGGGATCTGGGTGACAAATCACCCTGTCTACCTTCCTAATAATAGAGTCCCCTACAACCAAAACCTGTCTGTTGTTCTGCCTATTCTGCCCTCCCTCTCCTCCAGTAGAGCTGTTCGCCCGGCTGTTAGAGGGAACATCTCTATCTGGCATTGCCATTCCTGAATGGACATCCCCAACAGTTTCACTCAATCTGGCAAATCTGTTAGTTTTTGCCAACTCAGAACTGGCCTGCCTCCTCCTGTTCCCCCTGCTTCCCATTGTAACTGTAACTCAGCTGCCTCCCTGGACATTCTCACAAGCCCCAGCTCCACCCTCCATGCTAGACCCAGCTAAACTGTGCTCAGTGAGCATCAACCCCCTTTCCAGTGGAGCAATATCACTAAGTACTGCAATTCTCCTCTATTAACTATCTTATCATAAATTTAAATAGAGATATGATAGTTACATAGTTTTTTTAACGTGATCTGTTCTTCCAAATTTACCCCAGATCCATTTCCCACCGATTCACACCAACACTCTTGTTTTCAGAAATTATCTTACTACATTTCGATATTATATGAGATTCTATCTTTTTTATGAACATTTCCTCTATTTTCGTGGGGGCTTTATTTATGATATTATAGCCCCAAGACATTAACCTTTTTTTAAACTCTCATAATTCAACCAAGTGAATTTATTGATCTCAAATTTCCTCTGCATTTCTTGAAAGTTTAGAAGATGTCCCTCTATATACAATTCAGTGATTGAAGTCACCCCCTTACTTTTTAACATAGAAATAGTCGATTTATGATCATCTACACCAAGAAGGTTGATCGGTGCGGAGAATTAGATAAATGCATATTTTCTTTATTTTTGTACCAGAATTTCAAAAGGGAAATAATATTTTTAGGTAGTCTGCTCAACAAAGTCTTATTATAGCTTGGAAGCCAAAGAATGGTCTGAATTGAGACATTTCTCATTAAGGCCTCTTCTAGCTCCAACCATCTAGGTTTGTCGGTTTAGACATTCCAACGAATTAATTGTGCAATCACAGTATGATGATGTATATTTTGTATACAGGGAGAGTTAAGACCACCTTTGTCGAATTTCCTAGTTGTGTAACTCTTCCTTATTCTTTTCCCCCATATAAAAAATTGTCAACCTGATCTTGTATACTTTTAATAAAATATTTGGGGAGAATTCCTGGTATAGATCTTAAACAATATATTATTTTTGGAACAAATCCTCATATTGATAGCTGCAATTCTGGCTGACCATGTGAGATTAAGAGAGCTCCAATTACTTAAAGTTAGTCTGAATTGTTTCATGAAGTTAGTCTGAATTGATAATTTGCAAATAGAATTTGATCCCCAAGTGAATGATGAAGTTGGAGTGGGAAGTAAACTTAAATTTTGCATTACCTATCACCACACCACTAATTTATTTTGTTTCCCTGATGTAGATAGCCAACAGCTTGATAAAACGAAAAAAATAACAAGAGATAGGGGGCACCCTTGTCGTGTGCCTTTTCCTATGTTGAAGCTATTGGACTTGAAGTCAGGACCCTCCACAAAGGCACTAGAACTTGTATACAGAACCTCAACTGACTCTCTCAAAACCATATTTATAGAGAACTGCTTCAAGAAATTCCCAATTGACCCTGTCAAAAGCCTTTTCAGCGTCTAATGACAGGGCCAATGTGGGAAGATCATTTGCCTTTATGTATGATGGGATATTCATCAATCATCTAGAGCTGTTGGAGGTCTGGCGCCCTAGGACAAAGCCTGTTTGATCTGAAGGAATAAGCTTTCAAATTATGGTTTTCATTCTATTCGCTAATATCTTTGAGTAGGTTTTTAAGTCTATGTTGATAAGCGATATAGGACTATAACTCCTACTGTCCTCTGGGGCCTTCCCAGCTTTCAGGATATTAACTATTTTGGTCTCTGACATCTCCAGAGGGATGCTTCATGTTTTTTTTTATTTCATTGTAAAGTCTACATAATTGTTCTTTGATATCAGGCAAAAGTATTTGATAAAATAATTAGTTTAATCCATCGACCCCTGGAGCTTTGTTAGTCTTACCACTATTTATTGCTTCCATTACATCATCTATAGTTATATCACTATTTAGGTATTTCTTTTCTTTATCTGAGATCAATGGAAATGTGATTTTATCTAAAAAATCATTAATCTCTTTCTTGGCCGGGACTTTAAAATGGGGATCCTTCTCAAAGATATAGTTTACTATAAAAGTCTGTAAACACCTATTTTGATTTTGTTGTCTATTTAACCTATTGGCTAAGAATTTCCCTGTTTTATTGCCATATAAAAAGTGCAATTGCTGAAATCACCATAATAAGTTATCTGCTTAGAGTTGCAAAATTTTCTTTATTTGATTATTAATAGTATTAATTTTCCCCACTGTCTCTTTGCTAGGAATCTTTTTATAAAACTGATGTAACTGTTCTAGCTCAACATAGAAAAGTCTGAGGGGTTTACCTATTTGCTTTTGTAATACTGTGGTTTTTGAGATTAAGAGACCTCTGATGAAGGCTTTGTAAGCACACTACAGAGACCCTACAGAGTACTTATTAATTTTAAAAAAATCCTGTGTCTCCCCTTTTATCATATTCATAAAATGTTGATCTTTAAACAAGGTTGGATTGAATTTCCAGCTCTTTTTCTTGTTATTTATTATTGAGTCCTCTACAATTGCACAGTTCATTGAGTGACTGACTAAGGGGTGAGTATTATCTCTATCTTTTGGACCATTCTTAGAGTTAACAGATCCACAAAGATATAATTTATGCACTATAATGAACCAAATCTATTAGAAAATAATATATATTCTTGCTAATTTAGATGTAATAGTCTCCAGAGATCATATAACTCATAGCTTTTTATAAGATTTGAGAACTCTTGGGCAGTCTTAATGATTAGTGGTTTAGATTTAGTATTATGTTTTCCTTGCATGTCCATTGTGGGGTCTAATACCATATTAAAATCCCCACAAATTAACAATAAACCCCTTGTGACTCATTGAATTTCTAACAATACGTTCTTAAGGTATCTACTCTGTTTTTTATTAGATAGATATATGTTTACTAGGGTTGTCAGCCTGTTGTTAATTTCACCAGTCCAGATAATATATCTCCCCATGGAGTCAACCTTGGAAAACTGCTCTGAAATAATTAATCTATTGCTAAAGAGGATCGAGACCCCTTTAGACTTCTTGTTAAATGTAGAGTCTTTTTTTACCGGAAAGTGTTTATTAGTCAAAAAATGTACGTTCTCCCTCTTTAAATGGGTCTCCTGAAGACATAATATATCAGCTTTCATTTTGACATAATTTGAAAAAGCAATTTTTCTTTTTGTCGGTGAATTCCGTCCATTGACATTGTGCGATATGATTTTTATTCCCATAATCACATTAATGAAAAGAATAAGGAACTCTCTGTCTTAAGTATAAACATACTCATAGGCAATTTATATACATCTGGAACCACTAAGATTCACAAAATTAAAAAGCCAAAAGTGGAACAAACCATATCTTTTTGGTTCAGCAGGGCTAATGCCTGGTGTTCAGAAATGGTAGGAATGGTTACCCATTAATGATGTCGCGAACCTAAAATTTTCGGTACGCGAACCGCGAACGCGAACCGCTTCAAATGTTCACGAACCGGCGAACATCGGCAAACCGCCATAGACTTCAATGGGAAGGCGAATTTTAAAACCCACAGGGACTCTTTCTGGCCACAATAGTGATGGGAAAGTTGTTTCAACGGGACTAACACCTGGACTGTGGCATGCCGGAGGGGGATCCATGGCAAAACTCCCACGGAAAATTACATAGTTGATGCAGAGTCTGGTTTTAAGCCATAAAGGGCATACATTACCTAACATTCCTAAATTGTTTGGAATAACGTGCTTTAAAACATCAGGTATGATGTTGTATCGATCAGGTAGTGTAAGGGTTCGGCCCGCTTCACAGTGACAGACCAAACTCCCCGTTTAACGCACCGCAAACAACCACAAACAGTCCATTTGCACAACCGCAAACTCCCCATTTGCACAAGGTTGGATACCAAGCTAGCCATGTCCCGTTCCTTGTCCTCACTGATGTCATTGAAGGTCTCTTCCTCCACCCAGCCACGTACAACACCAAGGGTCCCCAAAAGGTGACAACAAGCCCCCTGGGACGCCTGCTGTGTTTGGTCTTCCACCTCCTCAAAGCCACCTACCTCCTCTGACTCCTCTTCTTCTGACTCCTCTCACTGCATTGCCTCTCTCTGCATTATTATAAGGTGTGTTAAGCAGTACTACTCTTATCAGTTTAAAACCTGTTACAGCACATATCAGGGGGCGTGTATAAGGCCTGGATTTTTAGAACCAGGAGATGGAAAAAGATGCTTTGTTGGTCGTATCACTTCAATTTTGGGGCACGGCACGTGCAGTCAAAGGTGCCACCAGATAGGAGTGACGTGTTTGTAAGTACTACTCTTATCAGTTTAATACTTGTTACGTCACCTATCAGAGGGCGTGTATAAGGCCTGGATTTTTAGAACCAGGAGATGGAAAAAGATGCTTTGTTGGTCGTATCACTTCAATTTTGGGGCACTTTGTGACATTAGCTTCTTACGCTCAAACATGTCCTTTACAGGCACCTGACTATGGGCAGATGAGCAGGCCTGATTCAACGCCCCATCCCTGCATATCCACACTCAGAGATTGAGGGGATGACCCTTACAAGGCCACGGGCCGGAGATATAAAGGGGGGCCATCCCAAATAAGCACACAAGCGGGGACAAAGGTAGTGAAGGGGACATAGAGGCGCATGGACTGACGGTCACCATCTTGGCAGGAAAAGGGCCCAGCAATTAAGCCAAACTGACCCAGCACAGGCAGCTACTTGAGTCAAATGCTGTACAATTACACCTTAATAAAGCTGAAACATGCAGCAGCAGGGATTCTAAACGGCCACACGGGGACAAGGAGGCTAACAGCCCCCACAGTCTCTGCACCACTCTTTTTAACAGATAACCCAATGGGCTAACCAGGAGGTTATTATTATTATTGGAGGAATTATTAGTGTCTTTACCCCCCAAGAGAGGACATAATATACGGTATCTTTAGACTACCTGATGGCCAAACCTCCTTTAGCCCCAATGCTATCCAAGAAACATTTCAAACCTTTATATGACTGGGGGTCTATAGAGTGACATTAGTACGGACCTTTATATGACTGGGGGTCTATAGAGGGACATTAGTACTGACCTTTATATGACTGGGCGTCTATAGAGGGACATTAGTACTGACCTTTATCTGACTGGGTGTCTATAGAGGGACATTAGTAATGACCTTTATCTGACTGGGGGTCTATAGAGTGACATTAGTACTGACCTTTATATGACTGGGGGTCTATAGAGGGACATTAGTACTGACCTTTATCTGACTGGGTGTCTATAGAGGGACATCAGTAATGACCTTTATATGACTGGGGGTCTATAGGTGACATTAGTACTGACCTTTATCTGACTGGGTGTCTATAGAGGGACATTAGTAATGACCTTTATCTGACTGGGGGTCTATAGAGGGACATTAGTACTGACCTTTATCTGACTGGGGGTCTAAAGAGGGACATTAGTACTGACCTTTATCTGTCTGGGGGTCTATAGGTGACATTAGTCCTGACCTCCTGCTGCAGTATTATTACTCCCAGTACTCCCAGGCTTGCTACTATTAGATATAATAACCTCAGTTTCGTTTCCTTATCTGTTGGCAACATCAAAATATGATTATTAAATATTTCATATTTGTTTGTTTTTTCTCCCAAAGTGAACCCCTTTGTGTGTGTCCCACAGATGTGGCGTTTCCACTCTGCGTATGTAGGATTTGCACCGCTCAAAAAGTATGAAAAGAGATCCCCCCCCTTGAAGCCCATTAATGACATCATCAGTAAATGGTATGTAACAGATTCAAGTGTTTAGGGTTTATGACCCAATACTGCGATCATATGATTTATGACAAAAATCTGTATTTGTCGTATTATTCAGACGCGCGTGCATCTTTGTGTTACATTTCCTGATACTTTTATTATCTTGATCTTTATATATTTACTAGCGACTTGCCCATCAAAAAATGGCGGCAATAAGATTGTAAGGCAGGTAATGGTGTTTGGACGAGACATTCATTTTGTTGGCGGTCGGAGATCCTTCGGCGCTCATTGCGAGGCTGTTGGTTGTATTTTTTTTCTGATAGGCGCTTTTGCTGTTATTCTTTGGTCTGCGGTGATGTGTTTTTTGCGCTTATTGCAAGGCTTTGTGTGCTATGAGCAGCGTTGGCGCTCGTTGTGAGGCGCGCAGTGAATGGCTTTTATGTTTAATGTGATAATGTTTTTTTTGTGTATATGTATTTTTGTATGCTAATGAAATAATTACTAAATGAATATACTTTACCTATTTGTAAGTAATATATGCAGGAAGCATTGTGCTGAAGAGCTGACAATCTGTTTTCATGTTCCTGCAGCATACAATGTAGGTTTTCAGTGCTGTGGAGCTGCTGTGTAAGTGTCAGCAATGTGAGCAGTGTGTAGTGTAAATAGGCTGCGTGCGCGAGGGGAAGCCGTTAGGGTAGCTGGGTACTTCTGCATTGTGTAAGTTAGTGTTGTAAAATGGCGGGGAATGTGTATGTGGTACGCGGGTGTGGATGATTTAGCGTCCTTGTTAATAGTGTATCTTTACCTTGTACGGCTTTTTAGGAAAATTCGTATGTGTTTCGCGTGTTTATGGTCCTGTAGCCTCGTTTTCTTTTTTTCAACGGCCATTTTTTCTCTCACTTAGGTGATTTTCGGGTGTCTAAACTCATGAATTTGGACTTAAATGGAGGTGTAACTTCACTTGCAGAGGTCCTCGGTGCCCGCCTTGCTGTGGGTAAGCTTTTTATGTGTTTGTTGTGTGTATCTATTGTGTTTTTAATGTTTTTAAGTGCGCGCTGTTCGGGCGTTAAGGTCGTATTTTTGTGAGCTCGTAATGTTTTTTTTTCTAAGTCCCGTATTTTTGGATGGTAAGTCCGTAAATTTGATGGTGTAAGTCCCGCCTGCGGCTCATTGCAGCCGACGTGGGAGCCTTCGGCGTTTCTTGCCAGCAACTCTGGCCCTGGCTTCGCAAGCCCGCAGCGTTAGCAACAACCCACCTGCTCACAACTATATATGTGATATCTGCAACGTCTTCCCCAGTTGGCACTTGTAAATCGGCTAAGCGACAAAAAAAATGGCGTCCGAAAAAAATGAAAACGAGGCTACACGACCTCAAACCGCGCAAAACATCGCCAGCCATGTACAACTTTTACCTAGGAACAGACGAGGTACAAAATACACTATTAGAAATATTGGAAACTGCTGGCGAGCCGCGTAACACATACACAATCGCCGCCATTTTACAACACTAACTTGCAACTAATAACATTACAAATCTAAAATGGCGCGTTACACGACTATACAAGCGGTTTCCCCTCGTGCACTGAGCACATTGCTGACACTTACACCTCAGGTCACCAACAGTCCAAATGTACACTGTAAGCTGCAGGAAAATCAAAACTGATTGTTAGCTCTTCAGGATAATGATCACTGGATATATTAATTACAAATAGGTAAAGTATTTTAGTAATTAATTAATTAATTATTATAAAAAAAAATATCTATAAAAAAATACGCTTAATAGCATATTTTACACTGCCGTTACTTTACATACATTAACGCTTCGCACTTCCTAATACATTTGTTCATTCACAATAGTTATTATGGTGCATTCATTTAATAAGTATTAATTAGTAATGGAAAATAAAAATGTAGACTTTACACTACACTAAAATGTTTTACTTTTTACTCTGCAGTTATATATCTGGATTACTGCTCATTGGCTGCCAGCGATAGCACTCTCAAAGCAGTTACAAATCTAAATCACTTTATTATGCTCTGAGACCTGAATACATCATTTAATTTACACAAAACAAATTATATATTTAACACTGTACTTATATATCTGTCTTTGCGATGAGCGCCGAAGATTGATCGTTGCAAAGCACGAAACATGAAGGACACGAGGGAAGAGGCTCACAATGAGCGCCGAAGGTCCTCAGAGTACAAAAAGCATCACATTGTGTGGCAAACAGCATTGCCATGGCTTCAAACTTTATTGCCCCGTCATTTGTGCCAGGCAAGTCACTAGTGATATAATATAACATAATGCAATACAATATTATACAGTACACATGGGTGTTGGAACTGGGGGGGGGGGTAAGGGGTAACCCCCCCCCCCCAGATTTCTTATCGTATGTATGTATGCGTGTAGAAGCTAACAGGGGAGGGGAGAGGGGGAGGAAACACAGGGGAGGGGGAGAGGAAGACACAGGAGAGGGGAGAGGGGGAGGAAGACACAGTGGAGAGGGGGAGGAAGACACAGGGCACAGGGCGGAAGAGAAACAGGGTAGGGGAGAGGTGAGGGGAAGAGACACATGGGAGGGGGGAGAGACACAGGAGAGAGTGGGGGGTAGAGACACAGGGGAGAGGGGGGAAGAGACTAATGGGAGGGAGTGGTGAGGAGACACCGGGGAGAGGAAAGGGGGTAAAGACACAGAGGAGGGGGAAGAAACACAGGGGAAGGGAGAGGGGGTAGAGACACAGGGGAGAGGGTGTGAGACACAGGGGAGAAGGGGGAAGAGACCCAGAGGAGGGGGAAGAGACACAGGGGAGAGGGAAGGGGGGAAAGACACATGGGAGGGGGGAAAGAAACACGGGAAGGGTGAGGGGGTAGAGAAACAGGGGAGGGGGGAGTGACACAGGGAAGAGGGAAGGGGGAAAAGACACAGGAGAGGGGGGAAAGAAACACTGGAGAAGGTGGAGAGGGGGTAGAGACACAGGGAAGGGTGGGAGGGTCACAGGGGAGAGGGGGGGAGAGAGACACATGGGAGGGAGTGGGGGGGGAGACACAGGGGAGAGGGGGGGGGAGAGAGACACATGGGGGGGGGAGTGGGGGGGAGACACAGGGGAGGTCTTGTGCTTTATTATTATTCTTATTACTATATAATGTGTAGATGTACCGGCTGGGCATGCTCTTGTGCATTATTATTATTATTAGTATATAATGTGTATATGTACCGGCTGGGCATGCTCTTGTGCATTATTATTATTATTACTATTACTATATAATGTGTAGATGTACCGGCTGGGCATGCTCTTCTACATTATTATTATTACTATTATTATTACTATATAATGTGTAGATGTACCGGCTGGGCATGCTCTTGTGTATTATTATTATTATTACTATATAATGTGTAGATGTACTGGCTGGGCATGCTCTTGTGCATTATTATTATTAGTATTAGTATTTTACTAATAATAATAATAATAATGCACAAGAGCATGCCCAGCCGGTACATCTACACATGATATAATAATAATAATAATAATAATAATAATAATAATAATAGTAATGCAAAAGAGCATGCCCAGCTGGTACATCTACACATTATATAATAATAATAATAATAATAATAATAATAATGCATGCCCAGCTGGTACATCTACACATTATACAGTAGTAATATTAATAATAATAATAAGGCACAAGAGTCCTTCAGCACTGCACTGGACACTGAATAAACTTGCCTAGCTATGGTTTTCCCTATTGATGCAGTATCACCTACACTCAGCCTCCTCTCAGTAAGACTGCAAGTTAGTTTTGATTCCAAAATGGCTGCTGTCCATGAGGTTAAAGGGTCTGGAAGGGAGTGTATGCTGCTGATTGGCTGGAAAGTGTCTGCTGACTGTGACATGCAGGGTCAAAGTTTGCTCAATGATAAAGTATTGGGGGCGGGTCGAATATCGCATATGTTCGCAGTTCGCCGCGAACGCGAACATGCTATGTTCGCCGGGAACAGTCCGCCGGCGAACTATTTGCAACATCTCTATTACCCATTTATGGTTGGGAGAAAATTGGTCAAGTCCGATTAACCAGGTCTAATGCAGGCTGGGGCACATGAACATGAGGAGATCTTAAAAGGTTGAACTTGATGGACTGAAAGTCTTTTTTCAACCTTAAATACTATGTAACTATGTAACTATGTAACTATGTAACAACATCATCAATATTCAAGCACAGATTAAACATAAGTGAATTCTATCTAATTTCCTAGAATGTCATTTCAGCTTCATCTGATAGTTGAGAAAAACAATCAAACAAAAATAGGGACTGACTAGAAACAAGTGTTTATGTTAACTAAGATTCCGATAGGGAAAAAGGTGAATCAATAATTTTAATTGTGTGTCTGGGTTGCTCCTGCTAACTCTTTAAGTCAACTCTAACAAAATATTATTTACCCAATTCTACCCCAAACTTTGAAAATAGTGTTGGGGGAATTTATTTCCTCCCCTCTACCGGAAATTTACTCAACTAATGTGAAAGTGTTAGTACCCTACTATCCGACTAGATTATTGCCTTTATACCAATTATTATTCCACTTAGAACTAGTGTTATATTAATATAAATTTGTGTTCAATCATTTAGCACTATTATTATAAATTTATGTTCAATCATTTAGTACTATCCTCATATGCCACAAGCCTGTTTTATCCATTTAAGTTAACTCGCTACTGGCTTTGTTTTTTCTTTTTATTATTTGCCACGCCAGCTTACTGGTCAAAAGAGTAGGTTTCTTAACCTCTTTATTGGTCTGCTCTATTTCTATCAATACATATTTTTTTAAATCACAAGTACCTGCCTCATGCAATGACATCTGAGTTTGCTGAAGTTTAGTTTTACCCTCCATGAAGGCACATAACTACCTCTGAAAAGTTGGAATGCCTAAAATACAACACTATGAAGGAACTAACTCCTTAACTGTGTCCAATTTTAGGCTTGATTGAAAAATCCAACATAATTAAGGAGCTACTACCACCTAAGCTAGCCCTATGAGCCCACACATCCCATATAATTAAGTACCACCCCCCCACACCCCTTGTGCTGCCAGTTATGCAATAGTTTTACTCCATCTTGAACTGTTTTTATTTTGTGCCAGTTTGAATTTATATATATATATATATATATACAGTGGATGTAAAAAGTCTACACACCCCTGTTAAAATGTCAGGTTTCTGTGCTGTAAAAAAAAGAGACAAAGATACCGTATATACTTGAGTACAAGCCGAGTTTTTCAACCCTCTCTAACCCCCCCCCCCCGTGTCTCTCTAACCCCCTGTGTGTCTCTAACCCGGTATATGCTAATGACGCGGCGCACATGTGACGTCACAAGCGTGCCGGCGCCGGGTCAAGGAGCGGAGGCCGGAGCACAAGCAGGTAAGTGAGGGTAGAGGGGGGGATGTGTTCAGGTGGAGGAGGGGGGTTGAGGGGGGTTTAGGTGGAGGAGGGGGGTTGTGGAGGGGGGGTGAGGAGGGAGGTTGGGGTTGTGGGGGATTGAGGGGGGAGGTTGAGGGGGGTTGAGGAGGTGGGTTGGGGTTGAGGGGGCTTGAGGTTGAGTAGGGGGATTGAGGGGGGTTGAGGTTGAGGAGGGAGGTTAAGGATGGGGGGTTGAGGATGAGGATGGGGGGGTTGAGGAGGGGGTTGAGGATGGGGGGATTGAGGAGGAAGGTTGAGGAGGGGGTTGAGGAGGATTGAGGAGGGAGGTTGAGGATGAGGAGGGAGGATAAGGAGGGAGGTTGAGGATGAGGAGGGAGGTTGAGGATGAGGAGGAGGGGTTGAGGAGGGGGGTTGAGGATGGGGGGTTGAGGAGAGGGGATGATGATGGAAGGGTTGAGGAGGGAGGTTGAGAAAGGGGGGGTTGAGGAGGGAGGATGAGGATTGGGGGTTGAGGAAGGAGGTTGAGAAAGGGGGGTTGTGGTTGAGGGGGGGTAGTGGTTGAGGGGGCGTTGAGGTTGAGGAGGGTTGAGGTTGAGGAGGGGTGGTTGAGGAGGGAGGATGAGGATGGGGGGGTTGAGGAGGGAGGTTGAGGAGGAGGAGGGAGATGAGGATGAGGAAGAGGGGTTGAGGAGGGGGGTTAAGGTTGAGGAGGGGGGTTTGGGATGGGGGGTTGAGGAGAGAGGATGAGGATGGGGGATTGAGGAGAGAGAATGAGGATGGGGGGGTTGAGGATGGGGGGTTGAGGAGGGGTTGAGGATGAGGAGGGAGATTGAGGAGGGAGTTGAAGATGAGGAGGGAGGATGAGGAGGGAGGTTGAGGATGAGGAGGGAGGTTGAGGATGAGGAGGAGGGGTTGAGGAGGGGGGTTGAGGATGGGGGGTTGAGGAGAGGGGATGATGATGGAAGGGTTGAGGAGGTAGGTTTAGTAAGGGGGGGTTGGGTTTGAGGGGGGTTGAGGTTGAGGAGGGAGGGTTGAGGAGGGAGGATGAGGATGGGGGTTGAGGAGGGAGGTTGAGAAAGGGGGGATGTGGTTGAGGGGGGGTAGTGGTTGAGGGGGGGTTGAGGTTGAGGAGGGTTGAGGTTGAGGAGGGGTGGTGGAGGAGGGAGGATGAGGATGGGGGGGTTGAGGAGGGAGGTTGAGGAGGAGGAGGGAGATGAGGATGAGGAAGAGGGGTTGAGGAGGGGGGTTAAGGTTGAGGAGGGGGGTTTGGGATGGGGGGTTGAGGAGAGAGGATGAGGATGGGGGGTTGAGGAGAGAGGATGAGGATGGGGAGGGTTGAGGATGGGGGGTTGAGGAGGGGTTGAGGATGAGGAGGGAGATTGAGGAGGGAGTTGAAGATGAGGAGGGAGGTTGAGGATGAGGAGGGAGGTTGAGGATGAGGAGGGAGTTTAAGGATGAGGAGGGAGGTTGAGGAGGGTGATAAGGGAGGGGAAAGAGACACAGGGAAGGGAGAGGGGAGAAGAGACACGGAGAGAGAGGGGGACACAGAGAGCACAAGAGGGACACAGGGGGCAGCACATTTCCCACCCTCGGCTTATACTCGAGTCACTCATTTTACCCAGTATTTGTGGTAAAATGGGTTACATAGTTACATAGTTACAAAGGCCCTCATTCAATTGCAATTTGGCCAATTGAATAGGGCTCTAAATAAGCACATAGCATATTTTTTTGAAATAATTTTTTAGTTAGTAAAAACCTTGCTTTTGGATAGATGTTTACTAACTAAAAACGTATTTAAAAAAATATGCTATGTGCATATTTAGAGCCCTATTCAATTGGCCAAATTGCAATTGAATGAGGGCCCTAGTATTTAAGGTTGAAAAAAGACTTTCAGTCCATCAAGTTCAACCTTTTAAGATCTCCTCTGATCTGCAATATGCGGATTAACTATTAATTCATTAGTTGTTAATGAATTATTAATCAATTATTTAATGTTTTTTTTTTTATTATTATTATTAGTTAGTCCAGAGGAAGGCAAATAGAGAAAAAAAAAAAAAAAACAAGCGAGACTTACCCAATTGTCTCAAGGGGAAATGTAAAAAATTTGGATCATTACTGTCTCTCTAATTATCCATGATAACCCTGAATACCCTTTTTAATTAGAAATAAATCTAGTCCCCTTTTAAAGTTATCTATCAAATCCGCTGTCACCACCTCCTCTGGTAGATAATTCCACAGATTAACCACCCTTACTGTGAAGAACCCTTTTCTTTCTTTAAGGTGGAATCTTTTTACTTCTAACCTCAAGGGATGTCCTCTTGTCAGTTGAAAACCTCTTGGCACAAAAAGCTCCCCCGACAAATCTTTATACTGACCCTGGATGTATTTATATAAGGTAATCATATCTCCTCTTAGATGCCTTTTTTCTAGAGAAAATAAGTTTAATTTGGTTAGTATTTCTTCATAACTTAGCCCCTCCATTCCCCTTATTAGTTTTGTTGCCCTTCTCTGTACCTTTTCCAGCTCTATAATGTCCTTTTTATGAAGTGGTGCCCAAAATTGTACTCCATATTCCAAATGAGGGCGTACTAGAGATTTGTATAGTGGCAGAATTATATTTGCTTCCCTGGCTTCTATACCCTTCTTAATACATGCTAATATTTTATTTGCCTTTGCAGCTGCTGCTTGGCTTTGAGCACTTTTACCTAGGTGGTTGTCCACAAGCACTCCCAAATCCCTTTCAATATCTGATACACCTAGATTTGCTCCATTAAGATTATAAATTGCATGGCTATTTTTCCTTCCCAGATGCATAACCTTACATTTATTCGTATTAAATCTCATCTGCCATTTAGATGCCCATTCCTCAATTTTATGTAAATCCCCTTGGAGGGAAAGCACATCATTTTCTGATTTAATTACCTTGCACAACTTTGTGTCATCAGCGAAAATGGAGACCCCACACTCAAATCCTACCTCTAAGTCATTAATAAATATGTTAAAAAGGAGAGGCCCTAATACTGAACCCTGAGGAACCCCACTTACCACATTAGTCCAATCGGAGTATGTTCCATTTACAACAACCCTTTGCTTCCTGTCTTTTAGCCAGCTCTCAATCCATGAGCAGATATTTACTGCAATTCCTGTATCCCTTAGTTTGCCCAATAGTCTCCCATGTGGCACTGTATCAAAAGCCTTTGAAAAATCCAAAAAGACTACATCCACTGAGTTGCCTTGATCCAGGTTTTTACTAACCTCCTCATAGAAACTAATTAGATTTGTTTGACATGACCTCGGCTTATACTCGGGTCGGCTTATACTCGAGTATATACAGTAAATCATTTCAGAACTTTTTCCACCTTTAATGTGACCTATAAACTGTACAACTCAATTGAAAAACAAACTGAAATCTTTTAGGTAGAGGGAAGAAAAATAAACAATAAAAATAATGTGGTTGCATACGTGTGCACACCCTCTTATAACTGGGGATGTAGCTGTGTTCAGAATTAAGCAATCACATTCCAAATTGTGTTAAATAGGAGTCAGCATACACCTGCCATCATTTAAAGTGCCTCTGATTAACCCCAAATAAAGTTTAGCTGCTCTAGTTGGTCTTTCCTGAAATGTTATTAGTCGCATCCCACAGCAAAAGCCATGGTCCACAGAGAGCTTCCAAAGCACCAGAGGGATCTCATTGTTAAAAGGTATCAGTCAGGAGAAGGGTACAATTTTTTTTCCCAGGCATTAGAAAAACCA
The DNA here is from genome assembly GCA_027410445.1 of Discoglossus pictus. Classification (NCBI taxonomy): domain Eukaryota; kingdom Metazoa; phylum Chordata; class Amphibia; order Anura; family Alytidae; genus Discoglossus; species Discoglossus pictus. The sequence continues at coordinate 196,698,795 of CM050164.1, read as the reverse complement.
TGGAACACAGTGAAGACAGTCATCATCAACTGGAGAAAATATGGCACATCAGTGACATTACCAAGAATTGGAACTCCCTCCAAAATTGATGAAAAGACGAGAAGAAAACTGGTCTGGGAGGCTACCAAGAGGCCTACAGCAACATTAAAGGAGCTGCAGGAATATCTGGCAAGTACTGGCTGTGTGGTACATGTGACAACAATCTCCCGTATTCTTCATATGTCTGGGCTATGGGGTAGAGTGGCAAGACGAAAGCCTTTTCTTCCGAAGAAAAACATCCAAGCCAGGCTGCTTTTTACAAAAACACATCTGAAGTCTCCCAAAAGCATGTGGGAAAAGGTGTTATGGTCTGATGAAACCAAAGTTTAACTTTTTGGCCCTAATTCCAAAAGATATGTTTGGTGCAAAAACAACACTGCACATCACCAAAAGAACACCATACCCACAGTGAAGCATGGTGGTGGCAGCATCATGCTTTGGGGCTGTTTTTCTTCAGCTGGAACTGGAGCCTTAGTTAAGATAGAGGGAATTATGAACAGTTCCAAATACCAGTCAATATTGGCACAAAACCTTCAGGCTTCTGCTAGAAGGCTGAACATGAAGAGGAACTTCATCTTTCAGCATGACAACTACCCAAAGCATACATCCAAATCAACAAAGGAATGGCTTCACCAGAAGAAGATTAAAGTTTTGGAATGGCCCAGCCAGAGCCCAGACCTGAATCCGATTGAAAATCTGTGGGGTGATCTGAAGAGGGCTGTGCACAGGAGATGCCCTCGCAATCTGACAGATTTGGAGTGTTTTTGCAAAGAAGAGTGGGCAAATCAAAATGTGCCATGCTGATAGACTCATACCCAAAAAGACTGAGTGCTGTAATAAAATCAAAAGGTGCTTCAACAAAGTATTAGTTTAAGGGTGTGCATACTTATGCAACCATATTATTTTATTTGTATATTTTTTCTTCCCTCTACCTAAAAGATTTCAGTTTGTTTTTCATTTGAGTTGTACAGTTTATACATTAAAGGTGGAAAAAGTTCTGAAATGATTTATCTTTGTCTCATTTTTTTACAGCACAGAAACCTTACAGTTGAACAGGGGTGTGTAGACTTTTTATATCCACTGTATATATATATCTTAATTTCTCGTAAGACCTGAGCAATTTCTGTGTATTCGCTTCTACTAGTTAATGTTTGGGCAAACATTTTTTATTGTATGCTGCCAGAATTATCACATCCTTATAGGACAGATAATATAACCTCATTAATACGTCTCTTGGAACTGACTTTTCTAGATTTTTGGCTAGAGGCAACCTATGGATAACATCAATCAAACATTCATGTAGATCTTTAAGTCACTGCACTTAACTTCCCTTCTTTCTAGCCCAGATACAAAGACTCCTGTGTTTGGCACGAGACCTTACTCAGGACACCTTTATCTCAGTCACTTCAATATATTGCCCACTCCCAAGTACTGTGATGGTCTAGCACTTTAGCTGTATTATGTGCCAAGACCTGAGTGGCTATTAGCTCATCTCCTCTCACCAGCTGTCCTTGAATAATCCTGTGTCTTATTTAACAGCCCGACTTTAGCCCGTTTTCAATGTGGTTCTCAGTGTGGGCGCAGTCCATAGCTTTGCTCAATAATAGGAATTATTTACTAGGATCTAATGAACCCAAACACACTGCTAAAGCAACACTTGAGTGGTTTAAGGGGAAACATGCAAATCTGTGGTCAGACTTAAAGATTGCTGTTCACAAGCGCAGACCATCCAACTTGAAGAAGCTGGAGCAGTTTTGCAAAGGGGAATGTGGTAAGCTCATAGAGACTTATTCAAAGCGACTTTGAGCTGTGATTGCCACAAAAGGTGGCTCTACAAAGTATTGACTTTAAGCGGGTGAATAGTTATGCACATTTACTTTTTTCAGTTATTTTGTCCTATTTGTTGTTTGCTTCACAATAAAAAAAAAAAATCTTTAAATTTGTGGGCATGTTCTGTAAATTAAATGATGCAAATACTCAAACAATCCATGTTAATTCCAGGTTGTGAGACAACAAAACAAGAAAATGCAAAGGTGGGTAAATACTTTTGCAAGGCACTGTATGAAGGGTATCCATCACAATTAGCATGTTTGCATTTGAAATTGTTTTGGGAAATATTTTGTGCATTGTATTATTTTATTTTCCACAAGCCGATAACACCCAACCTTTACCCTTCCCCAATCCCTCCTCCACTATGGATTCCTTTAACCCTGTAAGGTTGAAGTATCTACGTTATTATTAACCTCTCAACTTACAACATGTCCACATGATCCTATTCCTTCACAGCTAATCCCTCCCCTATCCACCGCACTTATCCCAGCTCTCACACATCTATTCAACCTCTCCCTTAACACTGGCAGGTTTCCATCCTCCTTAAAACACGCCATATTTACACCCATTCTCAGAAAGCCCTCATCTGACCCAGCTTCTGCCTCCAACTATCGCTCTATCTCACTACTTCCCCTGGCTTCTAAACTGCTTGACTGGCTTGTTTACAATCACCTCACTCAATTTATTTCTTCCAATTCCCTTTTTGACCCCTTCCAATCTGGTTTCCGTGCCCAACACTCAACAGAAACAACCCCAAAAGTCACCAATGACTTGCTAACTGCCAAATCAAAGGGTCATTACTCTATTCTAATTCTCCTGGATCTCTTTGCTGCCTTCGACACAGTTGACCACCCTCTTCTAATCCAAACTCTCTGCTGATTTGGCATCCAGGGCACAGCTCTTTCATGGTTCACATCCTATCTAAAAGATCGTACATTTAGCATCTCCTTCTCTGGCACCTCTTCTTCACCTCTCCCTTTGTCTGTTGGCATTCCCCAAGGTTCTCTCCTAGGCCCCCTCCTCTTCTCCATCTACACCTCTTCCCTTGGCACCCTCAGAAAATCCTTTGGATTTCAGTATCATCTCTATGCAGCTGCTGATGGAAGGTAAGTGAGGGGAAAGGGAGAGGGGGAGGTAATTAAGAGAGGGGTAAAGAGAGGAGGGATTTGAGGAAGGGAGTTGAGGATGAGGAGGGAGGATGAGGATCCTCAACCCCCCTCCCCAACCCCCCTCCTCATCCTCAACCCCCCTCCTCAGCCCTCTCCTCATCCTCAACCCCCTCCTCAACCTCTCTCCTCAACCCCCCTCCACATCCTACTTCCTCATCCCCTCTCCTCATCCTCAACCCCCTCTTCAACCTCCCTCCTCAACCACCCTCATTAACCCCCCCTCATCCTCCCTCCTCATCCTCAACCCCCCTCCTCCCTTTACCCCTCTCTCAATTACCTCCCCCTGTCCCTTTTCCCTCACTTACCATCAGCAGCTGCTCCTCCACGCGTCTTCCGGCTGCGTCGGGACTAGGCCAATGCTAATGATGTGACGCGCCTGTGACGTCACGTCATTAGCATATGCCGGGTGCAGCCGGAAGACGCGCAGAGGAGCAACTTCTGATGGAAGGTAAGTGAGTGGAAAGGGAGAGGGGGAGGTAAATAAAGAGCGGTAAAGTGAGGAGGGGGGTTGAGGTTGAGGAGGCGGGTTGAGAATGAGGAGGGGGGTTGAGGATAAGGTGGGGGGTTGTGGAGAGGGGTTGAGGATGAAGGGGGGGTTGAGGAGGGAGGATGAGGAGGATGATAAGGGAGAGGGAGGGAAAGAGTCACAAGGGAGAGGGGGAAAGAGACACAGGGAAGGGAGAGGGGGAAGAAACACAGGGGAGGGAGAGGGGGAAGAGACACAGGGGATAAGGAGGGGGGTTGAGGAGGGGAGTTGAGGATGAGGAGGGGGGTTGAGGAAGAAGGATGAGGAGGGGGTTGAGGAGAGAGGTTGAGGAGGGAAGTTGAGGATGAGGTTGAGGAGGGGGGTTGAGGAGGCGAGTTGAGGAGAGAGGTCGAGGAGGGGGGTTGAGGATTAGGAGGAGGGTTGAGGATGAGGAGGGGGGTTGAGGATGAGGAGGGGGATGAGTAGGGAGGATGAGGAGGGGGGTTGAGGAGGGGGAGGGGGTTGAGGAGATAGGATGAGGAGGGAGGATGAGGAGGGGGGTTGAGGATGAGAAGGGAGGATGAGGAGGGCTGTTGAGGAGGGGGGATGAGGAGGGAGGATGATAAGGGAGGGGGAGGGAAAGAGACACGAGGGAGAGGGGGGAAAGAGACACAGGGAAGGGAGAGGGGGAAGAGACACAGGGGAGGGAGAGGGGGGAAGAGACACAGGGGAGGGAGGGAGGTGGAGAGACACAGGGGAGGGAGAGGGGGTAAGAGACACAGGGGAGAGAGAGGGGGCACAAGAAAGGGACACAGAGGACACACAAGAGGAGACACAGAGGGCACAAGAGGGACACAGGGGGCAGAATATTTCCCGTGTTTTTCCAGTATTTTAAAATAGGTGCCTCGGCTCATACTCAGGGCGGCTTATACTCGAGTATATACGGTATATATACGCAGTGTAAAATATAATTTTTTTAGTGCAGTGTAAAATATACATTTTTTTTTCTAATTAGGAATTAATAAATTAATGTACGTTTATGTACGTTAATAATGAATGAATTAATGAATAAATGTATTAGAAAGAGCTAAGCATTTATGTATTCTTAAAGTAAGGGCAGTGGAAAATATGAGATTTAGCACATATATATTTTTTTTACTAATATATATATATATTTAATAATAATTGCCATGATCCAAGTTCCTCCTAACCTCCTCATAGAAACTAATTAGATTGGTCTGACATGAACTATCCTTCATTAATCCGTGCTACCTATGATCTTGTTGAAATAGACATATTCTTGTATTCTGTCCCTTATTGACCCTTCTAAAAGCTTCCCAACTATAGATGTGAGGCTCACTGGTTCATAATTTCCCGGATTTGCTCTTGCGCCCTTCTTAAATATAGGTATCACCTCTGCTTTTCTCCAGTCATCCGGTAGAGACCCTGTAGCGAGTGAGTCTTGAAATATTAGATATAATGGTTTGGCTATTACAGAACCCAGCTCCCTCAGTACCCTTGGATGTATTCCATCAGGACCTGGGGCTTTCTTAACATTTATTTTCTCCAATCTCTTTTGGATTTCTTCCTGCGTTAACCAATTATTTAGTGATGGTAGTGTAGCTTCATTATGTTGCGGTGTCCCAACCACCTCCCTTGTGTTTATCTTGACGAAAAGAACCACTTTTTTTAGCCACTATTTTTTTTCTCGCTTAACCGATTTCTAATGTTTAAAAAATGCCAAATATACCTCAAATTAACTTGAAACCTCACTCACAGGCTTCCTGGCTCTCCTCCTGTACTGCTTGTGAGTTTGTAAGTTAATTTGAGACATATTTATGTTTTTTGGTTTGCTGTTTTCGATTTCTGCGGTACGGCCGTTTAATTAGTATTTTTCCGAGGTCAGATTTTTTTCCCCCAGAGATTCCGAGGCCGGATTTTTTTTTTCTAAGTCCCGGGTCCTCAACTGCTCGCAGCATAAGTCCTGCGTGCCTCAACTACTTGCCGCAGAAGCGCCTTTGGTTCTCATTTCAGCCTATGTCCTGCATGCTTCAATGCCAAAACTGCTCGCCTCACTTCGCGAGGCCTTTCGGCGATCATTGCCCAAGTTCTGCGAGTTCTGAAGGCTTCAATGCCTGAATGGCTCACCTCGCTACGCGTTACTCACAGTTGCGGCCAACAGATCGCCTCCCTTTGCGAGGCTCGCAAGTGTGACGACAAATTGGAGTTTGACAACTATTATAATTGATATACACAGAAACATATATATATATATATATATATATATATATATATATATAGATAGATAGATAGATAGATAGATAGATAGATAGATAGATATGCTAGCGACTTGCCCAGTAAAAATGACAGGAATAAAATTGTATGGCTGGGAATGCAGTACTTTCGGCGCTCATCACAAGCCCCGAGCTTAGCACCTTCATTGCTCTTTGCGCGGCTCGCAATGAGCACCTTCGGCACTCATTGCGGGCCTCTCCGTCCATATACTGTACGGATCTCGCAATGAGCCGTTAAAATTGTAAACTATGTGCCTCGCAATCTCCGTCAAAGTGCTCATCTATATGAGTGCCACCTAACTAACTGTTGTAAAGTCCCGCGGGCCTCGTGATGAGCTTGGTAGTGTAAGGTTTTAAAGATCCGGTTGGAGTCTATAGGGTCCCGCTTGGTGTAATGTGGGTTTTTAAGGTCTGGTTGGGGCCTATATGGTCACACTTGGAGTAATGTGGGTAAATAAGGTCTGGTTGGGGCCTGTATAGTCCCACTTGGTATTTTATGTTTTTTTAGGTTAGGTTTGGACCTATATAGTCCAGCTTGGTATTTAAAGGTTTTTAACGTCCGGTTGGGGCCTATATGGTCCCGCTTGCTGTAATGTGAGATAATAAGGTCTGGTTTGGGCCTATATAGTCCCACTTGGTATTTTAAGGTTTTAAAGTCTGGTTGGGACTACTATGGTTCCAGTTGATGTAATGTAAGTTTTTAAGGTCTGGTTGGGGCATATATGGTCCCACTTGGTATAATGTGGGTTTTTAAGGGCCGTTTGGGCCTATATAATCCTGCTTGGTATTTTAAGGTTTTAAAGATCCGGTTGGAGCCTATAGGGTCCCACTTGGTGTAATGTGGGCTTTTAAGGTCCGGACGGGTTATATAAAGGTCAAAATAATGTCATGGGTGGAGTCCATACAAATGAGTAGAGCCCATGAAGGGGGAGGGGTCATTTCTCACACTGCCACCCCTTCAACTTGAAAAGTCACCAGCTGCCATTGCGATATACCGTGTGGGAATAAAAGGAGTAAATAACATCCAATGTGGCTTAACAATGATTTAAAGATCAAGATACGGAGTAAAAAGCAGGCATTTATATTATACAAAGAAGAGTACAAAGAAGAGGGGACAGAAACCGCCTTACGTAAGTACAAGAAAATCAACAAGGCTTGCAAAAGAGTTATTAGACTGGCTAAAATAGACATAAAAAAATTAGTTGCAAAAGAGAATAAGACTAACCCTAAAATATTTTTAAATATTTTAATGGGAAGAAGGCAAAGAAGGAAGCTATTGGAGCATTACAATGGAAAACAGGCCGTCTAATAATTAGTGACCAGGAAAAAGGCAGATGAGCTAATTAGGCTCCTTTCTTCCGTATACACATGGGAGGTACCAGTGGTTGGGACACTGCAACATAATAAGGCTACACTACCTTCACCAAATAATTGGTTAAGGCATTAAGAAATCCAGAAGAGGTTGGAAAAAATGTATTTTAATAAAGCTCCAAGTCCCGATGGAATACATCCAATGATACTGAGGGAAATGGGTTCTGTAATAGCCAAACCATTATATTAAGATTTTCAAGATCTACTTAACATAGGACCGCTACCAGATGACTGGCGAAAAGCAGCGGTAATACCTATATTTAAGAAAGGAGCAAGAGCAAATCTGGATAATTATAGACCAGTGAGCCTCACTTCTGTAGTGGGAAAGCTTTTAAAAAGGTTATTATACAAAAATATGTCTATTTGAACAGGATTATAAGTAGGAGTTAACATGTATTTATGAGGGATAGGTCATATCAAACAAATCTAATTAGTTTATATGTTCTATGAAGAGATTAGTAGGATCCTGGATCAAAATAACTCTGTGGATGTAGTTTTTTTGGATTTTGCAAAGGCTTTTGATACAGTGTCAAATGGAAGACTATTGTGCAAACTAATAGACACAGAAATTTCAGTAAATATCGGCTCATGGATTGAGAGCTGGCTAAAAGACAGGAAGCAAAGGGTTGTGGTAAATGGAACATACTCCGATTAGACTAATGTGGTAAGTGGGGTTAATCAGGGTTCAGTATTAGGTCCTCTCCTTTTTATCATGTTTATTAATGAATTAGAGGTGGGACTGGAAGTAATATCTCAATTTTTGCTGATGACACAAAGTTGTGCAAGCTGATTAAAACAGATAATGATGTACTTTCCCTCCAAAGGGATTTACATAAATTTGAGTAATGGGCATTTAAATGGCAGATGAGATTTAATAAGAATAAATGTAAAGTTATTCATTTGGGAAGGAAAAATAGCCTTGCAATGTATAATCTTAATGGGGCACATCTAGGTGTATCAGATAATGAAAGGGATTTGGGAGTACTTGTGGACAAACACCTAGATAACAGTGCTTAATGCCAAGCAGCATCCGCAAAGGCAAAAAAAGTATTAGCATGTATTAAGAAGAGTATAGAAGTAAGGGAAGCAAATATAATTCTGCCACTATACAAATCTCTAGTATGCCCTCATTTGGAATATGCAGTACAATTTTGGGCACCACTTCATAAAATGGACATTTTAGAGCTGGAAAGGGTACAGATAAGGGCTACAAAACTAATAAGGGGAATGGAGGGACTATGTTATGAAGAAAGTCTAGGCAAATCAATCGTATTTTCTCTAGAAAAAATACATCTAAGAGGAAATATGATTTCATTATATAAATACATCCAGGGTCAGTATAAACATTTGTCAAGTTAGCTTTTTGTGCCAAGAGGTTTTCAGCTTACAAGAGGACATCCTTTGAGGTTAGAAGTAAAAAGATTCCACCTTAAAGAAAGAAAAGGGTTCTTCACAGTAAGAGTGGTTAAACTGTGGAATTCTCTACCAAACGAGGTGGTGACAACGGATTTGATAGATAACTTTAAAAGGGGGCTAGATATACTTTTAATTAAAAAAGACATTCAGGGATATCCTGCTTAATTAGAGAAAGAGTTTTGATCCACGGAGGAGTCCGATCACCAGTATCTGGGGTCAGGAAGGAATTTTTTTTTTTAAATTTTTTGAGACGATTGGCTAATTTTCACTTGATTTATTTTTCTGTTTGCCTTCCTCTGGATCAATTGACAACTAATCTGCATATTGCAGATCAAAAAAGATCTTAAAAGGTTTAACTTGATGGACTAAAAGTATTTTTTCAACTTCAATTACTATGTAACTATGTAACTCCACCAAGTATTGTGCTGAGGTCCCCCACTCTTTGCGTAAGTTGTGAAGCACCATTTCAGCCAAGGCAATCTACATCAACTTGAAGGGCTAATGAGTATATAGCTCCCTCTATGTATTTATCAAGCTGAAACAATTTGTTGAGAGTAATGTGGTTATATTAGCATATATATTTCAAAATTAATTGGATTAACATTTGGCGTATATCACTCTGAGGGTGAATAGAGAATTACTGCTTCTAATCTCTCACCCAAAGATTGCTCAGCCTTTGTAAACAGATATCCATCTAGAAAGTTCGCCAAAAAGCCGGGCTCCTGGGCATTCTCAACACTTATGTTAAAATACTATTATATAAGAACTGTGATTAATTTAATTCCGGACCTTTCCTATTGTATGTAAGCACGCATTTGTGGAAGAAATGCTGGGAAGCGCGTGCGGACGTCCCCATGTAGCTGTGTCTCCACAACCAGTAAGTGGTTAGGGGTTTTCAGGTTAGGGTGAGAGGGTTAGGGTTACGCCGAGTAAGTGCTTAGGGGGTTAGGGTTAGAAAGTGAGGTTTAAGGGGTTAGGGTAAGCGGGTTAGGAAGTGAGGTTTGGGGGGTTAGGGTGAAAGGGCTTAGGGTTAGGAGGTGAGGTTTAGGGGGTTAGGGGCTTAGGGTTAGGAAGTGAGGTTTAGGGGGTTAGGGTTAGGGATAGGAAGTGAGGTTTAGGGGGTTAGGGAATTAGGGCTAGGGGATTAGGCTTAGGAAGTGAGGTTTTGAGGGTTAGGGTTAGATGGTTAGTGGATTAAGGTGTACTACCTACTTTGGACACCTAATTTAGGACGCTGGACGCAAGCGCGCTTCCACAAATGCATGCGTACATATAACAGGATAGATCCTTAATTCCTATGGAATTAGGATTTGTGCGCATTTCTTATTAGCCTTGACTGCTAAACTCCATGTTAAAAGCTTGGCAGCCCCCATAAATAAATAATCATTTCACAAGAAAACTAAAAAGCTGAGATGAATAAGTATACATTTCTTTCTCTGAAATAAATATGAAGACAATATTGTGATCACATCAATACCTACTATGACGTTATTTGGCTCAGATGTTCTCTATCTCTGGTGGTGGAGAATACTGCTGTTTTATCGAGATAAGCATCTAATAAGTAAGCTAAGGAACTGGAGCAGAGGGCAGGGGAGGTGCATTGATAAAAAAAATTATCAACTTCCACTGAAAGGTTAAATTAAGTTTAGAGCCTCAATTCAGTATTTACCATTCCAAGGTGAAACTATCCAAATCAAATTCTATAATGTAGGCAGTGACTCCAAACTAATCTGCACCAGAGACTGTATTCAACTATGGCTTTAGGAAAATAGACTGAAGTTGGTCACTTTGAATAAAGTTTGAATAAGGTCCTGTGATAAGCGATGGATTAATTAGTATAGAGTTTTCTAACTTTGTATTATGACTGTCAGAAACATAGGGGCACATTGATGTCCGCATGATGCCAGCTCAAATATTAAGCTCACACTTCATGATAAGCAATGTAGATCTTGTAGAATTCCCACTGCAGAAGCATGGGGGGGGGGGGGGGATTGTAGGGGGGCTCATCGCTCCAGGTGTCGCTTCCTTGGGTGATGGCAAAATGCCATACCAGCTGCTTAGCTCCATTGGCACTTCCCCCAGGCTCCATTCTCCTCCCGGTCCTCCTCTCTCCTCTGACCCAGGAGAGGTGGCGCCGGCAGTGGGAGGAGCCAGCAGTGAAGGATTCCGGACCGGGAGCAAGCAGGTAAGGGAAGTTGGAGGGGGAAGAGAGATATAGAGACAAGGGAGTGGGAATTAAAGTGAGAAGAGGACAGAGCATGAAGAGAGAGAGAACGGGAGAGAGAGAGAGAGAGAGAGAGAGAGAGAGAGAGAGAGTGGAGGAAGTTTGAAGGGAGAGAGGGAAAGGAGAGAGAAGGGAGAGACTGACGGGGGAGAGAGAGTGAGGGGGAGGGAGGGAAATAGAGATGGGGGAGAGGGAGAGGAGGGAGGGAGAGCAGATAAAGTAAAGTGAGTGAGAGGGGGGTTGGGCAGAGAGAGAGAGAGAGTGAGAGAGTGAGAGATAGGCAGGGGGAGTGAGTGAAGGGAGAGTGAGCGAGGGGGAGCGTGAATGAAGAGGGAAGAAAGAGAGAGGTAAGGAGAGAGTGGGGGCGAAGGGAGGAAGAGAGGAGGGAGGGGAGAGAGGGGGAGTGAGAGATAGAGAGAGGAGGAAATGAGAGGGAGGGGGAGAGGGTAGATAGGGAGGGAGAGATAGAGGGATGGAGAGTAAAGGGAGGGAATGAGAGAGAAAAAGAGAGGGAGGGGAGAGAGAAGGAGGGGAGATAGAGAGGGTGGGGGGAGAGAGAGAGTGAGGGGAGAGAGGGAGGAGAGAGAGAAAGGGAGATAAGAGAGAGGGAGGGGAGAGACAGAGAGGTGAGGGAGAGGGAGGTGGGAGAGAGAGAGGGGAGAGAGAGAGAAGGAGGGGAGAGAGAGAGGGAGGGAAGAGAGGGAGAGGAGAGGGAGAGGTGAGAGAGAGAGGGAAGGGAGAGAGAGGGAGGGGAGAGTGAGAGAGAGAGAGAGAGGATAGAGAGGGAGGGGAGAGAGGGAGAGGGGATAGAGGAAGGGGATAGAGAGGGAGGGGAAGTGAGAGAGGGAGGGGAGAGAGAGTGGGAGGGGAGAGGGAGGGGAGAGAGGGAGAGGGGAGAAAAAGAGGGAGGGGGAGAGAGAGAGTGAGGGGAGAGAGAGAGGCAGGGGAGAGAGGGAGGGGGAGAGAGTGGGAGGGGAGAGAGAGAGGGAGGGGGATAGAGAGAGGGAGGGGGGAGAAAGAGAGTGGGAGGGCAGAGAGAGAGGGAGGGGAGAGAGGGAGAGGGCAGAGAGAGAGGGAGGGAGGGGAGGGAGGAGAGGGAGGGGAGAGAGAGGGAGGGGAGGAGGGTAGAGAGGGAGAGGGGAGATAGAGAGAGAGAGGGAGGGGAGAGAGAGGGAGAGGGGAGATAGAGAGGAAAGTTAGAGAGAGGGGGAGTGGAGGGAGAAGGAGCTAGCGTGAGAGAGAGTGAGTGAGAGGGAATTGGCAAACTCATGGTGGCAAAAGCTCTAGCTACTCCACTGTCCCACAGGGATATTAAAAGATCCTAATTTTGTGGACTTTTTAGAAAAGTAATGGGAGGAGTTTGTGATAAATAAAAGTAAATTTAGTGTGTTGTGGAATAGGATTTCAAAGAAGATGTCAAGCTTTATAAAGTTTGCACTGGCCACATAATTGTGGCTTCTTTCTAATTGGAAGGGGATAAAAGTTACATAGTTACATAGTAATTAAGGTTGAAAAAAGACTTTCAGTCCATCAAGTTCAACCTTTTAAGATCTCCTCTAATCTGCAATATACGGATTAAATATTAATTAATTAGTTGTTAATTAATTATTTAATTTTTTACATTTTTTTATAATTAATTAAACCAGAGGAAGGCAAAGATTTAGCCAATTGTCTCAAAGGAAAAAAAAATGAATTCCTTCCTAACCCCAGATACTGGATCAATACTGTCTCTCTAATTATCCATGATAACCCTGAATTCACTTTTTAATTAGAAATAAATCCAGTCGCCTTTTAAAGTTATCTATCGAATCTGCTGTCACCACCTCCTCTCGTAGAGAATGCCACAGATTAACCCTTACTGTGAAGAACCCTCTTCTTTCTTTAAGGTGAAATCTTTTTACTTCTAACCTCAAGGGATGTCCTTTTGTCAGTTGACAAATCTTTATACTGACCCTGGATGTATTTATATAAGGTAATCATGTCTCCTCTTAGATGCCTTATTTGCTAGAGAAAATAAGTTTAATTTGGTTAGTCTTTCTTTATAACTTAACCCCTCTATTCCACTTATTAGTTTTGTTGCCCTCCTTTGTACCCTGTCCAGCTCTAAAATGTCCTTTTCATGAAGTGGTGCCCAAAATTGTACTCCATATTCCGAATGAGGGCGTACTAGAGATTTGTATAGTGGCAGAATTATATTTGCTTCCCTGGCTTCTATACCCTTCTTAATACATGCTAATATTTTATTTGCCTTTACAGCTGCAGCTTCACTTTGAGAACTGTTACCTAGGTGGTTGTCCACAAGCACTCCCAAATCCCTTTCAATATCTGATACACCTAGATTTGCTCCATTAAGATTATAAATTGCATGGCTATTTTTCCTTCCCAGGTACATAACTTTACATTTATTCGTATTAAATCTCATCTGCCATTTAGATGCCCATTCTTCAATTGTATGGAGGGAAAGCACATCATTATCTGATTTAATTACCTTGCACAACTTTGTGTCATCAGCGAAAATGGAGACACCACACTCCAATCCCACCTCTAAGTCATTAATAAATATGTTAAAAAGGAGAGGACCTAATACTGAACCCTGAGGAACCCCACTTACCACATTAGTCCAATCGTAGTATGTTCCATTTACAACAACCCTTTGCTTCCTGTCTTTTAGTCAGCTCTCAATCCATGAGCAGATATTTACTGCAATTCCTGTATCTCTTAGTTTGCACAATAGTCTCCCATGTGGCACTGTATCAAAAGCCTTTGCAAAATGCAAAAATACTACATCCACTGAGTTGCCTTGATCCAGGTTCTCACTAACCTCCTCATAGAAACTAATTAGATTTGTTTGCTATGACCTATCCCTCATAAATCCATGTTACTCCTTCTTATAATCCTGTTCAAATAGATAAAGTGGTTAAACAATTCTCACAAATTTTAACTGAGTATTATTTACACATTTATGCTAATGAAGCAATTGATCATGGAATCGAAATTACATTTTTGGGATGGAAATGAGCTCCTTATAACAATTTCAAACAGACATAATTTTTTGGGAATTGTTATATATCTCTGAGAGCTAATTAAAGAGAGGCTGATGCATTAACTAACGGTGTGGATTAATGCTTATACCAGGTGCTATCCTGATTAAAAGGACTAACTCCCAGGTTGCCAGTGTAAACATACATAAGCAAAGATCATGTTTTGTCTGATGGGAAATAATAATCATGATAGCTGGAATTATTGCTATTGATACTGCCTTCAATTGGGCTCCAAATCACTGCTGCATGTGCTTCCTGTGTACCTGTTATGGTGACATGCTGTTCTAGGATTTAATACTGCTAAACAGTGATTCTCAAAGGACCCCACAAACTACTGTATGAGGAGTCGGTCGTAACAAAGGTGCCCTGGAATAAATTGTAACAACCCAAAAGATGACCGAGCACACACCATTAACTCTAGAGCTTTCTAGTGTATGAGTGGAATAATCATAAAAATGACTATGAAGTTTCACTAGGCCATCTTTGCTACAGCACCAAACCAATGATTGAAAAGAAGGATTGTATTGTATTTGTGGATCCTTCATTCTTTTTTTTGAGGTGGTGTTGTAGGACTATATACTCATAATTAAGTGTTAAAATACCATTTTGATTAGAGCAGAAGGTTATATAATGAACAAAGAGGTCCTGTCTAACTCTCTCTGTGGGTTAAAATACTTAAAATAAATATCTGTTAGATCACTTGCCTCATTTACAGATTTGCTCCCGTTATTCAAACTCCTCCTCCATGTTTTATATATGTACTAGCGACTTGCCCATCAAAAAATGACGGTCAATAGAATTTGTAATGCTGGGAAGACTGTTTGCCACACAATATTGGTCTCTGACATTCTAAACCTTTTGTTTTATTAAGTACCAATAAATAGAAAATTTTGAATAAAACTTTTTATTTTTGTAACTTTCAACTTGTATTTCACCAACAGGTATATATATATATAATTTTGTAAATATGAACTGTTTTAATTGTCATATATGTAATAACAATATAACAATATTTTAATTTTTCATGAATAAATATTGTAAACCATAACATCAAAGTTTGTAACATGCAACTTGTATTTTAAACAATTTTTTCTTTTTTTTTTTAAACAATAATAACAGTTTGAATTTATATTTATCTATAAATAACAGACTACTATGTAAAGTTTCCAAAACTAAGTATTTTCTACACTAACATGCTTTGTAACCTTCTTTTTTTTAAAAACTCATGGTAAATTAAATTGGCATTGAATCCAGAGGAAGGCAAACAATAAAAACACACATTGAAACTTGGCCAATTGTATCAAAGAGGGAAAAAAAAAATCCTTCCTGACCCCATTAACTGTCGATCGGATTGCTCCCTGAATCAATACTCCATCTTAAAATTATACAGTTGAATGTATTAAGAAATGCTTAAACTTGTCGTAACATAAATGTTTGACTATATTCAATATAGCTTGAAGTAACTTTCCAGAACTTTGAAAAGAAAATGTTATACAATATAGCTTGAAATAACTTTCCATAACTTTTAAGTTAAGTTGTAAGCTTCCAGTTAAAGTAAATGGCACCTAATTGTTTTGTGGGGCCAATGATGTGAAAAGGTAACTTGTAAGACCTTCCAATCTGTGTAACCACTGTTTCGTGTTGTTTTTCTTTTTGATACTTTTTTGTTTCTTCTTGTTGTACTTTGTTGAAATGGCACATCGAGTTTCCTATTGGAAATAGTGGTCCACTATTTAAAGAATCCCAGAGACCTCTAATTTTGTCCTGGAAGTAAAACCACTGTTCTCTATGTTTTTTTTGCCATTGTATTGAGTTTCTTCTTGAAATATTGGTGCTTTAAAATCAGTTGGAGTAACATAAAAAAAATTAGTCGAAATCAAGGCACTGTCCTGTATATTTATAGCACCTCATAGTACACAATGTTTTTTGTAAAAACACATCCATCTTACAATAAATCACCCTGGCTTGTGTTTTTTTCAACATGTTCTTTAATTTCCTCTGGATTATTGCATCTTGAAAATGCAACATAGTTGGCCATGTGCAAACGCAGGTTCCTTCAAAAAAATACCAACAGACTTAAAAGTTTGTCCTTGGGATTTATTGATGGTCATGGCAAATGCCATGATAATGAGAAATTGTCTCCTTTGAAGGACAAAAGGCAAACCACTCTCACTTGGAGCCAAATCAATTCTCGGTATAAGAACTGGTTCGCCTTTATGGGAACCACTCATAATTTCTGCATGTATAAAATGATCCTTTAATTCCTTCATGATTAATCTGGTCCCATTACAAAGTCCTTTTTTGGATTCATATTTTTCAATAGCACGATAATTGCTCCTTTTTTAAGTTGCAAAACATGTGGTGGCATTCCAGAGGGAGTTAAAGAATTAATAAATTCCATACTAAAGTTTGCTTCACTCTCTTTGTCGTCAGCCAGAACAGAATCTGCACTGTAATAGTTTTTTTGGGGATCATTGATTAATTATATAATATTTCATTTGTTTAAATTTAAGGCATCGTAATTTTTTTATGTCAATATGACTTTGCTTGCAATGTCTGAGTAATCCTCATTATTGATGGTATTGAGGAAGATTGTTGAAATTAGTGGTTCTGTTGAAATCATTTCTGGTGGAATTCGCATTGCATCATCAGGTAAATAATTATTTTTTGGCTGTTTTCCTTCTCCAATGTTAATGAGCCAATCGTTGAATTCATTTCGCCCTTCAGATCTCATATTTACTTCTAATTTCAGGTGTGTAAATGTTTTCCACAGCTTACTTCTTTTTATACACATTTTGACTATGTCAGTCCGATTGCCATGTGGCACCAAAGGTAATGTTTGCCTTAAAATCTCCTCCTAACAACATCACCTTTCCACCAAATGGCAAATCGTTAGCCATAACTTCTTTTAATAATCGATCAATACATTGGAGGGCATGACATGACATCATAGTTGCCTCATCTATTATAATTAATTTACTCTTGTGCAATTTTTTGGCTTGTAATGAATTCATTCAAATATCCGACACTGATGTTTCCAGAATGGGAACTGGCAGTTTAAATCCACTGTGCTCAGTTCTACCACCTTCTAACAAAAGTGCGGCAATTCCAGTGGTTGCAAATGGCAATGCTATTTGACCCTGTGCTCGAATGAGACTCATCAACAAATTATACAGGTAAGTTTTCCCTGATCCACCCGGACCATCCAGATAGAAATAACGCTCTTTGAGCATATCATCTTCTATTGCATTTGTGATGGTGTTAAATGCTTCCAATTGCAATACATTTAAAGTTCCAATTTTTTCTTGTGTTTTTTTGGTATTCAATGTCAGTGTCATACTCATCAAAGTTAATTTCATCTATAAATCCTGGATCAGGCAGATTAAAGTAGCACAATTTAATCAATGACAAAGTAAGATTTCCTGTATATGGATAAATGCTTTCAATTGTGCAATGTTCTCATTATAACGTTGCAAGAAATCTTCACACATATGTAATTTAAATTTTTCCCACAAAGTTAAGGCATCTGGTACATTATAAAATTTACAAATAAAAGCAAATTGTTCTCTCATTTGCTTTGGCATTTGACATAGTGCTGCTTCCTCAAGACATCTCTCCCATTCTGTATCATCTGCTAGAAAGTTTTTATGTCTTGCAGCCAACTGGAAAGTGTCATAAACTATGTCATTGACTGTGCGTAAATGTTCATAACTTTGTGCACCGGGAACATGTAAAAGCAGTAATCTTAAACTTAAACGTTCAATGTCTCGTGGACTGACGTTATATATTCTTGGTATAATTTTATAATTATGTTTCTTTCGTTGTCTCCATTCACCATTTACAAATACATAGTAATTTGGATTGTCAATATATAAAAATTTTCTTGCCTGAGTGTCATGACAATTTAATTGAAACCAAGCAGTAAGCTTTGTTGCTCTATGCTCACTTTGTGCTAAAGCATTTGTTTAATTGCCGGCCGTGAAGCAAACAAATTGACTTTGTGCCAAATGGACCGCTAATCAATACACAGCATGTGACCGATCATGCATCTCAAATTTGAGAAGATGCCACATTGCTTCAGGAGCACTTACATAGCGAGCATCTAAATAAAAAGAACGTTTGTCATGTAAAATGGGGTTGTCTTTTTCATTGTCTGCACCTTGCATATATATTTATACACATATTTTATGGATTTGATGGAAGTGCAAGCTTCCACATTGATATGTGCATTGTACTTCATCAGCAAATGTGGATTGTATGGAACCACATATCCATTATCAACCTTTTGGCCACAGATAATAGCTGTTTGTCCTTCTCTTTTATACAAAGGGTATCCATCACAATTAACATAAGCCTGCATTTGAAATTGTTTTGGAAATTCTTTTATGCATTTCTTATTTTCCATACATGGTGACTTTGGATTGCTCTCTCCACATGGGCCATGTATCATTCTATGAGTTACAATCTCATAAAGTCTTTAATGCTTTTCTGGATGTGGCAGTTCAGCACTAATCACTGAATCCACTCAAGATTAAAAGTATATGTGCATGTGGCAGGCCTCTTTTTGAAATTCAATGGTATAAACAAAAGCCACACATTTTACAAATACGTCTGCTTTAGTGATATCAAAAATTAAGGAATTATGTTTGATTTTGAATACTCTTGCGACCAAATCTGGTCGGTCAGAAGTAGTTTGTCCAAGTATAAAATTTTCTTTGATCTCTGGCCATTGTGGATTACATGTAAATGTAATAAATAAATCTGGTTTGCCAAATTTAGTGACAATAGCCATGGTATCATTTATTCTTTCTTGCATATTGCGAGGAGATCCTTGGAAAGAAGATGGCAAAATCATTTCTCGTCCAGCAGGAAAGTCTCTGTTTGCAGCCAATTCAGCGACATAATCCATCAATCCACAATATTGTTCAACTCGAAGCTTGTTTTGTTGAAATTTGACAAAATTCAGATTATTTGCTTCGACTTGTAGATAAGAATAAATAATCCATTGTTGTGTGAGTTTACCCGCACATAAAATAGGATTATAATGATCCCGGACAGCAGTTTGTGCCACTTTATATTCCAGCATTGAAATATTGTTTCTAATACGAACTTTACTTTTGGGATAACTTTGTAACTGCAATTTTGGTTGCCATCCTGGCTCCCCATTTGGAAAGAAAATGGGATATGTCATAGGATCCAAATTACTGCTTAAAATATTGATGTTTATAAAAGGTTGTTCTTGATTGCGTGGATATATTCTAATATCCCACTCAAATGCTGGTTCCCCATATTCATTTTTAAATACCATGGCAACCTCATTTGCTGTTGGTAAATTACAGCATCTTTGTTCAGTATGGCGATCCCTTTTGAGAACCATATTTACTCCTGGCATTGGCAATTGATGTCTTTGCGCATGTGCCAGTTGTTCTTTTTCAACCTCCGCTAATTTTTTGTATGCTTTACTATAAGGGTTGTTCGCCATAATGTTATCAAGCTGTTCAAAGACTATGGGTAAGCATTGTCTATTTTCAGGAAGCATCATTCGTTGTTTCACAGCTTCCATTGTATCGAGTACATATAACTGTGCAAATTTCCTTTGTTCTCCTGTTTCTGGGTGTAAATGTGAAGTCCGGTTGTATATTTGTCCTTGGACTTTAAAACAATAAGGACCATGTCCTGGTACATTTTCGGCTAATGTTGCACCCATTGAAGCAAATGAAATTGCACTGTTATAACAGTGAATATTTTTCTTAAAATTGTTGTAATTGGGAAATGTAGGATCACTCATGATACTTTTTCAATATTCTGGGAATGTGTGTCTTTCTGGAAGTCTTACCTTCCCTTTCTGACATCCACTAATAAACTCTCCATCAGTTGGTCGTTTTTTCTGAAAATGATAGGCCCCACAAAACTGACAAAGCACATTCATTATTCCACAATAATGAGTTTCTTCTGTTAGTGCTCTAAAGAAAGGACTTTCATGACCTTCGTCAATATAAATCTCATCTGAACTTTGTACATCTACATTGGTGTCATCTCTATCAACATTGGTGTCAGGAGTCAAAATAGGTATTGTTTGAGTCAGTTTTACAGACATTTTTTTTGTTTACTTTTTCTTTTCTTTGAAACTCCAACAGACTCATTTTGTTGTTTTTTTCGCCATTTTTCTTTTATTTAGAAGTCTCTGTCGATCTTCTTCTCTTAAACGTTGTGAAGTCTCAGGGGTCTGTGCATCTCTGCTTCCTTTCCCTTGCCATTCTTCTTTTATATTCTTTCTTATCTTCTGCATTGTCTGCCATTGTAATCTGTAATTGGAAATAGAGTGTTAAGGATGACATTAATTTTATTACACATATTTTTTACCCTGTCATATATTTCTAAAAATGCAATAGTAATCTGTCTCTGTCTCTCTGGCTGTCTGTGTCTCTCTGGCTGTCTGTGTCACTCAGGCTGTCTGCGTCTCTCTGGCTGTCTGCGTCTCTCTGGCTGTCTGCATCTCTCGCTGTCTGTGTCTCTCGCTGTCTGTGTCTCTCTGGCTGTGTGTCTCCCTGTCTGTGTGTGTCTCCCTGTCTGTGTGTGTCTCCCTGTCTGTGTGTGTCTATGGGTGTCTGTGTGTGTCTCTGGGTGTCTGTGTGTGTCTGTTTGTCTCTGGGTGCCTGTGTGTCTCTGGGTGTCTCTGGGTGTCTGGGTGTGTGTGTGTCTATGGGTGTCTGTGTGTCTATCTGGGTGTCTATCTGGGTGTATGTGTTTGTGTGTCTATCTGGATGTCTGTATTTCTGTGTGTGTCTGTCTTGGTGTGTATAGGTTTCTATCTCAGGTGCCTGTCACTCTACGTGTCTGTAGGTGTGTGTCTATCTGGGTGTGTGTCTGGATATATGTGGGTATGGGTCTCTCAGGGTTTGTCCCTGGATGTTTGTGGGTGTGTGTCTATGTCTCTGGCTGTCTGTGTCTCTGACTGTCTGTGTCTCTGGCTGTCCGTGTCTCTGGCCGTCTGTGTCTATCTGGGTGTCTGTGTTTGTGTGTCTATCTGGGTATCTGTGTCTGTCTGGGCCTCTGTATTTCTGTTTATGTCTGTCTTGGTGTGTATATGATTCTATCTCTCTGGTTGTCTGCAGGTGTCTGTCTCTCTGCGTGTCTGTGGGTGTGTGTCTCTCTGGGTGTGTGTCTGGATATCTGTGGGTGTGTGTCTCTCTGGGTTTCTCCCTGGATGTCTGTGGGTGTGTGTGTCTCTGGGTGTGTGTCTGGATGTCTGTGGGTCTGTGTCTCTCTGGGTGTGTGTTTGGATGTCTGTCTGTCTGTGTCTCTGGCTGTCTGTGTCTCTGGCTGTCTGTGTCTGGCTGTCTGTGTGTCTCTCTGGGTGTCTGTGTGTCTCTCTGAATGTCTGTGTGTCTCTCTGGGTGTTTGTGTGTGTGTGTCTATCTGGATGTCTGTGTTTGTGTGTCTATCTGGGTGTCTGTGTCTGTCTGGGCCTCTGTATTTCTGTGTCTGTCTGTCTTGGTGTGTATAGGATTCTATCTCTCTGGTTGTCTGCAGGTGTCTGTCTCTCTGCATGTCTGTGGGTGTGTCTCTTTCTGGTTGTGTGTTTGGATATCTGTGGGTGTGTGTCTTTCTGGGTTTCTGACTGGATGTCTGTGGGTGTGTGTCTCTCTGGGTGTGTGTCTGGATGTCTGTGTCTCTGGGTGTCCGAGACTCTGGGTGTCTGTGTCTCTGGGTGTCTTGCTGCGTGGGTGTCTGGCTGCGTGGGTGTCTGGCTGCATGGGTGTCTCTGGGTGTCTGGCTGCATCTCTCTCTTACTCTTATAAACGTTATTACTATTAATTAATTATTATTTAATTAATGTACATAACTAATTAATGAATTAGTAAATGTTCTATAAAGAGTTAATCAATAATGTAATCATAAAGTGAAGTTAATGACAATTTTTTTCTAAATAATAATAAGTAATTAATAAAATTAATGTCCATTAAAAATTAATTAATCAATGAATAAACATATTTGAAATGGTTAATGATTAATACCGTGCTAAAGTACTGGTATTGCAAAATGCAGTAATGTTTTTTTTGTTTTTTTTTAATTAATAAATAATAAATTAATATACTTAAAAATTAATCTATTAATAAACATATTTGAAATAGTTAATGATTAATACTGTGCTAAAGTACAGGTATTGCAAAATGCAGTGATGTATTTTTTTTTTCTTTGTTTTTTTTTCTTAATAAATAATAAATTAATTAATATACTTTACCTATCACTAAGAAATATCCAGCAATCAATATCCTGAAGAGCTAACAATCTCTTTGGATTTTACCGCAGCAGAAAATGTCTAGTCAGACTGTCATCACCTGAGTAGAAAGTGTCAGCAGTGTGGCAATTGTGCCCTATATATAGGCTTAGTGCGCGAGGCAGAGCCATTCGTTTAGGTGGGAAATCCGCCATTTCAGATGCATTATTGTGTAGATTGTCTTAAAATGGCAGCTATATTGTATGTATGTGTTACGCGCATCGGAATGATTTTGCGATTTTGTGTCTTTAGTAACACTCTGTTGTACTACCTGGTGAAAGTGCTACGTGTTGGGCTCTGTTTTGTGTGTTTAGGGTCCTGTAGCCTCGTTTTCGTTTTTTTTCGGCAGCCATTTTTTCTCTTGCTTAGGGGATTTTCATGTGTCTAAATTCGTGGATTTGGACTTAATGGAGGTGTAACTTCACTTGCAGAGGTCCTGAATCCCCCCCCCCCCCTTGCTGTTGGTAAGTTTTTTTATGTGTTTTTTGTGTGTATTTATTGTGTTCAGACTGTTTTCCATTGCGCGCAGTTCGGCCGTTAAGGTCGTATTTTTCCGAAGTCGTAATGTTTTTTTTCTAAGTTGTGCGTGTGGGTGTTTGTGCCGTTAAGGTCGGTTCCAAGGGCGTAATGTTTTTTTCTCCAAGTTGTGAGTGTGGGTGTTTGTGACCGCGTGTGAGGAGCCTCTGAGCCTCCCCCTATGCTCATTGAAGCCGACGTTGGAGCCTCCACCTCCACCAAACTGCATCCCTTGCTTCGCGTTTCGTAGTTTGACAACTATTATATGTGATGTCTAGGGGATATTAGCATCCATTATTACCATGTTCCCTCTCCTCAGAACAGGAACCAGGGGTAAATAATGTATCCCCAAAGCCCACCTTTTTCTATTGAGCTGATAATGGTACTGACTGACATTAAATGCAGATGATGTGATTAGCATATAGTATTTTTGAAAAAGTATTGTGATTTGATTAATTATGGTTTATTGAAGGGATTTATCAAATGTGTGGAATTTAGGTCATAGCTTTCCAAACATGCATTAACCCCAGAAGGACTCAAAGAGTAGCATCAGCACTTAGCAACTCAGTGACACGGGACATTCCAGGGTGTGCCATAATGTATCATAACATAGTGTTACTTTCCCTCAAGCTACTCCACTGTCATGATTCAGTTATTCTTGCGAATCACAGTGTCAAGGAGAATTCAAGTGATTAATATCTGTTCATAAAATACCAGCTATTTCATGTGGATTCCTCTTACCTCTGGGCATAGGTCGCAACAAGGGCCAATGTATCCAAGAATTATAAGTATTAGTATTTTTTCCTGCACAAATCCAACAGAACAACACACAAGTCCCACTTCTAAGACATTTTCCTGCACAAATCCAACAGAACAACACACAAGTCCCACTTCTAAGACATTTTCCTGCACAAATCCAACAGAACAACACACAAGTCTAACTTCTAAGACATTTTCCTGCACAAATCCAACAGAACAACGCACAAGTCCCACTTCTAAGACATTTTCCTGCACAAATCCAACAGAACAACACACAAGTCCCACTTCTAAGACATTTTCCTGCACAAATCCAACAGAACAACACACAAGTCCCACTTCTAAGACATTTTCCTGCACAAATCCAACAGAACAACACACAAGTCCCACTTCTAAGACATTTTCCTGCACAAATCCAACAGAACAACACACAAGTCCAACTTCTAAGACATTTTCCTGCACAAATCCAACAGAACAACACACAAGTCCCACTTCTAAGACATTTTCCTGCACAAATCCAACAGAACAACACACAAGTCCCACTTCTAAGGTATACTGAAGACACTTGAAGGAGCTACATTTTCTTCTGCCATCTGTACTTTTATTATTAATATTTTACATTCAACTGTTATTATTTTTGGGGACATTGTTACTTTCTTGCCTTATTTCATGCCATAGTTTGTATCTGTAACCCTCCCCCATCCTCCTTTGTTAGAATCTTCCCTTAACCCCTCCCTATCACAGTCTAATAACTTCCTGTATACTAACAGTGTTTCCTCTCTGCAGACATTTTCCTGCACAAATCCAACAGAACAACACACAAGTCCCACTTCTAAGGTATACTGAAGACACTTGAAGGAGCTAAATTTTCTTCTGCCATCTGTACTTTGATTATTAATATTTTACATTCAACTGTTATTATTTTTGGGGACATTGTTACTTTCTTGCCTTATTTCATGCCATAGTTTGTATCTGTAACCCTCCCCCATCCTCCTTTGTTAGAATCTTCCCTTAACCCCTCCCTATCACAGTCTAATAACTTCCTGTATACTAACAGTGTTTCCTCTCTGCAGACATTTTCCTGCACAAAACCAACAGAACAACACACAAGTCCCCTCCCACCCTACCCCTAATTGCTCTAAATTTATTGAATCACACAAATTGCTTTCAGCTGATCAATTAGGAACACCTGCTAACTATTCCTAATTCAACCTTTACACAATGTTGGGGCCATGAGACCCTCATGCCAAACTCCTTAAAATATGTTTTATTTATAGTATTATTCAAGAACAATTGGCAGCAATATAGACAATTACATATTATAATATATATATATATATATATATATATATTTATATATATATATATATATATATATATATATATATATATATATATATATTATAATATGTAGCAGAGTATAACTCTCCTTCACAACAACAAGGTAGCAATCCAGAGGTGTGTGGGGGGTGGTGTGAAGGGTCATACCAACCCATATATAACCTCTATCTAGATCCTTATGGGCCACCATGGCACTTAAAATTAACCTTCTTACATTCTGGTCGCTATGGTATATTACCTTTTTTCCCCCATGGTACTTAAAATTAATCCATTTACCTTGGGGTTCTATGTGGACATTTCTGTTGCCTTATATACTATTTTTTTTTACTTTTTTTAACTTATATATATATATATATATATATATATATATATATATATATATATATTAGCTACTTGCCCATCCAAAATAACGTGTTTTAAATTGTAAGGCTAGTAATGCTGTTTGCCACCCAATGCAAGTGTCTTTCCACCTGTCCAGCATTTTTTTTTAATATGTTTTAATGTAAAATCTCTTATTCCCTATGTATGGAAAACAACAACACTAACATGAAGTTATTAGTTAATGTGTTTATTGTCACAACATTTAACTTGTGTAGCTATATCTGTTAACCACTCAAAA
The DNA here is from genome assembly GCA_027410445.1 of Discoglossus pictus. Taxonomy (NCBI): domain Eukaryota; kingdom Metazoa; phylum Chordata; class Amphibia; order Anura; family Alytidae; genus Discoglossus; species Discoglossus pictus. The sequence continues at coordinate 196,673,432 of CM050164.1, read as the reverse complement.
TCTATACTTCAATGAAATATAAAAACATTTATTTGTAACGTATACATGAATATTATAAGAATCTGTAAAGTTTGCCAAGCATTACATGTTATTTAACACATGTGTAAATGTTTATATTAAATCCAGAGGAAGGGAAACAGAAAAAAACCAAGTGAAACATAGCCAATTGTGTCAAATGGGTAAAAAAATGAATTCCTTCCTGACCCCAGATACTGGTGATTGGATTACTCCCTGGATCAATACACTCAGTAATTATACAGGTTAATGCATACAATGAAAGTCACAAGAAAATACAAATCAACTGATAATCATAATGAATGAAACCCATAACAACTGTGTAAACAAACTTGAAATACATAAAAAAAAAACTTCTAATTACATACAATGCAAGTAGTAGGTATATTCTTTGAAACTACAAAGTATAATGTTTTGGAAATACCTTATCTTTTTTAATATGGTTCTTAACAATGGAATTTTTTACGTTTATGGAGTGCTTTGTCAAGTTTTGTGAAGGCTTGATTTAATGTTTATTTTGGTTTTTATTGAACTTAGTAGTGGTTCCTCAAAAAAAAGCCCAGCAGATGAATAATGTTGTCTTTGGGATGTAACCACTGTACTGTTGTTTTTAATTTTTTGGGGTGTTTAAATAGTAGTCCTTTAAAAGGGCCCAGCAGACAAATAATAATAATGTTGTCTTTGGGATGTAACCACTGTACTGTCCATTGTTTTTTTTGTGTTGTTTGTTTTTTAAATAGTGGTTCTCTAAAAAGAGCCCAAGAGACGTAAAAGTGAGTCCTTGAGATGTAACCATTGTTTTATTTGATTTTTAAATAGTGGTCCTCTGAAAAGAGCCCAAGAGATATAAAAGTTAGTCCTTGAGATGCAACCACTGTTTCTTTTCTTTATCTTTTGCTGTTTGTTTTGATGTTGTCCTTTTTTTGATAGTATTTACAACACCTCATAGTAGACAGTATTTTTAGTAAATACTCACCAATCATCTAATAATTCACCCTGACTTTAGTTTTTTTAATGAAAGCTTCATTTCTTTTTGGTTTTTGCATCTGGAAAATGCCACATAGAGTTGTCCATGAGCAAATACTAGTTCTTCTAAAAATAGGCCAACAGAGTTAAACGTTTATCCATGCAATTTATTAATGGTCATTATAAATGCCATAAAAATGGGAAATTGTCTCCTTTAAAGTACAAAAGCCAAATCTATTCTTGGTATGAATACTGCTTCACCTTTATGGGTACCATTCAGAATTTCTGCATGTATGAAATGGTCTCGTAAATCCTGAACAATTAATCTGGTCCCATTCTAAAGACCTTTTCTTTGGGATTTATATTTCTCAGTAACATGACAATTGCTCCTTTTTTAGTTGCAAAACATGTGGTGGCATACCAGAGTGAGTTAATCAATTTAGAAATTCTGTTGTAAAATTAGATTCACTCTGTTTGTCATCAGCTAGAACAGAATCTACACTGTAATCCATTTTTTGTGGGCCGTCAATTAATTTCAAGATTTCGGTATTGAGATCCAAAACATCTTTCATTTTTGATGTTAATATAACTTTCTGTGCAAGGTCAGAAAAATGTGCAGTAGCTATTCCATTTGGGAATACAGCTGATATGAGTGAATCATTACAAATCATGTCCGCTGGGATTTCAACAGTATCATCCAGTAAATTATTTATTAAGTCTGCTTTTCCTTCTCCAATTTGAACTAGCCAATCATTGAATTTATTTTGGCCTTCAGATCTCATATTTTTTTCTAATCAAAGGTGTTTCAATTCTTTCCATAATGGACTTGACTTTATACATGTTTCCACAATGTCTGTGCAATTTTCATGTGCAACGACAGGTACTGTCTTCACCTAATAACATGACTTTGGCACCAAAAGGCAAATCATTACCTATTACTTCACGCAATAAACGATCAATACATTGAAGAGCATGGCACGACATCATAGTGGCCTCATCTATGATAATCAATTTTGCTTTTTTAAATTTATTTGCTTGAGGTGATTTCATTCTAATATCTGACACTGATGTTTCTAAAATTGGAACCGGAAGCTTAAATCCACTATGTACTGTTCTGCCACCTTCTAACAATAGTGCAGCAATTCCAGTTGTTGCAAACGGAAGTGCAATTTCACCTTTACCTTTAATTTAACTCATCAACAAATTATATAGATACGTTTTTCCAGATCCACCGGGCCCATCTAGATGAAAATAACGCTCTTTGAGCAAGTCATCATCTAGTACTTGTTGTATTGCATTGAAAGTGTGCAATTACAAATTATTTAAAGTGGCTATTTTTTATTCTGTTTTTTGTTTTTCAATATCAGCGTCATAGTCCTGAAAGTTGATATCATCTATAATTCCAGAATCTGGGAGATTCAAAGTTGCACAACTTAATCCATGACATAGAAAGACTTGTTGAATTTCCATTAATGCTTTTAATTCAGCTATGGACTCATTATAATGCTTCAAAAAGTCTTCATACATATTTATTTTAAATGTTTCCCACAAAGCAGTGCTCAATGCCAAGCAGCAGCTGCAAAGGCAAGTAAAATATTAGCATGTATTAAGAAGGATATAGAAGCAAAGGGAGCAAATATAATTCTACCACTATACAAATCCCTAGTACGCCTTCATTTGGAATATAGAGTACAATTTTGGGCACCACTTCATAAAAAGCACATTTTAGAGCTGGAAAAAGTACAGAGAAGGGCTACAAAACTAATAAGGGGAATGGAGGTGCTAAGTTTTGAAGAAAGACTAACCAAACTAAACTTATTTTCGCTAGAAGAAAGGCGTCTACAAGGGGATATGATAACCTTATTTAAATTACATCCAGGGTCAATATAAGGCTTTGTTAAGTGAACTTTTTTTAGCAAGAGATTTTCAACTGACAAGAGGACATCCTTTGAGGTTAGAAGAAAAAATGATTTCACCATAAACAAAGAAAATGATTCTTCACAGTAAGGGTGGTTAAACTGTGGAATTCTCTACCAAAGGAGGTAGTAATGGCGAATTCGATAGACAACTTCAAAAAGGGGTTAGATATATTTTTGAATAAAGAGGGCATTCAAGGCTATCCTAGATAGCTAGCGAGGAACTATCAAGGAATATTGATCCAGGGAGAAATTTGATCGCCAGTTTCTGGGGTCAGGAAGGAATTTTTGCTTTTTTCCCCTTATGAGACAATTGGCAAAGTTGCAATGTTTTTTTTTTCTCTTTGCCTTCCTCTGGATCAATTAACAATTAATAATAAATAATCCACATATTATAAAGATCAATAGAGATCTAAAAGGGTTGAACTTGATGGACTAGCTCTTTATTCATCGTCCAATACTATACTATTAATAATTATTTAACAACAAATTAATTAATAACTAATCCGCATATCGCAGATCAGAGGAGATCTTAACAGGTTGAACTTGATGGACTGAAAGTCTTTTTTCAACCTTAATTACTATGTAACTATGTAACAAAGCTAATGCATTATGAACATTGCAAAATATGCAAATTAATGCAAACTGTTCCCTCATCTGCCATGGTATTTTACATAGTGCTGCTCCTTCTAGACAACTCTCCCATTCTGTCTCATCAGCAAGGAAGATTCTATGTCTGGCAGCTAATTAAAATGTGTCATAAAGTCTGTCATTGACAGTTTTCATGTCTTCAAAACGTTGTGCACCATGAACATTTAAAAGTAGTAAGCGTAAGCAGAAACATTCAATGTCTCTTGGACTTACTGTATACATTCGGGGTATAATTTTATTACCACCCTGTTTTCTCGGTTTCCATAACCCATTGACGAAAACATAATGATATGGATTCTCATTTTATAAGTATTCCCTGCAGCAATATCCCTTCAGTTTAATGTAAACCACGCAGTAAGTGTGGTCTGTTGATGTTCATTTTGTGCTAGAGCATTTTCTTCATTGCCACTATGGAAATAAACTAATTGTCTTTGTGGCAAATGTACAGTGCAAGCTTCCACATTTATGTATGCATCATACTTCATTAAGAGATGTGGATTATATGGCACCACATATATGTTATCTACATTTTTGCCCCGAATAATTGCCTTTGGACCTTTTCTTTGTCTACACAATAGATATCCATCAAAATTAGCAAAAGTTTGATCTCTAAATTCTTTTGGGAAATCTTTAGTGCATTTTTTATTTTCCATACATGGTGAGTTTGGGTTTAGCTCTCCACATGTTCCATGAATCATGCAACGTGTTACAATGTCATATAGTGTTGCATTCTTGGGGGGATGTGGTAGTTCAGCAGTTATTACTGAAAACACTTTCATTGCAGTATTCAATTTATCAGTTTCTTGAAAATTCATAAGAATACATGCATGTGGCAGGCCTCTTTTCTGAAATTCGATGGTTTAAACATAAGCCTCACACTTTCCAAATAAATGATTGTTGGTGATGTCATGTATTAGGGCTGTTCATTTTATTTCAAAGACTCTAGCCACTAAGTCTGGTCTCTCAGAAGCATTTTGGCCCTCGTTCAAATGATCAACAATCTCTGGCCATTGAGGATTACATGTAAATGCAATAAATAAATCTGTTTTTCCAAATTTAGTTACAATAGCCATAGCATCATTGTATCTTTCTCGCATATTGCAAGGAGATCCTTGGAAGGAAGATGGTAAAATGATAGATCGGCCAGCTGCAAGATTTTGGTTTGTAGCCGTTTCAGCCACATAATCCACTAGGCTAAGATACTGTTCGGCACATAGTTTATTTTGCTGATTTTTGATGAAATTTAAATTATTTGCTTCTCCTTGCAGGTATGATCCATTGTTGTGTCAGTTTTCCAGCTCTTAAAATGGGATTAAATTCATTCCTAATTGCAGTTTGAGCAACTTTAAATTCAAGCATGGAAATATTATTTCTGACATGTTGTTTAGTGTTTGGATAACTGGGAAGTATTCATTTTGGTTGCCAACCAGCCTTCCCATTGGGATACAAAATCGGATAAGTCATTGGATCCAAATTGGTACTTGATATGTTAATGATAGGTTGCTCTTAATTTCTGGGATATATTCTAATAATACTCTGAAAAGGTGGTTCCCCCTCATCATCATGAAAAACCATTGCAACCTTATTTGCTGTGGGTAAATTGTAACGTCGTTTATCAATATGTTGGTTTCTTCTAAGAACCATATAAATTTTGGCATTGCCAGTTGATTTTGTTCAGCATCAATACGTTGTTGTTCACCAGCTTCTGACAGTTTTTTAAAAGCTTGAGTGTATGGATTTTTTTCCATTATCTTATCAAGCTCATGAAAAACAGTGGGTGAGCATTTCTCAGGAAGCTGCATACGTTGTTCCACAGCTTTGTTTGTATCTAGGACATGTAGTTGAGAACATTTTCTTTTCTCTCCTTCAGGGTGTAAAGGTGAAGTACGGTGGTAAATTTGCCCTTGTACTTTAAAGCAGTAAGGGCCATGTCTTTAAAAATTTCCAGCTAATTTGGCATCCATAGATGAAAATGGTATGGCACTATTATAAGATCTTATATTTTGTTTAAAAATGTTATATTTTTAAAAAGTAGAGTCACTCATTATAGTTTGTAAATATGTGGGGAATTGTTATCTTTGTGGAAGTCTTACTATTCCCCTTTTACAGCAACTAATGAACTTACCATCTCTTGGTCTTTCACTTAGAAAATGATAAGCCCCACAAAATTGACAACGCACATTCAACATTAGAAATGTCGCGAATAGTTCGCCGGCGGACTGTTCCCGGCAAACATAGCATGTTCGCGTTCGCGGCGAACTGCGAACATATGCGATATTCGACCGGCCCCCTATACTTTATTATTGAGCAAATTTTGACCCTGCAACTCACAGTCAGCAGACACATTCCAGCCAATCAGCATCATACCCTGCCTTCCACACCCTTCTACCTCATGGACAGCAGCCATTTTGGAATCATAACTAACTTGCAGTCTTACTGAGAGGAGGCTGAGTGTAGGTGATACTGCATCAATAGGGAAAACCATAGCTAGGCTACTGTACACAGTGTGCAATACAGTCCTGAAGGACTCTTTTGATCTCTGCTGCAAGGACACCCCTGTATCTCTTCCCCCCTTATCATCATCCTCCCCTCACCTTAGCACCCAAACCTAACACCCCTGACACTTATCCCTAACACCTAACCCTAACATCCCTTACACTTATCCCTAACACCCCTCACCCTAACACCTAACCCTAACACCTCTCACACTTATCCCTAACACCCCTCACCCTAACCCTAACACCCCTCACACTTATCCCTAACACCCCTTACCCTAACCCTAACACCCCTCACACTTATCCCTAACACTTAACCCTAACATCCCTCACCCTAACACCTAACCCTAACACCCCTTACACTTATCCCTAACACCCCTCACCCTAACACCCCTCACACTTATCCCTAACACCCCTCACCCTAACCCTAACACCCCTCACACTTATCCCTAACACCTAACCCTAACATCCCTCACCCTAACACCTAACCCTAACACCCCTTACACTTATCCCTAACACCCCTCACCCTAACACCTAACCCTAACAACCCTCACAGTTATCCCTAACACCCCTCACCCTAACCCTAACACCCCTCCCACTTATCCCTAACACCCCTTACCCTTACCCTAACACCCCTCACACTTATCCCTAACACCCCTCACCCTAACACCTAACCCTAACACCCCTCACACTTATCCCTAACACCCCTTACACTAACACTCCTCACACTTATCCCTAACACCCCTCACCCTAATACCTAAACCTAATACCCCCTTACACTTATCCCTAACAGCCCTTACCGTAACACCTAACCCTAACATCCCTTACCCTAACACCCCTCACACTTATCCATAACACCCATCAACCTAACCCTAACATTCTCACACTTATCCATAAGACCTAACACCCCTCACACTTATTCCTAACATGCCTCATTACTGCTCTTAAAACAAATACTACATGCAGTAATTTATGGTGTACACAAATTAAATATGCTGTACCTGCTAGTATGTTAAGTATCTGTCCAGAAATTGTCACTGCAGCGATATTCTGTGTCTCAGTGACCTTCAAAGTATGAAAGGAAATGATCAGTATATCGTATAATTTTTTTTATAAAGTAATGAGTCAGTATTTTTTCATGACCTCTTATTTTATAATTAGTGACATGAAATACCAAAAGACAGAATTATGCAATTTATTTTCTGAAATATACTGCACCGTCCTTCTTTATCTCTGAAGCATATAAAATGAAATAGTCTATCACATAATATAATATATCATAAATATGATATCAATTAATGTAAAGACATATAGTGTACCTTGTCCTCATAAGTTTATGTGTTTAAGCCACTGCAGGCTAACAACCTTATTAAATTGCGATTTGGCCAATTGAATAGTGCTCTATATAAGCACATAGCATATTTTTTTTACTGAAGTTATTAGTTAGTGAAGACATTGCTTTTGGATAGAAGTTCACAAACTAAAAACTTCTTTAAAAAAACATGCTCTGTGCTTATTTAGAGCCCTATTCAATTGGCCGAATCACAATTTAATAAGGCTGTAAATCTCTGTCACTTTGAAATTCAGACACCTGCAAAGTATAAAATCATATTTCAGTAATTACTTTACTATACATGATACTGTTCAAACATATACATCTTGCAAACTGTTAAACTACTTCATTGTTAAATATATATATTTTTATTTCTTATTTTTTTAATAAATCACTTACTAAATTAATTAATAATAAGCCTTTACCTCTAATCTTTCTATGTTGTTGGTCGAAATGATAAAGAGGTCATTTAGCATTTCTAGAATTACATAATCCTAAAAAGAACTATGTAGAAAATATATATATATTTAATTTTTAAATAAATTAATAAATTATTAACTAATAAGCCTTTACCTCATGTTTGTATGTATTTTCGAAAAATCATAGCAGTAACTCAATTACGTAATCCTAAAATGCACTATTTCTCAGATTTTTTTTCTTTAAATACTAAATTAAAAAATATTAATAGTTTACCTATTATTTTTCAATATATTTGTTCAAAATCATCAAGAGTTAATGGTCTCTTAATAAAATGTGTCCCCAGTAAACATCCAGTCACACAGGTTATCATCTGAGGAGAAAGTGAGCAAATTCTGGAAATTGGCCAGTATTTATATAGTGCATTCTGTCAGAACTTTTGTATGAATAAAGTTCTATCTTATATGGATATTATAGTATAATATGATATTCCAATTATTAACCATTATTTTATATCCAATGTATTAATATTTTATATGCTTTATATATATATATATATCTATGCATGCGATTCTATTACTTGAATATATCTATGTGAAAGATATGTTTTCACAGCTTTCCACAAGTGAGTTATCCATGGTTGAATGGTTCTTTGTTCTATAGAGATAAATATTTGAGTGAATTCCTAAACTAATGGATAAAGGTCTATAAAGGTTATGTTCCTTAGAAATAATGGTATCCTCCCTGAGATTTCACTTGTGAAGAATTTGTTTCATAGACACCATGTCTACTAAACAGAATAATAAATCTGTTTAGGGATATCTAACTGATAACCATTCTTATGTCCCCATTTTGTTTATAGGTTATGGGTCAAAGGGGTCATTAGTTAATTAAAGGTATGAAAATTCAAAGGTCCGAGAACGCCATCTTATGGTTCAAGGAATAAATGTCTCTATAGAAAAATATATTCATTATAAAATTTAAATATGTGATGACATCAGGAGAGATTCTATTGGTTATTAGATATTTTAACTGATTTGGGATTCTGATAGGCAAATAAGCAAGAGGTATAATTATGGATGGAAACAGGATCTAAGGGGAAAAAAAGAGAAAGGGAGGAAGGATAGAGAGAAAGGAAGTAAGAGAGAAGAACTTTAATCCTGTGGAAAAGGCCAAACAATTTTGGAATTAACCAGTGGAATCTTGTCATAATTGGTAATGTATAAATTGAAATATTTTATTTTATGATATAATTGAAAACCATTACCATAATTTCTCTGTTTGGTTTATTTCTTATCAAAAAGTTATTTAGATTTCCTTTTGTCATTGAAATTTATAAATCCGGATATAAATTTTAATACAAAATTAGATATCTTATTTTTCTTTTTGACCAATACAGATAAATTAATTTTACTTAGCTAACTTATCAATTCTATTATAAAATACTTTACCATAATTGTGTTATATTTAATACATTCCTGTATAGCTATATTATAATATCATTAGACATTATTAGTACATGTTAAAACGTTATTTTGGATGAATTTTATTAATTGATTTATCTGATTTTGTTCTATGGGTTACTATTCCAGGTTTTATTGTACATGTGATTGAGATAAACTTATTATTGAGATTTTAGGACTGTATAGAAGATATCATAAAATAATAAGTATTAAAATATGATGGATAATTTTCTTTTAATATCTGGCTGGTTATATTTTGTTTTCTTTGTATTTGATTTGATACATTACATTTTTATCATTAGACGAGTTGATTTTGTTATTTTCAATAAATGTTATTTTATAAAAAGGAATATGTGTCTATAAATTGATTCTGAACTCAAAATTAATTATTCTATATTATTTAGAAAATAATATGTCGTATTAATCCCGACAATGCGCAATTTACTGCTTTTCCATCATTTCAGGGTGTAAATCTTAATATTTGCGACTTACGTGCTTCAATACAAAAGGGATGTTATGTCCTTCATGATGAGCGTCTCAATGAGTGTTACTGTTTTCGCCGTTGTTTATGTTCTAAGTCCTGAGTTGTTCGATTGTGTTACTGTCTTCGGAGTCGTGTATTTTATAAGTTCTATGTGCTTGGCATTGGTGAGCCTCATTTTCATGCTGTTTCAAAATGTTTACATTTGTTCTGCCTCCATTTTTCCCTCGTTTAGCCGTATTTCGAGTGGCGAAAAAGGCAAAAAATGGGTCAAATCCGTCTGCAACTTCACTCCCAGGCTTCCTGCCTCTCCAGCTGTGCTGTGTGTGTTATTATTTTTTTATTATTATTTTGCTGTTTTTTTGTTGTTTTGGAGTTATGCATTTGAACCAACTGCGTGCCTCCCGATCATTGCAGCCTAAGGCCCGCGTGCCTCAAATGCTCGCTTTGCGAGGCTCGCAGTTCATTTAGCGCCTTTGACGCTCATTGCAGCCTAAGTCCCGTGTGTCTCAACTGCTCACAGGCACCGCATGGAAATCCTTTTTACCTTCATGGAATGAACCCCCATTTCACCTAATATTAAGGAGGTTCCTATGGATCCTCATGGTAACTAATATTAACCCCTTTATTATGAGGGCCCCTATAGACCAGCATGGTAACCTTATCTATAGCCATAGGGGTTCCTAGTGACAACCAATGTACCTAACATTAATCTCTTACTATGGAGGTCCTTATGTAGGGCCATGGTACCTTAACTGCCATGAACTTTATGCCCCCATAAGGACCCCATATTCCCTAAACTACCAACAATAAAAAATACATAAAATAAGAACAATAAGAAAAAACAAACAGTACCTAATACAGAAAGCCTTACAGAAATATAAAAAAAAAACATGATTTAAATAAATAAATATTACACATAAAATAAAAAAATAATCATAATAAAAGTGATATTATTAAAAAAAATGTATAATTGTGCAGAGAACTCCCTTGGATGAACCTCCAGCAATGATCTGCAATGCACTCATCCTTAATCTTCAGCCCTGGATATTGCTGGAAAATGTTGGTCCTCTTCAGTCTTGATCAAAGACCCTTGCTCCTCATCCTCGGACCATGGCAAAGCCCATTAAAAATTAAACATGATTCTCTATAAAAATATAATAAAAATAATAGTAATTAGTACTGTTCAGTTTTATATTGTTTTTGTCATAATTACAAAAATTCTATATTCTTATGGACATATTTTATTCTAAATAAAACTTGAAACTGAAAAAAAATAATAACTAAACCTAAGTCTGCAAGATTTTAGTGAAAGAACTGTGTTCACTTAATTTTAATCTCAAATACAGGGCCCTCCATTCTTTTCTTTTTTTCTTCATTTTTTTAATATTGTTTTGACTTGAACTTATCCCTGTATAGTACTACAGAATATGTTGGTGCGTTACAAATAAAGGAAATAATAATAATGGAGCTCCTCCTCTTTTGGACCGTGCCATTGCTTTATATACTATTTTAATTGACTCCTAATTAGATAAAATATGTGTCAATCAAATTTCAGCCAACCATAACTGAGTAATTGAATTGCCTAACTCTGATTGGTCACTTATCGCCCTATTAAATTTGGGCTACATGTTAAAACGTAGCCCGTAACTCCTAATTTACTTGTTACGGGTATTAAATTAGCCCTGTAACGTTTCTTGCAGCGGACTACTTATTCAGTTCTGCTATTAATTTGCAACGTGGTCACTTGCGAGGAAGCACGTAACACGCAAATGGAGCCCAAAGGCCAACGTGTGCTCGAGAGCACCCGTAAGGGGGGTAAAGTCCAATACATAGCACTTGTAATGCAAATAACAACACTCTACTGTACATTTATTATAAGGCAAAGTGATGTTAGGTCTTAGAATTAATAGCACAACATTCTAAAGCTCGCAAATCGCCCCCGAAAAATACTTTTATTTCATGTTTATATTTAGTGTTAAATCGATCCCTGCAATCAATGTGTTAAGACATATACTGTAGCTTGCATGTAATAGAATATCATATTTACAGCTTTATTAATATTGCATTATATATTAAATGCAGGTCCGATCGCAAACTGTAATTGAAGCATGTACGACTTTAAAGTCTACCCTCCCCTTTTTCAGTGACGTAATGCTAACAATATATTTTTCCATTTGCTCCATCTGAAAGCACTTGCTTAATTTCGTGAAATAGGGTCTCTCGTTTGTAACTCACAGCCCTTTCTAATTTATAAGAGATGTAAAAAGGGCAAATTTGAAGCACGCAGCCCTTACATGCTACCCATTGGACTTAAGAGGCTGGTATTTAATATGGACCTTTGTTACCAAATAGCTACCGCCCCATATCTTATTGCTTAAAAGTTTAACCAATCAGAATGCAGGGATTAAAATCTATACATTCTAATAGGTTATGGTCATGTGCCAAAAGAGAATGTTGCCCCCCCTGCCGAACCCTGATAGTGAGGGGAGAGAGAGAAACTGAGAAGGTGGGAGAGGAAAGATAAGAAAGGAAAGAGGATAAGGAAGAAAGTGAAGAGAAGAGAAAATAATGTAGTGAAGGGTTTAAAGATTAATGAAAGTGAAAGGGGACAAAAGAAAGAATGGGAAGGGAGAAATGAGAAAGAAGGGCAAGGGTGAGGAGGAAAAACGGGAATGAAAAGATGAGGAAGGGGAAGAGAAAGATTAGGGGGAAGGGAGAGATGAATAAGAAGGGGAAAGGGAGAGATGAGGAAGAAAGGAAATGGGAAAGATGAGGAAGAAGAGATAGAGAACTAGATGTGGAGGCTTGTAGTAGCTGTGCTGTGTTGTGCTTTGTTGTGTTATGCTTTTGCTTGCTTTGCTCTGCTCTGCTCAACTGTGCTTTGCCGTGCCTGTCACCCCTCTTTCCCTTTTCCTGTCTCCACCCCTTCCTAGTTCTGCCCGCCTGCTCCCTTCTCCCCTTCTCTGTCTCCCCGTTCTGCTTCTTTCTGCCTCTCCTCTGCTGCCCTCACCACTCTAGTTCTGCCTGCCCAGTCCTAATCCCACTGCTTGCTTATCCCTCCTCTGTCTCCCCTCTCGGCTCCCTTCTGCTGCTCCCCTGCTGTCTCAACGCTCTCGATCTGCCCACCCGGCCCTCCTTCTACCTCACTGCTGCACCGTTACCCTACTCTGTTCCCTTCTTTCGCTCCCCTGCTGTTATCCCTGCTCCTTCCCATCCTACTCACCCGTTTGAAGGCTCTGCCTGCCTATCGGCATGTTTCCCCCTTTGCTTGTCTTCTGTTCCTTCCTTGCCCTTTCGCATGGGCATTTCGGCCGCTGCCTTTTTGGCCTATTCCCTGATGCCTGGCTTCTGCAATCGCGTCTGATAGACTAGGACCCACAGACCCTTATCAGATCTCCTCTATCAGGAGATTTCACTTAGACGCTTTTGAGCCTGTCTCTCCTGTCTTTACCACTTACTAATTGCACCAAGCACCCCACCTTATTCTGACCTTTCCCTCTCAAAAATATTTTAATAACATTTACATCACTTTATTCACCTCTCTATTCCACTCTATAGCCCTATCATATACTTAAAGGGTCTGCTCTTTTTATCTTATATCTTATTTCTACCTTTTCTATATTTCACCATTTCTGCTTAAATGTTTACCGTACTTCACCGTCACTACTATCTACCACTGTTCGAGAACCTTTGTCGTCTACCAGTTCAGGTGAGCCACCCATAGCTCCTCTACAATCTTGCCAGATCACTTCATAACGACCGATCTGAAGAGGGATATCCTCAACAGAAAATATCTCATTGCCATACTGATATCATCCAACAACATAGGAGAAAACAAGATCATCTCCCAAGGTGATGTCGCAGTCATAGTGAAATTGAAAGACTCTCTCCTAAATAGGAAACCCAATGTGCCACAGTTTGTCCTAGCCTACAGCATGTTCTGCAACATCTTCTATTCAGCCTTTTCTGATAGGAGGCAGAAATTGGATGACTAACTTTACTTGATTGCGGATCTGGCTTATCGATATGGGGGATTCACTTATTTCCCTTCTCATTTTCCACTAAGGCAGACGCTGCTCTCGCTCAGTTCAATTACACATTTAGTTGGTCCTCACTAGACCATGACTTGTTTTGTCACCATTTTGCTGGTGTCAAATTAGCCTTGCGTCAGCACTGTCAGTCCGCTTTGCACTCCTCTACCTTTTGCCCAAATATTACTCCCCAATCGCACCAGCCCACCTCAACCTACGGTTTCTGTATTTCAACCTCCTGTACCATCCCGGCCTAGTAAAGATTGCCTCAGTAGGCAATAACTCCCAAGGCTGTAACTTTTGCAGATGCCGGCTACTACATGTCTGTGCCATGTGCCATAAAGCACACGCCAAATCAACTTGCCCCACAGTAGTGCATACCAAGTGACAATCACTGATCAACTAACATGGGCTATCTGGTTATCTTAAGCAGCATTCAGACAAAACCCTAGTTAGCTTATAACATTAACCCCCACCTGCAGCGCAAGTCCTTAAAGGACCCACGCCACAAATTAACCGCCGCCGAGGGTCTTTAAATGACCATCAGTATCTAAATGGTTAACCACATCGCCGGGGCTATCATAAGTACCTCCAGCAGCACCTAAAATGAACACCCCCATGTTGTAGCCCAACAATGAACCATTGCGCGATGGTCCCGATCGTGACCACCATAGCATTTCTAAATTCAAATTTCCTATTCCCAGAGCTCTTTTATGACCCTTGCTACTTCCAAAATGAACCCTTGCTGCAGGTGTACTATAAGTACCCACGCTGCACCTGAAATTAATCCCTATCACCATGGGGGTCTATGCAGAGCCATATGAGCCCCTAATTAACCCCATTAGTCCTGTATTATGGGTCAATAAGTAACCCTAACATTAACATTAGAAGTGCCATTAGGGTCCACCAGGACCCTCATAACACTAAGTCTAAGAACTACATTACCGTATTAACCCCCCACTATGCTATTAACCCCCACTACCCCATTAACCCCTACACTACCATATTAAGCCCCTACACTATTAACCCCCCACAAACGTATTATCCACCCTCTACCTAATTATCCCCCCCTCTATCTAATTATCCCCTTACCTAATTAACCCTTCCACTACTTAATTAAACCCCCACTATCTAATGTCTCTGTGTCTCTTCCCCCTCTAATTCCCCTGTGTGTCTATTAACCTTGAAGGATTAACTTTACATTCCATGTGGTCTTTTTAGTCTACCCCCCTTCTACCCGTGTGTGTCTCTCCCCCCTCCTCTCACTCCCCTGTGTCTCTCCCCCTCCTTTCACCCCCCTGTGTCACTCTCCCCCTCCTCTCACTCCTTTGTGTCTCTCCCCCCACCTCTCACTCCCCTGTGTCTCTCTCTCTCTTCTTATTCCCCTGTGTCTCTCCCCCATCCTCTCACTCCCCTGTGTTTCCCCATTCCTATGACTCCTTTGTGTCTCTCCCCCCTCATCTCACTCCTTTTTGTCTCTCCCCCCTCCTCTCACTCGCCTGTGTCTCTCCCCCTCCTCTCACTTTCCTGTGTCTCTACCCATCCTCTCACTCCCCTGTGTCTCTCCCCCACCTCTGTGTCTCTCCCCTGTTTGCCTGAAGTCTCCTTTCCACCAAAATGGCAAATCATTAGCCATAACTTCTTTTAATAATCAATCAATACATTGCAGGGCATTACATGACATCATAGTTGCCTCATCTATTATAATTAATTTACTCTTGTGCAATTTTTTGGCTTGTTTATGAATTCATTCGAATATCAGACACTGATGTTTCCAGAATGGGAACTGGCAGTTTAAATCCACTATGCACAGTTCTATCACAGTCTCATAAACTATGTCAATGACTGTGCATGAATGTTCATAACTTTGTGTACCAGGAACATGTAAAAGGAATCATCTTACACTGAAACGTTCAATGTCTCGTGGACTGACAGTATATATTGTTGGGATAATTTTATAATTATGTTTCTTTTGTTGTCTCCATTCACCATTTACGAATACATAGTGATTTGGAATGTCAATGTATAAACATTGTCTGACCTGAGTGTCCTGGCAATTTAATTGAAACCAAGCAGTAAGGGTTGTTGCTCTATGTTCACTTTTTGCTAAAGCATTTCTTTCATTGCCTGCAGTGAAGCAACAAATTGACTTTGTGGCAAATGGACAGCTAATCGATACACAGCATGTGACCGATCATGCATCTCAAATTTGAGAAGACGCCACATTGCTTCTGGAGCACTTACATAGCGAGCTTCTAAATAAGAAGAAAGTTTGTCATGTAAAATGGGGTTGTCTTTTTCATTTTGTGCACCTTGCACAACAACAGTTGCTGCATCATATCCTTTATATATATATATTTATAGACATATTTGATGGATTTTATAGAAGTGCAAGCTTCCACATTGATATGTGCATTGTACTTCATCAGCAAATGTGGATTGTATGGAACCACATATCTATTATCGACCTTTTGGCCATGGATAATAGCTGTTTGTCCTTCTCTTCTTTTATACAAAGGGTATCCATCACAATTAGCTTAAGTCTGCATTTGAAATTGTTTTGGAAACTCTTTTATGCATTTTTTATTTTCCATACATGATGAATTTGGATTGCTCTCGCCACATGGACCATGTATCATTCTACAAGTTACAATCTAATAAAGTTTTTAATGTTTCTCTGGATGTGGCAGTTCAGCAGTAATTACTAAATCCACTCTGTCTGCCATATTCAATTTATCTTTTTTAAAAGTATATGTGCACGTGGCAAGCCTGTTTTTTGAAATTGTATAAACAAAAGTCACACATTTTCCAAATAAGTCTGCTTTAGTTATATCATGAATTAATGAATTGATTTTTATTTTCAATACTCATAGTTACATAGTAGTTACATAGTAATTAAGGTTGAAAAAAGACTTTCAGTCCATCAAGTTCAACCTGTTAAGATCTCCTCTGATCTGCAATATGCGGATTAGTTATTAATTAAATTATTGATTAAATAATTATTAATAGTATAGTATTGGAGAATGAATAAAGAGTTAGTCCATCAAGTTCAACCTTTTTAGATCTCTATTGATCTTTTTAATTTGGACTATTTATTATTATTGTTAATTGTTAATTATTGTTAATTGATCCAGAGGAAGGCAAACATAAAAAAAAAAAACATTGAAACTTTGCCAATTGTCTCATAAGGGAAAAAAAAAGCAAAATTCCTTCCTGACCCCAGAAACTGGCGATCAAATTTCTCCCTGGATCAATATTCCTTTGCTAGTTATCTAGGATAGCCTTGAATGCCCTCTTTATTCAGAAATATATCTAACCCCTTTTTGAAGTTTTCTATCGAATTCGCTGTCACCACCTCCTTTGGTAGAGAATTCCACAGTTTAACCACCCTAACTGTGAAGAACCCTTTTCTTTGTTTAAGGTGAAATCTTTTTTCCTCTAACCTCAACGGATGTCCTCTTGTCAGTTGAAAATCTCTTGCTACAAAAAGTTCACTTGACAAAGCCTTATATTGACCCTGGATGTATTTAAATAACGTAATCATATCTCCTCTTAGACGCCTTTTTTCTAGCGAAAATAAGTTTAATTTTCTAGTCTTTCTTCATAACTTAGCCCCTCCATTCCCCTTATTAGTTTTGTAGCCCTTCTCTGTACTTTTTCCAGCTCTAAAATGTCTTTTTTGTGAGGTGGTGCCCAAAATTGTACTCCATATTCCAAATGAGGGCGTACTAGAGATTTGTATAGTGGCAGAATTATATCTTCTTCCCTGGCTTCTATACCCTTCCTAATACATGCTAATATTTTATTTGCCTTTGCAGCCGCTGCTTGGCTTTGAGCGCTGTTACCTAGGTGGTTGTCCACTAGTACTCCCAAATCCCTTATAATATCTGATACCCCTAGATTTGCTCCATTAAGATTATATTATAGATTGCTTGGCTATTGTTCCTTCCCAAATGCATAACCTTACATTTATTTGTATTAAATCTCATCTGCCATTTAGCCGCCCATTTCTCTAATTTATGCAAATCCTTTTGTAGGGAAAGTACATCATTATCTGATTTTATTACCTTGCACAACTTAGTGTCATCAGCAAAAATGGAGACACTACATTCGAGTCCTACTTCAATGTCATTAATAAATATGTTAAAAAGGAGAGGACCCAATACTGAGCCCTGAGGAACCCCACTTATCACATTAGACCAATCAGAGTATGTTCCATTTACAACAACCCTTTGCTTCCTGTCTTTTAGCCAGCTCTCGATCCATGAGCAGATATTTACTGCAATTCCTGTATCCCTTAGTTTGCTCTTCCATGTGGCACTGTATCAAATGCCTTTGAAAAATCTAAAAAGACTACATCCACTGAGTTGCCCTGATCCAAGTTCCTACTAACCTCCTCATAAAAACGAATTAGATTGGTCTGACACGACCTTTCCTTCATAAATCCATGTTGACTGCTACCTATGATCCTGTTCAAATAGACATATTCTTGTATTCTGTCCCTTATTAACCCTTCTAAAAGCTTCCCAACTACAGAAGTGAGGCTCACTGGTCTATAATTCCCCGGATTTGCTCTAGATCCCTTCTTAAATATAGGTATCACCTCTGCTTTTCTCCAGTCATCTGGTAGAGACCCTGTAGTGAGCGAGTCTTTAAAGATTAGATATAATGGTTTGGCTATTACAGAACCCAGCTCCCTCAGTACCCTTGGATGTATTCCATCAGGACCTGGGGCTTTATTAACATTTATTTTCTCCAACCTCTTTTGTATTTCTTCCTGCGTTAACCAATTATTTAGTGAAGGTAGTGTAGCCCCATTATGTTGCAGTGTCCCAACCACTGGTACCTCCCTTGTGTAAACCGACGAAAAGAACCTATTTAGCTCATCTGCCTTTTCCTGGTCACTAATTATCAGATGGCCTGTGTCACATTGTAATGGTCCTATCGATTCCTTCCTGGCCTTCTTCCCATTAATATATTTATAAAATATTTTAGGGTTAGTCTTACTTTCCATTGCAACTGACTTCTCATTTTCTATTTTAGCCAGTCTAATAGCCCTTTTGCAAGCCTTGTTGATTTCCTTATAGTCACATAAAGATGCCTCTGTTCCCTCCTTCTTGTATAATTTAAATGCATATTTCTTTTTCCTCATCATGATCTTTAAGTCATTGTTAAGCCACATGGGATGTGATTTACTCCTATTTATTTTATTTCCACATGGTACATGCTGATGAGTATGTTTATTTAGTAAGGATTTGAATGTTGTCCATTTATTTTCAGTATTCTTCCCTGTAAGTTCTTTGTCCCAGTCTATATGTTGTATTGCTGCCCGTAGCCCATTAAAGTTAGCCCTTTTAAAATTTAGAGTTTTTGTTGGCCCCTTACAACTTTGTTTTTTGTATTCAATCTCAAATGAGACTGTGTTGTGATCACTGTTCCCCAAGGGTTCCCCTATTTTTACATTTGATATTATATCAATATTACTTGTGATGACTAAATCCAAGATGGCCCCATTTCTAGTAGGTTCTTGTATTACCTGGGCTAGATAATGATCCCTGAGTGTACTCAAGAACCTGCTCCCCTTAGCTGAGCTGCTGGTCTCGTTTATCCAGTTTATATCAGGGTAATTAAAGTCTCCCATTATTAGAACTTGCCCATGCTTAGCTGCATTTCCAATCTGTAACAATAATTGTATTTCCTCACTTTCAGCTATATTTGGGGGTTTATAGCATACTCCCACCAATATGCATTTAGAATTAGCTCCTCCACTATTTAGCTCAACCCACAAGGATTCAATGATGCCGTTAGTGCCAGCATAAATATCTTCTCTAACTATAGGCTTAAATTCAGGCTTAACATAAAGACAGATCCCTCCTCCTCTTTTACCATTTCCCCTATCTTTCCTAAATAGGTTATAACCATCCAGATTAACAGTCCAGTCATGAGATTCATCCCACCATGTTTCCGTAATGCCTATTAAGCCCCATTTTTCTTGTACTGCTAATATTTCTAGCTCATCCATTTTCCCAGGCAAACTTCTTGCGTTTGCAATCATACACTTTATGTTGCTATGGCTCTGCTGATGTGAAGTGCCTGCCACTGTATTTGAGGCCCCTATTAATATCTCCCTACTTTCTATTGTAACCCTCCCCCCTTCTCCTCCCCCATGGGTAAATAATTCATCCCTTTCCCTCTCTACCCTATTTACCCCAATACTTCTATATAGTCCCTCCCCCCCACCTACAAGTTTAAAAACTCCCCCAGCCGTTCTACCATCCTATTCCCTAGCACAAAAGCGCCCTCATCATTAAGGTGCAATCCATCCCTGCTATAGAGATTGTACCCAAGTGAGAAGTCAGCCCAGTGCTCTAAAAACCCAAAACCCTCTGCACTGCACCACTTTTTTAGCCACGCATTAACCTCCCTAAGCTCCTTCTGCCTCCCTGGGCTAGCACGTCGCACTGGTAGTATCTCAGAAAATACTACCTTGGAGGTCCTTGCTTTAAGCTTATTCCCTAATTCTCTAAAATCATTCTTTAGGACGCTCCATCTTCCACTAACTTTGTCATTGGTACCAATGTGTACCAAGACCGCCGGTTCATTACCAGCCCCTCCCAATAATGTATCCACCTGATCCACAACATGCCGAACCCGAGCACCCGGGAGACAGCAAACTGTTCGATTGCTGGGATCTGGGTGACAAATTACCCTGTCTACCTTCCTAATAATAGAGTCCCCTACCACCAAAACATGTCTGTTGCTCTGCCTATTCTGCCGTCCCTCTTCTCCAGTAGAGCTGTTCGCCCGGCTGTTAGAGGGAACAGCTCTATCTGGCATTGCCATTCCTGAATGGACATCGCCAACAGTTTCACTCAATCTGGCAAATCTGTTGTTGTTTGCCAACTCAGAACTGGCCTGCCTCCTCCTGTACCCTCTGATTCCCCTTCTAACTGTAACCCAGCTACCTCCCTGGCCATCCTCACTAGCCCCAGCTCCTCCCTCCATACTAGGCCCAGCTAAACTGTGCTCCGTGAGCACCAACTCCCTTTCCAGTGGAGCAATATCACTAAGTGCTGCAATTCTCCTCTCCAGATCTTCAATTTGAGCTTCCAAAGAGGCAACATGCTCACACCTGTCACAGAGGTATGGACCCTGGATCATCTGTTCCAGTAGTGCATACATTTGACAGGATGTACACTGAATAAGGTTGCCACTGGACTGATTTATAATTATTATTATTGTCTACGAAATTTCAGTGGGAAAAATAAAGAATATAATATAATATATTTATATAAAGTTTTCCTCCTTTGCACTATAAATCTGCCCTCCCTTTTCTTTGAAGGCCCTCCTTTTATTTAAACTCCTAGGCTTTTACTAGAATTGCACTTGATACTGAAAATGTTCGCAAGCTCACAAGTTCCCCTTCTCCGGTTTCTATTAACTTCTGCCTTCTCGCCTGGGCACAATTAGTGCACTCTGCAATTTATCAGCCTTTACTTGTAAGGTAAATCCACTTGTAAACAGGCCCCAAACCAGCTCACAAATCCTTTATCCTAGTTTAACAGTCAAGCCACACCCCTCTCACCTGGGCACACTTAGTGCACTCTGCAATTTATCAGCCTTTACTTGTAAGGTAAATCCACTTGTAAACAGACCCCAAACCAGCTCACAAACCTTTTATACAAGTTTAACAGTCAAGCCACACCCCTCTCACCTGAGCACAATTAGTGCACTCTGCAGTTTATTAGCCTTTACTTTTTAGGGTAAATCCACTTGTAAACAGACCCCAAACCAGCTCACAAACCTTTTATACAAGTTTAACAGTCAAGCCACACCCCTCTCACCTGGGCACAATTAGTGCACTCTGCAGTTTATTAGCCTTTACTTTTTAAGGTAAATCCACTTTTAAAAAAAAAAAAAAAAAAAAAAAAAAAACCTGTCACTCATGGGGGTCAATACAGACCCCCATAAGCACTTAATTAACCCCCTCAGTCATGGCGGTCAATACAGACCCCCATAAACCGCTAATTAACCCTGTCACTCATGGGGGCTCCATACAGACCCTCATAAGCCTCTATTTAACCCCATCAGTCCCATAAGGGTATATTAAGACCATTATGGGCCTGTTACAACCCAACATTAACCACATAAGTGCCATGACGGTCCTCAAGGACCATCATGACACTAAGTATACACACTACACTGCCCTATACCCCCCCAATAAAACATTAAATATCAACTAAACTGCCTCTACACTAACCTATTAACACATACACTACCTACCTAGCCCCTAATAACCCTCACCACTCTAATGACAGAAAATAAAAAACCTAAGTCACAAAAATTAAAAATCTACATTACAGAAAATAAAAAAACCCTAAGTCACAAATATAAAAAAAGGAACATTACAGAAAAAAAAAAAAACATTACAACACCCCCCCACTACAGAAAAAATAAAAATAACTTACACACCTGAAAAGGAAATACATATAATACATACAATACAATACATACAATATAATACATACAATACATACAATACAATACAATACAATACAATTAAATACAATGCAATTAAATACAATGCAATACACCCCTATCTAATATACAATACATTCTATCTATCTAATAAACATCCCCCAATCTATCTAAATAAATACCATAATCTAATATACATCCTATCTATATAATATACATCACACAATCTATCTAAATAAATACCATAATCTAATATACAATACATGCTATGCCATCTATATAAAACACATACCCCTAGCTAACATACAATAAATGCTAATTATATATAAAATAATCTAATTCTAAGCTAAAATAAAATAATTAAGACCACTTACCTTTGCAGATATCCATTCAGATCAGCCACCTAGGGAAAAAAAAATAAAAAAAATAGTGCAACGTTTATAGGAAATAAATAAATATTCTAAACATTCTAAATATTATACTCACCTTTCCGGCATGTCCGGTCCTTCTTCTCTGTTGTGGTATCTGTTAAAAAAAACATAACATTAATACACATACATAAACATAAAAACAACATAATAAACATATCTACATTGTACTTACCTCCCCGCGATGTCTCCGGCCTCCTGCTCCTCTTCTGCCACGTCCTGTAAAAAAAAAAAAAAATACTTACATCCGCACTCACGGACATCCCCGACGCTAATGAGGCTCCCGGAGACTTTTCCGGAAGAAAATAGGCAATGGCGCCTTCTGATTGGGGGAATTTGAAAGACAGCAATTTCAACCAATCAGGAGGCGCCAATGTGTGAGCCAATCAGAAAGGGATACACCCTAAAATCCCACTCTGATTGGATAATGCACCTGTCAATCTTTATGTAAACCAATCACCAGGCGTAGATGCCTTCAGCCAATCACAATGGAATACACCCTCACAGGGTGATTGGCTGGAGGCATCTGTGCATTCTGATTGGTTGCACTGACAATAGCCAATCACAATGGAATACACCCCCACGTACTGACTGGTGAAGGATTTGCGCCTTCTCATTGGCTATTGTCAATGTCAATCAGTATTACAGCCAATGGGAAGGCGCAGATGTCTTCACCAATCAGTACGTGGGGTATATCCCATTGTGATTCGCTGATGGCAATAAAGCCTTTGGATTGGTTAAAATAAAGATTGACAGCTGCGTTATCCATCCGTCTTCTCATTGGCTGAATTTGATAGACAGCGTTTTCAGCCAATCAGAAGCCGCCATTACCAATTTTATTCTGGAACACTCCGTAGGAAGCTCATTAGCGTCGGGGACATCCTTTTTTTTTTTTTTTTTAAAGAGCTCGGATGCTTCCAGGGCACAACACATAGAGGCCGGAGACATCGCGGGGAGGTAAGTATAATGTAGATTGTGTTTATTTTATTTTGTTTCATGTTTATGTATGTATGCTAATGTAATGTTTTTTTTTAACAGGGGCCGCAGAAGCAAAGATGGAGAACGTGACATGCTGGAACGGGACATGCTGGAAAGGTGAGTAGAATAATTAGAATATTTAGAATGTTTAGTTATTTTATGTAAACGTCTTGTATTAATTTTTTTTAACCTTTTTTACCCTAGGTTGGTGATCTGAAGAAACATCTCAAAGGTAAGTGGTCTTAATTATTTTATTGTAGCTTAGAATTAGGGTTGCTATATAGAGATAGCATGTACTGTATATTACAGTAGATAGATAGGGTGATGTAAATAGATAGATATGCAATATATGTATTTCCCTTTCAGGTGTGTAATTTTTTCTGTAGTGGGGGGGGGGGTTGTAATGTATTTTTTTATTTTCTGTAATGTTCCTTTTTTTATTTTTTGTGACTTAGTTTTTTTTTTTTCTGTAATGTACAATTTTTATTTTTGGTGATTTTAGTTTTTTTTATTTTATGTAATGTAGATTTTTGATTTTTGATGACTTTAGTTTTTTGGATTTCTGTAATTACAGTGGTGGGGAGAGGGGTTATTAGGGGGTAGGTAGGTAGTGTAGGTGTTAATAGGTTAGTGTAGAGGGTGTTTAGTTAATATTTAATGTTTTATTGACGGGGTATAGTCCAGTGTAGTGTTTATACTTAGTGTCATGATGGTCCTTGAGGACTGTCATGGCACTTATGTGGTTAATGTTGGGTTGTAACAGTCCCATAATGGTCATAATATAGCCTTATGGGACTAATGGGGTTAAATAGAGGCTTATGAGCGTCTGGATAGACCCCCATACGTGACCGGGTTAAAATGGTGTAGTGCTTACACTTTGGGTCAAGAGGGTCCTGGATGACCCTCATGGCACTTATAGTGTTATTACATGCGTTCATTAGTGTGTTAGAGGGTTCTATTTAGTTGAGGCACACAGTACACTCACATTGTGTGGCAAACAGCATTTCAACACTTTCTTTTATTGACCGTCATTTTTTGACGGGCAAGTCGCTAGTTAAATATATTTTCCTATTATTATTATACGACATTCCTATGCAGTTTTTGTAACCATCTGTAAATTCCTCAGTTCATCTTTAGAAAGTTCCTTCTGCCATAACATATTCTTATATTTTATCTTTGCATAATTCTCTTTCTATCTAGATAGATTTATAAATGCTCTTGTCCCTATATTTAAGAAAATGATTGAGACTTGTTGCTGCTGCAATATCATATAAATTAGGAGCCGCTAGTCCTCCATATTTCAGTTTCTTTTTAATACAAGCCCCATTTACTCTGGCTTTACGGCCTCTATTAACAAATTGATCAATCACTTTTTTAAGTTTATTTATACTATTTTTAACAATTTTCAAAGGGATACTTGTTAAAAAATATATAACATTTTTGGTACAATAACTGATTTTATAATTTCTATCCTTGTAGTCCAAGAAAGATTCAACCAGCTCCATGTATCAGTTTGTGGATATATTGAGCTATACATTTTTCTAAATTGGTTTCCATGATAGAGAATAAAAGTCTGGTTGCAATGTTATCCCCAGATGTGTAAAGGAGTTATTCTCCCACTTGAATGAAAATGCGTTTTTTAAATTGAGAAACTCCTGCATTGGAATATTTAACCTCATTATTTCAGATTTAAAGGTGTTGACCTTATAATACGATAAACAACTATATTATTTAATTGTCATCATAAACTGTTTTATGGACTCAAATGGGTTTGTCGTAATAACTACCACATCGTCTGCAAAAAGGGAGATCTTGTCAGTTAAACTCCCAATCTCTAAACCCTTAATGTTCTCATTACCTCTTATGGTATTAGCTAGTGATTCAATGGCGATTAAATATCAGTGGGGACATTGGGCAGCCTTGTCTTGTCCCACTTTTAATTATAAATGTGGAAGAGTTATACCCTTTCCCCTGAACAAAGGCCTATACATTCGAGTAAAGGGCCATTATAGCTTTCGTAACTATTAGTCCAAAGCCAAATGCTTCGAGTGTTGCTTCAATGAAGTCCCAGTTGTTGCGGTCGAACGCTTTTTCAGTGTCTAATGCGACCGCAGCAACTGGGACCCCATTTGTTTTGACAAAATCTAACAGATTGATCATCTTCCAAACATCAACCACTCCCTTTCGTTTTGATACAAAGACTGATTGATCCTGATTTATCAGCTGTTGCATTAGGGGATTTAGTCTATTCACAAAAATGTTCCCATATATTTTCGTATCGATATTAAAAAGAGAAATTGGTCTATAGTTGGCGCATTTTGATGCGTCCTTGCCCTCCTTGGGAATTGTGATGATGGCTGCCTCTAACATTTCCCTTGGGGCCACACCAGATGTTTTTATCTCATTGAAAACGTCTGTGAGATAATTTACCAAAACATTCTTAACATTTTTATAATAGCTTGTGGGAAAGCAATCTGGACCTGGGGCTTTATTAATCTTTAGGGAATTAACTGCCAACTCTACTTCCTTTGAGGTGATCTCTTTACCTAACTGGTCACATTGGATACTACTTATTTTTAAAATGCGAGCATTCTCCAGGAATGAAACAATTGCATCCTTAGCAGGTTTAACAGTATCAGGTCTCTGTTCCAAATTATAGAGATTGCTGTAAAATTTTCTAAAAGTCTCCCCTAGCTCACTCGGATTATAGTGCTATCTACCTTTCGCATCAATCATTTTTTTTTTTTTTTTTTTTATTTTGTTAAAGTCAGTCATTACTCCATTTACTTGAGTAGCTATATGATAGTGTTTTTGCTGGTACTCCCATCTTTTGTTTTCTATTTGGATCTGCACTATCTTTTTAATTTGGGCCTGTAAAGTGATTATTTTGCTCACCAAAGCCTGGTGTGGGATAATCTTATTTCTTCTCTCTAATTTCTCCTCTTTCTATAGCTTTCCTTACGGCTTTAGCTTTCAATAGACCCCGCATATAGGCTTTGTGAGCCATCCACAGTGTTATACTAGAGGTTAGTGAACCTTTATTCAAGCTAAAGAATTCTTCTAGCCCTTTTTGAATTTCTGTTCTATACTTTTCTAACTGGAAAAGATTGGCGTTAATTCTCCTAGAAGTATTATTTAAATTTGTAATTTTGCCACTCAAATACATTTTAGCATGTCCTTGATCAGACCACACTATAGGGCCAGTCACAGATTTAGACACCACCTCTAGTGTAGCCTGATCTACTAAGAAGTAGTCCAATCTAGTGTAAGTCTTATGTCGGTGAGAGAAGAACTAAGAATGTGTAATCGCGCTCATCAGGATGCATCAATCTCCATACATGGCATGAGATGAACCTATCCAGTGTCTCATTATTATGGTTTCATCTTCTGCTTTAAAACAAACCTCTGATCGCCTATCATATGTTGTATCCAGATACATGTTGAAATCTCCAGATATCACTAGAATGCCAGATTTAATTTTATTTACATGTTTTAACAATTTAACCAGAAACTGATTTTGTTTAGAATTTGGGCCATATATGTTCACCAACGTATATTTAGTTTTGTTGATTTTCCCAAGCCATATCACATATGTCCCCTCTGAATCAGCCTCTAAATACTCGCTAGAGGTTTCAATCCTCTTATGAAACCAGATTGATACCCCTCAAGATTTGTTCTTAAAGCATTGATTATAGGTTCTAATAATCCTATTTGGTTCCTTCCTTTTAACCCAGTGGGTCTTCTGGATGCAGACTATGCCTGCATCTTCATGTTTAAACATTTGCTCTGCCATATGCAGTAGCGGCTCGTCCATAGGGGCGTCGGGGCAAGCGCCCCCCAAAAAGTTTTCAGTGACCCAGCAATAAAAAAAGACAAATAATAATTAGAAATAACCATAAAACAATAAAATATCATCTTTAAATTAGCATTTAAGTGTTCTTTCTTAAGTATGCTTTCATTCAAAATATACCCTGGGACACTGTCAATTTAAGATAACCCCTTGTATGCCTTAACTGCTTTGTGCTATCCATTGTAACTAGCTTCCCTGCACTGTGTGATCATATTACACTAACCTGACACTGTGAGAGCGAGTCATGACCGTTAATGAATGCCGCCCAGCCACCGGGGAGAAGCTATGCATGGGCAGTAAAAAAAGTATCAATTTCAATGACTGACAGCCTTTCAGCATCATCCAATCAATGCTGAGAGGCTGTCTAGTTTCCATGATCCCCACATAAGCCCACCCAGACCGTTAGCCCAGGGCGCCCACTAACAAATAGAGATCAGAGTTAGTGTTTGACTGACAGGTGCCCTGGCAGCCCTGCTATAAAAATCTGACCCCCTAAGCCAGCCCCCTCGGTTTCCCGCTCCTGGTGCTAAAGAACCCATCTACAAGTAAGTAGAAACACTTCCCTCAGTGCCCTGCCTTGCCCAGCCAAAGCCCCTAGTCCCCCTAATAAAAAAAGGGTCCCCCAGTTACCCCACTATGCCTACCTGTCACCCACCCACCCACCTAGGCCAACAATGCCTGTGCCACCCCCGATCACCCCCATGGGGCCTGTGCCATCCCCCGATCACCCCCACCTTGGCACCTTAACCTACCTAACTAGTACCAAGCCACCTACCTACCACCCTGACCCAGTGACCATACCCTGACCCAACTACCAACTTGGTAGTTGGGTCAGGGTGGAATCACTGGGTCAGTGTGGTAGGTAGGTGGCTTGGTAGTACCAAGCCAAGCCACCTACCTACCACCCTGACACAGTGACCCCACCCTGACCCAACTACCAAGCAACCTACCTACCACCCTGACTTAGTGACCCTACCCTGACCCAACTACCAACTTGGTAGTTGGGTCAGGGTGGAATCACTGGGTCAGGGTGGTAGGTAGGTGGCTTGGTAGTACCAAGCCAAGCCACCTACTTACCACCCTGACCCAGTGACCCCATCCTGACCCAACTACCAAGCCACCTACCTACCACCCTGACTAAGTGACCCAACTACCAACTTGGTAGTTGGTTCAGGGTGGGGTAACTGGGTCAGGGTGGTAGGTAGGTGGCTTGGTAGTATTAAGTCAAGCCACCTACCTACCACCCTGACTAAGTGACCCAACTACCAAGTCACCTACAAATCAATTAAAAACACAACACAACCCCCCTCCCCCCTATTTTTATTCCATTTTTCAAAGTAACAGGCAATGTATCTTTAACATTGCAGTTAAAAAAAAAAAAGGATACATTGCCTGTCACTTTTACAGATAAAATAAAAATAAGGGAAGGGGAAAAAAATTAAGTAAACAACAGCACATACTTACCTTTCAAATTGACCCCTCCAGCGGTGGCCTTCTGCCCTGGATAGTCGGGCATTCCAATCCATGTTGATTGAAGCCCATGTCCTCCAATTTTGATAGAAGCCCTTGTCCTCATCTTGATTGAAGCCATTGTCCATCCTTTCTGGCCCATTGCAATAGGCCTCCACCTTAAAAACCTGATGCTCTAATTGCTCTAAAAAAAAAAAAACTTTCTAATGAAGCTCCTGCTTCAAGGAGCTCCCCCGGCGACTAATTGATTTTTTCCCACGCTCCTATTATTATTATTATTATTATTACTTTTATTTGTAACGCGCCAACATATTCCGTAGCGCTATACAGAGGAAATGAACAAGGAAAAATATACATTTTAACAAACTGCAAAAAGTGGAGGGCACTGTTTTGAGCTTAGAATCTTTGTAGAAAGTGCTTTTTCCCAAAGCACTCTACAAGATTGAAAACTCTCTACTTACAATCTAAAGGGGATGGAAGAGGCAGATAACAAATAGCAAGGGTCAGGAAGAAAGTGAAGTTTCATTAGGTAGGAGGGTATGCAAAGTTAGAAGGAAAAGGAAAGCAACTGAGAAAGTAATTTGGTAAGTGATCCTAGTATGTAATATGTTATCTGCCCCTAGTGGTCAGATAGTATAATCTGCGAGTGGGAGGTGAGGGGCCTGTGTTAGGAGGTATGTCCCAAGAAGCCAGCAGAAGAAAGAGAGAGAGGGAGAGCAAGTGGGATTTGGACTTGCAGGAGTGTTTCTGCTTATGAGCTTTAGAAGGGGTAGGAGATGGTGGATGGAGGATTAAGAGTAGCTCATGGGAGCATAAAAGAGGAGAGGAAAGCATGTAAGGTGAGATGGTTACGTTGGAGACATGATGTGGCAAAGTTGAGAAGAGAAGCTTGAGGAAAGAACAGGATGTAATGAGGAAGGAAAAGGCATGAGGAAACATTGTGTAAAAGATTAATTAGGTATAGTTAGCAGATGTTGCTAATTGATCAGCTGTAGGAAATTTGAGTGACTCAATAAATCAAGAGAAACAAGGGGCGGGTGGGTGAGGGGCAGGGGGGGAGGGAAGTGGTTCCAGATCCAGAGAGAGTGAGAGAAGAAACTGAGGCCCACAGATAGTGGAGAGACTGCAACAGAATGTGAGAAGGATGGACAAATGTTATTTCAGAGATAAGAAGCTCCTCCTTTTATTCGAATTTTTGAAGGACTCTGATTGGCTGAAATTTTGATTGACATTGATTTTAACCAATCAGAGTCTTTTAAAAATTAGAAAAGCAGGTATGGAGGCCTGGAAGGGCAAAAAAGGTTAGTGTGAACTTGTGACCCTGTAATATGTATTATACATATTACAGGGCTATTTATGTACTATGCATGTTACAGGATAATATCCTGTAACATGTATAGCACATAAATAGCACTGTAATATGTATAATAAATAATGTGTAATAAAAATACATGTGAACAATAATTAAATAAAAACATATACATGTAATTTATAAATTATTAGCATAAGTACATTTCTAAAAAAAGAGATAAATTCGTATATACTATAAAAAACATTATATATATATATATATATATATATATATATATTATTTATTTAATATGTTTTTCTAAAAAAATTTAATAAATATAAATTGTTATATTTTTATGTTTTATGTATATTGTTTTATGTGTGTGTGTGTATATATATATATATATATATATATATATATATATGTATATACGTATGTACATATGTATTTATATATATATATATATATATATATATATACATATATATATGTATATATGTGTATATATATATTTATATATATATATATGTATATATATATATATGTATATATGTGCATATATATATATATATATATATACACATATATATACATATATACATACGTATATATATATATGTATGTATATATGTATATATATGTGTATATATATATATATATATATATATATATACGTGTATATATATATATATATATATATATATATACGTGTATATATATATATATATACGTGTATATACAGTATATATGTGTATGTACATATATATATATATATAAATATATATATAAATATATATATATTTTTTTCAAGGTACGGTTTGGGCCTATATGGTCCTGATTGGTCTTTTAAGGTTTTTAAGGTATGGTTTGGGCCTATACAGTCCTGATTGGTCTTTGAATGTTTTTAAGGTATGGTTTGGGCCTATACAGTCCTGATTGGTGTAGTGTGTGTTTTTAAGGTACGGTTGGGGCCTATATGGTCCCACATGGTCTTTTAAGGTTTTTAAGGTATGGTTTGGGTCTTGAACGGTCTGATTGATTTGCTTGGTTTATATCACCCCCAGCTGCAAACCCTCTGTGCCAGCAGATTTGTTTGGACTCGTTGGTCAACTTACTGAACATTAACAGCCCGAGAAGAAGAGCCAACTAATGGTGAGTGTCATTACTTACATTTTTATGTCAATGCGTATAGATACAATTTTGATATTGCTGTAGTCTTGTCACATGAGTTTTTTCAACATATATTGTATAACAATGAATTTAACACATTGTTACTTTGCTTCATGACATTGCTGCAGGGCTGATCGTGTATTTCAATGGCCGGTTCAAGTATAAGGTCATTAGGCGGTGCATATAAGGTCATTATGACATCTGGGGGAGGAGTTAAAAATGGGTGTGGTTTGTGTAAGGGGAGGAGCCAAGGTTTGCCCTGGCGCTCCCCCAACTTGAAAGTTCACCAGCCGCCACTGGCCATATGCCTTTTACTTGGGGAGTTCATCCCTTTCACATTCTGTGATAGTATAACGAGTGGATCAGTCTTCTTAATTAGATTATCCAACATCTATATTGGCATAGTCTATAAAGTAGTGTTTAACTTCTTTGATTTTATACTCTGCCCGTCCAACAGCTTTGCACAGAAGCTCTCCCAGGGTGCTCTCTGTACCTTTAACATAGAAAAAACAATCAACATTCAACACAATACATAAATACATATAAATGGACCTCTCCCAATGGTGTGAACATATTAACCACCATAAGAACAAGTTATTAGACAGGCTCTGGTGGGAGTCTGTCTTTAAGGAACTAACACCTCACCTTCCAGCATCCTTCCCCCTTTATTAACTTGACATTTTATACCTTC
Organism: Discoglossus pictus; assembly: GCA_027410445.1. Lineage (NCBI taxonomy): Eukaryota > Metazoa > Chordata > Amphibia > Anura > Alytidae > Discoglossus > Discoglossus pictus. Next base: position 196,641,305 of record CM050164.1, on the reverse strand, counting down.
CTTACAGAATCTCATCAAAGAGCATGGCTCAATTATAGCAGTCAGTCACTCGATGTCCTCAATTAGTTTTAAATTATATATTGAGTAGAGTAGGATTTCAATGTATTAAAAGTAAAGTGTCTAAGAGCACATCTTGGTACTTCCCCTACCTTAATTGTACAAAATACCTTGGTATGATAAGTCTAAACAAATCATAATCCTTTCTTAAAATCGGTGCGTGCTAATATTCCTTCCATTAAAATACCCCCAATCCCAACATTCCTAAATAAGTCTAAATTTCATGGGACAAATAATTGTTATGTCAACCTTATCATTGTAGGTTATTCTCAATATGTTGTAATTCTTAAATTCTTCCTTGTTTATATACTGCGTGATTATACACCAACTCAAACATGTTTATACTGTGAATAGATACATTATAACCGTTCTAATATTCTTTGTTTATTGAACCTTGCTGAGCTTTAATAGAATTCTTTTTTTCCCCATAGTAAATATACAAAATCCACATTGTGCTTTCATAAGAATAACTCTTTTACATGTTTTAACTACCCCCCTTTTCTTATAGTGATGTCGCGAACATAAAATTTTCAGTTCGCGGACCACGAACGCGAATTGCCGCAAATGTTCGCGAACCGACGAATACGGCGAACTGCCATAGACTTCAATGGGCAGGCGGATTTTAAAACCCACAGGGACTCTTTCTGGCCACAATAGTGATGGAAAAGTTGTTTTAAAGTGACTAACAAATGGACTGTGGCATGCCGGAGGGGGATCCATGGCAAAACTCCCACGGAAAATTACATAGTTGATGCAGAGTCTGGTTTTAATCCATAAAGGGCATAAATTACCTAACATTCCTAAATTGTTTGGAATAACGTGCTTTAAAACATCAGGTATGATGTTGTATCAATCAGGTAGTGTAAGGGTTAGGCTACCAAGCTAGCCATGTCCCGTTCCTTGTCCTCACTGATGTCATTGAAGGTCTCTTCCTCCACCCAGCCACGTACAACACCAAGGGTCCCCGAAAGGTGACAACAAGCCCCCTGGGACGCCTGCTGTGTTTGGTCTTCCACCTCCTCAAAGCCACCTTCCTCCTCTGACTCCTCTTCTTCAGACTCCTCTCACTGCGTTGCCTCTCTCTGCATTATTATAAGGTGTGTTAAGTAGTACTACTGGTATCAGTTTAATACCTGTTACGTCACCTATCGGGACGTGTATAAGGCCTGGGTTTTTGGAACCGGGAGATGGAAAAAGATGCTTGGTTGGTCCTCCCACTTCAATTTTGGGGCACGGCGCGTGCAATCTAAGGTGCCACCAGATAGGAGTGGTGTGTTTGTAAGTACTACTCTTATCAGTTTAATACCTGTTACGTCACTTATCAGGGGGCGTGTATAAGGCCTGGATTTTTGGAACCGGGAGATGGAAAAAGATACTTGGTTGGTCGTATCACTTCAAATTTGGGGCACGGCGCGTGCAATCTAAGGTGCCACCAGATAGGAGTGGCGTGTTTGTAAGTACTACTCTTATCAGTTTAATACCTGTTATGTCACTTATCAGGGGGCGTGTATAAGGCCTGGATTTTTGGAAACGGGAGATGGAAAAAGATGCTTGGTTGGTCCTCCCACTTCAATTTTGGGGCACGACGCGTGCAATCTAAGGTGCCACTAGATAGGAGTGGCGTGTTTGTAAGTACTACTCTTATCAGTTTAATACCTGTTACAGCACCTATCAGGGTGTGTGTATAAGGCCTTGATTTTTGGAACCGGGAGATGGAAAAAGATGCTTGGTTGGTCATATCTCTTTAATTTTGGGGCACAGCGCGTGCAATCAAAGGTGCCACCAGATAGGAGTGGCGTGTTTGTAAGTACTACTCTCATCAGTTTAATACCTGTTACGTCACTTATCAGGGGGCGTGTATAAGGCCTGGATTTTTGGAACTGGGAGATGGAAAACGATGCTTGGTTGGTCCTCCCGCTTCAATTTTGGGGCACGGCGTGTGCAATCAAAGGTGCCACCAGATAGGAGTGGCATGTTTGTAAGTACTACTCTTATCAGTTTAATACCTGTTACGTCACCTATCAGGGGGCGTGTATAAGGCCTGGAGATGGAAAAAGATGCTTGGTTGGTCCTCCCACTTCAATTTTGGGGCACGACGCGTGCAATCTAAGGTGCCACTAGATAGGAGTGGCGTGTTTGTAAGTACTACTCTTATCAGTTTAATACCTGTTACAGCACCTATCAGGGGGCATGTATAAGGCCTGGAACCGGGAGATGGAAAAAGATGCTTGGTCGGTCCTCCTACTGTCACAGGGCCGGGGGGGGGGGGGCCCTCGTCGGGCTACCTGGTTGATCCTGCCTCAAAGATTAAGCCATGCACGTTTAAATACACACAGCCGGTACAGTGAAACTGCGAATTGCTCATTTAATCAGTTATAGACTGGTTCCTTTGATCGCTCCATCTGTTACTTTGATAACTGTCGGAATTAGAGAGCTGATACATGCATGCACTTATCAAAAATTAGGTATTGTTGTAGCCGCTGCTGTTCCACGACCTGAAAAATTTACGTTTGTTTCCCAGGCAGAAACTGCCCTAAAACATTGCATCTTGAACCCTAGTTGGTGGCGGATAAGTCACGCAAGTCATGCGGCATTCAAAGATAAAATACTGCAGCTTGTGTACCATTTATAACTCAAGGCAGCTCATCTCATCAGCCCTTTTTTAGTCTAATGTATCGCCCAGTGTCAGTCTGTTCGGAAAACATCCCTCATTCATCTTTATAAAGGTGAGGTAATCTAGACTTTTTTGACGTAGGCGACTTCTCTTTTCAGTGACAATACCTCCTGCTGCACTGAAGGTCCTTTCTGACAGGACACTGGAAGTGGGGCAGGCCAGAAGTTCTATGGCAAATTGGGATAGCTCACGCCACAGGTCAAGCCTGCACACCCAGTAGTCAAGGGGTTCCTCGCTCCTCAGTGTGTCGATATCTGCAGTTAAAGCAAGGTAGTCTGCCACCTGTCGGTCGAGTCGTTCTCTGAGGGTGGATCCCGAAGGGCTGTGGCGATACCAGGAATGAAAAAGCTCTGCATGTCCTCCATCAACAACACGTCTTTTAAACGTCCTGTCCTTGCCGGCGTGGTCGTGGGAGGAGGAGGATTACTTTCAACTCTTCCCCTGTTAGATTTCCGTTGTGCTGTGACATCACCCTTATACGCAGTGTAAAGCATACTTTTAATTTAATTTGGAACTGCTGCATCCTTTCTGCCTTGTGGTAATTCGGTTACATTTCAGGTACTTTCTTCTTATACCAGGGGTCTAGTAGCGTGGACACCCAGTACAGGTCGTTCTCCTTCAGCCTTTTTATACGAGGGTCCTGCGACAGGTACGATAGCATGAAAGACCCCATTTGCACATGCCGAGCTACCCATGTCCCGTTCCTCATCCTCAGTGATCTCACTGAAGGTATGTTCTTCCCCCCAGCCACGTACAACACCACGGGTACCAGATAGATGACAACGAGCACCCTGGGAGGGCTGTTGTGATTGGTCTTCCTCCTCCCCCTCAAAGCCACATTCCTCCTCTGACTCCTCTTCCTCACAATCCTCCTCCAGCGTTGCCGCAGGTCCAGCAAGCGATGCTGATAAGGCTGTTTTTGGTGGTGATGGTGACCACAACTCTCCCACTTCTTCATCACGCTCATCTACGGCCTGATCCAACACTCTTCGCAGGGCACGCTCCAGAAAGAAAACAAATGGTATGATGTCGCTGATGGTGCCTTCTGTGCGACTGACAAGGTTTGTCACCTCCTCAAAAGGACGCATGAGCCTACAGGCATTGCGCATGAGCGTCCAGTAATGTGGCAAAAAAATTCCCAGCTCCGCAGAGGCTGTCCTAGCACCCCGGTCATACAAATACTCGTTAACGGCTTTCTCTTGTTGGAGCAGGCGGTCGAACATTAGGAGTGTTGAATTCCAACGTGTGGGGCTTTCACAAATCAAGCGCCTCACTGGCATGTTGTTTCACCGCTGGATATCTGAAAAGTGCGACATGGCCGTGTAGGAACGCCTGAAATGGCCACACACCTTTTTGGCCTGCTTCAGGACATCCTGTAAGCCTGGGTACTTGTGCACAAAGCGTTGTACGATCAGATTACTCACATGTGCCATGCACGGCACATGTGTCAACTTGCCCAAATTCAATGCCGCCAACAAATTTCTTCCGTTGTCACAAACCACTTTGCCAATCTTCAGTTGGTGCGGAGTCATCCATTGATCCACCTGTGCGTTCAGGGCGGACAGGAGTGCTGGCCCGGTGTGACTCTCTGCTTTCAGGCAAGTCAACCCCAAGACGGCGTGACACTGCCGTATCCGGGATGTGGAATAGTATCTGGGGAGCTGGGGGGGTGCCGTTGATGTGGAGCAAGACGCAGCAGCAGAAGAGGACTCAGCTGAGGAGGTTATGGAAGAGGATGGAGTAGGAGGAGTAGAGGAGGTAGCAGCAGGACTGTGTGCAAGTCATGGCGGTGTTACCAACTCCTCTGCAGAGCCACGCATTCCATGCTTGGCAGGCGTCAGCAGGTTTACCCAATGCACAGTGTAGGTGATATACCTGCCCTGACCATGCTTTGCAGACCAGGTATCAGTGGTCAGATGGACCCTTGCCCCAACACTGTGCCAGACATGCCATTGCTTCCTTTTGCACAATAGAGTGAGGGTTGAGGATTTCCTTTTGTGAAAAGAAATTTTGGCTGGGTACCTTCCACTGCGGTTTCCCAATAGCAACAGCATGCGTTGATTGGTGTGCTGTCTGGCTGACCCCGGGTGCCGATGCATGCTGTCTGACTGTGCCACTAGCTCCTTGCGATGACCTCCCTCTGCTTCCAACTCGTCTCCTCCTCCTCTCTGTCTCCCCATCTGAACTTTCCCCCTGTTCTTCTTCTCTTCTAGCGGGCACCCACGTGACATCCACGGATGCATCGTCATCATCATCACCCGCTTCACTTGTATCTGACAACTCAACAAAGGAAGCAGCAGCGGGTACATCATCATCATCATCACAACGTACGTACATGTGTGTAATGCTGCCTGACAGAGACATATCCCTGTTATCTACATCCTCTGGCAATAATGGTTGCATATCACTCATTTCTTCAAACTGATGTGTAAATAACTCTTCTGACTGATCAATTGAAGCGGCTGTGGTACAAGTGTTGGTGGTGGTGGCAGGCGGGCGAGTGGTAACTTGAGAGGTGCCCGAAGCTAAGCTGGAGGAGGATGGTACGTCAATGTTCCGAGCGGAAGCTGTAGAAGATTGGGTGTCCTGTATTAGCCAGTCAACTATGTCCTCAGAAGTTTTTGAGTTCTGGGTAACTGGCCTCTGAACACTGGGCATTATTGTAGGGCCAAAGGGAATCTCAGCACCACAACCACGACGGCTCCTGCGAATTGGCCTGACACTGCCTGTCATTTTTTTTGCGATTAGTGGTACTATGTGTGCAAGCTACTCTGACAACAGATATGAGTGGCACTGTGAACTTGCAGAAGTTGGCAGAGTAGACTCTGTAGGCCTGACACACACGCTTGCAGACAAGTAACTGCTATTCAATGTATTACAGTCAAAATTGTATTCTTTGTTTAAATGTGGACTACTGACTGTAACACCAGATAGGAGTGGTGGCACTGACTGGGCAAGTGGGCACATTATATGCTGTGAGCTTAAGACACACACGCTGGCAGGCAGGCAAATTAAATTTAAAAAAAGTGTTGCTTTTTTTAAATGTAAACTGCTGGTACACCACCAGATTGGATTGGTTGCACTGGGCACAGTATAAGTTGTGAGCCTGAGAAACACACAGAATAGCGGTCAGGCAAATGAACTTAGATTTAAAAAAATAAAATTTTGGGTTTTTTAAAAGTTGACTGCTTTGGATTGGTTGCACTGGGCACAGTATCAGTTGTGAGCCTGAGAAACACACAGAATAGCGGTCAGGCAAATGAACTTAGATTTAACAAAATACAATTTGTTTGTTTTTTTAAATGTACACTGCTGGTACACCACCTGATTGGATTGGTTGCACTGGGCACAGTATCAGTTGTGAGCCTGAGAAACACACAGAATAGCGGTCAGGCAAATGAACTTAGATTTAACAAAATACAATTTTGTTTTTTTTAAATGTACATTGCTGGTACACCACCTGATTGGATTAGTTGCACTGGGCACAGTATCAGTTGTGAGCCTGACACACACACTGGCTAGTAGGCAGGCAAATGAACTAAGATTAGACAAAATAAAAGTTTTGGTTTTTAAAAGTAGACTGCTGGTAAACCACCAGATTGGATTAATTGCACTGGGCACAGTATCAGTTGTGAGCCTGAGACACACACAGACTAGCGGTAAGGCAAATGAACTTAGATTTAACAAAATACAATTTTAGTTTTTTTAAAGGTAGTCTTGTGGTACACCACCAGATTGGATTGGTTGCACTGGGCACAGTATCAGTTGTGAGCCTGACACACACACTGGCTAGTAGGCAGGCAAATGAACTAAGATTAGACAAAATAAAAGTTTTGGTTTTTAAAAGTAGACTGCTGGTACACCACCAGATTGGATTGATTGCACTGGGCACAGTATCAGTTGTGAGCCTGAGAAACACACAGAATAGCTGTCAGGCAAATGAACTTAAATTTAACCAAATACAATTTTGTTTTTTTTTAATGTACACTGCTGGTAGATCACCTGATTGCATTGGTTGCACTGGGCACAGTATCAGTTGTGAGCCTGAGAAACACACAGAATAGCGGTCAGGCAAATGAACTTAGATTAAAAAAAATAACATTTTGGGTTTTTTAAAAGTATGTTGCTGGTACACCACCTGATTGGATTGGTTGCACTGGGCACAGTATCAGTTGTGAGCCTGACACACACTCTGGCTAGTAGGCAGGCAAATAAACTTAGATTAGACAAAATAAAAGTTTTGGTTTTTAAAAGTAGACTGCTGGTACACCACCAGATTGGATTGATTGCACTGGGCACAGTATCAGTTGTGAGCCTGAGAAACACACAGAATAGCGGTAAGGCAAATGAACTTAGATTTAACAAAATACAATTTGTTTATTTTTAAATGTACACTGCTGGTACACCACCTGATTGGATTGGTTGCACTGGGCACAGTATCAGTTGTGAGACTGAGAAACACACAGAATAGCGGTCAGGGAAATTAACTTAGATTTAAAAAAATACAATTTTGGTTTTTTTTAAAGTAGACTGCTGGTACACCACCTGATTGGATTGGTTGCACTGGGCACAGTATCAGTTGTGAGCCTGACACACACACTGGCTAGTAGGCAGGCAAATTAACCTAAATTAGATAAAATAAAAGTATTGGTTTTTAAAAGTAGACTGCTGGTACACCACCAGATTGGATTGATTGCACTGGGCACAGTGTATTTTAAAATTATGAGAAAACATTTTCTGTAAACTAAATAAAAATCATATTAGGAGGTTGAAAGAAAAAGAAACCGGATGGGGGGATACCGAGCAGAGCACACCATCTACAGCCCACTGGGAGACAAACTCATCCATTCCCCCAGTAGACAAAGCCAGGTGGTACTCTGCCCGGATACGGGAGCGCACCAGCACCCGGAACATGGCCTCAGGTGACAAGGGAACCCCCCCTATCAAACACTGCTTCCTGGACTTATATATAGCCAACTTGGCTAATGCCAGGAGCAGGTTGACGAGGAGGTCCCTGGCCTTATTGCCCCGGGACACTGGGCGCCCAAAAATAAAAATGTGAGGGGAGAAATGCAGCCAGAACTGCAGGAGGAGGCCCCTCAAGAGTGACAAGAGGGGCTGCAGTCTGGCGCAACTAAAATAAACATGATACACGGACTCTCCCTTGCCACAGAATGGACAAGTGGAGGGAGAGTCCGTGAATTTAGCTAAGTACTCTCCCGTGCTCAGTGCACCATGGAGCACTCTCCAACTCAAGTCCCCGGTGGGTCGTGGAACTAAATCAGAATAAAGTTCCCTCCACCGGGGCCTCTTGCCCTCGTCAGCTGGTAGGACCCGCCTCCAGATGGTATCGGGACGGGTCACGAGGGCAAGGAAGTGCACTGTATGGAGCACGAGAGAATATAAGCTCTTCCTCGGCATGCCGCGAAAGCATGCCGAGGGTATGTCCCTCAACCTCGAGAGGTTGGGGACAGGAGGAGCCTGAGGGGAAACACGGGGCTTGTGTCCAATGCAAACAGCCGGAGAAGGGGTGTTGAAAGGTGCATGTGGCACTCCGGCCTGCAAAGCCCCGCGAAGGAAGGTGCGCGAGTCGGGGGAGATGGCATCTCTAATCTCCTGGAGCAAGCGCCCTGAGACTTTGGGCGTCACATATCCCAAACGGAGCGCAAGCTCCTGGGGTGACACCCAATCAGAACGCCCGTATTCCAGGAGATCCCCGACTCGGGTCATCCGTGCATGACTAAGGCGGCGGATGATACTGGGGGACTGTAACATTGGAGCCCCCACTGCTGCATTAAATAGCAGGGGCTCTGTGAATATTTCATCCCCCAAAGGCACGCCCTGCCTGGTCACGGAGACCATGCTCCAGGCCTTGAGGGTTTCCTGGTAGTATGCCGGCAAAACCGAGAGGTCTCTCCCAAACCCCTCGGGCCTGATCAGAAATAATTGCCGGTCATACCCCAGGTTGCGCAACTGGCGATAAAAGCTGGATGCCAGTGCGCACCACTGCGGAGAGGGATCTGCATATAGGTATCTCTGCAGGTACTGAAGGCGGAAGGTGGACAACTGGGAGCACACACAAACTACTCCCTGTCCACCCTCCACCAAAGGCAGACTTGCCACCCCTGCAGAGACCCAATGCCTTCCCATCCAGAGGAAATCTAACAAATTCCTCTGGATATTGGTGACAAACTCGGGGGTCGGACTCAGACAAATCAGCCGGTGCCAGATCTGAGAAGCCACCAGCTGATTCACCACTAGAGTCCGCCCCCTAAGGGAAAGCATTTTTGCTAGACCCCTCCATCGTCCCAGACGAGAGAGGACACTGCCCTCTAACTCCCTCCAGTTGTCTGGGACGGAGGCGTCCGCAGCGGACAGGTAGACCCCCAGATATTTAATGACATCTGCCTCCCACGTGATGTCACGAAACGTGGGAGGCAAAGAGTCCACCTGTAAAATACCCTCTAAAAGGCCTGTGCATTTGGACCAGTTGATCTGAGCGGAGGAGGCAGCTGAATATACCTCCTGGCACTGTTTTGCAAGCTCAAGATCAACTGGATCCTGGGCCACGAGGAGCACATCGTCAGCATAAGCTGAAAGGACAATCCGCATGGCTGGATCTTTTAGCACCAGCCCTGTGAGCCTTTTCCTCAGTAGGCAGAGGAAAGGCTCAATGGCCAGTGCATATAACTGTCCAGACAAGGGACATCCTTGACGCACCCCTCGTCCAAATACCAAAGGTGCTGTTAGGGACCAATTGATTTTAAGTAAACACTCTGCAGAGGCGTACAGCGTTCTTATAAAGCCCACAAACTGTGGGCCAAAGTCGTACGCTTGCAGAGTGGCTATGAGGTAACCATGGTCCACCCTGTCAAACGCCTTCTCTTGATCTAAAGAGAGAAAGGCGAGTGACAGACCAGTCCTGCGAGAATAATGCAATAGATCCCGGACCAGAAAGATACTATCAAAGATAGTCCGGCCCGGGATCGCATAGGACTGGTCAGGGTGAACCAATTCTGCCAGCACAGACCCAAGTCTAAGCGAGATGGCTTTAGCTACAATCTTGTAGTCCGTGCTGAGCAGAGAGACCGGTCGCCAGTTCTTAATAAGCCGGAGATCCCCCTTTTTGGGCAGCAGGGCAAGTACTGCCCTGCGACAAGACAGGGGCATCTCCCCGGTCTCCAGGGCTTCCCCAAGGACCAGATGGAAATCAGGTCCCAGAGTCTCCCAGAAAAATTGGAAAAACTCTACAGTCAGTCCGTCCAGTCCTGGAGACTTTTCACAGGACATGGCACGGAGGGCTTCAGAGAGCTCTTGAAAAGATAGTGGTATATCAAGCCGCTCTCTTACACCCTCACTGACTGTGGGGAGCCCCTCCCATAGCACCCTGCAGGCGTCTGGAGAAATGGGATCCGGAGAGTAAAGATCTTTATAAAAGTTCCGGGCTCTATCCCGGATACTCTCCGGATCTGTAAGGGGGGCACCGTCTTCATCTAGAAGACAGGTGATGTGCCTACTGTTACCCCCCTTTTTCTCCAGTGAGTAGAAGAGGCGCGAGCCGCGGTCTAGATCTTTGAGAAAACCTAAGCGGCTGCGCACGTATGCCCCCTTGGCCTGGTGTCGTTCCAGGTCACAGAGGACACCCTTCCTCTCTACATACTCGCTCTGCAGGGATTGGTCCCTACAAGTGAACAGCCTCTGCTCCAGATGGAGTACCTCCCCCCGGAGTGACTCCAACTCAGCTTCGCGCTGCCCACTCGCACCCTTGGTATATTCCTGACACAGAAGTCGCAAATGAACCTTGCCCACGTCCCACCACAGTTTTAACGTGGCAAAGTCCCCCTTGCAACCCCTCCAGTCCGTCCAAAACTCCCGGATCAATGTCACGAGCCCCTGGTCCTTCAACAAAGCATTGTTGAAGTGCCAATAGGCGGCTCGTGGCGCTGTTGGCGTTAGCGCCACTGTCACAGACACACAGTTGTGGTCTGTGAACGGAGCCAGCCTAATGGCACAAGAACCGACTCGTGACATATAGTGACTAGATATATATAGTCTGTCGATCCGGGAGTGGGACACCAGACCGGCTCTCACCCTGACGTAGGTGAAACCGTCTGATGCCCCTGGGTTCTGCTCTCGCCAGATGTCCTCCAGGGAGAAGCGGGCGATGATCTCCCGCAGGGCTGACGCAGAAGGCGGGTACGGCTCTGGACTATTCCGGTCCAGAGCGTCGAGGGTGCAGTTGAAATCACCCCCGAGTACCAAACACTCATCTGCGTCAACCGTCTCCAAAAACTGGGACAGTCTGGCGAGGAACCTCACTCTCTCGAGCCCTCCAGCAGGGGCATATATATTAACTAGGTTAATGATGCTACCCTGCTCTCGGACCCGGAGGTGGATTAGACGGCCTGGGATAACAGCTTTCACAAGCAGCAGCTCTGGCTGAAAAGACTCTGAGAACAGGGTCACCACTCCACATGACGCCGATGTGAAGTGGCTGAAGAAGACCCTGCCTCTCCACTCCAGTTGCCACGAGGCCTCAGCCTCTGGAGTGGTGTGAGTTTCCTGCAGGAAGCTCACAGAGTACCCTCCCTGATATAAATAGGAGAGTACCTGGAACCTGCGGAAACTGTCTTGACAGCCATTGGTATTTAGCGTGCTGATGTGCAAAGCCATTACTGCGTGTCAGGAATTGTGCGTTCCTCAGACCCTTGAGACTGCTGATAGGACACGCACATTTTATAGAATTTCCGGACGCGGAGATGCTCCGCAGTCCCAGAATTCTTGGCCCTAGTGCTGACCACTAGATATTGCTGGAGAGAGTGGAGAATAAACGACATATTCTTCCACCTCTCCAAGGCCAGCCGCACCTTCCTTTTCTTTTGTCCATGAAGGGTGCTCTCAAGGAATAGATCTATTTCCTTGACAGGGATAACCCACCCAGAATCTGATGTTCCTTCTAGTGGGTCACCCCTGGGCTCCTCTTGGCTGAGGGCTTTTCCTCCATCCTCCCCGGCTGGAGTCAGTTTCCTCAGCTTTATTCTCAGGGACCCCCTCTTAGATGATACAGAAGGAGTCCCTTTAGCACCCTTCAAGGTAAATAATGGACCCTTGGATTGCTGCTGCACCCCTGTAGCTTCAGGAGTGCATTCAGGGGTAGCTGGCTGGACAGCAGTGGCTGGCATGGCTTCCTTAATGGAAGCCTTGGAGGCTTTATATGCCTCCTCTGCCAGTTCCACCGCTGCTTGCTCAGCTTGGATGGCACCGATGTTAGGGTCAGTGGACGGTTGAGGAGGGTAGACAGGCTCTCCCATGATGTTAACAGGAAAACCTGTTTTATCACCCTCCCCCATTTCCACTTCCCCTTGTGCCACATCCCCCCTGACAGACAAATCCATGGGGTCCTGAATGGGGGTCATGCCTATATTCCCCCCCTCCAGTAGTGACTCGGCCTGGGGCTCTAACAAAGCCCGAGGTACGTCACTAGAGAGTGACACTGGAGGAGGAGACTGACTGGTGCCCTTGAAGCTCAGCACCTCAGGGACACTGACTACCCATTCAGCAGGGGCTTTGTTGGGTCCCCCCTCAAAGGCCAGAGGCAGAACCTGATCTTTCTTGTCTACCCCTGCCTCACTTGGGAGACCCTCTTGCCCCTGCTTTTCCTCCAGACCCTTTTCCACATTAACCCCTATAGGGTCTGGAGAGAGAGATGTGTGGTCTGGCACCGGCTGGCTGAGCTTAATAACTGGGCCAGACAATGTCACCGGATGAGGAGGAGATGTTTTGTTCCTCTTCTTGCTTTTAGAGGGAGGTGCTCCACTATAGAGCACTTCCCACTTATCAGCAACCTCCCTGTTGGTTTTATGCTTCCTCTTCCTGGGGACGTCACTCCTGGAAGAGGAGCTGCCACTAGCTGCCTCCCCTGCAGAGGGCTTATTATCCCTCTGCTTACACTGTGCCCCCACACTAACTGATGTAATCATGGTGGGGGCAGATTGGGACTTGGGAGATGCAGCTGTGACACTGGGAGGACCGGTGACATTCTTCCCCTTTTTCCCCGTGTCTGCAGTCTTGCTGGAGACCACAGACACAGATGGCTTTTTTGGGGAAGAAGGGGGTTTGGAGGCCGTGGTGGTGGCTTGAGGAACGGCCTCCTTGCCTGAGCTCTGTGGGGGGGCTATGACCCTTGAGGTCCCCGCTGTTATGGGCTCAGCGGGGATGGGTGCCGTACTGACGGAGGTGCCATTTGCTGGGGCTGGGGCATGATGCTTTACATTAGGACAATTCCTACGTGTATGCCCCAACCCTTTGCAATGATAGCACTGCACCTCCGTAGTGCTGTAAAAAATCCTGTACAGCACCCCCTCAAATGGAACCCCAAAAGACCCCTCTATGTTTTCTGCGCCCTGAGGCAGGCACATTTGTACCTGCCTCTTGAAAGAGAGCACATGACGAAGTGCTCTCTCTCTGCACCCCAGGGGAATTTTTATAAATGGTGTTTTTACTTCCCCTAGGGTTAGCAGGTGGGGGCGCAGGAGGGAGTCTGGTAGGAAGGGGGGCACATTAGAGAGTGTTACTTTTGTGCCCAACCCTTCCAGGGGTTCTATTGGGACATATAATCCCCCCACTGTGATGCCTCTCTGTATAAGAATGTGTGCAGCAGCCAGAGTACGGGTAAAAAAAACTGCTTTCCCGTACATTTTGCTGGCTGCTACTATAACAGAGGGGCTGATGACATTAGCTGCAGCACGCAGATAGATATCAATGCTGTAGACCCCAGACATCTGACATTTAACCCCATGCTTCCTGGTGATCTGCCCCTCAGCCCCAGCGGTGGTATTACTGGGGCCAGCAGAAACCACCTGTGACCAGGTATTAGCCACAGGGGTAGGTCTGCTGGCAGAACCACCAGGAGCTGGGGCTGCCTTATCTGCCTGGGGCCTATGCTGTGCAGTGCTGCAGCTAGGATTTTCAGGGGCCATTATTCCCCCTTTTGACCCCTGAGGCTTCTTAGTGGTCTTATCCCTCATGTTTAGACCCTTTTTTTTTTTTTTAGTTTATTTGTTTTATTTATTTTTATTTTTTGTTTTATGATTTTTTACTGTTTTCTTTTTTTTTAAATATAAAAGTGGGAAAAAGAAACAAAAAGACAAAACTAAGGGAGACAAAACTAAGGGAGAGAGAGAGGTGATGCTTGGCAGTGGAAGGGTTAATGGTCTGTTGCAAGGTGACTAATTGCAACAACACAGAGAACACAGAGGCTTTTTAACCCCTCTGTGTCTCTGTGTCAGATGTTAAAAAAAAGCCTTAACAACAAAAAATCTAATTGTTTTCCCCCCCACTGCCTACAAAGATGTTACTTGTCTTCTCTCCCCCAAAACATAAAACCCAACACCAAACAAACAAAACTTCAACAAAACCTAATAAACTTTTTAAAAGAAAAAAAGTCAAAGTAACAAAGCTCCAGGAGTGAAGGTGTAGTGCTAAGGGAGGGGTGTGGCAAAGTATTCAGGAGACAGCTCACTCTCCTGGGATAGAGAGTTGAGCCTGACCCCCAGAAAACTAAAACTTAAATTAAACTAAGAAAAAAACCACAAAAACTCCCAAAAATGAACAACACCGTGCACAAAGTGCTTATTAACAAAAAGGTGTTAAAATAAAACTTGTATTTGAGGGACTAAGACCCTAAAAAGCCTTTTGTTTGGAGCTCAAGCATGCACACAACATGCTCTCTGAGCACTGGGCACAGTATCAGTTGTGAGCCTGAGAAACACACAGAATAGCGGTCAGGCAAATGAACTTAGATTTAACAAAATACAATTTGTTTTTTTTTAAATGTACACTGCTGGTACACCACCTGATTGGATTGGTTGCACTGGGCACAGTATCAGTTGTGAGCCTGAGAAACACACAGAATAGCGGTCAGGCAAATGAACTTAGATTTAAAAAAATAACATTTTGGGTTTTTTAAAAGTAGATTGCTGGTACACCACCTGATTGGATTGGTTGCACTGGGCACAGTATCAGTTGTGAGCCTGACACACACACTGGCTAGTAGGCAGGCAAATGAACTAAGATTAGACAAAATAAAAGTTTTGGTTTTTAAAAGTAGACTGCTGGTACACCACCAGATTGGATTGATTGCACTGGGCACAGTATCAGTTGTGAGCCTGAGAAACACACAGAATAGCGGTCAGGCAAATGAACTTAGATTTAACAAAATACAATTTGTTTTTTTTTTAAATGTACACTGCTGGTACACCACCTGATTGGATTGGTTGCACTGGGCACAGTATCAGTTGTGAGCCTGAGAAACACACAGAAATGTGGTCAGGCAAATGAACTTAGATTTAACCAAATACAATTTTGTTTTTTTTTTAATGTACACTGCTGGTAGACCACCTGATTGCATTGGTTGCACTGGGCACAGTATCAGTTGTGAGCCTGAGAAACACACAGAATAGCGTTCAGGCAAATGAACTTAGATTTAACAAAATACAATTTTGGGTTTTTTAAAAGTAGACTGCTGGTACACCACCTGATTGGATTCGTTGCACTGGGCACAGTATCAGTTGTGAGCCTGACACACACACTGGCTAGTAGGCAAGCAAATGAACTTAGATTAGACAAAATAAAAGTTTTGGTTTTTAAAAGTAGACTGCTGGTACACCACCAGATTGGATTGATTGCACTGAGCACAGTATCAGTTGTGAGCCTGAGAAACACACAGAATAGCGGTCAGGCAAATGAACTTAGATTTAACAAAATACAATTTGTTTTTTTTTAAATGTACACTGCTGGTACACCACCTGATTGCATTGGTTGCACTGGGCACAGTATCAGTGGTGAGCCTGAGAAACACACAGAATAGCGGTCAGGCAAATGAACTTAGATTTAAAAAAATACAATTTTGGGTTTTATAAAAGTAGACTGCTGGTACACCACCTGATTGGATTGATTGCACTGGGCACAGTATCAGTTGTGAGCCTGAGAAACAAACAGAATATCGGTCAGGCAAATGAACTTAGATTTAACAAAATACAATTTTGTTTTTTTTTAAATGTACATTGCTGGTACACCACCTGATTGGATTCGTTGCACTGGGCACAGTATCAGTTGTGAGCCTGACACACACACTGGCTAGTAGGCAGGCAAATTAACTTATATTAGACAAAATAAAAGTTTTGGTTTTTAAAAGTAGGCTGCTGGTACACCACCAGATTGGATTAATTGCACTGGGCACAGTATCAGTTGTGAGCCTGAGACACACACAGACTAGCGGTCAGGCAAATGAACTTAGATTTAACAAAATACAATTTTTTTTTTTTTTAAGGTAGTCTTGTGGTACACCACCTGATTGGATTGGTTGCACTGGGCACAGCATCAGTTGTGAGCCTGACACACACACTGGCTAGTAGGCAGCCAAATGAACTTAGATTAGACAAAATAAAAGTTTTGGTTTTTAAAAGTTAGCTGCTGGTACACCACCAGATTGGATTGATTGCACTGGGCACAGTATCAGTTGTGAGCCTGAGAAACAAACAGAATATCGGACAGGCAAATGAACTTAGATTTAACAAAATACAATTTTGTTTTTTTTTAAATGTACATTGCTGGTACACCACCTGATTGGATTCGTTGCACTGGGCACAGTATCAGTTGTGAGCCTGACACACACACTGGCTAGTAGGCAGGCAAATTAACTTATATTAGACAAAATAAAAGTTTTGGTCTTTAAAAGTAGGCTGCTGGTACACCACCAGATTGGATTAATTGCACTGGGCACAGTATCAGTTGTGAGCCTGAGACACACACAGACTAGCGGTCAGGCAAATGAACTTAGATTTAACCAAATACAATTTTGTTTTTTTTTTATGTACACTGCTGGTAGACCACCTGATTGCACTGGTTGCACTGGGCACAGTATCAGTTGTGAGCCTGAGAAACACACAGAATAGCGGTCAGGCAAAAGAACTTAGATTTAACAAAATACAATTTTGGGTTTTTTAAAAGTAGACTGCTGGTACACCACCTGATTGGATTCGTTGCACTGGGCACAGTATCAGTTGTGAGCCTGACACACACACTGGCTAGTAGGCAAGCAAATGAACTTAGATTAGAAAAAATAAAAGTTTTGGTTTTTAAAAGTAGACTGCTGGTACACCACCAGATTGGATTGATTGCACTGGGCACAGTATCAGTTGTGAGCCTGAGAAACACACAGAATAGCGGTCAGGCAAATGAACTTAGATTTAACAAAATACAATTTGGGGGTTTTTAAATGCACATTGCTGGTACACCACATGATTGGCTTGGTTGCACTGGGCACAGTATCAGTTGTAAACATGAAACACACTGGCTAGTAGGCAGGCAAATGAATTTAGATTAGAGAAAATAAAAGTTTTGGTTTTTAAAAGTAGACTGCTGGTACACCACCAGATTGGATTGATTGCACTGAGCACAGTATCAGTTGTGAGCCTGAGAAACACACAGAATAGCGGTCAGGCAAATAAACTTAGATTTAACAAAATGCAATTTTTGGTTCTTTAAAAGTAGACTGCTGGTACACCACCTGATTGGATTGGTTGCACTGGGCACAGTATCAGTTGTGAGCCTGACAAACACACTGGCTAGTAGGCAAGCAAATGAACTTAGATTAGACAAAATAAAAGTTTTGGTTTTTAAAAGTAGACTGCTGGTACACCACCAGATTGGATTGATTGCACTGAGCACAGTATCAGTTGTGAGCCTGAGAAACACACAGAATAGCGGTCAGGCAAATGAACTTAGATTTAACAAAATACAATTTGTTTTTTTTTAAATGTACACTGCTGGTACACCACCTGATTGCATTGGTTGCACTGGGCACAGTATCAGTTGTGAGCCTGAGAAACACACAGAATAGCGGTAAGGCAAATGAACTTAGATTTAAAAAAATACAATTTTGGGTTTTATAAAAGTAGACTGCTGGTACACCACCTGATTGGATTGGTTGCACTGGGCACAGCATCAGTTGTGAGCCTGACACACACACTGGCTAGTAGGCAGGCAAATGAACTTAGATTAGACAAAATAAAAGTTTTGGTTTTTAAAAGTAGACTGCTGGTACACCACCAGATTGGATTGATTGCACTGGGCACAGTATCAGTTGTGAGCCTGAGAAACAAACAGAATATCGGTCAGGCAAATGAACTTAGATTTAACAAAATACAATTTTGTTTTTTTTTAAATGTACATTGCTGGTACACCACCTGATTGGATTCGTTGCACTGGGCACAGTATCAGTTGTGAGCCTGACACACACACTGGCTAGTAGGCAGGCAAATTAACTTATATTAGACAAAATAAAAGTTTTGGTTTTTAAAAGTAGGCTGCTGGTACACCACCAGATTGGATTAATTGCACTGGGCACAGTATCAGTTGTGAGCCTGAGACACACACAGACTAGCGGTCAGGCAAATGAACTTAGATTTAACAAAATACATTTTTTTTTTTTTTTTAAGGTAGTCTTGTGGTACACCACCTGATTGGATTGGTTGCACTTGGCACAGCATCAGTTGTGAGCCTGACACACACACTGGCTAGTAGGCAGCCAAATGAACTTAGATTAGACAAAATAAAAGTTTTGGTTTTTAAAAGTTAGCTGCTGGTACACCACCAGATTGGATTGATTGCACTGGGCACAGTATCAGTTGTGAGCCTGAGAAACAAACAGAATATCGGACAGGCAAATGAACTTAGATTTAACAAAATACAATTTTGTTTTTTTTTAAATGTACATTGCTGGTACACCACCTGATTGGATTCGTTGCACTGGGCACAGTATCAGTTGTGAGCCTGACACACACACTGGCTAGTAGGCAGGCAAATTAACTTATATTAGACAAAATAAAAGTTTTGGTCTTTAAAAGTAGGCTGCTGGTACACCACCAGATTGGATTAATTGCACTGGGCACAGTATCAGTTGTGAGCCTGAGACACACACAGACTAGCGGTCAGGCAAATGAACTTAGATTTAACAAAATACAATTTTTTTTTTTTTTTAAGGTAGTCTTGTGGTACACCACCAGATTGGATTGGTTGCACTGGGCACAGTATCAGTTGTGAGTCTGACACACACACTGGCTAGTAGGCAGGCAAATGAACTAAGATTAGACAAAATTAAAGTTTTGGTTTTTAAAAGTAGACTGCTGGTACACCACCAGATTGGATTGATTGCACTGGGCACAGTATCAGTTGTGAGCCTGAGAAACACACAGAATAGCGGTCAGGCAAATGAACTTAGATTTAACCAAATACAATTTTGTTTTTTTTTAATGTACACTGCTGGTAGACCACCTGATTGCACTGGTTGCACTGGGCACAGTATCAGTTGTGAGCCTGAGAAACACACAGAATAGCGGTCAGGCAAAAGAACTTAGATTTAACAAAATACAATTTTGGGTTTTTTAAAAGTAGACTGCTGGTACACCACCTGATTGGATTCGTTGCACTGGGCACAGTATCAGTTGTGAGCCTGACACACACACTGGCTAGTAGGCAAGCAAATGAACTTAGATTAGAAAAAATAAAAGTTTTGGTTTTTAAAAGTAGACTGCTGGTACACCACCAGATTGGATTGATTGCACTGGGCACAGTATCAGTTGTGAGCCTGAGAAACACACAGAATAGCGGTCAGGCAAATGAACTTAGATTTAACAAAATACAATTTGGGGTTTTTTAAATGCACATTGCTGGTACACCACATGATTGGCTTGGTTGCACTGGGCACAGTATCAGTTGTAAACATGAAACACACTGGCTAGTAGGCAGGCAAATGAATTTAGATTAGAGAAAATAAAAGTTTTGGTTTTTAAAAGTAGACTGCTGGTACACCACCAGATTGGATTGATTGCACTGAGCACAGTATCAGTTGTGAGCCTGAGAAACACACAGAATAGCGGTCAGGCAAATAAACTTAGATTTAACAAAATGCAATTTTTGGTTCTTTAAAAGTAGACTGCTGGTACACCACCTGATTGGATTGGTTGCACTGGGCACAGTATCAGTTGTGAGCCTGACAAACACACTGGCTAGTAGGCAAGCAAATGAACTTAGATTAGACAAAATAAAAGTTTTGGTTTTTAAAAGTAGACTGCTGGTACACCACCAGATTGGATTGATTGCACTGGGCACAGTATCAGTTGTGAGCCTGAGAAACACACAGAATAGCGGTCAGGCAAATGAACTTAGATTTAAAAAAATACAATTTGGGTTTTTTTAAAAATAGGCTGCTGGTACACCACCTGATTGGATTGGTTGCACTGGGCACAGTATCAGTTGTGAGCCTGACACACACACTGGCTAGTAGGCAAGCAAATGAACTTAGATTAGACAAAATAAAAGTTTTGGTTTTTAAAAGTAGGCTGCTGGTACACCACCAGATTGGATTGATTGCACTGGGCACAGTATCAGTTGTGAACCTGAGAAACACACAGAATAGCGGTCAGGCAAATGAACTTAGATTTAACCAAATACAATTTTTTTTTTTTTTTATGTACACTGCTGGTAGACCACCTGATTGCACTGGTTGCACTGGGCACAGTATCAGTTGTGAGTCTGAGAAACACACAGAATAGCGGTCAGGCAAATGAACTTAGATTGAAACAAATAAAATTTTGTTTTTTTTAAAAGTAGGCTGCTGGTACACCACCTGATTGGATTGGTTGCACTGGGCACAGTATCAGTTGTGAGCCTGACACACACACTGGCTAGTAGGCAAGCAAATGAACTTAGATTAGACAAAATAAAAGTTTTGGTTTTTAAAAGTAGACTGCTGGTACACCACCAGATTGGATTGATTGCACTGGGCACAGTATCAGTTGTGAGCCTGAGAAACAAACAGAATATCGGTCAGGCAAATGAACTTAGATTTAACAAAATACAATTTTGTTTTTTTTTAAATGTACATTGCTGGTACACCACCTGATTGGATTCGTTGCACTGGGCACAGTATCAGTTGTGAGCCTGACACACACACTGGCTAGTAGGCAGGCAAATTAACTTATATTAGACAAAATAAAAGTTTTGGTTTTTAAAAGTAGGCTGCTGGTACACCACCAGATTGGATTAATTGCACTGGGCACAGTATCAGTTGTGAGCCTGAGACACACACAGACTAGCGGTCAGGCAAATGAACTTAGATTTAACAAAATACAATTTTTTTTTTTTTTAAGGTAGTCTTGTGGTACACCACCTGATTGGATTGGTTGCACTGGGCACAGCATCAGTTGTGAGCCTGACACACACACTGGCTAGTAGGCAGCCAAATGAACTTAGATTAGACAAAATAAAAGTTTTGGTTTTTAAAAGTTAGCTGCTGGTACACCACCAGATTGGATTGATTGCACTGGGCACAGTATCAGTTGTGAGCCTGAGAAACAAACAGAATATCGGACAGGCAAATGAACTTAGATTTAACAAAATACAATTTTGTTTTTTTTTAAATGTACATTGCTGGTACACCACCTGATT